>CM064578.1:41750387-41757887 GCA_032716605.1 Paralithodes platypus | reverse complement strand
CCCACTTAAGTTCTGTTCCTCTCCGTGATCTTAAACATGGAAGAATTGTAACTTTAAATGTTGTTTCAGTTTAGAGGGGCGTAAACTCGGTATAATAAAAAAAGTAATAAAGTAAGTAGTACCAATACTAGTTACAGCCTGATAGAAACAGTACAACTGTCAAGTTAAGGGGGGTGACCTGTTTTTGTTCTGTCCTTTTCTATCTTTCTCTGGCTTGTATCCATTTGGCCCCATTCAGCCTACTGTTTTAAGACGTTTATCCCCATCCAGGTGTCAATTTCTTACTGGTGAGCGGTAGCGAGCCAGCATATTTTTTTATTTTTGTTTGACAGCAGGCTAAATTGTAATTTTTCGATAGAAAAATTTCTCCGGCGAAGCCGGATTTCTTCATATAATGCTGGCTCGCTATCGCTCGCCAGGAAGAAATAGACACCTAGATGGGGATAAACGTCTTAAAATAGTTGGCTGAATGGGGCCCAATGGATACAAGCCAGAGAAAGAGAGAAAAGGACAGAAATAACAAAAAGCAGGTCACCCCCCTTAAAGTGATTGCAATTAAGCATTTGATGAACAAAGGCTTTCGGCGAATTATTGATAATGTTTAAATATATGAGTTAACATAATAATTTAATTCGGCTAATGGTCAGCACTTAGTACCATAGTCTAAGTAACCTGACTTAGACTGTCCTTAGTACTATTAATCCCTTCTGTACCGGCAACGTCTTTTCAGTTTTATTCTAGCTGTATTTAGTGGTGAGGGAGGTGAAAAGGAGAACTATGGGAAGAGGATTGGGTTTAGTAGGAAAGAATGGTAGATTGGGAGTTGAATCAGTTGCTGTTCGCTGATGACACAGCATTGGTGGCGGATTCTGATGAGAAACTGCAGCGGGTAGTCAAAGAGTTTGGTGTGGTTTGTGGAAGGAGGAAACTGAAGGTGAACGTCAATAAAAGTAAAGTAATGGTGTGTAATAGGGGAGAGCATAGGGTGAATCTAGATGTGAGGCTGGATGGGGAAATATTGGAACAAGTAGAGTGTTTTAAATATCTAGGAGGAACGATAAGCAGGAGTGGAGGTATGGAAGTGGAGGTAAAACAGAGAGTGTGTGAAGGAAGGAAGGTTTTCGGAGCAATGGGAAGTATGTGGAAGACGAGAAATCTCGGGATGAAAGTAATAAGTGCACTGTATCAAGGAATTGTTGTGCCAACAGTGATGTATGGGGCTGAGACATGGGCTCTGAAGAAAAAGGAGAAAAGAGGGCTGGATGTGATGGAGATGAGCTGCTTGAGGAGTATGTGTGGAGTTACTCGTAGAGACAGATTGAGGAATGAAGAGATACGTAGGAGAGTGGGGCAGCAGGAACATTTGTCAGCCAGAGTGGACAGAAGGGTGCTGAGCTGGTATGGTCATGTTGAACGAATGGGAGATGAAAGGCTTACAAAGAGAATATGTGAGTCAGGTACAAGGGGAGATAGAAGGGCAGGAAGACCCCCATTGAGATGGAGAGACTGTGTAAGAAAGGCTTTGGATGATAGAGGAATGACTATAGATCAGGCAGGGGAAGTGGTGGTGGACAGGAGTGAATGGAGAATGCTTGTGAATAGTTGAGTGAACACGTGGTCATTTGGAGTAAGGGGTCGGGCGCAAGTTCGACTAGATAATAGTCCATCAGGCGCCTGGCCCGAGGGGACGATTAATATGAAGGGTGTGCCTGGAAATGTGGTGGGAGGGCTTGTGGCTTTGGCTCCGCTGCATGTCTGCCTGCCGAGATCGGAACCTCTCCGGGTGGTCAGGGGCCGGGGGAGTGCTGGAGCGACCTTGGTAACCCTGGTCTCTGGGTCTTCTCCTGGGTGACCTGGATGTGTGTGAGTTTGTGTTTTTTATCTGTGTTTATTTTTTGTTTTATGTTGTTTTTGTGTTTTCCCTGTTCTTGCTCTGTCTTGAGTCGGCTACCCCCAAAATGGGGATTGGGCCTGAGCATATAGATAGATAGATAGATAGATTTAGACGATTTTGGGCAGCTTTAATTAAGAGGAGGCTGAACCTTACACCCCCAATTCACCCTGTATAAGAGATTTTGTTTCTGGCATTATACCATCTTATTACCAATGGAAATTATAGGACTCGCTGAAAAAATCAGCTCTCTATGTGCGTGCGCGCGAGCGCAGAATTTCATTGCACTATTTGAAAAATCCACTAGTCACTGAAAATTGTTCAAATTTCCCGCAATTTTTGTATGGCATATTCTACAAAGCATCCCCTATAACGTAGCGTCCTCTCTTTCCCATATTGAATAATAGAAGGTGCTGAAAAAATATATTATATAATTATTTTTGGGGTACAGCCGATTTTGGCATGAAAAAGGTAGAATCTCTTAATTTTTCGGCGAAACGGCCTAGAACGGACAGGCGTTGCTATATAGCCCTTTTTATAGTGTGTAGAAGGGGAACTAATTTGAGCAATACAAAAAAATGTAGTGGCACTCAGTGCCAATATATGATCTCTGGCAATTGAAATTCTTAAAAATCAATTTTCCAAATCATCATTGTGGGGAG
Organism: Paralithodes platypus; assembly: GCA_032716605.1. Classification (NCBI taxonomy): domain Eukaryota; kingdom Metazoa; phylum Arthropoda; class Malacostraca; order Decapoda; family Lithodidae; genus Paralithodes; species Paralithodes platypus. The sequence goes on along the minus strand of CM064578.1, from coordinate 41,755,334 downwards.
AATGCTTTAGTTAGGCCTCCTTTGGAAGTTTTCTATGGCATGCGCTCATAGAAAGCGGAGTTAGATGGCAAACTAAATTAAAAAAAATAGAAAATTGAGTATGACAAACTATTTCACATAATATTTGTCACAAAATCCATGATATTGGGGCCCCCAGAAGGGAGTGCTAGGGATGTCATAGGAGTGTTTATGCCCTCACATGATAATTTCTATTGCTTACAGAAGCCTTTTAGACAAAAGACACAAAACAAATTTGTTGGTGGCTGAAGGCAAAAAATTTAGTTTTTCGGGGGGCGTGGGCGAACCCCCGCCCCGAGGGTTAAGCTCGGTTCACACATACCCGTCCTGAGCTCCCGTCCTTCCCCGACCACCAAAAACTGTTGGACGACATCAAACGGATGACCTTGTGTCCCGAGTGGGCCCGAGTGGCCACGTGTGGCCCTGATGCCTGACCTCAACACGTCACCGCCCCGGAAGACGGCGCATGCACGGCTAGTGGACGGAGATCTCAACACGTGACCGCCCCGGCAGACGGATCATGGGCGGCGACTTGGTGCCACGACCAGTCCCTTTGGAAGGCGACCTAATAAGTCTGAATACGACCTGTCTGAGACGCACTGTGACGGCACTGCGACGACACTGCGACCACAATATGATGGACGCAGTGTCGTCGGCGATGGCCCCCATCATGCATATATATTGGGGCGTGGCACAGAGACACCTCAGTCTCAACCAGCCCGCTGAGTGCCAGCCAATTTTGACGGTGTGCCAGTGCCAGAGTTTTTTTTTTTTTTTTTTTTTTTTTTTGGCTAAATCTATCAAGTTGGGAGAGAAAGGAAGGATAATGGTAAAAAAAAAAATCCCCTTGTCCATTTTCGCCAGAAATCAGGTCCCCGATGGTCCCGAAAGTAGCTGAAAAGACACTATAGACTACAGAGACTTTTATGGTATCGGAATGTATGAGTAGGAGGGTCGTGGTAGGGTGGTTGGGGGATGGTGGGGAGGAAGGTAGAAGCGTAATTGACTCATGTTACAAATATGAAGACGATTGGTGAGGTAGTTTCGCCACCACGGATTTTCCTTTTTTTCCTTATCTTCGTACGGATACGCTGGAAGTGGGTGGTTGGAGGCGGTTGGGGGTGTGGTGGGGGAAGGCAGAAGGGTAAGGGACTTGTCACACAAATATGGAACCGATTGGTGCAGTCGTTTCGCCGCCACAGATTTTCCTTTTTTTTCCTTCTGACGGGACCGACAGTCAGCGAGTGGGTGGGAGGAGGGATTTGGGATTTTTGTGGTGGGTAGCCAAAAGGGTAAGGTACATGTGGTAAAAATATGAAAGCCATAGGTGCAATCGTTTCGCTGCTACGATTTTTTTTCGGCGAGGACGTATATATACGTCCCTGGCACTCAGGGGGTTAAAATTTAAATTTTTCTACCAACAAATGTACAAATTAACAATTAAACCTACGAAGATGCAAGCCAACTGCATGCTACTATACAGTATTAATAAGGGCAGATTTCCACTTGAGGGATTTTTTATTTTGACGGCGGCTTGGGAACTGAGATAGGACCACAGGCGGCTGGCTCTTTTATGGACGCTTGGTGGGCAGGGAGACTAGCGGGGACGCGGGATGATCACGTGAGGCGACGTTGGCATGTCGCAGTCTCAACTTTCAAATATTTTGGTCGGGGCATAGTCTACGTCTGGTAGCGTCTAGGCGGCGCATAGACGCTTATACACGGCGCCTATGCACTGACCAGTCACGTGGGTGACCCGCCCTTGAACCGATTTTGGCGGTTGGTCCGTCCTGATCCGTTTATTTTAGGTACCGGGTATGTCAATAATGTTCGGCTCCCTCGCCACCACCGCCCGTGTTGTGGCGTCACTGTACGTTCATGAACAGACCATACCCGTTTATGTCGGAGTCCTTGCACGATTGCATACGTTTTCAGTGGTCGGGGAAGGACGGGAGCTCAGGACGGGTATGTGTGAACCGAGCTTTATGGATGCGATATGTTTTTTGGTCCCTCCTATGCTATTCTCCTATGTTGAAAGAAGCATTTTAGAAGAACAAAAAAATTCTAAATTTTGACTTCTGGGCTCAGCCGAGGTTCAGCCTCCCCTAAGATGGACCTGTGATAGTAAAAAGGGTTAAGTGGAGGCCCTTTTAAAAATGAATAAAACCGCCTAACAGTAGCCAAAATAAGGTTACAAAGACAACGCCGGTACAGGAGTTAATATTAGTAGGATACTATGTGTGTGTGTGCACGTAGGCTACAATTCGAGATTTAAAAAAAAAAGTATTAAAACAAATATTAAGACAATTTAATTTCTGAAATTGATCTTGTTTTTTAATTTAAAAGCACAACTTCCTTGCTCATGTCAATTATTAATATTTTGCTTGATGCTTGCTTTAGGTTTGAAAGGATGAATTAATTTACCCCCAATCCCATCATTCACTTGGGCATATTTATTTGCTCATTTATATATATACTGGTATTATAGCCTATATATTTTTTTTTATTTTTTTTTTTATTAGTGTCCTCCCTAGACCATCAAGTTTAAAAAACACCTGCCCAAGACTCTCCAAGATAAATTTGTAGTTTTCGATAGAAAAATGTCCCGGCCGAAGGCCGCTTTCTCTAAATTACAGGCTCACTATAGCTCGCCAGGAAAAAATTGACACCTAAATGACACGAAAAGTGCTAATATTGACAAAGAAATGGGGCGAAAGGTCTTTAAATCGCCAAATTAATGGGCCGAACGTTTTATAATCTAAACAAAAAACTAATGGGGCCAAACATGAGGAAGAAGGGGTACCAGAAAAACGGCCCATCTCCCCTTTAATGAAGCTATATGAGACCGGTGTGGGCACTATTAACCCCTTGAAGCTCTGACGGGTTTTAACAGTATATTTTGGCTATCATTAGACGATTTTATGCAGCTTAGGAAGGGTTCTGTGAGTATTAAAAGAGTAAAGACTCTCTCAATCAACCCTCTGACTTCCATATACACTTCCTAATCTGAATAAAATCGTCTACTAATGACCGGAAAACAGAACAGAAACGCGTATTGGAGCTTGAAAGGGTTAAAGGAACCGGGTCCTCTCTCCTGCACTTCTCGCTCCAGTAAACACAATTAACATGAGGATTGTATTGATGGTTTTTCTTACTGCCGCTATCTCTGCATTAAGGGGATAGTGGCTTTTTTTTTGTTTTCTATTATTTCACTTGTTCATTTTGTTTTTAGATTCCTCCGCTAGACCTCCCTCAAACTTAGAAGAACGCCCACTACACCCCCCCCCCCCCCCTCAAGATAAATGTGTACATTTTTCGGTAGAAAAATTTCCTGGCCGAAGGCTGATTTCTCTTATAATTACAGGCTCGCTATCGCTCGCCAGGAACAAATCGACACCTATATGACACGAACAGTCTTAATATTGACAAAGAAATAGGGCGAAAGGTCTTAGATTCGCCAAACTAATGAGCCGAACGTCTTAAAATCTCAAAACTAATATGCTAAACATGAGGGAGAAGGGGGTCCAGAACAAGCGAGTGCCTCCCCCTTAACGGTAGCTTCGGAGGTAAGGCATAATTATTAACCTTCTGTATAATCTAGCTCACTTTTACAACCAAAGTGCATGTTCTTATTACATATAATTAGCTACACTCAAAAGCCCAATGGGTCCTAAAAAAAAAAAAAAAAAAACACACACACACACGCACACACACACACACATCAGTTTTCGAGGAAGCTTCAAGGGGAGGTTTTTAGTTAGTTCGCTAGACTTCCATCAAGCTTAACATTACAGCCCCTAGACCCCCTTTCAAGATAAATGTTTACATTTTTCGGTAGAAAGATTTCCCGGCCAAAGGCCGGTTCCTCTTAAATTACAGGCTCGCTATCGCTCGCCAGGAAAATATCGACACCTAAATGGCACGAAAAGTCTTAAAATTGACAGAAATGGGGCAAAAGTTCTTAAAATCGCCAAACTAATGGGCCGAACGTCTTATAATATCAAAAGCAATGGGGGAGAAAGAGGTTCAGACAAAAATCCTCCAGGTGGAAATCTCCCCTTAACTTAATTTAGGCTGACATGCGGCGTTTTTTACCTAGCTATGTAAGGCCCTCTGGGAATCAAAAAGGGGTAAAACCTCAATAACGCCTATGACACCCACAGTTCCTTCCTAAGACTGACTGCGTTTGTAAATGAATAACTTTATTTTATCCCCTCCTCAGTTACTAACCCATCTGTCCTCTACTAACTTCCTAATCCTGCCACGGACATTAGTTCCAGGGCAGTAATTCCCTTTCCAATGTTCCCTTACCCACTCTAAACCACTGTTTGGACACTTGATCCTCAGTGTTTTGGAGGACAAGCAACCTAGAAGGGTCACTAGATCTGTTGTTGCTTGATTTCCTTTGTACTTCCTTTGTACTTCCTAAGCTGAATAAAATCATCTACTGACAGCCAGAATCAAAGGACGAAACGGCGTCCTCGTATTTGGCAGGGGTTAATTCGACATGCTTACCACGTGAAACAAATATTACTATAGTCTATTCATTATAAATAGGCCACAAATCGTGACCACCAACTTCAAAAAACATTAAAAAGGACAAGATTATTAGAGCTTACATTTCTACTATTCGGGAAGAGTCAGCCAAGGAATAGGTGTCGAAAGTTACAGCCCATTATTAACAAATAGCTATAATAAATCAAAGAGAGAGAGAGAGAGCGAGAGCGAGAGCGAGATAATGAAGCAATGCGTCACCATCTCACGTTTAGTCTTTGTTTTTATGTCCTTATTACTGTCCCTCCTCTCACTTTAGCACTCTCTTCTCTCTTTAGATAGATAGATAGATAGATAGATAGACACATAGATTGGACAGATATACATGGATTTACTTAGATACACTGGCCACACAGACCTTACGATCTCAGCAAG
>CM064578.1:41732715-41750287 GCA_032716605.1 Paralithodes platypus | reverse complement strand
TTGCATCAGGGGAGATGGGCGTATTTATTTGATCATTTACGTACATGTTAACTATTTATATAACAAGATTATATAAGATTATATACCCCCCCCCCCCCCCACCCCCCCAAAAAAAAAATCCTTCAAGGTAAATTTGAAAATTTTCGATAGAAAATTGTTCCGGCACAAGGCCGGTTTCTCTTAAATTACAGGCTCGCTATCACTCAAAGAAAATAATCCACTCACTTCAACAACCCACGCATCTACCTACGCTATCACTCACCATTAATACTCAAGTATTATTTCTGAACTCCCTTCTTCCTCATGTTTAGCCCCATTAGTTTACAGATTTTAAGAAGTTCGGCCCAATAGTTTGGCGATTTTAAGACCTTTCGCTCCATTTCTTTGCCAATATTAAGACTTTTCGTGTCATTTAGGTGTCGATTTTTACCTGGAGAGCGATAGCGAACCTATATTTCAAGAGGAATCGGCCTTTGGCCGGGACATTTTTACATAAAAAAAATTACAAATTTATCTTGAAGGAGGGTCTTGGGGGGGGGGGGGTCTTTTTAAGCTTGATGGAGGTCTAGTGAGGAAAATAAAATATTAATACAAAGATACATAAATGAGCCAATACCCCTAGTCCACATATAAAGACAATACCCCTAGTCCACATATAAAGAACAGACCCCTAGGGCCACAGATAAAGGGACCATACCCATAGTCCAACATATAAAGTGACAATACCCCTACCTAGGCCAAATATAAAGAACCAATACCATAGTCCAAATATAAAGACAATACCCCTAGTCCACATATAAAGACAATACCCATGTCCATAATATAAAGGACTACATACCCTAGTCCACATATAAAGACAATACCCCTAGTCCACATATAAAGACAATACCCCTAGTCCACATATAAAGACAATACCCCTAGTCCACATATAAAGACAATACCCCTAGTCCACATATAAAGACACTACCCCACATAGGTCCCCATATAAAGAAAATACCACTAGTCCACAGATAAAGGACAATACCCCTAGTTCCACATATAAAGGACAATACCCCTAGTCAATCATATAAAGAACAATACCCCCTAGTCCACATATAAAGAACAATACATACCCCTAGTCCACATATAACGGACACAGACCCCTAGTCCACATATAAAGACAATACCCCTAGTCCACATATAAAGACAATACCCCTAGTCCACATATAAAGACAATACCCCTAGTCCACATATAAAGACAATACCCCTAGTCCACATATAAAGACAATACCCCTAGTCCACATATAAAGACAATACCCCTAGTCCACATATAAAGACAATACCCCGTGGTGTGATAGCCTACTCCAGAGATTACTTAATATCCTCTAAAAACTAAAATAGGCTTAATAAACTAAGTCCTTGAGACATTATCCTAACAGGGTAAACCTATATAAACACTCTATAAAGGGCTATAAGGTGATATAAGGGACAGGGGTGATAAGGAAAGGATCATTATATTATCCCATACAATATATTAAATGTGGGAATTTGCTATATAGATACGAACGAAAAGATAAAACATAAACAAATAAATAAATAAATAAATTAATATATATATATATATGAAGGTGAAAGTTCTGATACTAGGTTTTGGAGGCAAAGGTAAAAATAAATACATGAACCTTTTCAATATACGTCAGAGTAATTTAATCTTAATTTTGGATAATACTATACGATGTTGTCAGCTTACAAATGACCCTTAGAAGTTAAAGAGGATACACTCTATATGTCACTCTTCTGACTCCCCCAGGTTCTTTGTTATGGGGTGGGTTCTGGAACCTTTATCCCTCATGGAGTCCGTGGTGGTGACAACAGTGATAGTAAGAACATGGTAACAGTGATAGTGATAGTGTTGAGTCACCCCGATCCATCTAAAACTATTGACAATCAAAACCGTTTCTTTATGGACGAGAACAGAGCCACCCTCCATATATCAGATATAGAATTTGGGTCAATAGATATAGAAAGGACATTAAACAGCATGCCACTCCACTCAGCCCCAAGACTAGATTCATGGTGCTCAGTCCTGCTCAAGAACTGCAAAACATCGCTAGCAAGACCTCTAGCTATAATGTGGAGAAAGAGCCTAGATACTGGAGAAATCCCAGAAAGCCTGAAAACACTACAATTGCACCACTCCACAAAGGAGGAAGTAAGGCTCTGCCAAAAAACTATCGCCCAGTAGCATTAACATCTCACATCGCCAAAATCTTTGAGAGAGTATTACGAGGAAAAATCTCTGAATACATGGAAGAAAACGGGCTCCACAACTCAAGACAATATGGGTTAGAGCAGGAAGATCATGTCTCTCACAGCTGCTAGAACACTATGACAAAGTCCTAGATGCCCTGGAAGAGAAAAGAAATGTAGATGTCATATACACAGACTTTGCCAAAGAATTTGTTAAGTGTGATCATGGAATTATAGCACATAAACTGAAAGAAAAAGGTATCACCGGAAAGGTGGGGAGCTGGATCTATTATTTTCTCATTAACAGAAGACAATCAGTAGGGGAGGTGTGGCAGAGTGGTCTTGCCACTGGGCTGGTAATCCAATGGACCCGGGTTCGAATCCCAATATGTCAATGGGAAGATATTATTGGGATGGAATTTGTGCTTTTTGACATAGTTTAAGTGCATTACCACAGCACACCGAAAAATGCCAAAACAAAATACCATCGTTGTTCCCCGATTAAATAGCACTGTATGAATATTGACATATTCAACAAAATGCTACAGGGGCGGCAATGCATAGTGAGTTAATTTGCTCAATAGGTGGCGGTTATGAGAGGTGAGGGGCCGAGCCTGTGGAGTGAGACTGTGAGGCGCAGTGGCGTAGCAGCTTCAGAGATGGAGTGGGTTTCGAGCCGTGAAATGAATAGGTGCTTAGCATGTCTCTACTCCCTGGCTGGAACAAGACCTCACGGGCCTCACCGTGTTCAGCGGTGTTAGAGTGTTTAAAGGCTATAAGCCTATGCCCAAGGGGAGTAAGTAGTTGTGAAAAAAAAAAAAAAAAAAAAAAAAAAAAAAAGTAAATCAAGCGGTATTGGAAGGTTCAGAGGTTAGAAGCTCTGTTCCCCAGGGTACAGTGTTAACACCCTTACTCTTCCGAATACTAATTAGTGTTATTGATGCTAATGAACAACACAGCTGTGTCTCATCATTTACAGACAACACAAAAATAAGTCTAGGAATAACCACAATAGAAGTCAAAGAAATCTTGCAAGCATACATGATCGCATTATTTCGGTGGACCAAAAATAACATGCAATTTAACAAAGCGAAATTTCTGCTGATAAGGTATGAAGGAAATGAAGTGATTAAAGAAAACACAACCTACTTAACAGAGTCAATCCTGCCAATCCCACGAAAATCAGATGTTAAAGATCTTGGGGTAATAATGTCAGAAAACATGTCTTTCAAAGAACATAATCAGGCCAAGTCAGTAGCGGCGAGGAAACTAGTAGGTTGGATACTGCGCACTTTCAAGACACAAGAAGAACGGCCAATGATAACGCTTTTCAAATCGTTTGTGATCCCACGACTGGAGTATTGCAGTGTGCTAACATTTCCATACACAGCCGGGGAAATATACAAATAGAGAGTGTTCAAAGAAGCTTCACCCCGCATCAGCTCGGTGAAACATCTTAACTACAGGGATCGGCTGAAGGCTCTTAACCTATATTCACTGTTGCTAAGAAGAGAGAGATACTTGGTAATTTACACATGGAAATTTATCGAGGGTCTAGTGCCAAACCTTCACATCACAATATCATTGAACTGGAGCAACAGAGGGGGGGGGGGGGGGGGCGTAGGAAATGTAACATCCCACCCCAAAAGTGTAGGGGAGCTCTGGACACACTGAGGGACTCATGGTTGACAAATAGGGGTCCGAGTCTCTTCAACAAAATGCCAGAGAACGTGAGAAACCTGATGGATGTGCTAACAGAGGTCCTCAAGAAAGCCTTGGACAACCGTCTCAAGTCGGTGCCTGATCAGCCATTCTTCGCGGGGGTGAGAGCTGCCCCCTCGAATAGCCTGCTACATCAAACACTGGCAGCAAACATACTCGGGGGGAGCAGCTCTCGCCGAGGCCACTGAAGGATGGCCGAAACAACTCCAGGTAGGTAAACAAAGTAATGGTAACTACAGCGATAGTGACAAGATGGTGACAGTGAAGGTGAACACAGTGATGGTAACATAGTGACAGTGATGGTGACAAAGTGTATGGTGACAAAGTAATGGTGATAGCAGTGATAATTACAAGCTGGTGACAAAATAATGATGATAGCATCGATATTTACGAAATGGTGACAGTGATGGTGACAAAGTAATGGTAACTACAGCGATAGTAACAAGATGGTGAGAGTGATGGTGACAAAGTGATGGTGACAAGATGGTGACAGTGAAGGTGAACACAGTGATGATAACATAGTAACAGTTATGGTGACAAAGTGTATGGTGACAAAGTAATGGTGATAGCAGTGATAATTACAAGCTGGTGACAAAATAATGATGATAGCATCGATATTTACAAAATGGTGTCAGTGATGGTGACAAAGTAATGGTGATTGCAGCAATAGTTACAAGATGGTGAGAGTGATGGAGAACACAATGATGGTGACAATAGTGATGGTGACCATAGTGCCACCACCCGGCTGTGACTGGTGAGGTCCGTGGTAAGCTCTGACCACACTAGCCACCACACTACCTCCTCTCATCTTACCTTGTGGTGTACACTCTACCTAGCCCTCTCACCATCACCACTGCTATACTCCACCATCGCCACCACTACTACTATACTCCATCACCACCACCACCACTGCTATACTCCACCATCACCACCACTACTACTATACTCCATCATCACCATCACCACTGCTATACTCCACCATCACCACCACTACTACTATACTCCATCATCACCACCACCACTGCTATACTCCATCAACACCACTACTACTAAAATACTCCATCATCACCACCATCACTGTTATAGCTTCACCACCCCTCCACCATCACCTTCACCACCACACTACCTCCTCTTATCTTACTTGTGGTGTATACTCTACCTAGCCCTCGCACCACCACCACCACTACCCTCACCACTATACCTCTACCATCACCATAGTTTTAGAATACCATCACCACTCTTTCACCACACCACTACCACAATTATGCCGCCCATGGACAATCAAGTGGATGACAACCAACACGTGTGTGACATTATAATAGTATTATGACAAATGACAAGTATGTGACAGGTGAGTTACAATTGCATGACAAGTAAGAAACATGTTATTGACGAAAGTATGATGAGTAGATGACAAGTGTGTGACAAGTAGATATGTATATATATATATATATACTATTATAAATATAACCTAATGAAATATAGTCATAGCCTAAGATATTACAATAGATTACACAGATTCACAACTAACTCTAATTCTAATTCTAATTCTCTCTCTCTCTCTCTCTCTCTCTCAGACCATCTCTCTTTCCTCTCTCCTCTATCTCTCTCCTCTCTCTCTCTTCTCCTCTCTCTTCTCTCCCCTCTCTCTCATCTCTCTCTCCGTTCTCCTCCTCTCCTCTCCCCCTCTCCTCCCCCAGTCTCCTCTCTCTCTTCTCTCTCTCTCTCATCTCTCTCCTCTCACGCTCTCTCTGCTCTCCTCTCTCCTCTCTCTCTCTCTCTCCCCCTCCTCTTCTCCTCCTCCTCCTCCATCCTCTCTCTCTCCCTCTCCCTCTCACTCCGCACTCTCTTCGATCTCCCTCCTCCCTCCCCCGACTTCCTCCCTCTCTCCACCTTCTCATCTCCGTCTCTCCATCCTCATCTCGCCTCACATCTCTCTCTCTCTCTCTCTCTCCGTTCTCATCTCTCTCTCTCTCCTCTCTCTCGCCTCTCCTTCCTTCCTTCTCTCTCTCCATCTCTCCTCTCTCCCCTCTCCTCTCTCCCTCATAATCCCTCTCATCTCCTCCTCATGCTCCTCCTCTCCTCTCTCTCCTCTCTCTCTCTCGCCTAAGGGATTTAAGCCTCTCGCCAGAAGGCAGGCCGGGGGACCATAAACAGTTAACATTATTACACTACACCACAATACACTACCTTATACCCCATCATTATCACCAATATTACCATCATGGAACAGTCAACTATAAGTACCCTCATATATCAACCATCTATTAGTTAAGCAGTAATTCAGTGAACTATTAACACCACATTACGCTCCGCCCCGTTGTTTCTATAACCTGTGTTTTACCATCATTAATATCACCATCAATCAAACATACACAGGTAACATTGCACTACACACCACATGCATTCATTAAATACACGTTAACCCCTTCTGTACCGCGAACGTCTTTTTCATTTCTATCTAGCTATACTTAGACGATTTTGTGCAGCTTACGAAGGATCTGAGGTAGTAAAAAGGGTTAAGTGAGAGGTTTCGAAGCCTGTTAATTGCTGGAGGCCCTTATTAAACTGAATAAGACCCTCTAAAAGTAGCCAGACTATAGTTCAAAGGACGGCACCGGTAATGAAAGGGTTTATAAACATTGGTGCGTTTAAGGGGAGATATCCACCTGGAGGATTTTTTTCTGGATCTCTTTCTCCCTCAATGGTTTATGCACCGGGTGCCGTTTTGAGATTTTAAGACGTTGTCGCAACCCATTAGTTTGACGATTTTTAAGTAACCCTCAGCCCCATTTAAGGCGAAGGGAAGAAGTCAATTTTAAGAGCCATTCGTGTCCATTCGTGCCATGTTAGGTGTCGAGTTTTTTCTTCTTTGGCGAGCGATAGCCGAAGCCTGTAATTTAAGAGGAACCGGCCTAAACGGCCGGGACATTTTCCCCTACCGAAAAACATACACAGTTATCTTGAAAGGGGGTCAAGGGGGAGTAATTTTAAGCTTGATGGAAGTCTAGGGAATCAACTAAAAACCTCCCCTTAACCCTTCCAGTACCGGTGCTGATCTTTTAACTTTATTCTGGCTACTATCAGACGATTGTATTCAGTTTAAAAAGGGCCTCCAGCAATTAACAGACTTCCAACTATCTCACTTAACCCCTTTTAACTACCACAGACCCTTCTCTTAAACAGCACAAAATCGTCTAAATATAGCTAGAATATAATTAAAAAGACGTCGCCGGTACAGAAGGGTTTAATACTGATTTATGTCACTTATTGTCCAAACAATTGAATATAGATTGTTCGGTGGCCAAGCTAATGCTCGGAGTGATATGCCAGTATCATTGTGTTTGATCTTTATTTAGGAGACCATTGAAAGCAGTGCGTGTGTGTGTAATAGAAACTGAATGGAATTGTGTGTCTAGCATTAAGGGGAGATTTCCACTTGAGGGATTTTTTTATGGACCCAATCCCTTTTCTACCCTCATGTTTTAGGAATCTATAGTTTTTATGATATTTTAAATACGTTTCGCCCTCAATATCTTTGGCCGAGTTTTAAGAATTTTTCACACCCCATTTCATATCAATTTTTAAAAAAAACGACCTTATTCGTGGTTGCCATTTTAAAGGGTTATGTATTTATTCATTCCGGCTATCGGCGAGAGCGAGCCTGTAATTTAAGAGACAACCTGCCTTCGGCCATATATTTTTCCTATTTACCGAAAAATGTACAAATTTATTCTTGAAAGTGGGGGTCTAGTTGGTGGGTTTCTTCTTTCTTCTTCTTCTTCTTCTTTCTTTGGATGTGTTCGCCCGCTCTGTTCGTCTTTGGATTTGTTTTTTCGCCGCTCCCCTAGCGGCAACCAAGGAGCGCGAACGCCCCTCGTTTATGGGGTGGTGATTTTGGTGCAGTAAGACTGTTTGACAGCGACAGACGCGCATCCCTTGCGAGGATGGGTCCTCGTCCTGGGCCACTTTTTGCAGTTCGACATCTATGGCTCTCTTGAAGTTGTCTAACGAGATGTTCCTCATGTCTCTTACCTCGCCGTGGGACGTTTGTGAAGAGGACGTGGGCCTCTGTGTGATAACCAGCCCCATCCATCGCAGAGAGCCCACATAGCCACCCCTGTTATTCATATGCCGGGGATTTCGCATTCCCAGCCTCTCCCATCACTGAATTTCATGACTATCGGATTATGTAGTGTTTTTGGTAACTAAAACCCTCTGCGATTTCCACGTGTATATTATTAGTACCGGTTTCCTCATTCTACGTTCCAGTGAGTACAGATTCAGTGCCTCTTAACGCTCCCAATAGTGTAGATGTTTTATCGAACTTATATGCGAAGTGAAATTTCTTTGTAATTTTAAGCTTGATAGAGGTCTAGGGAACAGGTTAAAAACCTCCCCTTAACAGCAGTGTATGTGTGTGTGTGTGTGTGTGTGTGTCATTACTGATATTAAATGGAGGAAGGAAACATGGGAGGAAGGGTGCTATATCTATCTGTGTATCCATATATTTCTGTATCTATCTATTTACATGCTATTATCTACAATTCTGCTTTGCCTTTGACCTATTTCCTGTCCCATTTCTTCCCGCATATTCCTCTATCTATCTAATTATCTATTTTAATCTTAAGCCATTCATTCCTACATATTCCTCTATCTATTTATCAATTTTCTTCTTATTTCGACTTTTCCTTCGACCTATTTCCTGTCACACCTTTCCTCTTTCTTATTTTCACCCTCCCTTCGTCTTTTTCCTCTCCTTCTTTTTCCTCTCCTTCTTTCTTCTCTTCACCCCCCCACTCTCCCATCATCTCCCCCCTCTTCATCCTCCCTCTCCCCTCATTCGTCCACCTCTCCCCTCACATTCCCTCCCTCCTCCCCTCCTCTCCCCCCCCCTCCCCATCGCTCTCTCGCCACAGTCACCTCCCCCATTTAACACGCGACACAAAGGGGTGAATTAAGACATGCCATTAGCTTACCTCGGCAGCAGCTTCCCCCTCCCCTTCCTTGCTCCCTCTTAAATCTCTCCCCCCCCCCCTCTCTCTCTCTCTCTTTCTTTCTCTATCTATCTATCTATCTATCTAGCTATTTCTCACTCTCTCTCTCTCTCTCTCGGCAGATCGCATAGCTTCATTCGATAATGTGCGAGCCTCATTAGATAGAAAGATATCAGTTTCAGTCGTCTCCCTTTCCTGCTTACTCTCACTCCCTCTCACTCTCACTCTCACTCCCTCTCACACGCTCACTCTCTCACTCTCTCTCACTCTCACTCTCACTCCCTCTCACACGCTCACTCTCTCTCTCTCTCTCACTCAATCTCTCTCGATCAACCAACTGCGAACTATTGTCTTCGTTATTCATATATTTCTGTTTGTATTGGTTTACAAGGAAGTATATTAACCCCTACTGTACCGACGACGTCTGTTAAGTTATATTCTAGCTATATTTAGACAAGTTTGTGCAGTTTAAGAAGGATGTGTAGTAGTAAAAAGGGTTGTGAAATAGTTTGAAGCCTAGTAATTGCTGGAGGCCCTTTTTTAACTGAATAAAATCGTCAATAGTAGCCATAATAAAGTTAAGGAGATGGCATCGGTACATAAAGGGTTGATATAAACGCAAGGTAGCCAATGGATGAAGTAATAATCGATACCATCCAAAACCTCTAATAGTTATACTGTACATCCATTTTGGTGTGGAGATCCTAGTTTGCAGATGATAATTTATGTCTGTCATTTTTTTTATTGAGTATTTATATTACTTAACTCCTTCCCCACCATTACGAAATGTTCATAATTTTCTGGTTACCATTAGACGATTTTCTTTAGTTTGTAATCTACCTATACGACTCAAATGGGCAAATGCGATCTGAATAAATCTTAGTAACATAGGTCCTTCCTAAACTGCATAAAATAACCCAATGTTAGCTAGAATCAAAGGTAAAAAGGCGCCATTCCCTAGTTAAATATATACTTACCCACCGATTAAATAACTGCCTATCAACGTTTCTACTCATCAACCTACCTACCAACCTACTATCTACCCACCGACTTACCTACCAACCTACTATCTACCCACCGACTTACCTACCAACCAACCAACTTTCCTACCTACCTGCTTACCTACCTACCAACCAACCAACTGTCTTACTCATCCACCCACCTACCTACCAACTTACCTAACTATCTACTAACCAAACCAACTAACTTTCCTACCCCTCAACCACCCATCTAACTTTCTACCAACCAACCAACTTCCCTACTCACCCATACACCTACCTGCCTACTTACCTAACTACCTACCAACTAACCAATTTTCCTACCCACCCACACACCCACCTACCAACCACCTACCTGGCCGCCCATTAGTAATTTCCGTAATTTTAACCTTTATCCTTGGCCCTAATGATTCAATACTATTTTTCCCTCAAATTTTAACCTATGGAGTAAAAAACAAAATTAAGGGTGGGGATAAGATAAGAATAAAGACAGATTTTTTTGACCAAAAAAAAAAAACACATGATATAAATTGTTATTATATATTATTATAGTTATATATTATAATAATATATCTAATATATATAATATATAATATAATAGAGAGAGAGAGAGACAGGATGGAGAGAGAGGAGAGGAAAGAGCAGAGAGGAGAGAGAGAGAGAGAGATACAGGTATATAGAAGGAACGAGAAATTGATAAAAAGACATTTGGATAGATAATTAGCGTGTGAATTTGAGTGCGTGTGTAAGAGTAATGGTACGCCACTACACATTTACCCCCATACAGCACTCTTCCTCACACCCCCCCCTCCCCCCACCCTCACACTCCCGCATCAATAAACATAAAACCCCCCCCACCCCTACCCCCACCACCCCACACCCCCACCCACACACACACACACACAGACACACACATACATACACACGCCCCACACACACACACACACACACACACACACACACCACACCACACCACCATCACCATCAGATCATGCGACCTCAAAGCGCGCAATCACAATGAATACATAGGTTGCCAACACAATCAATACATAGGTTGCCAACACAATCAATACATAGGTTGCCAACACAATCAATACATAGGTTGCCAACACAATCAATACATAGGTTGCCAACACAATCAATACTAGTTTGCCAACCAATCAAGCATGTTGCCCAACACAATCAATACATGAGGGTTTGCCAACACAATCAATACATAGGTTGCCAACACAATCAATACATAGGTTGCCAACACAATCAATACATAGGTTGCCAACATTTGAGCTCGTAAACTTGCTCGAACCAAAAAGAAATGTATAAATAAATCTCAAATGGGGGTCTTAGGGTATTTTTCTTAAGCTTGATAGAGGTCTAAGGAGGAAACTATTAACAAAAAAATAACAAAGTTTATATATACCGTATATACCGGTATATATATATATATATATATATATATATATATATATATATACCGTATATATACGGTATATATATATATATATATAAATTCTCCCATTAGAACACTCTTTCCCTTTGCATCACTAAATACCGAACGAAGACTGGGATTGAGTGTTGTTTACAGGAATAAGACGGCTTAGCATCTCCATTTCTAAAGATAGTGCCATTTTTCAAGTTATTTCGTTCATTGCCGGGGAATCAACAGAAAAGAATTGTGTAAGAATAAGTCTATCTTTAGTCCTCACTAATCCCCACCTACTCACTCTCACACTCTCTCTCAGTCTCACAAACACTCTCACACTCTCTCTGTCTCACACACACTCTCACACTCTCTCTGTCTCACACACACTCTCTCTCAGTCTCACACACACTCTCAGTCTCAAACACACACTCACACTCTCTTTCTCAGTCTCAAACACACTCTCACACTCTCTCTCAGTCTAACACACACACTCACACTCTCTCTGTCTCAAACACACTCTCACACTCTCTCTCAGTCTCACACACACTCTCACACTCTCTCTCAGTCTCACACACACTCTCACACTTTCTCTCAGTCTCACACACACTCTCACACTCTCTCTCAGTCTCACACACACTGTCACACTCTCTCTCAGTCTCAAACACACTCTCACACTCTCTCTCAGTCTCACACACACGCTCTCTTACTCTCTCCCTCTCTCTATCTCTCTCTCTCTGGTGTATGGACATGACAAATGCTTCATCCTACAGGCACCACATACTGTACATAGGGAGGGAGAGAGAGGCAGACCCTGGCACACCACCTTCCTTGTACCCCCCCCCCCCCCCTCCTTCTCAAATATTCTTACTCTTAACCCCATTCATCGCCTCTTTCTACTTACTTACTTTAAATTACTCTTCATCTTACTCAACTTAATGTGGGTGACCTGCTTTTTGTTATTTCTGCTCAACTTGTCTCTTCTCTCAAACTTTCTCGTCTCTGCCGGCTTGTATCCTCCATTCCGGGCCCTCATTCGGACAACTATTTTAAGACGTTCATCCCCATCTAGGTGTCGATTTCTTTGCTTCTTCCTGGTCGAGCTAGAGCGAGCCATGCATTATATGAGAGAAATCCGGCTTCGGCCGGAGAAAATTTTCTATCGAACAAATTTACAATTTTAGCCTGCTGTCAACACAAAAATATTAAAAATATGCTGGCTCAGCTAACCCAGTCTTACCAGTAAAAAATTGACACCTGGATGGGGATAAACGTCTTAAAACAGTAGGCTGAATGGGGCCAAATGGATACAAGCCGGAGAAAGATAGAAAAGGACAGAACCAAAACAGGTCACCCCCCTTAACACACACCCTATCTAGTCTTATTATTAGACTCATTCACTTTCACTTCCTACTCACTAAATTTAGTTAACCCCTTCATTACCGCTGCCGTCCTTTAAACTTAATTATGGCTACTTATACGCGATGTTATGCAGTTTAAAAAGGGTCTCCAGCCAATAACAGGCTTCGAACTATCTAATGTAACCCTTTTTACTACCACAGATCCTTCTTAAACTGTACAGAATTGTCTAAATATGGCTAGAATAAAATACAAAAGTTGGACTAGATAATAGTCCATCAGGCGCCTGGCCCGGGGAGACGATTAATATGAAGGGTTCACCTGGAAGTGTGGTTGGAGGGCTTGTGGCTGTGGCTGTGGCCTCCGCTTGTGGCTTGTCCGCGCCAGGTCTGCCTGCCGAGATCGGAACCTTCTCCGGTGTGGTCGGGGGCCGGGGGATGTGCTGGAGCGACCTTGGTGACCCCTGGTCCTCTGGGTCCTCGTCTCCCCTGGGGTGCACCTGGATGTGTGTGAGTTTGTGCTTATTGTCTGGTGTGTTTTATTTGTTGTTTTATGTTGTTTTTGTGTTTTGCCTGTTCTTGCTCTGTCTTGAGTCGGCTACCCCCAAAATGGGGATTGGGCCTGAGCATATAGATAGATAGATAGATAGAAAATAAAAAAGTAAAGAAGGGGTTAATAGTTTATGCTTCATCCTACACATTACTCACATATACAGGGGAGGTAGGCCTTGACACGAACCCCCTTGCAAGACGCCCCTCTATAATCTTACTCCTCCTCTTCCTCCTCTCTACTTACTTACTTTACTCTGATATTAACCCTTTCAAGATCCGATTACGTATTTATTTTCTGTTTTCCCGCTAATTTTAGATGATTTTATTAAGTTTAGGAAGGGTAATTGAGACAGTCTTTACCCTTATAATTCCCACTGACCATTCCTAAGCTGCATAAAATCGTCTAAACTATAGGGGCTAACACGCAGGGAAAAGGGGAAAAAATACCTCAGGTGAAAACCCCCCTCAATGACTGAACCTGTACCTAGTGAATTTGAAGTTGGTCGCTTTGAACTCAACTGTGATCTGACTGACTAGCGGTACTGCTGTTCAAATGATCTGACTGACTGGTGGTACTGCTGATCAAATGATCTGACTGACTGGCGGTACTGCTGTTCAAATGATCCGACTGACTGGTGGTACTGCTGTTCAAATGATCTGACTGACTGGTGGTACTGCTGTTCAAATGATCTGAGTCTGACCTGGTGTACTGTACTTCTGCGCTGTTCAAATGATCTGACTGACTGGTGGTACTGCTGTTCAAATGATCTGACTGACTGGCGGTACTGCTGTTCAAATGATCTGACTGACTGGTGGTACTGCTGTTCAAATGATCTGACTGACTGGTGGTACTGCTGTTCAAAGTGCATCCGACTGTACTTGGTGGTACTGCTTGTTTCAAAAATTGATCTGACTGACATGGGTAGGCTAACTGCTGTTCAAATGATCTGACTGACTGGTGGTACTGCTGTTCAAATGATCCGACTGACTGGTGGTACTGCTGTTCAAATGATCTGACTGACTGGTGGTACTGCTGTTCAAATGATCTGACTGACTGGTGGTACTTAACTGCTTTTGTCCAAATACATCTGACTGGACCTGGTGGTACTTCTCTGCTGTTCAAAATGATCTTGACTGACGTGTGTGGTTACTGGCTTGTTCAAATGATCTGACTGACTGGTGGTACTGCTGTTCAAATGATCTGACTGACTGGTGGTACTGCTGTTCAAATGTCTCCTGTGTTTGTTGCCACTGAAAGATGTCATGAAAGAGAGGAAGGCGTCCGGGAATAGATAGATAGATAGATACAGATAGATAGACATTTCACTTCATCCTCCACACCACATAACATAACATAACATAACATACATGGACAGATGCCCCGCTATAGATTAAGGGGAGATGTCCACTTGAGGGACTTTTTTCTTGAACCCCCCAAAAAAAAAAAGACACCCTTTCCTCACCTCATATCTATCCCCATTGCTTTTTGGAGGTTTTTAAGGACGTTTGCCCCATTACGTTTGGTGATTTTATTAAAGATTTTTCCGCCCCGTTCTGTCAATTTTAAGACCTTTCGTGCCATTTAGGTGTCGTTTTTTTCCTGGCGAGCGATAGCGAGCCTGTAATTTAAGAGTAATCTGCCTTCGTCCGGGACATTTTTCTACCGAAAAATTTACAAATTTATCTTGAAAAGTGGTCAAGGGGGTAACATTTTAAGATTGCTGGAGGAGTAGGAAACAAACTAAAAATCTCCCCTTAAGCACTCAAACACATATTTTACACACACACACACACACACACACACACACACACACACAGACCACACACACACAAACATCCCACACACACACACACAACTGATAATACCCACGCAACTACAATACTGTAACACTGCAACTATACACGCTACACACATTTGCACGTACACACACACACACACTACACATACACACACACATACTTTATATAATGGGTGTGGACCTAGCAGAACGCCAAGATGGGTGACCCACTCTTTATTGTACTTCCCCATACTATTATTACTCACTCAATTTCTCTCCCTCTCTATTAATGTCCTCACGGGGGACAGGTCCACTTGGGGGCGTTATGTGTATGGCCACCTTCATGAAAGAGAGTAAGGCGTACGGCAATAGATAGATAGACATTTCACTTCCTCCAACACGCCCCATAACATAGCCTACATGGATAGATGCCCCTATATAGAACCTTGCACGCCCCCTGCCCCCCACCTCCCTCTCCCTCTCTCTCTCTATCTCTCTCTCTTTCTCTTTCTCTCTCTCTTCTTCTTCTTCCTAGGTTTCTCTATGTTTTATTCTTTTATTTCATGTTTTCTCTCTTCTATAATGCTATCTGACTGTATGTATTTATAAGCAAAATATATCCCTTGCATTACCCATGGCGCTATTTTCATTCTAGTCTTGCTAACATTAGATTATTACATTCAGCAGGTCCCGAATAATTAGAAGGTACTTTTTATCTCTTATTAATCCTTTGAGGTCCTTCTTAAGCTGCATGACAATGTCTAAAGGTAGCTTAAGTAATTGACGTCACGTGATATAAGGGGATACATGCATATTTGTAACAGGTATTTTTGTGGCCTAGATGTAATTGGTTTTTTTTTGTTTTTTTTTTCACACAAACAAATTTTTTGATTCAATTTGTATTTTGTGTTTGTGTGTTCATTGTTTTCTGTTGTGTTGTCCCTATTCTGGCTCTGTCTTCAGACGCCCCCCCCCCCAAACAAAAAACAAAACGGAAAAGAGGGAAAAAGAAAAGAAAGCAACATAGGAAAAGTGGGGATTGGGACAGAGTATATAGAATAGATAGAACGTTTTTGTGGGCAACTGTACGAGGGCTTGTAGTAATATGTTAAGTGTACAGTAATGAAGGGTAAATACAGGGGGGGGGGGGGGGGGCGAGGGGAGTAGAAACCTTTGTGGTGGGTGGTTTGGGGAATTATAGTGAGAGAGAGAGAGCGAAAGAAAACAGTATGTATGTGTGAGAGAGAGTAATAAGAGTAGGAATAATAATTATATATAGTACAAATAATGGTAGCATTCAAGGAGACTACTGTAGGACTTACCTATGACCAGATATAGGATATCCTATTGTTTACTATACCCCTTTGAAAGGATATTAGCCTAACCTAACAACCTTACCTAACCTATCCTAGTATTATGGGTGGAGGCTGCTGCCCCCACACCCCCGCTGTTTGACATCTTTGACTTAGATTTTTGGTGTATTTGTATGTGAAGTGGGTATTTTTTCAATTTGTCGATAACGAAAATCCTCCATGCGGACTAAATGGAGAAAAATATGGCGAATCTATTGGTGCCTATTTTCCCTAATAAATTGTTTCCATAACGCTGCAGTAGTGTCATTTAAAATAACCCAAATAATATTAATAATAATAAAAATAATAAGAAGAATAAATATAGTAGTAGTAGGAGCAGTAGTAGTAATAGCAGTAATGTGTGAAGTGGGTGCAGTAATGGAAGAGTAAATACAGGGGGTGCAGTGGGAACCTTTTGGGTGTGGGTGGGTTCAGGGAATTATAGTGTGCGCGCGAGCGAAGGGGAGCGAGACTGCGAGTGGGGGGAGAGGGGGAGGGAGAGAAAGAGGGGGGAAATTATAGTGTGTGCGTGTGTGGTGAGGGAGAGCATTAGGAAATTATTATATAGTTACGGAATTTTAGCAATATTTGTTTACCATCTGGGAAAAAATTTCTTACGAAAAGATTTCTTCACCATTGTGTTCCTATAGGTGTCTAGTAACACCTCTGAATTTATCCACAGCCAATTCCTTTGGGAAATGTTTTGAGAGCCAATCAAAGTTGGGGTGCCCGGCGGGCCCGGGCGAAAAAAAGTTAGAAAAATGTTTTGCCAATAGTAGCTTGTGGGATGTCTAACTAGGTTTTTTTTGGGGTGCTGAATCGATTCCAACTATTAGTTTTGAGTGAAATTGACTCTTGTCCATAAAATTGTAATATGTCATACTTAGACTAAGGGTTTTAAGTGTCAAATTGATTCTAACCATTCAATTCGAGATTACTGTTGATAGTTACACACAATATATTAATGGTGGTGTGATGTAGGGACTTATTATGTATGATATGTTATAGGTTGTCAAATAAGGAAAAAAGAAATTTGGTTTACCAAATTGTCATTTATTTCAGAACCCTATGGAATATAATACCACAACTTCCCTTGGTTTGAGGTGCTTCATCTGTGGTGGCCCTGAGACTGAGATGCAAAAGCTCTCAAAAGTCACTCCCAAAGGCTA
>CM064578.1:41669283-41732615 GCA_032716605.1 Paralithodes platypus | reverse complement strand
ATACCTCCATACCACCAGAAGGGAGAATACAGGAAGTATGGCAGTGAATATGGCATTAAAAGATATATACGAACACAAAATAACATTTTATAATCCTTGACATTTTCTCCACGGCAGCAGGAGTAACTATATACGAAAACAAGAAAGGTAGCATATATGTAATGTATATATATATACAGTATATATATATAGTACAGTGAGATTAATATATATTAATATATTATATATTATATAATATATATATATATATATATATACTATATACTGCAGATATAATAGTGATATATAATTATTATATATATATATCTTAAGAATACTGACATATATATATATCGATATAATATATATTATATATATATAATAGCTATTATATTAAATATATTATATATATATAGTATATGAAAACAAATAATACACTTGTAATATACAGTATATAAAAGAGCTTATACTGGATTGTCTTAATCCTGGCGAAAAGTTGACATCACTAACACCTGATTTCTCAATAATTAATGGAAGAACAAGAAACTGGAATGCCCCTGTATCATATAATGTCAAGTGTCCACAAATTACAACATATGTGGTTATGAAAAGGTTGCAATAGCCGAGTAATAACTATGGTGACAAGTCAGTTTCTTCCCGGCTAAACAAAAATGTGCAAGTGAATTTGACAAGGGGAGAAGGATCCCCCCCCCCCCCCCTCCCCGTAAAAAAATATATATATATACTGGTTATAAGATGTTATAGTATATTAGATATATATATATATAGAATATTAGCGGAGGATGCACCGGGTATTATGATGTGTATATAATATATATTAATATACGTACTTATATATATATATATATATAGTATATATATTATATATTATAATTACTGTTATAAAAATATTAAAAAAAACTAAATAAATATATTATAGATCTATTATAATATGATTTAATATATTTATTTATTTACTTTTTTTTTTTTTTTGGAGGGGGAGGGGGGGCGGGGGAGTAGAGGGGGGGAATCCTTCTCCCACTTGTTCAAATTTCACCTTACTAGACGAGGACGGTATAAGGGGGGCCGATTGAAAAACGCGAAAGTGAAAAAAAGTGGTCCCAGACCCTAAGAATTGGAACTTTAAATGTGGTTTCTGTTCGGGCTCTGTCTCGAGTCGGCCACCCCCAGATATGGATTGTGTGCCTGGGTATACATACATACATAACATTTGTGTAGGAAATCTCTCCACGCATCACCACACCAATCTAAATTACAGTAAGCCATCTTGATAATACACAATTGCTAGCATAAGATTTCCAATTTATCGTATAATCATTAACGAGAGGTTTTTAGTTTGCTCACTAGACCTACACCACACTTTAAAAAAATACACCCAAGACACCCCTTCGAGATAAATATTCACATTTTTCGGTAGAAAAACCTCCCCTGAATAAACTAGTTCTGCCGGACAAGGGTTTTAAAAGAAAAGTAAGTAGGACAACAGGGACAGGGGGACAAAGATAAACTATTACTGTAACTAGTAAACACATGGTAAACAATAACATCATCAATCCTTTATCATTTCGGAGAGGTAATTATGAGATTAAGAACATTATATTGATGAATACTAAATGGCAAACCCGGTGCATGAAAGGGTTAATCTAAAGGGGTGGGGGGAGGAACCCAGGGTTTTTTAATGAAAGGGGGGAAAACGAGTTATACTTGTCGCGTTTTTTTAGAAAGGTAGGTGTAAAGGGCGATGGTATTTAGTTTGTTCCCTAGACCTCCATCAAGCTCGTAAAATTACACCACCCTTGAGTCACCTTTCAAGATAAATTTGTACATTTTTCGGTAGAAACATGGTCCATGGCCGAAAGGCCGATTCCTCTTTAAATACCAGGGCTATCGCTATCGCTTCCCCGGGGCCCAGGATTTTTAAAAAATCGACACGCTGAATGGCCACGAAAAGGTCTTAATATGGCGGAAATGTGTGAAAGTTCTTAAAATCGATCTCTCTTTTTATTAAACTAATGGGGCAAACGTTTGTATAATATCAAAAACAAGTGGGGCTCCTTCTACTAAAACCATGCAGGGGAAAATAGTTTAAAGGGGGGTCAAGAAAAAATATCCCTCAAGTGGAGATCTCCCCTTAAAAAATAATAGAATATAAAATTGTAGTGAAAAAATATACACCACCACTACTACCACTATCATCATCATCATCCACCTCATGTATCACCATCACCATAACTTCCACCACCACCACAATCCACCTCTTGTATCACCACCACCATCACCACCACCACAATCCACCTCATGTATCACCATCACCATAACTTCCACCACCACCACAATCCACCTCATGTATCACCATCACCATAACTTCCACCACCACCACAATCCACCTCATGTATCACCATCACCATAACTTCCACCACCACCACAATCCACCTCTTGTATCACCCCACCCATAACTTCCACACACCACCACAATCCACCCATGTATCACCATCACCATAAACTTCCACACCACCACCACAATCCACCTCTTGTATCACCATCACCATAACTTCCACCACCACCACAATCCACCTCTTGTATCACCACCACCATCATTCATTTTAATTATAACATGAAAGAAGACAGCTAAATATATATTACTGTCAAGAAAAACTTTAAGGTAAAACTACTTCTAAAAGAAAAAGAAAAAGAAGAAACAAAGCAAAAGAAAGAAGCTAAGAAGAAGATAGAGCTGAGAAGCTGCTGCAACCGAGGATAATATAAATAAAGACAGACAGAAGCTGCCATGACCAGGGGACGAAAGGACCAAGGCCAGTTCTTCAACCCTTTCAATCAGAGAACTCCAATTTTGTCTCATTCTAACTACCCTACCGGACGGATTTTAATCGGGCTTAAGGATAGGGGCCTCTGGGCTTTTGTCGAACAAGCTTAAGAGTAACTCCTGACGAATCTAGGACCACCCTTCTACTTCTGTTGACATGTTCCTCCTAAGCTTATTAAAATCTCGGAAGGTGCACTCGTCGGCTGATCGAAAGGGTTAAGCTCCCAAATTACTGCAGGAGGAAATGGAATCGATTTCTTGCAATGACACGGGTGGCGGAGGTCGTGACATCCAGACGCCATAGTCTGATGTCACTCCGGGTACAGTGGCCTTCAGGAATTGGGGTCCGGGATTTTATGTGTTTTAAGGGGGTAGTACTCCCTTTTTCTGGACCCCCTTTTCCCTCATGTTTAGCATATTAGTTTTGAGGCTTTAAGACGTTCGTTCCGTTAGTTTGGCGATTTTGAGACATTTCGCTTACATTGTTTTGTCAATATTAAGATCTTTCGTGCCCTTTAGGTGTCGATTTTTTCCTGGCGAGCGATAACGGGCCTCTAATTTTAGAAGGAATTGGCCTTCGGCAGGGAAATTTTTCTACCGAAAAATTTACAAATTTATCTTGAAAAGGGGTGTTTTTCTAAGCTTGATGGAGGTCTAGCGAGGAAACACAACAATAAATTAATAAATGTATTATATAAACCAAAAACCAAGCACTACCCCTTAAGGCGAACAAACGACCCTTGCTTTTTTCTAATTTTTTTCTTGGGGGTTTTATCCAATTTCGGCCCCATTTCAGCCTACTGTTTTAATAGCGGGTCTGTATCCCCATTGCAAGTATCCAAATTTTGTCCTTTTTTTTTTTTTTTTTTTTTTGGCGAGCGCGGATAAGCGAGGCCATCGGTTGTCATGGGAGGTGGGGGGGGGATAATCCAGAAAAAAAAAAAAAAAAAAATAACAAATTAAGTCAGCTGTCTAAAACATAATCCATGCTGGCTCGCAATCGCTCGCCAGATTCAAATCTACACATGAATGAGGATAAACGTCTTAAAACAGTAGGCTGAATGAGGTCGAATGGCTACTACCTAGAAATATAAAATAACCATGTCAGTCCAAGTGTTTTATGGGATGTGTTTTATGTGATTGTATGTGTTTTATGTGATTGCATGTGTTTTATGTGATTGTATGTGTTTTATGTGATTGTGTTTCATGTGATTGTATGTGTTTTATGTGATTGTATGTGTTTTATGTGATTGTATGTGTTTTATGTGATTGTATGTTTTATGTGATTGTATGTTTTATGTGATTGTATGTTTTGTGATTGTATGTGTTTTATGTGATTGTGTTTCATGTGATTGTACCGGTATGTGTTTTATGTGTTTTATGTGATTGTATGTGTTTTATGTGATTGTATGTGTTTTGTGATTGTATGTTTTATGTGATTGTATGTGTTTTATGTGATTGTATGTGTTTTATGTGATTGTATGTGTTTTATGTGATTGTATGTGTTTTATGTGATTGTATGTGTTGTGATTGTATGTGTTTTGTGATTGTATGTGTTTTATGTGATTGTATGTGATTGTATTTGTATTATGTGATTGTATGTGTTATGTGATTGTATGTGTTTTATGTGATTGTATGTGTTTTATGTGAGTGTGTTTTATGTGATTGTATGTGTTTTATGTGATTGTATGTGTTTTATGCAGGATTCAGTCTGTTGTGTCCAGCTTCGCACAGTTGCCTTCAGAAATTGGTGTCCAGGATTTTATGCATGGAAAGAAAACGGCTATGGTGGAATTAGAGGTGCATTGTTTTATGCGAGATTAAAGAGGGATGGTTCACTTTTTGGTCGATTTTTTTTTTTGTTTTATTATTTATATAAACCAAATTTGTTTTTCTATTTTCCTCCCTAGACCTACATCAAACTTTTAAAAACATCCATTAGATCCTCCTTCTAGCTAAATTTGTACATTTTTCGGTAGAACAATTTCCCGGCCGGTTCTTCCAAAATTACAGGCTCACTATCGTTCGCCAGGAAAAAAGAATCGACACCTAAATCACACGAAAGATATTAATATTGACAAGGAAATGGGGCGGAAGGTCTTAAAACCGACACACAAATGGGGCAAACATCTAAACATCTGAAAACTACTGGGGCTAAACATGAGGGAGAAGGGTATCTAGAAAAACGACCCATCTCCCCTTAATAAGTCTGGTGTCATCAGGAATTGGTGTCCGTGATTTTATGTAGGGAAATATAACAGCTGTGAGGGAATTAGAAGCACAGGTAAATGTTTTTAATATCTATCAATCTATCTATTTACTCAGGCCCAATCCCCACTTTTCCCATTTATTTGTTTTACGGCAGTAGTTAATTAATATGACTAATTAAAGACTTTATAGCAAATTAAATATTTTTTTTTTTTTTTTTTGGGTATGGAAAGAAAACTGCTATGGTGTAATTAGAAGTGTATTGTTTTATGCAGGATTTAATATGATCACTTACAGACTTTATAGCAAATTGTGTTTGTAAGTCTATCACACTATTCTTTTATGAATGGAAAGAAAACTGGCTGGAAAAATCGACACCTAAATGACACGAAAGGTCTTAAAACTGACAAATGAATGGGACGAAAGGTCGTAAAATCGTCAATATAGTGGGGCGAACGTCTTAAAATTTAAGATCTCCAAATCTCTCATGAGGGAGAAAGGGATACAGAAAAACAATCCCTTTGTGGGGAGGTTGGTTATCTCTGGACCCCCTTCTCTCTAATGTTTAGCCCCATAAGTTTTAAGATTTTAAGACGTTCGCTCCATTAGTTTGGCGATTTTAAGACCTTTCATGCCATTTAGGTGTCGGTTTTTATCCTGGCAAGCGATAGCTAACCTGCAATTTAGGAGAAACCGGCAATCGGGCGGGACATTATTCTACCGAATAATGTACACATTTATCTCGATGGAGGTGGAGGGTTTTAAGGGTATTTTCTTTTGAACATGATGAAGGTCTTGGGAGCAAAAAATAAACCTCCCCTTAAGGTGCTGTACGAGAACCATATATATAAAAGAGGAAAACTATGAAGCAGGCAGACAGCGTCTCTCTCTCTCTCTCTCTCTCTCTCTCTCTCTCTCTCTCTCTCTCTCTCTCTCTCTCTCTCTCTCTCTCTCTCTCTCTCTCTCTCTCTCTCTCTCTCAAACAACCTAATCAAAAATAGTCAACACGGCTTTAGATCAAATAAGTCATGCCTAACAAATTTGATTGAATTTTATAACAAACTATTCACATATAACGACATGACGAAATCACTAGATATAATCTTCTTGGACTTTCAAAAAGCTTTCGACAAGGTGCCTCACCGAAAACTATTGGCTAAACTGGAGAGGATAGGTATCAAAGGTGAAATTCATTCTTGGATAAAAAAATTGGCTTACAGGCAGAAGACAGAGAGTGGTGATAAATGGAGTGGAATCGGAGTGGGAGCCTGTCACTAGTGGAGTTCTACAGGGTTCAGTCCTTGGACCGGTCCTGTTTCTCATTTACATTAACGATATTGATGTAGGGGTAAACACCATTTCCAAATTTGCCGACGATACAAAAATAGGAAATACAGTCCTGAACGAAGATGATAGAAATGCGTTGCAATCTGATTTAAACAAAATATCAGAGTGGTCGAAAAAATGGCAGATGCCCTTCAATGTCGATAAATGTCAGGTGCTGCAGGTTGGTAGCAGAAATATGAAATACAAATACGAAATGAATGGCAAACAAATAAAAACCGCAACGGTAGTAAAAGACCTAGGGGTACTAATATCTGAAAACCTAAAAACTTCCGACCAATGTATAGCAGCTGCAAATAAGGCAAGCATAGCATTGGGCTTTATTAAACGAAAATTTACATATAAACATGAAAACGTAATAGTGCCACTGTTCAAAAGTATGGTGAGGCCCCACCTTGAATATGGTGTGCAGTTCTGGTCACCTTATCTGATCAAGGACATTGTAAGACTCGAGTCAGTAACAGCGTAGAGCGCCGAAGATGATACCCTCATTAAGAAATAAACCATATGAAGAAAGACTTAAACGATTGAACCTGTTCTCATTAAAAAAGAGGAGGTTGAGGGGTCAGCTTATTGAGTGCTTTAAGATACTAAAAGGTTTCGACAAAGTCGATGTAAATGCACTATTCACATTAAACAATACTAATCAAACTCGCGGAAATGGAATGAAATTAAAAACCAAAAAGGCAAACCTAGATGTCACAAAGAGTTTCTTCACCTACAGTGTGGCGACAGAGTGGAATAAACTACCAGCGAGAGTGGTGGAGAGCGACACAATAAACGCTTTCAAGGGAAGGCTTGACCTCTATCTGCAGATATGTGATATCTGTGATATGAAAAAAAAAAAAAAAAAAATGTAAGTGTATGTGTGTGCACTGTACAGTATGTGTATATATACTGTATATATATGTATGTATGTGTGTGTATGTGTGTATATGTGTGTACCGGTGTATATATGTATATATATGTATATATGCATATATACATATATAGTTTGTAAGGCCAGACTGCCTAGTAAGGACCTTGAGGTCTGTGTATCTATGTAGCTCTATGTAGCTCTATGTAGCTCTCTCTCTCTCTCTCTCTCTCTCTCTCTCTCTCTCTCTCTCTCTCTCTCACACACACAAAGGAGTACAAAGGAAATCAAGCAACAACAGATCTAGTGACCCTTCTAGGCTGCTTGTCCTCCAAAACACTGAGGATCAAGTGTCCAAACAGTGGTTTAGAGTGGGTAAGGGAACATTGGAAAGGGAACTACTGCCCTGCCACTAACGTGGCAGGACTAGGAAGTTAGTAGGGGACATATGGGTTAGTAACTGAGGGGAGGATAAAGTTATTCATTAACAAACGCAGTCAGTCGCGGGTTTGATGCGAGATATTTGTCTAGGCGGAATTTAAATGAATCAACGGTGCTGCAGTCTATAACGTCTCGGGGAAGCCCATTCCACAAGTTGACAACTCGATTGAAGAAGAAATTCTTAGATTCGTGCGAGTTAAAAAGATTTACCAATAATTTTGCAACCGTTTCCCCGCGTGTAATTAGATTGGTCGATAGTGAAGTACTTACTACAGTTCATATTGTCGATGCCTTTGATGATTTTGAACACTTGAATTAAGTCGCCTCTTAATCTGCGCTGGGTTAACGGAAATAGATTTAATTCTCTAAGACGCTCTTCGTATGGTTTGTTCTTTAGGCTAGGTATCATTTTGGTAACTCTACGTTGAACTCGTTCTAGCTTGTTTATATCTTTTGGTAATAAGGGCACCAGGATTGAACGCAGTATTCCAGAAGAGGGCGGACTAAGGAATTGTAAAGGGTTAGGATAACTTCTTTGGATTTATGCTCAAATGACCTGCCTATAAAGCCAATTATTTTGTTTGCCTTCTTAACAACTTCTGAACATTGTTGACTCGGTTTTAGGTTACTCGATATTGTTACTCCCAGATCAGTTTCTCTGTTTACATTCTTAAGCTGAGTGCCATTCATCGAATAGTTTTCTTTCTCATTTAGGTATCCGACATGTAGTACTTTACATTATCCGCATTGAAACTCATTTGCCAAATTTGGGCCCAACATGACAATTTATCTAGATTGTGTTGCATATCGTCAACTTGTTCTTTTGAGAGTACGCTATTTGCAATTTTTGTATCGTCAGCAAATTTTGAGATTGTGCAGGTGAGACCCTCATCTATGTCGTTGATGTAAATTAGAAAGAGAATTGGTCCTAGTACCGATCCCTGGGGTACCCCGCTACTTACATTGGTCCATTTAGATGCCTTACCGTTTATGACTACCCTTTGCTTTCTGTTGCTGAGCCAATTTTCTATCCATTTCAACACACCGTCTTGTATTCCATGTGCTTTTAGTTTTAGCAGTAAACGTTTGTGGGGAACTTTGTCAAAGGCCTTTTGAAAATCAAGGTATATAATATCTACAGCTTTACTCTCATCGTAGAGGTTGAGGATATCGTGGAAGAAGTCTAAGAGGTTTGTTAAACAGGAACGTTTTTTACGAAAGCCGTGTTGAGTATCTTTAAGTATGTTATTTTCCTCTAAGTGATTTACGAGTCTGTCTCGTATGACCGTTTCTAGCATTTTACATACAACTGAGGTTAAGCTAATTGGACGATAGTTACTGGGTAGGGATTTGCTGCCTTTTTTGAATATCGGTGTTACGTTGGCTAGCTTCCACTGATCAGGCATAGTTCCAGACTGCAAGGATTTATTGAATAGTAATGTCAGTGGTTTGAAGAGCTCATTCTTAGCTTCCTTTAGAACTCTAGGCGAGATTGTATCAGGTCCTGGCGTTTTATTTACCTTGAGTTTATCTAAACAATTCAATACTTCTCTCTCTGTAACGGTGATATTGCTTAGAACATCTGAATTATCAATCTGAATCGGCGATGGTGTAGGGATATCACTGAGGTCTTCTGTTGTAAAAACTGATGCAAAGAAGGTATTGAGGGCATTACTCATTTGTACTTCGTCTTTGGTGTATTCTCCTTTTTCATCGACTAACGGTCCAACAGTTGAAGTAACTACTTTTTTTCTTTCTGATATAACTATAGAATTCTTTCGGGTTTGTTTTACTTTGATTCGCAATATGTAACTCTAAGGTCTTTTTACTTTGCTTAATTAACTTTTTGGCTTTGCGTCGTAGCTCTACAAATTTCACCCGTTCTTCGTCATTTTGTGAGGATTTTAATCTATCATTAGCAAATTTTTTAGCAAGCAGGCAGTTTGAAATATCTTTATTCCACCATTTGGGCTTATTATTATGGCCTGGACGCCGTATTTTCGATGGTATGCAGTCTTGCACTGCTTTTAGGTAAGTGGTTTCGAATAACTTCCAAGATGTATTTATGTCGTTATTGTTAATTAAAAAGCTCCAGTCAGTTTCTTTAAACATAGCTCTAAGTTTATGGAAGTTTGCTTTCTTGAAATTAGGGACTTTTTCGATGCTACTATTTGGTTCGTTACTAGTAAACTTTAAAGTGAAAGTTATCGTACGATGGTCGCTGTTACTGAATTCACCACCAACATTCAAATTCTCTATCAATTCTTCTTTTGTTGCAAGTACAATGTCAAGAACGTTATTACCACACACACACCAAGATAATAAGGTTCCAACAGTCTCCTCTCTGTGCATTATGATCATCACCACCATCATCACCACTTCCTGTTAATCATCACCACACACACCTCATCATTTCCTTCACACCTTACCGTTACGTCTCTCTGTCCGTGTGTCCGTTCGCGAGTCCGTCCGTCCGTCCGTTAGCGGGTTTTAATATGCAAAGGACCAGTCTTTCCGTACTGTACATATAGCACCCCTGTCATTAACCCCTTGTAGGATCAGGACGCGTTGTGACAGCTAATTCTGATTATCATTAGACGATGCTACACAAACAGGAATTGTTATATGAAGTAACCTATTCCACACACACTCGAGTCGGCCACCCCCAGCAACGGGATGTGTGGCTGAGTATATACAGCACGCACATACATACATACATACATACATACATACATACATACATACATACATACATACATACATAGCCATTTTCATATCACTATAGTCTATTTTTTGTCCAGCTGAGGGTAAATTGCCATGTTTCTATCTTTATTACTCAGCTATAAGGTAGATTTTGTAGTGAAATATGTTAATTATGAAAACTTGGCATTAATACAACACACAGCCACAGTAGTTTCACATATTTCCGTTAATTATCGAGAAATCAGCTACTAAGGGATTCAATTTACCATCAGCTGGAAAAAAACCGAGTACAGTCATTGTCAAACGCGGGTAATATCAGTTTCAAAGTACGGGACACTGCCATAATACGAGGACTTGTATTTGGACTTGGAAGGCAAACATGATCCACTACTAAAAAGATAAAATATAATAAAGTCATCATCCATTTCAAACAGGAAGCTAATTAAATCTCTTAGTAAAGCAGGATAACACTCAATTATAAGTGTTAGGCTTCTATCAGTTTAACCCTTTCAGTACCGGTGCCGTCCTTTTAGCTTTACTCTGGCTATTATTAGACGATTTTATTCAGTTTAATTAAAAGGGGCCTCCAGCAATTAACAGGCTTCGAACTATCTCAACCATTTTTACTAAGACAAAACATCTTTAAACTGCATGAACTTGTCTAAATATATTGGTAGAATACAGTTAAAAAGACGTCGCCGGTACAGAGGGGGTTAAAAGTGCGAATAGCTAACAATTTCAAGACAGGACACACTAGAAAAATGTACAACATAAATCGCTATCTAATTATATACAAGAATCAATTTCACTGGCAATGTACGAATTCAAATCAGAGTCAAATCAAATCAATATTTATTTATATATAATAATGTAGATGTTACTTTCAAACAATTTAATTGATTATCCATGTTTATAACCCAGAAAGTGAATACATTATTTGAAAATATATTAACTCTTTCAAGCTCCAAGACGCATTTCTGTTCTGTTTTCTGGTAATTCTTAGATGATTTTGTTCAGATTAGGAAGGGTATATGGAAGTCAGAGGGTTGATTGAGCTAGCCTTTACCCTTTTAATACCCACAGATCCTTCCTAAGCTGCATAAAATTGTCTAATGCCCAAATAAATTGCTAAAACGCATCAGAGCTTCAAAGGGTTAACGGTCTTGATAGCGTAATGCATAAATGCGCGGAATTTCGGTGCGAGTATCCTAGGTTCGAGTCCATGGAGTACCACATGTATTTGTTGATTTCATTAATTGAGTTTAGAAGTGAAGTTGGTTGGAATTTTTTTTAATATATAGTATATACCGGTATGAAATGTGTATCCATTGTACTGTACATACAGTGTGTGTGTGTGTGTGTGTGTGTGTAAATGAAAACCAATACGAACATAAATGCACACAAACTAGGAGTTATACATACAGTACATACACATAAGGCACATATCCATTAACACAATTACGCACACTGCCACTCAATTTCTGACAAAATCAAACGCACACACACATACGACCACGTAATAACACACACACACACACACATAAACAGCCACACCTGCACACAAACCAACACACACACCTACGAACAAACAAACACACACACACCTACAAACAAACAAACACACACACACCTACAAACAAACAAACACACACACACCTACATACACACACACATAAACAGCCACACCTGCACACAAACCAACACACACACCTACAAACAAACAAACACACACACACCTACAAACAAACAAACACACACACACCTACATACACATACACAGGAACACACAAACACACACACAAGCACATACCACCACGTAAAGCCAACACCAGGAGCGATATATAGCCTACAGTAGTAACTCGAACATTCTCCCCCATTAAAACCTCGTTATTTTCACACCTCACAATGTACAGTCACCAAAAAAAGTTTGGTACTACCTTCACGACTTCAGCCTTGGTTATATCCCTAGTATAGGTAATAAATCAAATACATGAATAAATATATATATAAGATATGCGTAAATAATAAATAAATAGTGTCCCATTAGCATTTTGTTATATCTAAGGTAACATATACCTAAATACATACATATACTATATACCTAAATACATACATATACTATATACCTAAATAATAAGTAAATAATGTCTTATTAGTATGTGGTTATATCACTAGTCTATCTATATGCTCAGGCCCAATCCCCATTTTGGGGGTAGCCGACTCAAGACAGAGCAAGAACAGGGAAAACACAAAAACAACATAAAACAAAAAATAAACACAGATAAAAAACACAAACTCACACACATCCAGGTCACCCAGGAGAAGACCCAGAGACCAGGGTTACCAAGGTCGCTCCAGCACTCCCCCGGCCCCTGACCACCCGGAGAGGTTCCGATCTCGGCAGGCATACATGCAGCGGAGCCAAAGCCACAAGCCCTCCCACCACACTTCCAGGCGCACCCTTCATATTAATCGTCCCCCTGGGCCAGGCGCCTGATGGACTATTATCTAGTCGAACTTGCGCCCGACCCCTTACTCCAAATGACCACGTGTTCACTCAACTATTCACAAGCATTCTCCATTCACTCCTGTCCACCACCACTTCCCCTGCCTGATCTATAGTCATTCCTCTATCATCCAAAGCCTTTCTTACACAGTCTCTCCATCTCAATGGGGGTCTTCCTGCCCTTCTATCTCCCCTTGTACCTGACTCACATATTCTCTTTGTAAGCCTTTCATCTCCCATTCGTTCAACATGACCATACCAGCTCAGCACCCTTCTGTCCACTCTGGTACTATCTGGTATCACTAGTAAAAAATATATAAAATATGAACAAAATAAATAAATAAATGTGTCTTATTAGTATTTACTGGCTAGTCTGATCTAGGTGAGCGTCGATAGTCCTGCTTTCAATATTTCATCTTGGGTTATTTAGTATCAAAAAACAAAACAATATCCTTAAGGGGAGGTTTTTAGTTTGAACCCTAGATCTCCATCGAGCTTAAATTTACACCCGCAAACCCCTTTCAAAATAAAAATATATAAATTTTTCGGTAGACAAAATTTCCCGGCCTAAATTACAGGCTCGCTATCGCTCACCAAGAAAACATCGACACCTAAATGACACGAAAGGTCTTAAAGTTAACAGAAATGGTGCAAAAGTTCTTAAAATCGTCAAACTAATGGGACAAACGTCTTGAAATCTCAAAAACAAGGGGGCTAAACATGAGGGAGAAAAGGGTCCAGAAAAAAAAATCCCTCAAATGAAAATTCCCCCTTAACAGTGTCCAGTCTTTATATTCAGCCTTAGCTAAATGTGCTCAGTGTTCTACCTTCGACATTTCAACTTGGATTATTTAGCAAAACGATCAATATCAACATCCTTAACAATGCTCGAAGCTTTTATATTCAAGTTTTGTTTAGTTTGCTAATTTGCTTTACTTTCGAAATGTAGAGGAAGGCTATATAACAAAATACGAAAACAATATCATTAACCCATACAAACAAAACATTCTTTTATTATTATTATTATTTAATTTTTATTTTTTATTATTTTT
This sequence comes from Paralithodes platypus, assembly GCA_032716605.1. Classification (NCBI taxonomy): domain Eukaryota; kingdom Metazoa; phylum Arthropoda; class Malacostraca; order Decapoda; family Lithodidae; genus Paralithodes; species Paralithodes platypus. Next base: position 41,718,681 of record CM064578.1, on the reverse strand, counting down.
ATTAATATTTGTGTTTTTATTTTGCTAAGGAATAATTATTAGCTTACGTGAAGAGAGAAACCAAATAGATGCAAGAAGGTTGGACATAACTGTTGAGCCTGACTGTACACTGGAACGTTCACCACAATAACACATAATGACAACAATAGCACCGCAAACGGATGCATAATACGGCCGTGAGCAAGATCTGTCGCATGACATACAATATATTATTGTACTATTATCACCATCATGATTAGTACGGTGGTGATAGGACGCTAAAAATCAAACTCATCCAAGGTCTCATTGTAGAGAAGCTATATTGTAAATTATATAATATTCAGTAAACAAACAATGAAACTTAACCCATACGCTGCTGTCAGTGAAATTTGGTGGTAGCGCCCCTAAAGTTTTTGGTAAAAAGCTGAAAATTGAACTCGTCTAAGGTCTCTCATTAGTGAAGCTATGTTATAAGTCTTATCAAAATCAGTGAAGAAATAAAGCCGCTAGAGCGACGACAAGGAAAGTTAACTCACGGATGGGGATGGACGGGCGGACGGAGGGTATACCATAATACGTTCCATCAACGACGGACGGCCGTATGAAAATAAGAATAAACAATTTACACTTTTTGTTTTCTTTTCTTTTTTCCAAAATATTCCAATTGGAATTCTCCTCAGGTATTTTGATCGCTTTTGGGTTTATCTTTAATCTAAGCTCGTTGTTGCTGCGAGTGAATGACACCTGCAAAATGCCGTTTACTTTGCATCACTCATAAATATTCGTGGACTTCACCAATTTCTAATTAATTATGGAAGTATATTGTATATTTGGAAACTAGTTTATGAATACATTTTTCTATGCATCAACTACAAAACTATAATATATACTATTTATTGAAAAGCAGGTTCTCTCTCTCTCTCTCTCTCTCTCTCTCTCTCTCTCTCTCTCTCTCTCTCAGGTGTTGGAACATAGCAACACGTGTGAAGTTGACCACACCCACAACCCATTGGGGACCTTTTATGTGTAATCTCGTCACGCACGCACACACATAAACGTACATGCACGTACACAGACCCTCACACACACATAATCGAACTTGCACGTACACAGATACACAGATTCTCTCTCTCTCTCTCTCTAACACACACACATACCGTTTAACGTCTATCTACAAAATATATTTTAATGACCAACAAAACATATATGCCTACATGCATACAAATGTTTATCCCCATTAGTATTTGAGAGTTTAACACATTCGCTCCATTAATTTGACGATTATAAGACCTTTCGTGCCATTTAGGTGTCGCTTATATCCTGGCGAGCGATAGCGAGACTGCAATTAAGTTGCTACCACTTTTTCTTGACGGTCGCATGTGAATAAATAGTACGGTACCGATATGTGTGACGAGGTAATGCATATCAGTTAGTTAGTTAAAATAGGACTTTAGAGGCTATCAACCCTACTGCATTATTAAGCCAGCACACTGTAAGTCAAGATTAGCGTCAGGATTGGAGCCCCATTATCGAGAACTCCAGTCCCTTGCATCTCACATTAGATTTCACACATTATCACCAAGGTTTTCGATGAATGATTTAGTCTGCAAGACGTATACAGACTAAACACACATAACAAAGCCACTCCAACAGCTTCCTCTCTCTCCAACACCCCTTCTCCCCTCTCTATACTCTTCAGAAAAATAGGAAAAGTAGAATGTAAATACGAGGTGCCGTTGTAAAGGCTTATCCCTCAATACTTCATCTGATCTGATCTGAGGTTTCAGCATATATAAAGGTACACCAGTTCGAAGCTTTGAACCTTTAACCCTTTCCGACATATGACGCAATTTTGAGCCTATTAGGGATACTTTAAAGCCTTTGTTACCATCAGGGGTATTTAGAAACCTCTGCAGTTGTCTTTGAGTTAGCTGTGGGCAGAACACTAATTTTGGAGAGGTATTTATAAGAGTGAGAGAACTCTATTTCTTATTGCTAATCTGGCAACCTCTGCGTCATATGAGTCTGAAGGGGTTAATTAAGGGGAGATGGTCGGTTTTTCTGGACACCCTTCTCCATCGTGCTTGGCCCCTTTAGTTTTCATATTTTAAGACGTTCAGCCCATTAGTTTGGCGATTTTAAGACCTTTCCCCCCTTTTCTTTGTCAATATTAACACTTTTTGTGTAATTTAGATGTTGTTTTGTGTAATTTAGGTGTTGTTTTTGTGTAATTTAGGTGTTGTTTTTGTGTAATTTAGGTGTTGTTTTTGTGTAATTTAGGTGTTGTTTTGTGTAATTTAGGTGTTGTTTTTGTGTAATTTAGGTGTTGTTTTTGTGTAATTTAGGTGTTTTTGTGTAATTTAGGTGTTGTTTTTGTGTAATTTAGGTGTTGTTTTTGTGTAATTTAGGTGTTGTTTTTGTGTAATTTAGGTGTTGTTTTTGTGTAATTTAGGTGTTGTTTTTTCCTGGCGAGCGATAGCGAGCCTGTAATTTAGAAGGAACCGGCCTTCGGCCGGGAAATTTTTCTACCGAAAAATGTACAAATATATCTTGAAGGGGGATCCTGGGATTGATTTTTAAAGTTTGATGGGGGTCTAGGGAGGAAACTAGAAAAATAATAAATAGATGAAAAAGATCTACCAAAAAGTGAACTATCCCCCCCTTAAAGTGAACTATCCCCCCCTTAAAGTGAACTATCCCCCCCTTAAAGTGAACTATCCCCCCCTTAAAGTGAACTATCCCCCCCTTAAAGCCAAGTTCTGCAGCATCCGGGCTATACTAAAGCATGGTACAGTTGCCCGCATAAGTTATGTTCCTCTCCGTGATCTTATACATGGAAATATAATGCTATGCGTTAAAAAAAAGAGGTATGGAAAAGGGAAATTAAAGTGTCCCTTATAACTTACTCATAATATTGGTAACGAGAAATCCAACCAATAAAAGGTTAGAAAGATGTATTAAGGGGAGGTTTCCACTTGAGGGATTTTTTTTCTTGACTCCTTTCTCCCTCATGTTTAGCCCCATTGCTTTTCTAATTTTAAGACGTTCGCCCCATTATTTTGACGATTTTAAGAACTTTCGACCCATTTCTGTCAATTTTAAGATCTTTCGTGCCATTTAGGTGTCGATTTTATCCTGGCGAGCGATAGCGAGCCTGTAATATAAGAGGAACCGGCTTTCAGCTGGGACATTTTTCTACCGAAAAATGTACAAATTTATCTTGAAAGAGGGTCAAGGGGGTGAAATTTTAAGATTGCTGGAGGAGTAGAAAACAAACTAGAAACCTCCCCTTAACTAATCCAAGGTTAATCACTATCAACACAATGATTCTAAACACCACACGAGAAGGAGCACTTTATTAACCCCTTCTGTACCGGCGACGTCTATTTCATTTTATTCTATCTATATTTAGACGATTATATGCAGTTTAAGAAGGACCTGTGGTAGTAAAATGGGTTAAGGGGAGGTGTTTAGTTTGTTTTCTACTCCTCCAGCAATCTTAAAATTTCACCCCCTTGACTCTCTTTCAAGATAAATTTGTACATTTTTCGGTAGAAAAATGTCCCGGCTGAAAGCCGGTTCCTCTTATATTACAGGCTCGCTATCGCTCGCCAGGATAAAATCGACACCCAAATGGCACGAAAGGTCTTAAAATTGACAGAAATGGGTCGAAAGTTCTTAAAATCGTCAAAATAATGGGGCGAACGTCTTAAAATTAGAAAAGCAATGGGGCTAAACACGAGGGAGAAAGGAGTCAAGAAAAAAATCCCTCAAGTGGAAACCTCCCCTTAAGTGAGATAGTTCGAAGCCTGTTAATTGCTGGAGGCCTTTTCTAAACTGCATCAAATCGTCTAATAGTGGCTAGAATATAATAGAAAGACATCTCCGGTAATGAAAGGGTTAATGATGTCAACGTTTCTGAGATCAATATTTCACTATATCAAAATAACCCTTGCAAGATCCAATACGCATTTATTTTCTGGTTTCCGGCTATTATTAGAATTGGGTTTTTTTTCTTCAGATTAGGAAAGGAATATGGAAATTGGAGGGTTAAAGGGAGATTGCCACTTACGGGATTTTTTTCTTGACTCCTTTCTCCCTCATGTTTAGCCCCATTGCTTTTCTAATTTTAAGACGTTCGCCCCATTAATTTGACTTTTAAGAAGTTTCACCCCATTTATGTCACTTTTAAGACCTTTCGTACCATTTAGGTGTAGATTTTTTCCTGGCGAGCGATAGCGAGCCTGTTTTTTAAGAGGAACCGGCCTTTGGCCGGGAATTTTTTCTACCGAAAAATGTACAAATTTATCTTGAAAGGGGGTCAAGGGGGTGTAATTTCAAGCTTGATGGAAGTCTAGGAAACACACTAAAAACCTCCCCTTAAGCAAATAGGAGGGTGAATGGATAGAGGAAGAGGGCAGGGGAGAGGCAATTAAGGAGAGAGGTGGTTACTTTTCCTGGCCCTACTTCTTCCTCATGTTTAGCACCATTAGTTATCAGAAATTAAGATGTTTGCCCCATTAGTGTTTCCATTTTTACCATATTTCTATGTCAATGTCAAGACTTTTCGTGTCATTTAGGTTATTTCTTCCTGGCGAGCGATAGCGAGCGTGTAATATACGAGGAACTAGCCTTCAGCCGGGACATTCTTCTACTGAAAAATGTACACATTTATCTAGAAGGTGGATCTTCGAGTTTGTATCTACAGTATATATATATATATATATATATATATATATATATATATATATATATATATATATATACAGTATATATATATATATATATATATATATATATATATATATATATACATGTATAATATATATATATATATTTATTTATTTTTTATTTATTTTTTTTTAAGCTTGATGGAGGTCTAGGGAGCAAATAAACAAAAAGTAATAATCATAATAATAACAAAAACAAAAACAAAACCAAATAATCCGTCCCACAACCAACACATACAAACACACACACCTACAGTAGACACCTCCATCACTCCTTTAACGATCCTGCTAAAATATGCAGACGTGCTATTTTATTCTTAGGAACTTCACTGTGATACTTTCTAGTTATTAATAAATTGTCACAAGTAGATTTATTAGAAAACAAATGAGCCTTATAGATTAATTCGTGTATTATTAACATGTAATTTAATAAACCTATTAGGCAAACTAGAAGGGCACTCAGTAGAGCACATGCCTCCGCCTACGCTGGCTGGCGTCAATATCACAGGCCTACATTTTCTTCTGGATATGATTCGAATCGCCTCCTTAACCCCTTCTGTACCGGTAACGTCTTTTGTATTATATTTCAGCTACATTTAGACGATTTTACGTATCTTAGAAAGGATAAATGGTAGCTAAAAGGATAAATTAAGATAGTCTGTAGTTTTTAATAGGTAGAAGTCCTTCCAAAGCTGAATAAATCGTCTAATAGTAGCCAAGATTAAGTGAAAAAGATGTAGTCGGTAAAGAAGGGGTTAAGTTAAACACTTCTTCATCGGTACACGTTCACCAAATTTCGTGAAAATTGGTTCACATCTTTGTGAGAATCTTGTTTACAGACAAACAAATAGACAAACGAACGGAGGCGAAAACATAACCTCCGCCCAAGTTCGTTGGCGACGGTAATGTACAGGTAACTAAATTTGTCAATGCATTATGTCATTCGTCTCTCCTTAATAGAAGAGCAGAGGAAGAACTAACCTGAGACTCCTAAAGGGTTAAGTAAAAGTGTGCCGTATAGCAGCTGCTGGTGGTTCGGAGAGGGACATACCTGCAACACAGAGAGAGGTACATATTAGGGACATTAGGAATATAAGGAAGATATTAGGTACCAGTAGACATTACGGATATCAGATATATATATCAGGAATACATGTTAGTGGTACCTGTTACACGAGCTACACCCGTACCTGACAATACAGCAAAATATCTATGTATATACTCATGCCCAATCCCCACTTTTCCTAAGTTGTTGTTTTTTTTGTTTTTTTTGTTTTTTTTTTGGGGGGGGGGGTTGGCCGACTCAAGACAGAACCAGAACAGGGATAACACAACAGAAAACAATGAACACACAAAAAACAAAACACAAATTCACACACATCTAGGTCATCCAAGAGAAGACCCAGAAACCAGGGTCACCAAGGTCCCTTCAGCACTACCCCGGCCCCCGACCACCCGGAGAGGTTCCGATCTCGGCAGGCAGACGTGCAGCGAAACCCTACCACCACAAACCCGCCCACCACACTTCCAGGCACACCCTTCATATAAACCGTCTCCCCGGGCCAGGCGCCTGATGGACTATTATCTAGTCCAACTTGCGCCCGACCCCTTCCCCCAAATGACCACGTGTTCACTCATCTATTATTCTATTCACAAGCATTCTCCATTCATTCCTGTTTATTAATACTTCCCTTGCCTGATCTATAGTCATTCCTCTATCATCCAAAGCTTGTCTTACAGTCTCTCCATCTCAATGGGGGTCTTCCTGCCCTTCTATCTCCCCTTGTATCTGACTCACATATTCTCTTTGTAAGCCTTTCATCTTCCATTCATTCAACATGACCATAGCAGCTCAGCACCCTGCTGTCCACTCTGGCTGACAAATGTTCCTGCTGTACCACTCTCCTACGTATCTCTTCATTCCTCAATCTGTCTCTATGAGTAACTCCACACATACTTCTCAAGCAGCTCATCTCCATCACATCCAGCTTTCTTCTCTCCTTTTCCTTCAGAGCCCATGTCTCAGCCCCATACATCACTGTTGGCACAACAATTCCTTGATACATTGCACTTTTTACTTTCATTCCGAGATTTCTCACCTTCCACATACTTCCCATTGCTCCGAAAACCTTCCTTCCTTCACACACTCTGTTTTACCTCCATGTCCATACCTCCACTCCTGCTTATTGTTCCTCCTAGATATTTAAAACACTCTACATGTGACAAATATTTATTTTTTTATTTTTTTGCTCTCTTGACGTCTATCAAACTTAAAATAAGACCCCCCTTCGAGATAAATTTATAAACATTTTGGTAGAAAAATGTTCCAGCCGAAGGCCGATTCCCTCTTAAATTACAGGCTCACAATCGCTCGCCAGGAATAAAATCGACACCTAAATGGCACAAAAGTTCTTAATATTGGCAAAAAAAAAAAAAAAATGGGGCAAAAGGTTTTTAAAAACGCCTAACTTAGATTTTCAAAACTAATGGGGCAAGGCATGAGGGAGAAAGGGGTCCAGAAAAAACCTTCCCTTAAAAAGATAAAGTAACAGTATATATTGATTTACCTATATAAGTATATATTTTAATTTATATCGTTCTTAACTCCGTTAACCCCCACATAAAATTAATGGAAGGATGTAATCCTCCCAAGGACACCACATACTGAACTTACACGCACTAACATTTGGAGGTCATCAAACAAAACATTAATTTCAGTAGCCTATATATTTGTTTAATAAAATGCAGACTGCCTTAACCCCTTGAGGATCATGACGCATTATGATTTTATTGTGGCTATCATTAGACGATTTCATCCAGCTTAGGAAGGACCTATGGGAGCTAAAAATGCAAAGACTATCTCAATTCAACCCCTGACTTTCATATATCCTTCCTAATCTGAAGAATATCGTCTAATAATAGCCAGGAAATATGAAAGAAATGCGTCTAAAATCCTGAAGGGGTAATCTCTCTCTCTCTCTCTCTCTCTCTCTCTCTCTCTCTCTCTCTCTCTCTCTCTCTCTCTCTCTCTCTCTCATACGTACTCATATGATAGGGTAATGCACAGGAGATTAACCTTAATGAACACATACGGTACCTATTTTATAATGCTGTTACACGTTACACTTACAATTCTTCTAGGTAGGTTTTTAGTTTGGTCCCTAGATATCCTTCAAGCTTAAGATTACACCCCCTTGAGCCTCTTTCTAGATAAATTTGTACATTTTTCGGTAGAAAAACGTCCCGGCTGAAAGCCGGTTCCTCTTAAATTACAGGCTCGCTATCGCTCGCCAGGATAAATTCGACACCTAAATGGCATGAAAGGTCTTAAAATTAACAGAAATGGGTTGAAAGTTCTTAAAATCGTCAAAATAATGGGGCAAACGTCGTAAAATTAGAAAAACAATGGGGCTAAACATGAGGGAGAAAGGAGTCAAGAAAAAAATCCCTCAAGTGGAAATCTCCCCTTAAGTCTGGGGAATAGCTGGTTGAATTGAAATGTGTTCGTCTAAGTAACAGGTTATTGAACTCATAAATACTTAGGACATACACACTGTGAGATGGGGAATGACACTACCGAGACTCTTATGCTGATGAATTAAGGGGAGATCTCCACTTGAGGGATTTTTTTTTCTTGACCCCTTTCTCCCTCATGTTTAGCCCCATTGTTTTTGATATTATAAAAAGTTTGCCCCATTAGTTTAGCGATTTTAAGAACTTTCACCCCATATTAAGACCTTTCGTGCAATTCAGGTGTCGATTTTATCCTGGCGAGCGATAGCGAGCCTGTAATTTAAGAGGAACCGGCCTTCGGCCGGGAAATTTTTCTCCCGAAAAATGTACAAATTTATCTTGAAAGGGACTCAAGGGGGTGTAATTTTAAGCTTGATGGAGGTCTAGGAAACAAACTAAATACCTCCCCTTAAGTATATAACTAGCTGGGGTTAAATGCGTTAATATCAGTAATAGGTCAGTGGGCATATACATGATTTAGAACACACACGGTGAGACACAAATGATATTAAATGCCTCCTGTGCTAATTATTTAAGTATGGAGGAATAGCTATAGTGCATTAGCAACAGATCATTAACTCATAAATACTTAGGACATACACTGGGAGACGTGAATGATATCAAATGAGCCTCCTATGACGATTAATTAAGTATGGAGGAATAGCTATAGTGCATTAGCAACAGATCATTAACTCATAAATACTTAGGACATACACTGGGAGACGTGAATGATATCAAATGAGACTCCTATGACGATTAATTAAGTATGGAGGAATAGCTATAGTGTGTGTGAATTCAAAGGTGTTCGTCTAAGTAACAGGTTATTGAACACATAATACTTCGGGCATACACTGTGAGACATCAGTGATATTAAATGAGACGCTAATGATGAGTACTTAAGGGGAGATATCCACTTGAGGGAGTTTTTTCTGGACTCCTTTCTCCCTCATGTTTAGCCCCATTGCTTTTCTAATTTTAAGACGTTCGCCCCATTATTTTGATGATTTTAAGAATCTTTCAACCCATTTCTGTCAATTTTAAGACCTTTCGTGCAATTTAGGTGTCGATTTTATCCTGGCGAGCGATAGCGAGCCTATAATTTAAGAGGAACCGGCTTTCAGCCGGGACATTTTTCTACCGAAAAATGTACAAATTTATCTTGAAAGGGGCTCAAGGGGGTGTAATCTTAAGCTTGATGGAGGTCTAGAGACCAAACTAAAAACCTCCCCTTAAGCTTGGGGAGAATAGCTAGTTGGAGTGGAGTGTATTAATATAAGTGGAGTGTATTAATATAAGTGGAGTGTATTAATATAAGTGGAGTGTATTAATATAAGTGGAGTGTATTAATATAAGTGGAGTGTATTAATATAAGTGGAGTGTATTAATATAAGTGGAGTGTATTAATATAAGTGGAGTGTATTAATATAAGTGGAGTGTATTAATATAAGTGGAGTGTATTAATATAAGTGGAGTGTATTAATATAAGTGGAGTGTATTAATATAAGTGGAGTGTATTAATATAAGTGGAGTGTATTAATATAAGTGGAGTGTATTATATAAGTGGAGTGTATTATAAGTGGAGTGTATTAATATAAGTGGAGTGTATTAATATAAGTGGAGTGTATTAATATAAGTGGAGTGTATTAATATAAGTAACGAGTCAGTGGACATATAACTAATTAGAACACACGGTACACTGCCATACATAAATGATATTAAACGACACTTATGATGAATACTGAAGCTTGGGGAGAATAGCTTGAATGTAATATATATTTATATACACACACATATATATATACCGGTATATATATATGCGTGTGTGTGTGTGCTTAGTTTTTTTATATGTGACATATACAATACTCCACTTCTGCTGTATCATAAGAGTTCTACACAATTTTTTTTTAAACGATGACACTCATATATGACACTCCATATCTACCACAATAAGCATTGCAACCATTGCAATTTCAAACAAATATGATCAAGTTACAAGATTGATCATAAATAGGCCTGAACCCTTTCCCTGCAAGTACGCCTATATTAATTTGTATTCTGATTATCACTAGATTTATTTTCTATTATATATATATATATATATACAGTATATATTATATATAGTATATACTGTATAATATTATTATTTTTTTTTTTTTTTTTTTTTTTTTTTTAGCTTGGCGTCATAATACTGAGGGAGTTAACTCCTTGAGGAGTAGGGCAATTTCTAACAGTGTATGCTGGCAATCATTTGACGATGGGTTCCAGGATAGGATCCGGGTCGCCTCCTAATTTGAATCACTTCTTCCGTGGCGCAGATTCTATCTGCCCACCAAGTTTTGTCAAAATCGGTTCCTAATTTAATGAGATATCTGGTTTACAAACTAACCGACAAACATACAAACAAACGGATTCAAGAATAAAAACCTAGGTCCAACTTCGTTGACGGATGTAATTATCCCTTTTATAACAACAGTGCTTTTCCAAATGTAATAAAATGTTCTAATGATAGCCAGACTAAATGTAAGGCGGCGTCACGGTACACTGAGATGATTACCAATTCAGTACCAGTGCCGTCCTTTCCATGTTATGCCGGCTACTATTAGACGATTGTATGCAGTTTAACATCGGCCTCTAGCAATTAACAGGTTTCGAACTATCTTGATTAATATTTTTGACTACCATAAACCCTTCTTAACCAGCACAACATCGTCTAAATATATCCAGAATAAACTGTAAGAACACGTCACGGTACAGGGAGATGCTTAACACTATTAGGTGCAACGTCTTGGGGGTTATTATGATAATTTGTTTAGTTATTATTGAGGGTTTTCATTGTTTTAGCCATTTTTGAACAATGTGTTTTTAGTTTACCCCCAAGACTTAGAAACACGCCTCGCCAGACCCCCTTCAAACTAAAAAAACATCCCCCAGACCCCATTCAAGCTAAATATGTAAATTTTTTGGTAGAAAAATTTCCCGGCCGAAGAAACCATTGCAGGCTCGCTCTCGCTCGCCCAGGAAAAATTGACACCTTATTGGGTTGAAGCATCTTATAATCGCCAAACTAATGAGGTGAAACGTCTTAAAATCTACAAACTAATGGAGTAAAAAGGGAGGATCGAAATTGGCCCGCCCTGCACCTAATAGGGTGAAGGGAGCCCACCTAGTGTTTTTGTTTTTATCTTTCTACCTCCCTCTCTCTTTGCCTTTTATCAATTCGGCCCCATTCAGCATACTATTTTAAGACTTTTACCCCATCCAGGTGTCAATATTTTCCTGGCGAGCGGTAGCGAGCCAGCATATATATATTTTTGTTTTAACAGCAAGCTAAGTTTGTACATTTTTCGATAGAAAAATTTCTCCGGCGAAGCCGGATTTCTCCATACAATGCTGGCTCGCTATCGCTCGCCAGGAAGAAATCGACACCTGGATGGGGATAAACTTCTTAAAACAGTTGGCTGAATGGGGCCGAATGGATACAAGCCAGGGAAATAGAGAAAAGGAGAGAAAGATAAAACAAAGCCGGTGACCGCCCCTTTAAGCAACATGGTATAATGACATAAGCATTATTGTTGGTTACTGAAGACCTGTTTGTAGGTGGTGGTGGTGGTGGTGGTGGTGGTGCTGCTGCTGCTGCCAGGTGCAAGGAGTGGCGAGACAACATCCGCTATTTACATTGCTCTTCATTATGTGTGCTGCTAGGTACAGTCACTCACAAACATTCGTGGACCTCACCTATATCTCTGGCAACGAATTTGTGCATATAATTTTACGTACATCAACTACAAAACAATACAGTATCTATATAATATTTTCGATTGTCTGTGTGTGTGTGTGTGTGTGTCTGTTCTTAATAGGCGGCCGCAGTTTTGGACCTGGGAAGCTGAAACTTTGCATGTGGGTGTCAATTGACCTGGGTCAGGTCATAGAGGGGGCGAGGCCACGATTAGAGGTCGTTTCGAGGCCGAAATTGAAAAAAAAAAAATTGAAAAAAAAATGGCCGTTTGGGGCAGAAGGAGGCCTCCGATCGAAAAGGTGTATGGAACGAAAGTTCTTCGCAGCCCCCCAAAATGGGGGTACTGATGAGGTCATCCAAAATCGGAGGTTATTTAGCGGCCGAAATCGAGGTCGCCGTTTAATGAGGCACAGGGAGGTCGAGGCCGGTGATTATGGTAGTAGTAGTATTGTGATGATTGTGGTAGTAGTGATTGATGATGGTGATTATGGTAGTAGTAGTGGTAGTAGTAGTGGTGGTAGTAGTGATGGTGATTATGGTAGAATTTAAACCCGGGCAACGCCGGGTACCCCTGCTAGTACACACTATTTATTGACAAGCAAGTTTCATCCAAAAATCCATCCAGATAGTTAAAATTGCATTAAGAAAAACATAGGGGGTCCACTGATTATAACAAGTGAGTGTACGGTCGCGCTAATAAGTCATGTCCCAGCTGTCATTACGTTTGGCTTTCTCTGTGCTGTATTAATGTCTGTCAGATGTTGAATAGGGTAGGTAAGTGTAGGAACATGTTGGTACATTTCACTCGACAGGAAGAAATGAAGCTTAGATATTGCTGATACCAATTATTGATCAAAATATACTTGGTGCCGAGACATCACTTATTAGCGCGATTGTACAGTCGCGCAAATAAGTGATGTTTCGGCACCCATTATGTTTTGATCAATAATTGGTATCAGCAATATTTACACATGATTTCTTATTTTTGAGTGAGATATGCAAACATGTTCGTACACTTACCCACCCTATTCAACATCTGACAGACATTAATACAGCGCAGAGAGATCCAAACGCAATGACAGCTGGGACATGACTTATTAGCGCGACCATACACCTGGTAAGAAGAATTCAAAGTGGCCTAGCACTATTTGTATTTATGCTATTATAGATTAATAAATTAGATTAATGGCAAACAAAATATACCGGTACAGACATTAATCAACCCACTAGAAACACTTATGTTATTATAGAGTAATACAGTAGAGGAATGGAAAACAAAATATTCATACTTAATTTACCCATTAACTGTATGTATGCCTACTATAAATACATAGAGGAATGGAAAACAAATTATGCATACTTAAGGGGAGGTTTTTAGTTTGGTCTCTAGGTATCCATCAAGCTTAAGATTACACCCCTTTGAGCCCCTTTCAAGATAAATTTGTACATTTTTCGGTAGAAAAATGTCCCGGCTGAAGGCCGGTTCCTCTTAAATTACAGGCTCGCTATCGCTCGCCAGGATAAAATCGACACCTAAATGGCACGAAAGGTCTTAAAATTGACAGAAATGGGTCGAAAGTTCTTAAATTCGTCAAAATAATGGGGCGAACATCTTAAAAATAGAAAAACAATGGGGCTATACATGAGGGAGAAAGGAGTCAAGACAAAAATCCCTCAAGTGGAAACCTCCCCTTAACATACCCATTTTTCAAATAGGTTGGCCAGAAGACATGCACCCTAACCTCGTGTAACTAAAAAACGGCTAAAGCAAATAGGCTGTTAATTTCCACACCTATTCCCTGGCAGACCCTTCCCATGTAGTAGAAATACAGCATTAGCTGGATTACTCCAGTCGTGTGTGCGTTATATAAGTTATTGTTCGAGAGTATTGGGCCCACTTAATTGAAACAGAGATTAGTTTTTAATTTCTGTATTTTGCGTTTCTCATTTGTATAATACTGTAGCTTAAATACTAAAATTAAAAGAAGATCCTGGGCCAGTCGTATATTTTGTCTACTATACAATACATCCCTCTGCCAATAAACATTACTCAAATACTGATGCACTCTTAAGGGGAGGTTTTTAGTGTGTTTCTCAGACATCCATCAAGCTTGAAATTACACCCCCTTGAGCCCCTTTCAAGATAAATTTGTACATTTTTCGGTAAAAAAAATGTCCCAGCTGAAAGCCGGTTCCTCTTAAATTACAGGCTCGCTATCGCTCGCCAGGATAAAATCGACACCTAAATGGCACGAAAGTTCTTAAAATTGACAAGAAATGGGTTGAAAGTCCTTAAAATCGTCAAAATAATGGGGCAAACGTCTTAAAATTAGAAAAACAATGGGGCTAAGCATGAGGGAGAAAGGGGTCAAGAAAAAAATCCCTCGAGTGGATATCTCCCCTTAACATTGGCTGTGTGTAGTAAAACCCACAGGCTGTAGCAAATTTTGTTCATACATCAAGAATACCCGGTATTCATTTGAATGTATTTTTCTCGACATACCTGTTTACCGGTATAGACATTTTTGTTGTGTGCCCACTACCGTATTGCATACTTGGCTAATACTCTCTCTCTCTCTCTCTCTCTCTCTCTCTCTCTCTCTCTCACACACACAGACACAAAACTTATTACTACACATCGCTTTCAATACATCAATCACCTCTTCACTGCTCGTCCTTTCTCATCTCTACCTCCCCCACCCCCCTTCTCCGTCCCTACCTCTCTCTCTCTCTCTCTCTCTCTCTCTCTCTCTCTCTCTCTCTCTCTCTCACACACACTTACTCACTCACCCTCTCTGACTGACTGACTGACAACTTGAGTCATTTCAGCGTGGTGTTGGTGTAGAGGAAACAGTAGGTAAGGCTCCCTTCATTAAGACATAACCATGGGAGCACTCAGGTCACCAGGAGCTTTGTCTGCAGCCTTTACCTCTCTTCTACTACTACTACTACTACTATCTCTATCTCTCTCTCTCTCTCTCTCTCTCTCTCTCTCTCTCTCTCTCTCTCTCTCACTCATTAACTCTCTCTCTCTCTCTCTCTCACTCTCTCTCTCTCTTGACCTCTCTACTCTTCTCTCTATCTCTCCTCTCTCTCCTCTCTCTCTCTCACTGATCTCTCTTGAGTCACAATTTAGAGGAAACAGTAGGTAAGGCTCCCTCATTAGACATAACCAGCATTTGTCTGTCTACTACTCTTCTACTTCTCTCTCTTCTCTTCTCTCTCTCTCTCTCTCTCTCTCATTCACACACAATTTGGCACTCGTCATTACTTTTACAGCATCCTTCACCTCTTACTCGTCTATTCTCTATCTCTCTCTCTCTGCTCTCTCTCTCTCTCTCTCACACACAATTTGGCACTAGTCATTACTTTTACAGCATCCTTCACCTCTACTCATACTATTCTCTTCTCTCTCTCTCTCTCTCTCTCTCTCTCACACACAATTTGGCACTATTACTTTTACAGCATCCTTCACCTCTTCATACTCGTCTATTCTATTCTTCTCTCTCTCTCTCTCTCTCTCTCATTCACACACAATTTGGCACTCGTCATTACTTTTACAGCATCCTTCACCTCTTCAGAATGTCTATTCTCTCTCTCTATCTCTCTCTCTCAGGCACACACAATTTGGCAGAGTCATTACTTTTACAGCATCTTCACCTCTTCATACTCGTCTATTCTATTCTCTCTCTCTCTCTCTCTCTCACACAATTTGGCACTAGTCATTACTTTTACAGCATCCTTCACCTCTTCATACTCGTCTATACTCTTCTCTCTCTCTCTCTCTCTCTCTCTCCTCTTCTCACACACACAATTTGGCACTTAGTCATTACTTTTACAGCATCCTTCAATACTCGTCTATCTCTCTCGTCTATCTCTATCTCTCTCTCTCTCTCTCTCACACCACACAATTTGGCACTAGTCATTACTTTTACAGCATCCTTCACCTCTTTACTCGTCTCTCTCTCTCTCTCTCTCTCTCTCTCTCACACACACACAATTTGGCTCTAGTCATTACTTTTACAGCATCCTTCACCTCTTCATACTCGTCTATTCTCTCTCTCTCTCTCTCTCTCTCTCACACACAATTTGGCACTAGTCATTACTTTTACAGCATCCTTCACCTCTTCATACTCGTCTATTCTCTCTCTCTCTCTCTCTCTCTCACACACACAATTTGGCACTAGTCATTACTTTTACAGCATCCTTCACCTCTTCATACTCGTCTATTCTATTCTCTCTCTCTCTCTCTCTCTCACACACACACAATTTGGCACTAGTCATTACTTTTACAGCATCCTTCACCTCTTCATACTCGTCTATTCTCTCTCTCTCTCTCTCTCTCTCTCTCTCTCTCTCTCTCTCTCTCTCACACACAATTTGGCACTAGTCATTACTTTTACAGCATCCTTCACCTCTTCATACTCGTCTATTCTCTCTCTCTCTCTCTCTCTCTCTCTCTCTCTCTCTCACACACACACACAATTTGGCACTAGTCATTACTTTTACAGCATCCTTCACCTCTTCATACTCGTTCTCTCTCTCTCTCTCTCTCTCTCACACACACACACACACACAATTTGGCACTAGTCATTACTTTTACAGCATCCTTCACCTCTTCATACTCGTCTATTTCTCTCTCTCTCTCTCTCTCTCTCTCACACACACACAATTTGGCACTAGTCATTACTTTTACAGCATCCTTCACCTCTTCATACTCGTCTATTCTCTTCTCTCTCTCTCTCTCTCTCTCTATCATAAACATGTTTTTTATTTTATCTGCCTCCCCCCCTCTCCCTCTCTCTCTTACATTCTTTTTATTTTATCTGCCTCCCCTCCTTTGTGTATTTTTATATACCCGGTATACCATAAATATTGACGCACCCTATTAATCACTTGTTAGCCATATCATTATGATACTAACTCGCACATTCATGTAATTAATCACACTGATGCACATAAGATTAACCCCTTCTATACCGCCTTCATTTTAATTGACATTCTTGTGGCTACTATTAGACGATTATATCAGTATAAAAAGGCATCCAGCAACTAACGGGCTTCGAACTATCTCACTTCACCATTTTCACTAACACAGATCCTTCGTAATTAAACTGCACCAAATCGTCTAAGTATAGCTAGAATGAAGTAACAAAGACGTCGCCGGTACAGAAGGGGCCCATTATTATTGAAGTTGGGGCTTAAGGATGATACATTATGCCTTCAGTTGTCCGATTTTCTATTTACTGAAGGGAACATATGCATAAACTACAGAGAGAGAGAGAGAGAGAGAGTGTGTGTGTGTGTGAGTGAGAATGTGTGAGAGTAAGTTTGTGTGTGCATGTGAGAGAAAATGTGTGTGTGTGTGTGTGTGTGTGTGTGTGTGTGTGTGAGATGCTTCCCTCCGATTAAAATTAATGCCAGTTATCAGCGCGTAATTATAGAAGATAGATATAGTGTCAAAGAAAATACTCCACAATTATATTATCCACAAGAGCAGGTTATATCGATCACACCTATTATAGCCTGGTAAAATATACAACAATAACAAAATTAATAATCTAATAATAATAATAATAATAATAATAATAATAATAATAATAATAATAATAATGAGTAGGAGTAGTAGCAGCAGCAGTAGTATTAGTAGTAATAATAACAATAATAATAATAAAACCTAACCTAAATATACAAATCCTCTCAATAGTAAATATATGGTATTCAAACAAACAGCCAACTCAGGTTCACGGATTTATAGATTTGGCCTGCTACAGTAGTGTTTATATTTTATTGTATATTATTATCATTTAGATTATTAGTATTGCTCCATGTGTTTGGTAGTGATGTGCTCTCTCTCTCTCTCTCTCTCTCTCTCTCTCTCTCTCTCTCTCTCTCTCTCTCTCTCACCTGATATTCCCAGGCTAGGTCAGAGGGGGGTATGTGAGGCACGGGATGATAATATATGATGAATTATTTCCTGCATTCCCCCCCCCCCCCTCTCTCTCTCTCTCTCTCTCTCTCTCTCTCTCTCTCTCTCTCTCATTCTCACATTTTCCTCTACAATCTTTTATACTCGTTTAATTCGTGTTTTGTTCCTATGCTCCAATATGTTTATATACTCCACCTTCATTCAATACCTCAACCCTTGCAATCATATGACATACATTTATGCTTTATCATTTCCATCAATCTCAAAACAACACTGAATAACACACCCTATACACTGAATTGAAGGTTGAGTTGAGCGAATTCTTGGATGTGAAATTTGGGTTGTAGCAGGGGTGTGTTATGTCTCCATGGTTGTTCAATTTATACATGGATGGAGTTACTAAAGAGGTGCAAGAGAGAGCAGTGGATACCGAAGTGACATTGACAAGAGAGGGAAATGAGTGGTAAGTGGGTTCCCACCGGTTTGTGAGAAGCAGAATTTGAAGGTGAATGTGGATAAGAACAAAGTTATGGTCTTTGAGAGGATTGAGATAACCAACTGTGAAATACGGGTGAACGGTCTGGAGATGGAGAATGTGAGATCCTTTAATTATCTAGACAGTGTATTGAGTAAGGATGGAAGTCTGGAGAATGAGATACAGGGTAGAGTGCAGCAGGGCAGGAGGGTTGTAGGTGCATTGAGGAAAGTCATAAGGAATAGATAGGCTATGTATGCGATCAAAGAGGCCATTCCATGATAGTGTTGCAGTCCCCACCTTGACATATGGAAGTGAAGCGTGGACGTTGCTTGAGGGACACAAGTCGAGAGTGAGAGCAGTCAAAATGAGTTATCTAAGAGGAGCTTGTGGAGTTATGTGGATGACAAACTTATGAACTAAGATGTACATGAGAGATGTGGTGTGTTTGAGGTGGATGTTGTGAAGAATGTCGGGAGAAATGTACTGAGTTGGTATGGTCACATGGAGGGAATGGAGAGCGTGCGGATGATCAAGACGGTGTATGAGAGTGAAGTGGAGGGTATTATATGGAGGGGTAGAACGAGAATGAGGTGGAGGGATGGAGTGGAGAGATGCATGGGGGAGATGGGGGGGGGGGAGGAGGGAGTAGTGTTGGCAGGGGACAGGGCCATCTGGAGGAGGTTTATTAATGGCCACCCTCTTAAGGGGGGAGGGTATATTTATTGGTCGTTTTATATACAGTGTATGTGTTATTATTTTAGTTACCTCCCTAGACCTCCATCAAGCAAACAATCTCAAGATCTTGTAGATACAATTATAAATGTGTTGTTAGAAAAATGTCCCGGTCAGAGGCCGGTTCCTCCTAAAATACAGGCTCGCTATAGCTCGCCAAAAAATTGACACCTAAAAGGCACAAAAGGTCTTAATATTGACAAAGAAATGGGATGAAGTCTTAAAACCGCCAAATTAATAGGTCGAACGTCCTAAAATCTGAAAACTAATGGGGCTAATCATGATGGAGAAGGGGGGCCAGAAAAAGAACAAGCATCCCCCCTCAAGGATTAGCACGTCTTGCAATATAGATAGCTGGAATGACAAAGTAGACTCGCGAAATGCGTCATAATCCTGAAGGGGTTAACATATCTTGAAGGGGCGAGTGTCTGTTTGTTTGCTCTATTAATTAATTTATTCTTTTATTTTTTTAGTTTCCTCCCTAGACCTCCCTCAAACTTAGAAAAAAGAAAAACACCCCCAAGACCCCTCCTCAAGATAAATTTGTACATTTTTCGGTAGAAAAATTTCCCGGCCGAAGGCCGGTTCCTCTTATAATTACAGGCTCGCTATCGCTCGCCAGGAAAAAAATTGACACCTAAATGGCACGATAGGTCTTAAAATTGACAACGAAATGGAGCTAAGTGTTAAAATCGCCAAACTAATGGGCCGAACGTCTTCAAATCTCAAAACTAATGGGGCTAAACACAAAGGAGAAAGGGGACCAGAATAACGGCCCATCTCCCCTTAACCTCTTCAGCACGATGACGTATGTTTTGTCTTATTCAATATACCAATAGGCGATTTTCTTTAGCTCATAAAATACCTCTAGGACTAAAAGGGGTAAATACGACCTCAATTAAACCGCTGCATAAGATAGGACCTTCTTAACGCTTTCTGTACCGGCGACGTCTTTCTAATTTGTAATGGGTTGCGTGAGATAGTTCGAAGGCTGTCAATTCTCCCTACCAGTAAATGCCTACAGTGGCCGATAGAGGCGCTGAACGCAAGGTTTACCGCGGTGCATTGTGGGAAATGGGCGACATCGCGGAGCTATCCACCCTCCCTCTACTTCAACAATTCTATAATATATGCAGTTAGTCGAAATTTCTGTAGCTGACACATACTTTGGTCTATGCATACTTTTGATTTATATATTTTACAATCACCCATATTCATAAATAACATATATTTACAATAACAAGTCAGCAGGTATTTTCCCGCCAATTTTGTTATGATAATTAATTAGCTTATAATTGTGTTTGTAGTCATTATCAGCTGCATGTGGACTTTCCCTTTATTACTATACTATATAAGCACTTAGTGTAGTCGTATACTGTATAATAAAAACGTGTAGAATCACACACAAATTGAGATAAACTGTGCATATCCCAGGTGTTGGGTATAGTGATGTCTACGGTCGTAGCTCTGGCGCTAGTTCAGAAGCGGCCACCAGAGGTCTCAAGGAATTGTTGGTAGGGAGAATTGCTGGAGGCCCTTTTTGAACTGAATACAATTGTCTAACTGTAGCCAGAATATAGTTAAAGGGACGGCATCGGTACTGAAGGGGTTAACTGTAAAAATCGTCTAATGTTAGCCAGAATAAAAGGGAAAACATACGTGCTGAAAGGGTTAAGGGGAGATGGGTCGTTTTTCTGGATCCCCTTCTTCCTCATGTTTAGCCCCATTAGTTTTCTGACGTTCGGCCCACTAGTTTGGCTTTTTTATGACCTTTTGCCCCATTTCTTTGTCAGTGTTAAGACCTTTCGTGCCATTTAAGTGTCGATATTTTCCTGGCGAGCGATAGCGAGCCTGTAATTTTAGAAGGAATCGGCCTTCGGCAGGGACATTTTTCTACCGAAAAAATTACAAAATTATCTTGAAAGGGGGTCTAGGGGGTGTTTCTTTAAGCTTGATGGAGGTATAGCGAGAAAACCAAAACAAATATATCAATAAATAAATACATAGATAAACAAATAAGCACTACTGACTTAAAGACACGTTCATTGCACAGTCGGTCAAATAAGTGAATTCGCGGCACCAAGTATATTTTGATCAATAATTGGTATCAACGTTATCTTAACATTACTTCATCGTTTCGAGAGAGATATGCAAGCATATTCCTATCTTTGCACACCTTAGTTAAGATATGACAGACATTAATACAGTATACAGCGACCAAACGTAATGACAGCGGTGACACGACTTATTTGGCCCACTGTACCTGTCTATTGTTGAACCCAAACCAGAGCTGACTGAACCACCACAACCGCTCCCTTCAAGCAGAAAACCCAATAATTAATTAATGAAAGAATTAGCGGATGTTAATTATCTTCCCTGTCACATGAAGTGTGTGTGTGTGTGTGTACCTGTGTGTGTGTGTGTACCTGTGTGTGCGTGTGTGTGTACCTGTGTGTGTGTGTGTGTGTGTGTACCTGTGTGTGTGTGGGTGGGTGTACCTGTGTGTGTGTGGGTGGGTGTACCTGTGTGTGTGTGTACCTGTGTGTGTATGCGTGTGTGTGTACCTGTGTGTGTGTGTACCTGTGTGTGTGTGTGTGTGTGTGTGTGTGTGTACCTGTGTGTGTGTGTGTGTGTACCTGTGTGTGTGTGTGTGTGTGTGTACCTGTGTTTGTGTGTGTGTGTACCTGGGTGTGTGTACCTGGGTGTGTGTTCGTGTGTACCTGTGTGTTCGTGTGTACCTGTGTGTGTGTGTGTGTACCTGTGTGTGTGTGTGTGTGTACCCGTGTGTGTGTGTGTGGAACTCTACAGGTTTTACTTTGAGATATTTTTTTCTGTACCCCCTCCTCCCTCATGCTTAGTCCCATAATGTTTTAGATTTAAAGACGTTCGCCCCATTAGTTTGGCTACTTTAAGACCTTTCGTCTCATTTGTCAATTTCAAGAGCCTGCAATTAATGAGGAACTGGCCTTCGGCCAGGACATAATTATGTCTGCCGAAAAATGCAAATTTATCTGGAAGGGGGGGTCTTAAGTGTATTTCTTTAAGCTTGATGGAGGTCAGGTCAGGTGAAGGTATTGAGGGATAAGCCTTTACAACGGCACCTCGTTGCTACTTTCTACTTACCTAGTTTTTCTGAAGAGTTAAGAGAGGGGAGAAGGGGTGTTGGAGAGAGAGGAAGCTGTTGGAGTGGCTTTGTTGTGTGTGTTATTAGTCTGTATACGTCATCGAGGTGTCTAGAGAGGAAAGTTGATATATAAATGAATAATAGAAAACACAAGTGAATCTCCCCTTAACATAGCCACCCGGTAGAGGTTTTTCTTTCCTCCTCCCTCCCCTATTTCGTCACATTAGTTTGGCGATTATAAGACGTTTCGCCACATTCAAGTATCGATATTATTGCTCGGGAGCGACATCGAGCCTGCAAATTAGGAGAAACCTGGCCGAGACATTTTTATACCGAAAAATATAAAATATTAACTTAAAGGTTATGGGGTATTTTGTTAGGGGTCTAGGCAGGTTTTTATTTATTCAATGTAATCCTTATTTTATTATGTTTTATTATATTTGATCTTATTGTATGTACGGTAATCCATATTTGATGTTATTATATATATACCGGTATTAGTTTATTGTATGTTATACAGTGTGTGTATCAGCGCAGGTGTTGTGTTGAGGGGAGGTATTTAGTTTGTTTCCTACGTTTTCATCAAGCTTAAAATTACCCCCTAGACCCCCTTTCAAGATAAATGTGTACATTTTTCGGTAGAAAAAAATTCCCGGCCGGAGGCCGGTTGCTCTTAAATTACAGGCTCGCTATCGCTCGCCAGGAAAAATTTGACACCTTAATTGCACGAAAGGTCTTAAAATTGACAGAAATGGGGCAAAATGTCTTAAAATGTCCAAACTAATGGGGCGAACGTCTTACAATCTCAAAAGCAATGGGGCTAAACATGAGGGAGAAAGGGGTCCAGAAAAAAATCCCTCAAGTGGAAATCTCCCCTTAATGTATCCACCCCAAGGGAGAGAGAGGTTCATGGCTGTCCGCTTCCCACGCTGTCAAATAACACCCATTATGGAGGACAATTAATATAAAATAAAATAAAGTTAGTGAGGATGATGCTGGGTGGGTGGTAGTGGTAGTGGGGGGGGGGGGTCATGTAGTAACACAAAGCAGCCATCTACTGTATTCGCAAGGGCGTCATTTTGGTGCCGTAATTACCAAAAAAAAATAAAAAATAAAAAAATAAAAAAGATGTCCGTCTACGTATTGTGAAAAACCTGTTACTAAATAATGGGGTGATGTTTCAATATTTGTAAAGTAAAATTTAGATTCAAAGACCAATCAGAGAACCCTCGATGTCGAACTGAAAACAGTGCCAGACGAGACCATCTTCGCAGGGGAGCGTGCTGCCCCTTCGAACAGTCTGCTGCACCAAATCACCACCCAGAACGAGAGGCGACGCGCTCCTCGGTGCCACTAGGAGAGTGGCGAACACAACCTTAGGTGACCTTAGGTAGGTGAATCCACAGTATTCCGGAATGCTTATTATGGCTAGTCTAGTCTAGGGGATGTTCGGCCACGGCGAGAGAAGTTCCTTCCAAGATATATACAGTACATTATATACCCCTAATGTGGTTGTTGACCAAAGGCTGACGAGTCCCATCCACCCAGATTTTTGTAAGGTTGTCTCCCCTAAATGGGTTGCCGACCAAGGCTGACGAATGCCCTTTTAGTCGCCCCTTACGACATGCAGGGTTTACGGAGGAAGTATTATTTATCCGCAGCAGCTAGGACAGGGTATATATTGTATATATTGGAGTGTAAAGAGAAGCTAATTACACCAATGACACCAAAATGGCGGAGGTTGGCCCAATCTCTGTTACTATAGGGTGTCCAGGTGGTGGGGGTGCTTTGTTTCTCACCTCCCACCACTCTTTAAGGGGAGGCAGACCGTTTTTCTGGACCCCCTTCTCCCTAATGTTTAGCCCCACTAGTTTTGAGATTATAAGACGTTGGTTCCATTAGTTTGGGGTTTTTATGACCTTTCACCCTATTTCTTTGTTAATATTAGGACCCTTCGTGCCCTTTAGGTGTCGATTTTTTCCTGGCGAGCGATAGCGAGCCTGTAATTTTAGGAGGAATCGGCCTTTGGCCGGGACATTTTTCTACCGAAAAATGTATAAATCTATCTTGCAGGGGGGTCTAGGGGGTGTTTTTCTAAGCTTGGTGGAGGTCTAGGGAGGAAACGAGAAAAAAATATACGAATAAATGAATTAATAGACCAAACAAACGGTCTGCCTCCCCTAGGGATTTTTTTCTTGACCCCTTTCTCCCTCATGTTTAGCCCCATTGCTTTGATATTATAAAACGTTTGCCCCATTAGCTTAGCGATTTTAAGAACTTTCACCCCGTATTAAGACCTTTCGTGCAATTCAGGTGTCGATTTTATCCAGGTGAGCGATAGCGAGCCTGTAATTTAAGAGGAACCGGTCTTCGGCCAGGACATTTTTCTACCGAAAAATGTACAAATTTATCTTGAAAGGGACTCAACGGGGTGTAATTTTAAGCTTGATGGAGGTCTAGGGAACTAACTAAATACCTCCCCTTAACTCCTTTGTACCGGTGCCGTCCTTTTAATTTCATTCTGGCTACTATTAGACGATTTTCTTCAGCTTAAGAAAGGCCTCCAGCAATTAAAAGGCCTAATACTCACTTAACCCTTCCTAATACCACAGATTCTTCTTAATGTGCACTAATTCGTCTAAATATGGGTAGAATATAAAACAGGGCGTCCCAGGAGGAAAGGGCATCACTTTGAGAAATTATAAAACAAGGTACCGGTATTCTAAAATGATCTATACTAAATATTCCACATATCAACCGGTTAGAGATATTGCATGTTGAAAAGGGTATTTTCTTATGTATTTCTCCCATTAAGGGGGGATGGGCCGGTTTTCTGGACTACTTTCTCCCTCATGTTTAGTCCCATTCGTTTTCAGATGTTAAGATGTTTGCCCCATTAGTTAGTCGATTTTAAGACCTTTTGCCCCATCTCTTCGTCAATATTTAGACCTTTCGTGCTATTTAGGTGTCGATTTTTTCCGTGGCGAACGATAGTGAGCCTGTAATGTTGGAAGAACCGGCCTTCGGCCGAGACATTTTTCTATCGAGAAATGTACAAATTAATCTAGAAGGGGGATCTAATCTATGTTTTGTTTTTATATTTGATGGAGGTCTAGGGAGGAAATGGTTTTAAGACTTTTCACTCCATTTCTGTGTCAATTTTAAGACCTTTCGTGCCATTTAGCTGTCGATTATGTTCTGCAATTTTGAAGGAACCGGCCGTTTGCTGGGGCACTAACATATCTCGAAGGGTGGTGGTGGTGGGGGGGGGGGGGGGGGGGGTAGGCTTTAGGGGTATTTGTTTAAGCTTGATCGAGGTCTAGGGAGGAAACAGTAAATAAACACATACATATAATAAACACATACATATATAAACACATACATATAATAAACACATACATATAATAAACACATACATATAATAAACACATACATATAATAAACACATACATATAATAAACACATACATATAATAAACACGTACATATAATAAACACATACATATATAAACACATACATATAATAAACACATACATATAATAAACACATACATATAAACACATACATATAAACACATACATATAATAAACACATACATATAATAAACACATACATATAATAAACACATACATATAATAAACACATACATATAATATACATATAATACACATCTGCTATTTACAGAGAATGTGATAAAGGGAGAGACTGAATTTCTCTAAGTGTGAGAGTGAGTACATTGGCTTCGGCGTACAGTTGTGGTCTACTTAAGGGGAGGTATTTAGTTTGTTCCCTAGACCTCCATCAAGCTTAAAATTACATCCCCTTGAGTCCCTTTCAAGATAAATTTGTACATTTTTCGGTAGAAAAATGTCCCGGCCGAAGGCCGATTCCTCTTAAATTACAGGCTCGCTATCGCTCGCCAGGATAAAATCGACACCTGAATTGCACGAAAGGTCTTAATATGGGGTGAAAGTTCTTAAAATCGCTAAACTAATGGGGCAAACGTTTTATATCAAAAGCAATGGGGCTAAACATGAGGGAGAAAGGGGTCAAGAAAAAATCCCTCAAGTGGAAATCTCCCCTTAAACACATTAAATTTCGATTAGTATTCTATTTATTATGAACACAATCATTATTACCACGCGAAAGCAAATTCTTCTATATTTTAGCTCGTTACACTTGTTTTATTATTTAGTTCGCATATCACAGAGGGAAATGTAATTGAAGTTGTTACGAGAGAGAGAGAGAGAGAGAGAGAGAGAGAGAGAGAGAGAGAGAGAGAGAGAGAGAGAGAGAGAGAGAGAGAGAGTCTGTGTATGTGTAATCTAGGTTTCGTTAGTTATGTATGTGTGGCTAGGTATCGTTAGTAAGTATGTATGTATGTATGTATGTATGGGTGTGTGTGTGTGTAGATTAGGTATCGTTAGTATGTGTGTATGTACGCATGTATGTGTGCGTGTGTGTGTGTGTATGTATGTAGATTAGGTATCGTTAGTGTGTGTGTGTGTTTATGTATATGTATATTAAGTATCGTTAGTATGTGTGTATGTACGTGTGTGTGTGTGTGTGTATGTATGTAGATTAGGTATCGTTAGTGTGTGTGTGTTTATGTATATGTAGATTAAGTATCGTTAGTATGTGTGTATGTACGTATGTGTGTGTGTGTGTGTATGTAAATTAGGTATCGTTAGTGTGTGTGTTTGTGTATGTAGATTAGGTATCGTTAGTATGTACGTATGTGTGTGTGTGTGTATGTATGTAGATTAGGTATCGTTAGTGTGTGTGTGTTTATGTATATGTAGATTAAGTATCGTTAGTATGTGTGTATGTACGTATGTGTGTGTATGTAGATTAGGTATCGTTAGTGTGTGTGTGTTTGTGTATGTAGATTAGGTATCGTTAGTGTGTGTGTGTGTGTAGATTAGGTATCGTTAGTGTGTGTGTGTTTATGTATATGTGGCTTAAGTATCGTTAGTGTGTGTACGTATGTATATGTGTGTGTGTGTGTGTGTGTGTGTGTACGTATGCGAGGGTGAGGTAACAAGGATGTGGTTGTGGTGAGGAGAAATTTGAGGTGAGGTAGAGTTACTAAAAGAGCACCAGTAACAACACAGGAATGCAGTTTTAGAAGAAAAATACAATAATAGAACTAACAAGGAACAGATGACTAGAGGTTCTTTTAGGATAAGCACAGGTAGCTTCCGTATAAACAAAAATGGTGGTAGCATTAAGGGGAGGTTTTTAGTTTGTTTCCTACTCCTCCAGCAGACTTGAAATTACACCCCCTTGAAAGATAAATTTGTACATTTTTCGGTAGAAAAATGTCCCGGCCGAAGGCCGATTCCTCTTAAATTACAGGCTCGCTGTCGCTCGCCAGGATAAAATCGACACCTAAATGGGACGAAAGGTCTTAAAAGTGACATAAATTGGGTGAAAGTTCTTAAAATCGCTAAAGTAATGGGGCTAACGTCTTAAAATCTCAAAAGCAATGGGGCTAAATATGAGGGAGAAGGGGGTAAAGAAAAAAATCCCATAAGTGGAGATCTCCCCTTAAGAGGAGATTTTTGTTTATTTGTTTATTTATTTATTAATATTTGTTTAGTTTCCTCCCTAGAACCTCCATCACGCGTAAATAAATTACCCCCCCCCCCCCCCCTTCGCGATATATTTGAGCATTTTCCGGTAGAAAATATGGGGTAGTTCCTCCTAAATTCCAGGCTCTCTCGCCAGGAAAAAATCAACACGTAAAATGGAACAAATGGTCTTAAAATCGATAAACTAATGGAGCGAATGTCTTACTCTCAAAACTAATGAGGCTAAACATGAGGGAGAAGGGAATCCAGAAAAAAACTTCCTTAATAATGTAAAGAAATCTCGACTTTTTAAAGGAGGTAAATTTTACTTGACATTCTTACTCGTTCCTCCTCCAACATTCCTCCCTAAACGCTCTCTCTCTCATAAACTCTTTATATCTCTGAGGCGTGTGGAGAGAGATAGAGTACAAGGAGTACAAAGGAGTACAAAGGAAATCAAGCAACAACAGGTCTAGTGACCCTTCTAGGCTGCTTGTCCTCCAAAACACTGAGGATCAAGTGTCCAAACAGTGGTTTAGAGTGGGTAAGGGAACATTGGAAAGGTAACTACTGCCCTGGAACTAATGGCCGTGGTAGGATTAGGAAGTTAGTAGGGGACAGATGGGTTAGTAACTGAGGGGGGGGGGGGGGAATAAAGTTATTCATTTACAAACGCAGTCAGTCGCGGGTTTGATGCGAGATTTTTGTATAGACGAAATTTAAATGAATCAACGGTGCTGCAGTCAATAACGTCTCGGGGAAGCTCATTCCACAAGTTGACAACTCGATTGAAGCAGACATTCTTAGATTCGTGTGAGTTAAAAGATTTACCAATAATTTTGCACCCGTTTCCCCGCGTGTAATTACTGTAGATTGCTCGATAGTGAAGTACTTACTACAGTTCATAGTGTCGATGCCTTTGATGATTTTGAACACTTGAATTAAGTCGCCTCTTAATCTGCGCTGGGTTAAAGGAAATAGATTTAATTCTCTAAGACGCTCTTCGTATGGTTTGTTCTTTAGGCTAGGTATCATTTTGGTAACTCTACGTTGAACTCGTTCTAGCTTGTTTATATCTTTTTGGTAATATGGGCACCAGGATTGAACGCAGTATTCCAGAAGAGGGCGGACTAAGGCATTGTAAAGGGTTAGGATAACGTCTTTGGATTTATGCTCAAATGACCTGCCTATAAAGTCAATTATTTTGTTTGCCTTCTTAACAACTTCTGAACATTGTTGACTCGGTTTTAGGTTACTCGATATTGTTACTCCCAGATCGGTTTCTCTGTTTACATTCTTAAGCTGAGTGCCATTCATCGAATAGTTTGCTTTCTCATTTTGGTATCCGATATGTAGTACTTTACATTTATCCGCATTGAAACTCATTTGCCAAATTTGGGCCCAACATGACAACTTATCTAGATTGTGTTGCATATCGTCAATGTGTTCTTTTGAGAGTACGCTATTCGCAATTTTTGTATCATCAGCAAATTTTGAGATTGTACAGGTGAGACCCTCATCTATGTCGCTGATGTAAATTAGAAAGAGAATGGGTCCTAGTACCGATCCCTGGGGCACCCCGCTACATACATTGGTCCATTTAGATGCCTTACCGTTTATGACTACTCTTTGCTTTCTATCACTGAGCCAATTTTCTATCCATTTCAACACACCGTCTTGTATTTCATGCGCTTTTAGTTTTAGCAGTAAACATTTGTGGGGAACTTTGCCAAAGGCCTTTTGAAAATCAAGGTATATAATATCTACAGCTTTACTCTCATCATAGAGGTTGAGGATATCGTGGAAGAAATCTAAGAGGTTTGTTAAACAGGATTTTGTTTTACGAAAGCCGTGTTGAGTATCTTTAAGTATGATATTTTCCTCTAAGTGATTTACGAGTCTGTCTCTTATGAGTGTTTCTAGCATTTTACATACAACTGAGGTTAAGATAATTGGATGATAGTTACTGGGTAGAGATTTGCTGCCTTTTTTTAATATCGGTGTTACGTTGGCTAGCTTCCACTGATCAGGCATAGTTCCAGACTGCAAGGATTTATTGAATAGCAATGTCAGTGGTTTGGAGAGCTCATCCTTAGCTTCCTTTAGAACTCTAAATTTTTAGAGTTTAATTTCTAAATTTAGACAGAGATTTTATCAGATCCAGGCGCTTTATTTACCTTGAGTTTATCTAAACAATTCAATACTTCTCTCTCTGTAACGGTGATATTGCTTAGAACATCTGAATTATCAATCTGAATCGGCGATGGTGTAGGGATATCACTGAGGTCTTCCGTTGTAAAAACTGATGCAAAGAAGGTATTGAGGGCATTACTCATTTGTACTTCGTCTTTGGTGTATTCTCCATTTTCATCGACTAACGGTCCAACAGTTGAAGTAACTACTTTTTTCTTTCTGATATAACTATAGAATTCTTTCGGGTTTGTTTTACTTTGATTCGCAACATGTAACTCCAGGGTCTTTTTACTTTGCTTAATTAACTTTTTGGCTTTGCGTCGTAGCTCTACAAATTTCACCCGTTCTTCGTCATTTTGTGAGGATTTTAATCTATCATTAGCAAGCAGACAGTTTGAAATATCTTTATTCCACCATTTGGGCTTATTATTATGGCCTGTACGCCGTATTTTCGATGGTATGCAGTCTTGCATTGCTTTTAGGTAAGTGGTTTCGAATAATTCCCAAGATGTATTTATGTCGTTATTGTTAATTAAAAAGCTCCAGTCAGTTTCTTTAAACATAGCTCTAAGTTTATGAAAGTTTGCTTTCTTAAAATTAGGGATTTTTTCGATGCTGCTATTTGGTTCGTTACTAGTAAACTTTAAAGAAAGAGTGTGTGTGTGTGTGTGTGTGTGTGTGTGTGTGTGTGTGTGTGTGTGTGTGTGTGTGTGTGTGTATGATAAAACATATAATTAGGCTAACATTAGATGATTTTCTCTGCTCACAAACAAAATCTCGTAGTCAGGTAGCTAATTATAACACGGAAATTTAAAACAAAATTGATATGCGAGAAGAAAAAAAATGCAAAGAAGAAAGTAGAAGACAAAAATGTATTAAATAAAACCGAGTGAAGTATGAAGAGGAAATGAATGTAAGTAAATAGAATGTTTACCCATTCTTAACCCCTTCTGTACCGGTGACGTCTTTTGTATTTCATTCTAGCCGTATTCAGACGATTTTGTGCTGCTTTAGAGGGATTAATTAAGGGAATAAAAAGGGTTAATTAAGATAGTCTCTAGCCTCCTAATTGGTATGCGTCCCTCCTAAGCTATATAAAATCGTCTAATAATTACCGGAATATAATGAAAAAGACGTCCCCGGTACAGAAAGGGTTAAGGGGATAAGGTTTATATTTTGGTCGTTTTTTTATGTACATATTTTTGTTTGTTTAGTTTTTCTTCCTAGATCTCAATCAAACTGTAAAAACAAAACCCTAGAACACCCTTCAAGATAAATTTGTAAATTTTTTCGGTATTCTCATTAGGAAAAAATCGACACCTGAATGGCACGAAAGGTCTTAAAATTGACAACGAAATGGGGTGAAAGGTCTTAGAATCGCCAAACTAATAGGGCAAACGTCTTATAATCTCAAAACATATTGGGCTAAACATGAGGGAGAAGTGGGGTGATACCTATGTTTTGTTTTGTTTTTTTATCATTCTAGCTATCAATATATAGTTTTATTAAGATTAGGAAGCACCTGTGAGAGTCAAAATGTTAAGTAACCCTTTCATGCACAAGGGTTGCCGTTTAGCATTCAGAAATAGAATTCTCTTAAGGGGAGGTATTTAGTTAGTTCCCTAGACCTCCATCAAGCTTAAAATTACACCCCGTTGAGTCCCTTTCAAGATAAATTTGTACATTTGTCGGTAGAAAAATGTCCTGGCCGAAGGCCAGTTCCTCTTAAATTACAGGCTCGCTATCGCTCGCCAGGATAAAATCGACACCTGAATTGCACAAAAGGTCTTAATATGGGGTGAAAGTTCTTAAAATCGCTAAGCTAATGGGGCAAACGTTTTATAATATCAAAAGCAATGGGGCTAAACATGAGGGAGAAAGGGGTCAAGAAAAAAATCCCTCAAGTGGAGATCTCCCCTTAAGGGGCCCCACCCCATTGTTTTTGTGTTTCTCTCCCTCCCTCTCTGAGTTTTATCCATTCGGCCCCATTCATAAGACGTTTATCCCCATCCAGGTGTCGATTTTCCCTGGCGAGCGGTAGCGAGCCAGCATATTTGTTATAATGTTTTTGACAGCAGGCTAAATTTTTAAATTTTTCTATAGAATATCGAAGTCGGATTTCTCCCTACAATCCTGGCTCGCTATCGCTCACCAGGAAGAAATCAACACCTGGATTGGGACAAACGTCTTGAAACAGTAGGCTGAATGAGGCCGAATGGATACAAGCCAGAGAAAGAGAAAAAGGAGCGAAAACAAGTAGATCTTATAACAACCTCTCCATATATAGTGTTCAGCCCTCAGCTCGCTCAAAGACAACTGCAGAGGTTTAAGTAAGTAAGTTAAAGGTTTCTAAACAATACTGATGGTCACAAAGGCTTTAAAGTATCCCAGAAAAGGCGCAAATCTCGTTCTGGTGCGCGAAAGGGTTAAAATTCTTTGTTTACACCTATATTATTTCTAGATGTGTGTGAATGTGTATTTTGGTTTTGTGGCGTTCATTGTTTTCTGTTGTGTTGTCCCTATTCTGGTTCTGTCTTGAGTCGGGGGGGGGGCCCCCCCGGAAAAAAAAAACAAAAAACAAAAAGGAAAAGTGAGGATTGGACCCGAGTATATATAGATAGATATAGATACCTATTATTTCCGGAGGTACAGTTGCCATGGGGTTAACCTGGGACAAATGTTGTGAAGGAGTGATTGGATGAATTGTTCTCGCAGATTTTACACAATCTGTACAGTAGGTTTAAGGGGAGATTTCCACTTGAGGGATTATTTTCTTGACCCCTTTCTCTATCATGTTTAGCCCCATTGCTTTTGAGATTTTAAGACGTTTTCCCAATTAGTTTGGCTATTTTAAAACATTTCGCCCCATTTCTGTCAATTTTAAGACCTTTCGTGCCATTTAGCTCTCGATTTTTTCCTGGCGAGCGATAGCGAGCCTGTAATTTAAGAGGAATCGGCCTTCGGCCGGGACATTTTTCTACCGAAAAATGTACAAATTTATTTTGAAAGGAGGTCAAGGGGTTGTAATTCTAAGTTTGATGGAGGTCTAGGGAATAAACTAAATACCTCCCCTTAATGCCAGTTTCTGGGTTTACATAGGTTTAAAGTAGATAATAAGACCATTTGTTTTTGCTTTCACTAATATACCCTTCGTTATTCCGAACTCACTTATTCGCAACCAATTTTGACAATCCAAGGAATTGACCACTTGCGAGTTTCAGGCAATAAGGAAGTTGGAGCCGTGAACATCGATATTAACCCTCTCACGACCATATGACGGAGAGGTTGCCAGATTAGCAATAAGAAATAGTTCTCTCACTCATATAATTATCTCTCCAAAATTAGTTTTCTGCCCACAGCTAACTCAAAGACAACTGCAGAGGTTGAAGTAACTAAAATAAAGGTTTCTAAATACCCCTGATGGTAACAAAGGCTTTAAAGTATCCCCAATAGGCTCAACACAGCTAACTCAAAGACAACTGCAGAGGTTGAAGTAACTAAAATAAAGGTTTCTAAATACCCCTGATGGTAACAAAGGCTTTAAAGTATCCCCAATAGGCTCAACACAGCTAACTCAAAGACAACTGCAGAGGTTGAAGTAACTAAAATAAAGGTTTCTAAATACCCCTGATGGTAACAAAGGCTTTAAAGTATCCCCAATAGGCTCAACACAGCTAACTCAAAGACAACTGCAGAGGTTGAAGTAACTAAAATAAAGGTTTCTAAATACCCCTGATGGTAACAAAGGCTTTAAAGTATCCCCAATAGGCTCAACACAGCTAACTCAAAGACAACTGCAGAGGTTGAAGTAACTAAAATAAAGGTTTCTAAATACCCCTGATGGTAACAAAGGCTTTAAAGTATCCCCAATAGGCTCAACACAGCTAACTCAAAGACAACTGCAGAGGTTGAAGTAACTAAAATAAAGGTTTCTAAATACCCCTGATGGTAACAAAGGCTTTAAAGTATCCCCAATAGGCTCAAAATCGCGGCATATGTCGGAAGGGGTTAAAGGGAAATGCACTAATAATATGGGTTTCTGATGGATAAAAACTATGGTAAATTTGGTTGTATGTATTTATATATGTATTATGACCGTATTTTAGCTGATAATTCTGCTAAATAGTGATGGCCACACAGCTCCAAACTTCCTTATAGACCAAAATAGTGATGGCCACACAGCTCCAAACTTCCTTATAGACCAAAATAGTGATGGCCACACAGCTCCAAACTTCCTTATAGACCAAAATAGTGATGGCCACACAGCTCCAACTTCCTTATAGACCAAAATAGTGATGGCCACAGCTCCAACTTCCTTATAGACCAAAATAGTGATGGCCACACAGCTCCAAACTTCCTTATAGACCAAAATAGTGATGGCCACAGCTCCAACTTCCTTATAGACCAAAATAGTGATGGCCACAGCTCCAAACTTCCTTATAGACCAAAATAGTGATGGCCACAGCTCCAACTTCCTTATAGACCAAAATAGTGATGGCCACACAGCTCCAAACTTCCTTATAGACCAAAATAGTGATGGCCACACAGCTCCAAACTTCCTTATAGACCAAAATAGTGATGGCCACACAGCTCCAACTTCCTTATAGACCAAAATAGTGATGGCCACACAGCTCCAACTTCTTTATAGACCAAAATAGTGATGGCCACACAGCTCCAACTTCCTTATAGACCAAAATAGTGATGGCCACACAGCTCCAACTTCCTTATAGACCAAAATAGTGATGGCCACACAGCTCCAACTTCCTTATAGACCAAAATAGTGATGGCCACACAGCTCCAACTTCCTTATAGACCAAAATAGTGATGGCCACAGCTCCAACTTCCTTATAGACCAAAACTCGCAAGTGGTCAATTGATAAGACGTTTATCATGTGATGTCCACGCTTTTCAACTCTGTCTTGAAATTGGTTGCGAACACGTCATTTCAGAGTGACAAAAGGTATACTATGTATTAAGGGGAGGTTTCTAGTTTGTTTCCTACTCCTCCAGCAATCTTAAAAATTTCATCCCCTTGACCCCCTTTCAAGATAAATTTGTACATTTTTCGGTAGAAAAATGTCCCGGCCGAAGGCCGATTACTCGTAAAATACAGGCTCGCTATCGCTCGCCAGGATAAAATCGACACCTAAATGGCACGAAAGGTCTTAAAATTGACAGAATGGGGCGGAAATTCATAAAAATCACCAAACTAATGGGGGCAAACGTCTTAAAATATCAAAAAGCAATGGGGCTAGACATGAGGGAGAAAGGGGTCCAGAAAAAAGTCCCTCAAGTGGAAATCTCCCCTTAACTTGTTATGGCGGTTAAGGAGAAATGGGTTGTTTTTCTGGCCCTCCTTCCTCCTCATGTTTAGCCTCCTTAGTTTTCAGATTTTAAAATGTTCGGCATATTAGTTTGGTGATTTTAAAACCTTTCGGCCATATTCTTTGTTAAGGGGAGGTATTTAGTTTGTTCCCTAGACCTCCATCAACCTTAAAATTACACCCCTTCGAGTCCCTTTCAAGATAAATTTGTACATTTTTCGGTAGAAAAATTTCCCGGCCGAAGGCCGGTTCCTCTTAAATTACAGGCTCGCTATCGCTCGCCAGGATAAAATAGACACCTGAATTGCACGAAACGTCTTAATATGGGGTGAAAGTTCTTAAAATCGCTAAACTAATGGGGCAAACGTTTTATAATATCAAAAGCAATGGGGCTAAACATGAGGGAGAAAGGGGTCAAGAAAAATATCCCTCAAGTGGAGACCTCCCCTTAATATTAAGAATGTTCGTGTCATTTAGGTGTCGATTTTTTCCTGGCGAGCGATAGCGAGCCTGTAATATTGAAGGAACCGGTCTTTGGCCGGGTTTTTCTACCGAAAACATGTACAAAATATATCTTGAAGGGGGATCCTGGGGTTATTTTTAAAAGTTTGATGGATGTCTAGGGAAGATACTTGAAAAAAAAAATACATGAACAAATCGACCAAAAATTGAACCCTCTCCGACATTTGACGCGATTTTGAGCCTATTAGGGATACTTTAAAGCCTTTGTTACCATCAGGGGTATTTAGAAACCTTTAGTTTAGTTACTTCAACCTCTGCAGTTGTCTTTGAGTTAGCTGTGTTGAGCCTATTGGGGATACTTTAAAGCCTTTGTTACCATCAGGGGTATTTAGAAACCTTTAGTTTAGTTACTTCAACCTCTGCAGTTGTCTTTGAGTTAGCTGTGTTGAGCCTATTGGGGATACTTTAAAGCCTTTGTTACCATCAGGGGTATTTAGAAACCTTTAGTTTAGTTACTTCAACCTCTGCAGTTGTCTTTGAGTTAGCTGTGTTGAGCCTATTGGGGATACTTTAAAGCCTTTGTTACCATCAGGGGTATTTAGAAACCTTTAGTTTAGTTACTTCAACATCTGCAGTTGTCTTTGAGTTAGCTGTGTTGAGCCTATTGGGGATACTTTAAAGCCTTTGTTACCATCAGGGGTATTTAGAAACCTTTAGTTTAGTTACTTCAACCTCTGCAGTTGTCTTTGAGTTAGCTGTGGGCAGAAAACTAATTTTGGAGAGGTAATTATAAGAGTGAGAGAACTCGATTTCTTATTGCTAATCTGGCAACCTCTGCGTCATATGAGTCTGAAGGGGTTAAATACATCCAGTTATGCAAATCAAATGTCCCGGGCTCATGTTTTTTACAACTGCACAGCTGTTGGCAAAAGTGTGTCAGCTCTTACACGAGTTTCTATATCAATAAAGTTTATAATATTGATATACTTAGAATTAGATGCTTGGGTCTAATCAGCTATACATGAATAATAACATGATTTAAATTGAATTATATAATATGAAAATATTTGTGAAAATTAAGGGGAGATCTCCACTTGAGGGATTTTTTTCTTGACCCCTTTCTCCCTCATGTTTAGCCCCATTGCTTTTGATATTATAAAACGTTTGCCCCATTAGCTTAGCGATTTTAAGAACTTTCACCCCATATTAAGACCTTTCGTGCAATTCAGGTGTCGATTTTATCCTGGCGAGCGATAGCGAGCCTGTAATTTAAGAGGAACCGGCCTTCGGCCAGGACATTTTTCTACCGAAAAATGTACAAATTTATCTTGAAAGGGACTCAACGGGGTGTAATTTTAAGCTTGCTGGAGGTCTAGGGAACTAACTAAATACCTCCCCTTAATTCCAATGGTTATATTTGCATAAGGATAATCGTAACAACAGCTGTATATCTAAGTTGTCTAATTGTATTGAGAACAAGGGACTGGAGTTTTCGCAGAGAGGCTCCAGTCCTGATGTTATTCTTGACTTACAGTGTGCTGGCTTAATAATCCAATGGGGTTGATAGCCTCTGAAGTCCTATTTTACCAAACTAATTAGTGAGAATAAAATGAAAATGACGTGATCATATAAAATGGGCAAGTAATAATTGCAAGGGAAACGAAAACTAGACTAAAAAAGAAAACTCCCCGGTTATCTTCCGTGAGAAGATAAC
Source organism: Paralithodes platypus (assembly GCA_032716605.1). NCBI lineage: Eukaryota > Metazoa > Arthropoda > Malacostraca > Decapoda > Lithodidae > Paralithodes > Paralithodes platypus. Next base: position 41,681,194 of record CM064578.1, on the reverse strand, counting down.
GATCATTGAAGAACTGTGAAACGAACAGCACGAAGAGAACGGAGAATAAGAGACAGGAGAGGAGAATAATGAGACACAAAGAGAGAGAGAGAGAGAGAGAGAGAGCGAGAGAGCGAGAGCGAGAGAGAGAGAGAGAGAGCGAGAGAGAGAGAGCGAGAGCGAGAGAGAGAGCGAGAGCGAGAGAGCGAGAGCGAGAGAGCGAGAGCGAGAGCGAGAGAGAGAGAGAGAGCGAGAGAGCGAGAGCGAGAGAGAGAGAGCGAGAGAGAGAGAGCGAAAGCGAGAGAGCGAGAGCGAGAGAGAGAGCGAGAGCGAGAGCGAGAGAGAGAGAGAGAGAGCGAGAGAGCGAGAGCGAGAGAGAGAGAGAGAGAGAGAGAGAGCGAAAGCGAGAGAGCGAGAGCGAGCGAGAGCGAGAGTGGGAGAGAGAGAGAGAGAGAGAGAGAGAGAGAGAGAGAGAAAGAGGTGGGGGGGGAGAAACCACAGATAAATGAAGGTATAAGAGGAAGAAAAGAGTGATAAATTAAGAAATAAGATGAAGAGAAGAGATAAATGAAGATAAAAGAAGACAGATAAATGAAGATATAAGAAGATTAGAAGACAGATAAATGAAGATATAAGAAGATTAGAAGACAGATAAATGAAGATATAAGAAGATAAGAAGACAGATAAATGAAGCGATACGAAGAGATAAATGACAGATAAATGAAGCGATACGAAGAGATAAATGACAAATAAATGAAGATATAAGAAGATAAGAAGACAGATAAATGAAGCGATACGAAGAGATAAATGACAAATAAGACAGAGATATAGAGAATAAAGAGAAACCATAAATAAGTGAATCGATCAAAGGAGAAGAATAACCCAAAGATGAATTAAGGGGAGATTTCCACCTGGAGGATTTTTTTCTGAACCTCTTTCTCCCTCATGTTTAGCCCCTTTGCTAGTAAGATTTAAAGACGCTTGCCCCATTAGTTTGGCGATTTTAAGAACCCTCGCCCCATTTGTCAATTTTAAGACCATTCGTGCCTTTTAGGTGTCGATTTTTTCCTGGCGAGCGATAGCGAGCCTGTAATTTAAGGGGAACCGGCCTTCGGCCGGGAAATTTTTCTACCGAAAAATGTACAAATTTATCTTGAAAGGGGGTCAAGGGGGAGTAATTTTAAGCTTGATGGAAGTCTAGGGAATCAACCAAAAACCTCCCCTTAACACATAAGAGATAAGAGTCCTGATAAAGCTACTGTATATGGGAAACGTTGTCAATAAAGTGCTCCTCCTCATATGGTACAAAGGAGTACAAAGGAAATCAAGCAACAACAGATCTAGTGACCCTTCTAGGCTGCTTGTCCTCCAAAACACTGAGGATCAAGTGTCCAAACAGTGGTTTAGAGTGGGTAAGGGAACATTAGAAAGGGAACTACTGCCCTGGAACTAATGTCCGTGGCAGGACTAGGAAGTTAGTAGGGGACATATGGGTTAGTAACTGAGGGGAGGATAAAATAAAGTTATTCATTTACAAACGCAGTCAGTCGCGGGTTTGATGCGAGATATTTGTCTAGGCGGAATTTAAATGAATCAACGGTGCTGCAGTCTATAACGTCTCGGGGAAGCCCATTCCACAAGTTGACAACTCGATTGAAGAAGAAATTCTTAGATTCGTGCGAGTTAAAAGATTTACCAATAATTTTGCAACCGTTTCCCCGCGTGTAATTAGATTGGTCGATAGTGAAGTACTTACTACAGTTCATATTGTCGATGCCTTTGATGATTTTGAACACTTGAATTAAGTCACCTCTTAATCTGCGCTGGGTTAAAGGAAATAGATTTAATTCTCTAAGACGCTCTTCGTATGGTTTGATATGGTGTTGATATTCAAGAGAAGTATCGGGGAAGGAAGTATGGGTGGTATTCTTAAACAATGATTTCCCTTCGTGGCGCTGTTAATGGAAGAAATAGCTTAACAAATGACGCTAGCTTCATAAATGGGAGTGCTAATCCGTCTAATCTCTATAAACAACGCTAATTCTCATAATATTCTTTCGGTATCAGGCGCTGTGAAGGGGAAGAATTGTTTAAGACTACGCGTTTATATGTTTTGGAGGCGTTGTGCTAAGAGCGGAAATAAACAGCAAAGAACATAGGGCAAACTAAATTCTAAAGTCTATAAATAAATTGTTGGAAAAATTATGTAAGAAGGAAATATACGAAATTGTAAAACAAATAATTGGAAACTGGGACAGGAGAAGGTCTATTTATGCAAGGAAATATTATAGGAAGTGATATTATAGGAAGTGATATGTAGAATGAGTGTAAAGGTGTGTGTGTGTGTGTGTGTGTGTGTGTGTTTTATGTGTGTGTGTGTGTGTGTGAGTGTGTGTGTGTGTGTGTGTGTGTGTGTGTGTGTGTGTGTGTGTGTGTGTGTGTGTGTGTGTGTGTGTGTGTGTGTGTGTGTGTGTGTGTGTGTGTGTGTGTGTGTGTGTGTGTGTGTGTGTGTGTGTGTGTGTGTGTGTTGTCCTGTGTGTGTGTTTGTGTGGGTGTTGTCCTGTGTGTGTGTGTGTGTGTGTGTGTGTGTGTGTGTGTGTGTGTGTGTGTGTGTGTGTGTGTGTGTGTGTGTGTGTGTGTGTGTGTGTGTGAGTGAGTGAGTGAGTGAGTGAGTGAGTGAGAGTGTGTGTGTGTGTGTGTGTGTGTGTGTGTGTGTGTGTGTGTGTGTGTGTGTGAGTGAGTGAGTGAGTGAGTGAGTGAGAGTGAGTGAGAGTGAGTGAGAGTGTGTGTGTGTGTGTGTGTGTGTGTGTGTGTGTGTGTGTGTGTGTGTGTGTGTGTGTTTGTAAGAGAGAGAGAGAGAGAGAGAAAGAAAAGCAGGGTATGAGGAAATAGGAAAAGTATGAGTCTATAGACCTTAAGGGGGTAGTACTCGCTTTTTATGGACCCCCTTCTCCCTCATGTTTAGCAAATTAGTTTTGAGGATATTTGACGTTCGTTCCGTTAGTTTGGCGATTTTGAGACCTTTTGCCTAATTTTTGTTGTCAATATTAAGACCTTTCGTGGCCTTTAGGTGTCGCTTTTTTCCTGGCGAGCGATAGCGAGCCTCTAATTTTAGAAGGAACAGGCCTTCGGCCGGGACATTTTTCTACCGAAAAATGTACAAATTTATCTTGAAAGAGAGTCAAGGGGGTGTTTTACTAAGCTTGATGGAGGTCTAGCGAGGAATCTCAAAAATATATTAATAAATAAATATATAGACCAAAAACCAAGCACTACCCCCTAAGTCCTTGAGATCTCACTGATAAATATTAGTCCTTGAAATCCAGTTACTAAAACACCTAGGGTATAATTATGCTTTACAATCAACCATTTTAGTTCATATTGCATACTTTTTATTATTTACTATAGTTCATTTATCGCAATATATATATAGCTGGTTGAGTTGATATTGACAGTTTCTACTCTGGAGCTCTCAATGTTGCAAGCTCCGCGTGTCCAGACATTTTGACTCGAACGTACCTTCAATATAGCTGTCTATTACTCTTTCAATTTTTGGGTGGACACTTGTTACATACAGCTTTGCCTTTTGTCTCCTTCATACACATAGAAAAAAACCACACACACATATATACTGTATATATATATATATATATATATATATATATATATATATATATATACGTATATATATATATATATATATATATATATATATATATATATACGTATATATATATATATATATATATATATATATATATATATATATATCGTATATATTTAAGTTCACAGCCTTATTTGTAAATTGGAATAGAACGGGGGATCACTAGTTTCACATTTTAAGGGGTTCAGTCCATTAGTTTGTCGATTTTAAGATTTTTCGTCACATTTCTTTATCAATATCAAGACCTTTCTTGCCCTTTAGGTGTCAAAGTTTTCCTGGCGAGCATTAGCGAGCTTGTAATTTTAAGAGGAACTGGCCTTCGGCCGGTACATGCCTTACCGAAAAATTTAAACATTTATCTTGAAGGGGGGTCTAGGGGACGTTTGTTTAAGCTTGATGGAGGTCTAGCGAGGAAGCTAAAAAAATAAATGAATAAATAAATAAATATACCAAAAAAAGAAACTCTATCCCTTTAACCCTTATAGTACCAGTGACATCTATTAATTTAATTTCAACTACATTTAGACGATTTTATGAAGCTTAAGTAAGTTTCATGGTTGCTAAAAGGATTAATTGAAATAGTCTGTAGCCTTTTAATTGATAGACGTCCTTCTTAAGCTAAATAAAATCGTCATATAGTTACCAGAATATAATGGAAATGTCGTCACCGGTATTATATAGGTTAAAGTAAATCTGGAATTAAATGTTCAACCAATATATACCGGTACACTGGGATAGCATATTCTCTAGCCCAATCATAAGAATGCGTAGACCCCCCTATGTATTTCTGTATGCAAATATACCTATCTGGATTGATTTTTTAAATATAACTTGCTTTTAAATTAATAGCATATCAATTTTTGTAGTTGATGCATAGAAAGTTATGGCCATAAAATCGTTTCCAGAGATATACTTCCATAATTAGAAATAGGTGAAGCCCACGAATATATATGAGTGGGCTAGAGACTATGGCATCCGAGTGTACCCCAATAGGTATGAATGAGAAGACAGAAAAACCAAATTAGTGCATTACAACACTTATCTTCTCAAGAGCATCATTTACACATGACAGCCAGTATTATATCGCATATATATAACCTGAACACGTTGGAGGGGGAGGGATAATTTTGTGTTCGATTTATTTCTGTAGTATTCTTTTAGTTTCCTCCCTAGGCCTCCATCAAGCTTTAACCCTTTCTCTGTGGGGTGTTTTGGGCCATTTAGGGCATATTCAGGCACTCCTGAATGATTAATCAAGCATCTGCATTAAATGAACTGTATACGCCGAAAACTAGCCGAAAATAGCTTCAAAATGAGACCAGAACGGGCCTCGTACGTGGCCTGGTTCACCCGCAGCGGTGCCATAGAAACGCGGGAAACCCGCTATTTGTTAGCACTCGCTCGCTTAGCAACACTGTTGTGAGAGGCAGTGAGAGACCCGCGCGAGACACAGTCTACCTCAGTGGGCACACTGGGCCGCTGGCTGCTCTGAGGGTCGGAGGTGGGCCCCTCACGCTCTCGCCCACTGACACCCGATTTTTACGGTTTTCACAGGCTTTTAAAGCCTGGAAATTGCTGTAAATTGCCAAAACATTCCAGAACGTCACCCGCAGCGAAAGGGTTAAGGGGGGATGATTCACTTGTTGGTCGATTTTTTCATGTATTCATTATTTTTCTAGTTTCCTCCATCAAACTTAAGAAATCATCCATTAGATCCCCCTTCTAGATCAATTTGTACATTTTTCGGTAGAAAAATTTCCCGGCCGAAAGCAGGTTCTTCCAAAATTACAGACTCACTGTCGTTCGCCAGGAAAAAAATCGACACTTAAATAGGACGAAAGGTCTTGATATTGACAAGGAAATGGGGCGGAAAGTCTTAAAATAGACAAACTAATGGGGCAAACATCTTAAAATCTGAAAACTAATGGAGCTAAACATGAGGTAGAAGGGGATCTAGAAAAACGACCTATCTCCCCTTAAAAAAAACGACCCCACTTCAAAATAAGTTTGTGCATTTTCCGGTAGAAAAATACCCCCAAATTGCAAGCTCACTATCGCTCGCCAGGTAAAAACAGACACCCAAATGGCAAGAAAAGTTTTACAATCGCTAACTATTGGGGGAAGATGTCTTAATGAAGATGTCAGTACCTGCCTGACCTTTGCTCAGTACCTGCCTGACCTTTGCTGAGTGAGGACCTGTCCCTAGTGACTCCCAGTGAATATCTTTGCCCATAGTGTGGTGATAGTATTAACGCTTTCATAAAATGGCTGGTGTTGACGAGATTGCTACCTCCTCTCATATTCTCCAGCTTTGTCTTGCTTTGCAAGAAAGGATGGAGAATGTGGAGAGAGAGGTGCAGTCTCTCAAAGACGAGAATTTGGCCTTAAAGCTGACTTTGGCTGAGAAGAAAAGTGAGGATAGTGCAACTGCTGTTAGGGATCGTGATGCTCCCTGGACAGTTGTTCCAACAAGTGCAACAACCTGCAAATTTCTACGGCGGCCAGTTGCCCTCAGCAACAAGTTCATCACCTTGGATGACGAATGTGATGGTGAGGCTGCGAGTGCTTCCTTCGGCGAGGAAACCAGGAGAAAGGTAAGTGAGTTGCCTCCAACAGGTGTGACTGCTGCCCCCCCAGGAGTACCTTCAACTGCTGCCCCAGGAGTTCCTGCCGCTGCCGCAGCTGCTACCAAGTCATCGACAAGGAGAGGCAAGTCCTTCTCAATTGTTGGGGACTCCATGGTCAGACACTTAGCTAGGTCCACCTGTACTGATATTAGGAAGCTTGTCTGTCTGCCTGGTGCCGGGGTTGGGAAGGTGTTAGAGGACATTGATTACATCATGAAAGATATTGGAGATAGCCCCATTATCTGTCTCAGTACAGGAGCAATGATGTTGGTAAAGGTAGGACGGAATTACTGCTTCGGCAGTACAGGGAGGTGTTAGATAAAGTTAGGAGGAAGGGAGGCATACCTGTAGTACACAGTAGCTTGCCACGGAGAGGGGTCAGCAAGGAATGGTCATCTAGGGCAATTGGTATCAATTGTCGGCTGGAAAAATACTGTAATGCAAATGCAATACCATTCCTTGATAACTGGACCCGTTTCTATGGTAAAAATCAGTTGTACGCACAGGACGGGGTTCATCTTTCTCGGCTAGGGGTGGCAAATTTAGCTAGGTCAATAGATAGGATTGTCGCGGGGTTTCGCTGAAAATAAAGCCTGAGAATATGAGTAAGAATAATTGTCTAGATAGGGTAAATTGCCGTACTGGTACATCAGATAGGAATAGAAAATATCAGTCACAGGATTTTAATTGTACTGCTAGTAGAAATATTAAAGGTGTAACAGAAGATGGGAATTCAGTTAGAAATAAAGGTAAATCCGATACCAGTAAAATAAATTCATTGCGATTATATTATACAAACTGTAGGAGTTTATGTAACAAAATGGATGAACTTAGAGCACTTGTTAGCAACGAAAATATAGACATTATAGCACTGACTGAAACATGGATTAATACAGAATCAAGACATTTTTTAGCAGAATTCCATATACCAGGATATAGTTTGTTTAAACGCGACCGAACAAGTAGGAGGGGCGGCGGAATAGCAGTGTTTGTCAGGAGTTCTTTAAAAAGCTGTATTAAATCAGGTATTAGACTAAATACTGATAACGAAAGTGTTTGGGTTGAGGTTAGCGAAGGTAGTGAGACCATAATTATTGGAGTTATTTATAGACCACCAAATATGAGTAGAAACGAAGGTACAGCTTTATGGCAGGAAGTGAAAATAGCATCAAGGTTTAGCAATGTGTGTATTATAGGGGATTTCAATTTTCCGAATATTGATTGGCAGCATCAAATCGGCGACTCAGATTCAACAGAGTTTATTGAGGCGGTACAGGATAGTTTTTTATTTCAATTCATAGACTCGCCTACTAGAGGTAATAATATCCTCGATTTAGTTCTCAGTAATAATGAACAAATGATAAATAATGTAGAGATAGGAGACCAACTAGGAAATAGTGATCATAAATCAATTTATTTTAACATACAATGGACAGGAAAGGCTAAAGAGAATACGACACTTATCCCAGATTTCAGAAAAGCCAATTATGGTGGATTAAGACGAGCCTTAAGAGTCGATCCTATGGTTAAACTATTAAGTGGACCCAGGTGCGCTAATGAACATACTCTCTCTCAGATACCTGTCTTAACTCAGGATAATTTGACAGCTACATATAATAATTTTATTTCTTCACTCCACAATGCGCAAAATAAATATATCCCCAAAAGAAAATTTAGATCAACACAGAACCAACCCAAATGGATGAATAATAGACTATTAGACCTTCTAGGAAAAAAGAGAGGAATATATCGAAAAATAAAGAAAGGCGAAATTCACCTACTTGCTTACTATCAGAATCTATCAAGAGAGGTTAAAAATGTATAAGGACAGACAAAAGAAATTATGAAATCAGGATAGCCAATGACTCAAAAAATAACCCTAAGGCTTTTTACCAGCTATATAAATCTAAAGTTAGAGATAAAATAGGCCCCCCTTAAAACTTCGATAGGAGAAATGACAGAAAGTGATTTAGAAATGTGCAGTACATTAAATAGTCAGTTTCTATCCGTTTTCACTAATGAAAATTTGGCACAGATTCCAGAAGTCCGTAAGGTGTATAGAGATAGTATAGAAAATAGGTTAAGTACGGTTACTATAAGTAGAAATTATGTGCTTAAGGAAATTGACAGACTGAAACCTCAGAAATCGCCTGGTCCCGATGAGGTATATGCCAGAGTATTAAAAGAATGCAGAGATGAGTTAAGTTACCCATTAACATTTCTTTTTAACAATTCATTAGAAACAGGTATAGTTCCAGAAGCTTGGAAGCTTGCAAATGTAGTTCCGATTTTCAAAAAAGGTGATAATCAATAGCATCCAATTACCGTCCCATTAGTCTCACTTCAATCATAGGAAAGCTACTAGAGTCAATTATTGCTAGGAAAATGAGAAACCACTTAGAAACATTTAACTTAATCAATTCTTCTCAGCATGGATTCACACAGGGACGTTCTTGCCTTACTAATTTGCTTAGTTTTTTCTCAGAGGTATATGAAGCAGTAGATAATGACAAGGCATACGATATTATATATTTAGATTTCAGTAAAGCTTTCGACAGAGTCCCTCATGAGAGATTGATGAGAAAGGTTGAGGCACATGGAATAGGTGGGGCGTTGTTGGGATGGATTAGGTCATGGCTAATTGGTAGGAAACAGAGAGTCAGCATAAATGGTACCAAGTCAGAGTGGGGAGCAGTCAAAAGTGGTGTCCCCCAGGGATCGGTATTAGGTCCCCTGTTGTTTCTTATATACATAAATGACCTAGATTTAGGTATAACTAGTAGGATAAGTAAATTCGCAGACGATACTAAAATGGGGAGATCAATTGATTCAGATAGCGATATAGAGTGCCTCCAAAGGGATCTAGATACCTTACATGAATGGTCAGTAAATTGGCAGATGAAGTTTAACATTGACAAATGCAAGGTATTAAAGATAGGGAAGATGCAAACAAATGTTAAATATAAACTAGCTAATTTAGAATTAGAAAATTCAGACTGCGAGAAAGATCTAGGTGTGTTTGTTAGCAATGATTTGAAGCCTAGAAAACAGTGTATAGGCGTTCGTAATAAGGCAAACAGGATTCTCGGGTTCATCTCTAGGAGTGTGAGTAACAGAACTGCTGATGTTATCTTAAAACTTTACTTGTCATTAGTGAGACCCCATATGGATTATGCTGTCCAATTTTGGTGTCCTTATTACAGAATGGACATAGATTCATTGGAGAGAGTACAGCGTAGAATGACAAAAATGATCCATAATATTAGAAATCTTCCGTATAAAGAAAGGTTGAAGAAATTAGGTTTACATTCGTTAGAGAGACGCAGAGTTAGAGGGGATATGATAGAGGTGTTCAAGTGGGTTAGTGGGATTAACAAAGGGGACATGACAAATGTACTAAAGCTCAGTGATAGCGAAAGAACTCGTACCAATGGTTTCAAATTAGATAAATTTCGTTTCAGAAAAGATATAGGCAAATATTGGTTTGGTAACAGAGTTGTTGATGGGTGGAATGGACTACCAAGTGCTATAGTGGGATCTAAAACTGTAGGGAGCTTTAAGATAAAATTGGATAAGCATATGGACGAGAAGGGTTGGGTGTGAAGGGGGATCAGCCGGGTTGGGCCAATCAGCGCTCTGCAGACCCCCATAATCCTGCGTTAATCTCTAACAGTTTTGGTAGGATGATCCTCAGGGTATTAGAGTGTTGAGCCTATAATTGGGCTTTGTAATTGATTTGGGGTTGTGTGGGACAGGGATCTGCCTTGCTTAGGCCAATCGGCTTTCTGCAGACTCCCATTTTCTTATGTTCTTATGTTAAAATCTCAAAACCAATAGGGCTAAACATGAAGGAGACGGGGATCCAGAAAACTACCAATTAAGAGTGAAAGCGTGAGACAGTTTGATAAATGGATAGACAAACAGACAGACAGATATACACTTCAGAGTACATGCATTAAGGCTGAGTGAAGGCGTGGGTGGGGTGGCGGGGGTAACAGGAAGCTCACACACACACACACACATACACATATTATCCATCTATCTATCTCTTTCACACACACACAAACACAATATATATATCTCTCTCTCTCTCTCTCTCTCTCTCTCTCTCTCTCTCTCTCTCTCTCTCTCTCTCTCTCTCACACACACACACCCACACACATCGTCTGGTTAGAATCCTGTCTGGGGAGGGTAATTGGCTGTCCTGGGGTAGGCTGGGGTAAGGGGGTTAGATTGAGGGGGTTAAGGTGGTGGTTAGGGTGAGGAGGGGGTTAGGATGAGGGGGGTGAGGTGAGGGGGTTAGAGGGTAGGGGGTTAGGGTGAAGTGCCTGGGGTTTAGGTGAAGGTTTAGCATAATTGGGTGAGTGGCTGGGGTGAGAGGGTTAGGATGAGGTGGGCTGAGGGTGAATGGCTTGGGTGAGGGGGTTAGGGTCCTGGGGTAGGCTGGGGTGAGGGGGGGTGAAGGGTTAGGTTGAGGGGGCAAGGGTAGATTGGGGTAGGGGAGTTAGGGTGAGGGAGTTTATGAGTGGCTGGGGCAAGGGGGTTAGGATGAAGGGGAAGGGAAATGAGTGGCTGGGGTGAGGGGAGGGGGGCGTGAGTTGCTGGGGTGGGGGGTTAGGGTGAAGGGGAAGGGGTGTGAGTGGCTGGGGTGAGGGGGTTAGGGTAAAGGGTTAGGATGAGGGGGGAGGGGTGTGACTGGGGTGAGGGGTTAGGATGAGGGGGAAGGGTGGGAGTGACTGGGGTGAGGGGGTTAGGATAAAGGGTTAGGATGAGGGGAAAGGGGGGTGAGGGGAAGGGTTAGGATGAGGGGGAAGGGGTGTGAGTGACTGGGGTGAGGGGGTTAGGGTAAAGGGTTAGGATGAGGGGGAAGGGGGGTGAGGGGGAAGGGTTAGGATGAGGGGGAAGGGGTGTGAGTGACTGGGGTGAGGGGTTAGGGTAAAGGGTTAGGATGAGGGGGAAGGGGGGTGAGGGGAGGGTTAGGATGAGGGGGAAGGGGTGTGAGTGACTGGGGTGAGGGGGTTAGGGTAAAGGGTTAGGATGAGGGGGAAGGGGGGTGAGGGGGAAGGGTTAGGATGAGGGGGAAGGGGTGTGAGTGACTGGGGTGAGGGGGTTAGGGTAAAGGGTTAGGATGAGGGGGAAGGGGGGGTGAGGGGGAAGGGTTAGGATGAGGGGGAAGGGGTGTGAGTGACTGGGGTGAGGGGGTTAGGGTAAAGGGTTAGGATGAGGGGGAAGGGGTGTGAGTGACTGGGGTGAGGGGGAAAGGTTAGGATGAGGGGGTGGGGGTTTGTCTGGGGTTACGGTTAAAGTGGAGGGGGGGGAGGTGAGAGTGGGTGGAATGAGGGTTTAGAGTGAGTGGGTGGGGTATTAAGAGTGGGGTGAAGGGTTAGGGTGAGTGGATGGGGTAAGGTAACAAAATAAGAAAGATGTCTTAGATCTTGGAAAAAGGAAAAAGTGGGGAACTACGAAGACAGACCAAGGAGGGACATAATCGAAGGAAGAAAAGAAGAAAATAACAATAAAAATACACAAATATATATATGATGAATAATAAATAAATAAACAAATGAAACTAAATATGTAATAAAATAATAAGAATCTTTACATACAAAGTTTGGAGACAACACTAAACAATAAACCATGA
>CM064578.1:41127500-41669183 GCA_032716605.1 Paralithodes platypus | reverse complement strand
AGAGAGAGGCGATGAGAGAAAAGAGAATCCTGAGAGAAAGAGAGAGAGAAAGAATACAGAGGAAATCAAGCAACAACAGATCTAGTGACCCTTCTAGTTTGCTTGTCCTCCAAAACACTGAGGATCAAGTGTCCAAACAGTGGTTTAGAGTGGGTAAGGGAACATTGGAAAGGGAACTACTGCCCCCCCACTAACGTGGCAGGACTAGGAAGTTAGTAGGGGACAGATGGGTTAGTAACTGAGGGGAGGATAAAGTTATTCATTTACAAACGCAGTCAGTCGCGGGTTTGATGCGAGATATTTGTCTAGCGGAATTTAAATGAATCAACGGTGCTGCAGTCTATAACGTCTCGGGGAAGCCCATTCCACAAGTTGACAACTCGATTGAAGAAGAAATTCTTAGATTCGTGCGAGTTAAAAGATTTACCAATAATTTTGCAACCGTTTCCCCGCGTGTAATTAGATTGGTCGATAGTGAAGTACTTACTACAGTTCATATTGTCGATGCCTTTGATGATTTTGAACACTTGAATTAAGTCGCCTCTTAATCTGCGCTGGGTTAAAGGAAATAGATTTAATTCATCTAAGACGCTCTTCGTATGGTTTGTTCTTTAGGCTAGGTATCAGTTTGGTAACTCTACGTTGAACTCGTTCTAGCTTGTTTATATCTTTTTGGTAATAAGGGCACCAGGATTGAACGCAGTATTCCAGAAGAGGGCGGACTAAGGAATTGTAAAGGGTTAGGATAACTTCTTTGGATTTATGCTCAAATGACCTGCCTATAAAGCCAATTATTTTGTTTGCCTTCTTAACAACTTCTGAACATTGTTGACTTGGTTTTAGGTTACTCGATATTGTTACTCCCAGATCAGTTTCTCTGTGTACACTCTTAATCTGAGTGCCATTCATCGAATAGTTTGCTTTCTCATTTAGGTATCCGACATGTAGTACTTTACATTTATCCGCATTGAAACTCATTTGCCAAATTTGGGCCCAACATGACAATTTATCTAGATTGTGTTGCATATCGTCAACTTGTTTCTTTTGAGAGTACGCTATTTGCAATTGTGTATCGTCAGCAAATTTTGAGATTGTGCAGGTGAGACCCTCATCTATGTCGTTGAGGTAAATTAGAAAGAGAATTGGTCCTAGTACCGATCCCTGGGGTACCCCGCTACTTACATTGGTCCATTTAGATGCCTTACCGTTTATGACTACCCTTTGCTTTCTGTTGCTGAGCCAATTTTCTATCCATTTCAACACACCTTCTTGTATTCCATGCGCTTTTAGTTTTAGCAGTAAACGTTTGTGGGGAACTTTGTCAAAGGCCTTTTGAAAATCAAGGTATATAATATCTACAGCTTTACTCTCATCGTAGAGGTTGAGGATATCGTGGAAGAAGTCTAAGAGGTTTGTTAAACAAACCTCTTAGAGAGAGAGAGATTGATTGTAGGAGCAGTGCTCCCTCTCCTACAAATGCATCGATTGTTCCAGTGACCTTAACCCATGACCTCCCCGCCCCCCCCCCCCCCTCATTAGGTCACATCAGCAGGCATCACAACAGTCAACCCACTACTCACAGATTGCCGGGGGGGGGGGGGGGGACGCTACACTCGATTCATTTTAACCTGGCGGAAATTTTAAACCCGTAGCAGTGGATTCCTCGATACTTAACCCCTTCACCACCATTATGTAGTTATCACCGTATTCTGGTTATCATTGTACAATTTCAGTGAGTTTATAATCTAACTATACGACTTAAATTGGTAAATACTATCTCAACATGGAAAGGAAATGGCATGGATACCTTCATCTTTTTGTTTTCTCTTTATTATTTATATTTTCTTATGCTCTCTTCAACTGAAAACAACGTTCATTTCTGCCAGGTTCTCTAGTCAGTAATCATGTTCAACTCCAAACAAACTTCTCTGTGATATGAGTCCAACCTTTTTTTTAAATTTGTATAAATTGAGCCACTGTCTATAACTTCATTAGGGAGCTTATTCCACTCACCAATTATACTTGTGGGTCAAGACATTTTTAGTTGTGTCTAGGTTCACTTTCCTGCCTATCAGTTATAATTTGTTTTCTCTTGTGGAACTCTCTTTGGCTGTCTTAACCCTTACTGTACCAGAGGGTATTACTATAAATGTAACCTCCCGTACCAAGCATTGTGGCCAAAATGGCTTCAAAGACGAGAAAGCGCAACCTCTCACCCCGAAAGCTGGACGAGTACTGAGCCATCCTGCCCGTGGGACCTTAGATACACTCTGAGAAGTGTTGCAAAGGTCTCAAAGCAGTGTTTACAAGTCATGGTGCCTGGTACCGATTGGTACAAGGACCGAATACTACTGACGGACATCGTACGGCGCTGGTACTGGCGAGTTACTTTCTTACTGTCGGCCATTGTATGTCGCTGGTACTGAACGGGTTAACCAGATTATTGGAGTTTATGTTACTGTACTAAATCCTCTTAGTATCTTGAAACACTATCAGCTGTCCCCTTATTCTCTGTTTCTTAAGCGAAAACAGATCGAGTTCTTTTAATCTCTCATTGTATGATTGATTTTCAAGGGAAGGGATCAACTTTATTGCTCTACGCTGAACGGATTCAAGTTTTTCTATGTCTTTTACTAAGTAGGGAGACCAAAACTGCACAGCATACTCCAGATGCGTCATCACAACGCTTGTGTATAATGGTATAACTGTCTTTACTATGACAATGAACATTTCTTATAATGAATCCTAGTGCTCTGTTTGCTTTGTTAGCTGCTGCGGTGCATTGGCTTGTAGATTTTAGATTTTCGTGTATAAGCACTCCTAGGTCTTTTATCTGTGATACGCTCTTTACCCTTTCTCCATTCATGTGGTATTCATATTTTTTGTTTTGGGAGCCTATTTGTAGTATCTGACATTTGTTTACATCTGCCAATATTCTGACCACTCCGTGATTTTGTTTAAATCTGATTGCAGGCCAATTCTATCGCTTTGCATCCTAGTGTCATCAGCGAATTTGGACATTATATTATTGATACAGTTGTCTATATCATTAATATATATTGTGAACGATATTGGACCCAGTACTGAGCCCTGGGAGACTCCACTAGTCACTGGAGTCTAATTTGATTAAACTCCATCAATAATTACTCTCTGCTTTCTTTAATTTAACCAGTGAGAGAGAGAGAGTGTGTGTGTGTGAGAGTGAGTTTCACAGATCTGTCCGTATATTTATCTGTTAATTAACACACAATGAGAGAGAGAGAGTGTGTATGTGAGATTGAGTGAGTGTGAGAGTGAGTGAGTGAGACAGAGTTAAAAAGATACTCAGACCTTGCTGTCCCTACTAAGTGGTCCGGCCTTAATACTACTAGACAGGAACAGTATAGAAAGATAGGACCGCATAGTACATGATTCTCTCCCCACCCTCCGAGATAATAAATAAACAATGAGAGAGAGAGCGAGAGCGAGAGCGAGAGCGAGAGCGAGAGAGAGAGAGAGAGAGAGAATAGACGTCCTGTGGCTGACGTGGTGGTGGATGATAAACTTCCTCTTCTCAGAACTCATCTTCCTCATTCAGCCCCCAGCACCTTCCTGACCTCCCATCCTTCCTTATTTCATCCTTACTTCCTTCCTTCATCATTCCTTCCTTATTTCATCCATACTTCCTTATTTCATCCTTCCTTCCTTCCTTTACCCAGCCCCCAGCACCTTCCTGACTTCCCACCCTTCCCTATGTCATCCTTACTTCATCCTTCCTTCCTTCCTTTACCCAGCCCCCAGCACCTTCCTGACCTCACACCCTTCCTTATTTCATCCTTACTTCCTTCCTTCATCCTTCCTTTTTTCATTTATCCAGCCCCCAGCACCTTCCTGACCTCACACCCTTCCTTATTTCATCCTTCCTTCCTTCCTTCATCCTTCCTTTTTTTCCTTTACCCAGCCCCCAGCACCTTCCTGACCTCCCACCCTTCCTTATTTCATCATTCCTTCATTCTTCCTTCCTTCCTTATTTCATCCATAATTCCTTATTTCATCCTTCCTTCCTTATTTCATTCTTACTTCCTTCTTGACTTCATCATATCTTCCCTCACCCTTCCTTATGTCATCATTCTTTCCTTACTTTCTTCCTTTCTTTATCCTTCCCTCTTCTTCCTTTCTTCATCCTTCCTTCCTTCCTCTGTTTCTTCCTTTCTTCATCCTTCCTTCCTTCCTCTGTTTCTTCCCTCTTCTTCCTTTCTTCATCCTTCCTTCCTTCCTGTTTCTTCCCTCTTCTTCCTTCCTTCATCCTTCCTTCCTTCCTCTGTTTCTTCCCTCTTCTTCCTTTCTTCATCCTTCCTTCCTTCCTCTGTCTTCCCTTCTTCCTTCCTCTTGTTTCTTCCCTCTTCTTACTTTCTTCATCCTTCCTTCCTTCCTCTGTTTCTTCACTCTTCTTTCTTTCTTCATCCGTCCTTCCTTCCTCTGTTTCTTCCCTCTTCTTCCTTCGCACCCAGCACCATCCTGACCTCCCTCCCTTCCTTCTTTCCTTGTTTCATCCTTACTTCCTTCATCATATCTTCCCTCACCCTGTCTTTTCCATCCTTACTTCCTTCCTTCATTAGTTCATCCTTCCTTCCTTATTTCATCTTTACTTTCTTCCTTCCTGACCTCCCACCCTTCCTTATTTCATCCTTCCATATTTAATCCTTCCTTCCTCACATCCCATCCTTCCTTATTTCATGTTTCCTCCCATCCTTCCTTATTTCATGTTTCCTTCCATCCTTCCTTCCTTCCTCTGTTTCTTCCCTCAGTCTTCCTTTCTTCAGCCTTACTTCCTTCTCATCCAGGCCTCCAGCACCTCCCACCCTTCCTTAGTTCATCCTTCCTTCTTCCTGCCATCCTTCCTTCCTTCGTTCTCACCCAGGCCCCCAGCACCTCCCATCCTTCCATCCTTATTTCATCCTTCCTTCTTCCTGCTACCCTTCCTTCATTCTGCCTTGTTTCCATCTTCCCTTCTTCCTGGTCCAGCCCCCAGCACCATTATGAGAGAGAGAGAGAGAGAGAGAGAGAGAGAGAGAGAGAGAGAGAGAGAGAGAGAGAGAGAGAGAGAGAGAGAGAGAGAGAACAAAATAAGAGTAAGAGTAAGAAATTAACAACGAATGACAGAAAACTTAATACTGAACCTCTCTCTCTCTCTCTCTCTCTCTCTCTCTCTATAACCAATTGTCTCATTCCTCATTCTCATAACCTACTCCACTCTTAAAGATCTTAAAGGTCGTTTTTCTGGTTCCCCTTCTTCTTCATGTTTAGCCCCATTAGTTTTCAGATTTTAAGACGTTCGGCTTATTAGTTTGGCGACATAAAGACTTTACACCCCATTTCTTTGTCAATATTAAGACCTTTCGAGCCATTTAGGTGTTGATTTTCTCCTAGCGAGCGATAGCGTACCTGTAATATTTTAGAGAAACCGGCCTTCGGCCGCGACATTTTTCTACAGAAAAATTTACACATTTATCTTGAAAGGGGGGTCTAGGGGGTGCTTTTTACAGCTTGATGGAGGTCTATGGAGGAAACTAAAAAATAATAATAATAATAAAATAAAAATAATAATAATAATAATAATAATAAAAATAATAATAAAAATAATAATAATAATAATAAGATTAATAAGTAAATAAGTACGCCCATCACTCATATTCCTAACCCCTTCTGTACCGTCCTTTGTAGTGTATTCTGGTTACTATTACACGATTGTATTCAGTTTAAAAAGGGCCTCCAGTAATTAGCAAACTTCGAACTATCGCACTTAACCCTTTCTGCTATCACACATCCTTCTTCGTAACCCCCTCTGTACCGGCGACGTCTTTTAAACTTTATTTTGGCTACTATTAGATGATTTTTAGTCAGTTTAAAAAAAGGCCTGCAGCAATTAACAGGCTTCGAACTATCTCACTTGACCTTCTTTACTACCACACATCCTTCTTAAACTGCACAAAATCTTCTAAATATAGATAGAATACAATACAAAAGACGTCGTCGGTACAGAAGGGGTTAATCTCCATCACTCAACATGTCATTTACTATCACTCTTTGGTCCATTTGTTATCGTTAAGCAATATAGTGAGTCGGTGAGTGAAAGTGAGCCAGTTACACAGAGTTACACAGATAATCAGACCACACAGACCTTGCGGTCTCAACTAGGTGGTCCGGCCTTAATACTACTAGACAGGGACAGTTTATAGTGGAAGAATAGGACAGTAAAGTAGAAGGCTCTCTCCCCACCCTCCGCTTCCTCCGGCTAAAAAGCCGTACCGGAAAATAGGATGAAGTGTAACCTTATGGGTCAAGACAATGCCCACAAGGAAAGTTTTTTTTATATAGTATAGGAAGAAATTAGTTTGAAAAGGAAATTACACATGCCTACTAATTAATTCATATTAATCCAATCTTCATTAGATGATCGTCCAGTCTTTTCTTATACGTATCAATATAATTACTGTCGACCACCTCCCTTGGTAAACTATTCCACTCTTTAACCACCAGTGTGAGAGAAAGAGAGAGAGAGAGAGAGAGAGAGAGAGGTTGAGACAGAGAGAGAGGTTGAGACAGAGTACAAAGGAGTACAAAGGAGTACAAAGGAAATCAAGCAACAACAGGTCTAGTGACCCTTCTAGGTTGCTTGTCCTCCAAAACACTGAGGATCAAGTGTCCAAACAGTGGTTTAGAGTGGGTAAGGGAACATTGGAAAGGGAACTACTGCCCTGCCACTAACGTGGCAGGACTAGGAAGTTAGTAGGGGACATATGGGTTAGTAACTGAGGGGAGGATAAAGTTATTCATTTACAAACGCAGTCAGTCGCGGGTTTGATGCGAGATATTTGTCTAGGCGGAATTTAAATGAATCAACGGTGCTGCAGTCTATAACAGAGAGAGAGGTTGAGACAGAGAGAGGTTGAGAGAGAGGTTGAGAGAGAGGTTGAGAGAGAGAGAGAGGTTGAGAGAGAGACAGGTTGAGAGAGAGACAGGTTGAGAGAGAGACAGGTTGAGAGAGAGACAGGTTGAGAGAGAGAGACAGGTTGAGACAGTGAGAGATGGAAGAATGACAGTGACAGATCCAAAGGAGTACAAAGGAAATCACGCACCAATTTATTCTTTCCAGGCTCATTGTAACTAGTGTAATGTACCTATACAATATATATACAGTATATATATATATATATATATATATATATATATATACAGTATATATATATGCACGGTAGCTAATATGCCTAATAGTCTTCTCATAATGCTGTTAGTAAAGATATCAACAAGGAAATTTAACATACCGGTGCCTACCACCTCAATAATACAAGTAAGAGCTATGGATACAAAAATGGATTGAAACAGGACTATTAACACATACATACATACATACATAGGCTACATACATACAAGTTTAAAGGCTATTGTTCACAGAGATTGTGGTTACAGTCTCACGTCCTAAATGGCGGCTTTCCAGGCGGCCCTGTTAAGGGCTACCTCTGTTGCCAAGTTCTTTATTTTGAGATCGGACCGGAGTACCTGATCCCACGTCATTCTAGGTCTACCCCTACACGCAGCTCCCCCCCCCCCCCCTCCCCCCATGTTCACAGTCCGGCATTTCTTCACCACACATGAACAAAATAAAGTAATAGTAAAAAATATAAAATGGAAGCCCTCGTCACTTACTGTCACCAAGATAGGTTGGAGGGTAGTCTACAGCACCTCATGGTAGTCTGCTGTTACCTACCTGGAAACAAACATAATAAAATAAATATCAATGAAAACACCATCAACTTCACTTAATTTTTAATCTTAATTCACGTCTATGCTAAATATTACCGACATGAATATCCAAAACCCAATGTTTATATATATACCGGTATATATATATATATATATATATATCTATATATATATATATATATATATATATAATATATATATATATATACTCTATATATATACCGGTATATATATATATATATATATATATATATATATATATATATAATTATATATATGTGTAAGAGTAAGAAATGAACAACGAATGACAGATGTAGTGTAGGCATAAAGGTGTATAATAACAAATAGGGATGTAGGGAAGAAGTGGTCTGCTGCCTCTTATGGGCCAATAGGCCTTCTGCAGATTTCCATTTTTCTTATGTTCTTAAATAAAGAATGGCGTTAAGTACAGTGTTGACTATTCCTATGTCTAAAATATATATATATATATATATATATATATATATATATATATATATATATAAACCAGTTAAGGTGCGTTATCATGTCATTGTTCAATTATACAAATATAACATATATAAATATATAAATATATAAATATATATATATATATATATATATATACAGAGAGAGAGAGAGAGAGAGAGAGAGAGAGAGAGAGAGAGAGAGAGAGAGAGAGAGAGAGAGAGAGAGAGAGAGAATCACATTATACACACTTAACATTAAATACACTCACTGTGAACCACCCGAGGCTCAGAACCCAAACCGGACTATGGCCTCCAGGTTCCCACACCACACACACACACACATGCACAATTACACACACACACACACATACACAATTAAATACACACACACACATATATACAAACACACACACACACACACACACACACACACATAATGCATAGTTACTCACAGTCTCACACACACACACACACACACACACACACACACACACACACACACACACACACACACACGCATAAATAAACACACATACATATACATACTTATAAACACACACACAATACATACCGGTACACACACACATTCATACACATACGTACTGTATATGTAGTGGAGTGGTTATGATACCGTGTTTGTAAGCCAAGGATCAAGAGTTCAAATCCAGATGTCTCGAGGAAAGATATTATTGGAATAGGATTTGTGCTCTACCGAGTTTCAGCACTTTAATACAAAGCCCACCGGTACGCCAACAAAAAATCACCCTTCTTGATGTTTCCAATACAATAGAGTTGTATTAGTATTTCTATATTAAAAAATAGACAATATGATTCAGTACATAGTGACTGAGAAGCTCAATACAGTTGGCGAGGTGTGGTAGAGTGGTTATTCCACTGGACTGGTAATTCAATGGTCCTGGGTTCAAATCCCGGTGTATCAATGGGAAGAAATTATTGGGATGGAATTTGTGCTCTACCTAGTATCAGTGCATTACCACAAAGCCCACCGAAACGCCCAAAAAATACTCATTGTTCCCTGATTAAATAGCATTGTATGAATATTCCCATAATCAAAATATGCTATAGGGGGCAATGCCTAGTGAGTTCATTGCTCAATAGGTGGCATTCTGAGAGTGAGGGTCCGAGTCTAGGTGGTGAGACAGTGAAGCACTGGAGCGAAGAAGTTTTAGAGATGTGGCTGCTTCGAGCCGTGGGTGGGCAACCGTGCATCTTGCGAAGGCAAGATATCTGGGGCTGGTTGTATTCCAAAGTGCTTCACATGTCTCGCTCCCTAGACTGGAACGAGACCGCACGGGCTTCGCCGTTCAATGCACGGTTGAATGTACAGGCTCTCAGCCTATGCCCGAGAAGCAGTAGGCCTAGTTGGAATATAGAAAAAAAAAAAAAAAATGTTGGCGTGAGTGTGGGTGTTGCCTGAGGTAATGAGTCGAGATGATGAGACAGTACCACGGCAGGTTCGGGACACCGAGACCCTCCTCAAGGGGACACAGGTTATTTTTGGGGGGTCTATTTATTTATATTATTAATTTATTTTTTAGTTTCCTCCCAAGACCTCAATCAAATTTAAAAAAAAAAAAACATCCATTAGATCCCCCTAAGAGATTAGTTTGTACATTTTTCGGTAGAAAAATGTCAAGGCCAAAGTCCGGTTCCTCCAAAATTACAGGCTTGCTATCGCTCGCCAGGAAAATAATCGACACTTAAAGAGCACGAAAGGTCTTAATATTGACACAGAAATGGGGCGAAAGGTCTAAAATCGACAAACTAATGGGGAAAGTCTTAAAATCTCAAAACTAATGGGGATAAGCATAAGGAAGAAAGGGGACCAGGAAAACGTCCCATCTCCCCTGAACAAGAGAGACAGTCAGGCGCCATTGGTCAGGGCATCCAAGACTAAAACAATTAACCCTTTCTGTACCGGCGACGTCCTTTTAGCCCTCTCACGTTCTTGACGCAATGTTGAGCCTATTAGGGATACTTTAAAGCCTTTGTTACCATCAGGGGTATTTAGAAACCTTTAGTTTAGTTACTTTAACCTCTGCAGTTGTCTTTGAGTTAGCTGTGGGCAGAAAACTAATTTTGGAGAGGTAATTATAAGAGTGAGAGAACTCTATTTCTTATTGCTAATCTGGCAACCTCTGCGTCATATGGTCGTGAGAGGGTTAACTTTATTCTGGCTACTATTAGACGATTGTATTCAATTTCAAAGGGGCCTCCAGCACTTAACAAGCTTCGAACTATCTCACTTAACCCTTTTTACTACCACAGATGCTTGTTAAACCGCACATAATCATATAATTATAGGTATAATATAACATAAAAGACGTTGCCGGTACAGAAGGGGTTAAGCCTACTGCCAAACTTGTTCTTGAAAATCCGGTATTAAATGTTCACTTGTCCGGTGACCGTAATTTTGTGGATAGTATTTTGTTTAAGGGAGCTCACCTCGCTTTTTTTCTCTTTCTCTCCCTCTCTCTTTGGCTTTTATCCATTCGGCCCCATTCAGCCTACTGTTTTAAGACGTTTACCCCCATCCAGGTGTCAATATTTTCCTGGTGAGCGGTAGCGAGCCAGCATATCTTAATAAATAAAGGTCAATGTTTGTCTGTTTGTCAGTTACCCGACTACCCGACCTTTGTTACTAAACTCCTCCCACAGTTTTGGTGCCAGGTGGGAGTGTGGGGCACCGTTGGAAAGCCCAGACTTTGGAGATGGTTTTAGGCGAGTTTAGTGGAAATCAGAGACACTTTTGTTTAATAAAATTTTCGGCAGAACTTATGTAGTATACGGGAGCGAAAAAAATGCTAAAAAAATTGCCGTTTGGGGCAGGAGGCCTCCGATCGAAAAGGTGTATGGAACGAAAGTTGTTCGCAGCCCCCCAAAATGGGGGTACGGATGAGGTCAGATCCAAAATCGAAGGTCATTTAGCGGCCGAAATTGAGGTCGCCGTTTAATGAGGCACAGGGAGGTCGAGGCCGGTGATTATGGTAGTAGTAGTATTGTGATGATTGTGGTAGTAGTGATTGATGATGGTGATTATGGTAGTAGTAGTGGTGGTAGTAGTGATGGTGATTATGGTGATTACCCGGGCAACGCCGGGTACCCCTGCTAGTATATATATATTTGTTTTGACAGCAAGCTAAATTTGTACATTTGTCGATAGAAAACATTCTCCGGCGAAGCCGGATTTCTCCATACAATGCTGAAATCAACACCTGGATGGGGATAAACGTTTTAAAACAGTTGGCTGAATGGGGCCGAACGGATACAAGACAGGAAAGAGAGAAAAGGAGAGAAAGATAAAACAAAAGCAGGTGACCCCCCTTAAGTTTGTGAGTATCGGTGCGGTGGCGCTAATAAGTCATGTCTCAGCTGTCATTACGTTTGGCTGGCTCTGTGCTGTATTAATGTCTGTCAGATGTTGAATGGGGTTTGATAAGTGTAGGAACATGTTTGTATATCTCACTCAAAAAGAAGAAACCATGTATAAATATTGCTGATACCAATTATTGATCAAAACATACTTGGTTCCGAGACATCACTTATTAGGCCGATTGTACAGTCGGCTTAATAAGTGATGGCGCGGCACCAATTATATTATGTGTTGATCCATAATTGGTATCAGCAATATCTACACTTTATGTATTCATTTCAAGTGAGATATGCAAACATGTTCCTACACTTACCCACCCTATTCAACATCTGACAGACATTAATACATCACAGAGCCAGCCAAAAGGAATGACAGCTGGGACATGACTTATTAGCGCGACCGTACATAATAACGTAGCATTAAGGGGGGATTTCCACTCGAGGGATTTTTTTCCTGACTCCTTTCTCCCTCATGTTTAGCCCCATTGCTTTTGATATTATAAAACGTTTGCCCCATTAGTTTAGTGATTTGAAGAACTTTCACCCCATATTAAAACCTTTCGTGCAATTCAGGTGTCGATTTTATCCTGGCGAGCGATAGCGAGCCTGTAATTTAAGAGGAACCGGCCTTCGGCCGGGAAATTTTTCTACCGAAAAATTTACAAATTTATCTTGAAAGGGACTCAAGGGGGTGTAATTTTAAGCTTGATGGAGGTCTAGGGAACAAACTAAATACCTCCCCTTAATGTATGTCCGCTATTTATTGACCGATCCGTTTGCTTGATGGCTTGATATGGGCCTCAGTGGACACTCCATAAATCTGACCAGGGCCCAGCAATGTTATTTAAGGGGGTAGTGCTTGTTTCTTGGTCTATATATTTATGTATTCATTTACTTTTGAGTTTCCTCGCTAGACCTCCATCAAGCTTTAAAAAGAAAAAAAAATCCATTAAATCCCCCTTCTAGATTAATTTGTACATTTTTCGGTAGAAAAATGTCCCGGCCGAAGGCCCATTGTTCCAAAATTACAGGCTCACTATCGTTTGCCAGGACAAAAAATCGTCACCTAAATAGCACGAAAGGTCTTAATATTGACAAATAAATGGGGCGAAAGGTCTTAACAAGTTAAAATCGACAAACTAATGGGGTAAACATTAAAATCTGAAAATTATTGGGGCTAAGCATGAGGGAGAAGGGGGTCAAGAAAAACGACCCATCTTCCCCTCAAGGTTCATAAGATCATTGGGTAACGATATATTGATTGTGATTGGTGATTGGTGATGGTGATGGTCATTGGGTAACGATATATACCTTTCTAATTGGTGTAAGCTGGGTTTATGACCACCAATATACCTTTAAATGGGTAGATTAATACAAGATCAAGGGGACACAAAGATATATATAAGATCATTGGGTATATTGATGGTGATTTACCTTTCTAACTGGGAGACGATGGGCTTATAACCACCAATATACCTTTAAATGGATAGATTAGTAAAAGATCAAAGGAATAAAAAGATATATATAAGATCCATTGGTATATTGATGGTGATTTACCTTTCTAACTGGGAGACGATGGGCTTATAACCACCAATATACCTTTAAATGGATAGATTATTAAAAGATCAAAGGTATAAAACCCGTATGATGAAGGGATATATGATCATTGAGTATATTGAAGGTGATTAATTACCCTTCTAACTGGTATAAGATGGGTTGATTACCACCAATATACCTTTACATAGGTTAGAGTACGGTAGTAAGCGATCAAGGGTTTATAAAGGATATGTTAACGGTATATATATATGAAATTGATCATTGGTTGTATTGGTGGATATTTACCTTTCTAACTGGTAAAAAATGGGCTTATTACCACCGACATACCTTTGAATGGGTAGATAAATACTATATCAAGAGTTTAAGGGGAGGTTTTTAGTGTGTTTCCTAGACTTCCATCAAGCTTGAAATTACACCCCTATGACCCCCTTTCAAGATAAATTTGTACATTTTTCGGTAGAAAAATGTCCTGGCCGAAGGCCGGTTCCTCTTAAATTACAGGCTCGCTATCGCTCGCCAGGAAAAAATTGACACCTAAATGGGACGAAAGGTCTTAAAAGTGACATAAATGGGGTGAAAGTTCTTAAAATCGCCAAACAAATGGGGCGAACGTCTTAAAATCTCAAAAGCAATGGGGCTAAACATAAGGGAGAAAGGGGTAAAGAAAAAATCCCTCAAGTGGAAATCTCCCCTTAAAAAGGGTGTGCTAAAGGTATATAAAATCATTGGGTATATTGTTGGAGATTTACCTTTGTAATTGGTATAAGATGGGCTTATTTAATTGTATTACCACCAATAAACACGCCGCAATGTTGCATCGCTCTCCCTCTTCTACCGCCATTACAATAGTCAGTGTTCCTCAGAGCCTTTCAACACATTCCCATGCCTAATCTGTCCAACTCTCTAACCCAAGAGTGAACCTATTTCCCCAGTCTTACTTCTACTCAACAAGTAATATATGAAACTCTCTCCCTTAATCTGTCTTTCCCTCATCTTATGACTTAAACTGCTTCAAACTCAGAGTGTCGACATTTGGAGTCGAATGCACCTTGAATTTTGCTCTCTATCGCTCTTTCAACTTGAGCAGGGGTGGGGGGGGGGGGCCCACTTGTTACATACATTTTTGCCTTTCGTCTCCTTCATACGCATAAGAATAACAATGGGTAGATTATTATCGACAATGTATACACCCATCTCATACCTATAATTGTGTTCCAGTGTACATTAAGGGGAGATGGGTCGTATTTATTGGCTCATTTATGTATCTTTTTATTAGTTTCCTCACTAGACCTCCATCAAGCTTAAGAAAAACACAACCAAGACCCTCCTTCAAGATATATTTGTATATTTTTCGATAGAAAAAATTCCCGGCCAAAGGCCAGTTTATCTTAAAATACCAGCTCGCTATCACTCGCGTGGAAAAAATCGACACCTAAATGACACAAAAGTTTTAATATTGACACAGAAATGGGGCGAAAGGTCTTAAAATCGCCAAACAAATGGGCCAAACGTCATAAAATCTGAAAACTGAGGGGACTAAACATGAGGAAGAAGGGGGGCCAGAAAAGCGACCCCTCTCCCCGTAATGGTTGTGTTATGAAGCAGATCACGTCTTTAGCTATAACCGGTACGAGACTCGTATCCGGGCCTAGGGTCACACACCGATACGAGTTACGGGGGGGGGGGGGGGGGGCTCTGTAACCTTTTGACCGCCATAGCCCCGATAGTTTTGATATTGTAAGATGTTCGCCCCATCTGTATGGCGTTTTTATGACCTTTCGTCCCATTATTTTGTCCATTTTAAGACCTTTCGTCCTGTTTAGGTGTAATTGTCTGCAATTAAGAGGAAATCGGCCTTCGGCCGTGACATTTTTCTACCGAAAAATGTAGAAATGTATCTCGAAAGTTTGATGGAGGTCTAGGTATCAATATACATACCTCCCCTTACCCATACAGTACCAATGCCGTCCTTTTAACTTTATTCTGGCTACTGTTAGGCGATGATATTCAGTTTAAAAATGGCCGCCACCAATTAACAGGCTTCGAACAATGTCACTAAACCCTTTTTACTACCACAGATCCTTCTTAATCTCCACAATATGTTCTGAATATAGCTAGAATAAAAGTAAACAAACGTCGCTGGTACAGAAGGGGTTAAACAGTAGACCATTTCAACCAGTGGATCTCAACCAACACAAAATTAACCAGGGATAACTAAACCAGAGTCAACTTAAATTTCTAATCTAATGGAATGACAAAGGTATATTAAATCTTTGGGTATATGATTTAACTTTCTATTCCTGTTAATTAACCCTTAAAAGATTATGACGCATTTTGACAGTTTATTCTGGTTATAATTAGACGATAATAATAATAATAATAATTAACGGTTTATTCACAAAAGCAGCCCGAAGGCTGAAAATATACAAGGAAGTTGATACATAGTTAAAATTAAAATTAAAATTAAAATTAAAATTAAAATTAAAATTGACACAAGAGCTAACAGGCTAATTTACAATGAAAAATATGTATATAATTTATTGATTGTTTAAGACCTTAATTATTGAAGGAATGGCGCTGTTCTTGTAGCGGTCAGTCCGTGGTGCTCTTACGGGGACAATACGGTTGAAGTGGCGAACAGCGCGTAGAGGAGGGGGCGTCGGGCGGTAGTAGGTGCCGGTGTCTGTGGTTGTTTAGTAGTTTGCTGGAGAACTGCTGAAGGTGTTGTTCGTAGAGGTTAGATATGGCGAGTACGTTAATTAGGTTACATGCATCTTGGTAAGTGGTGTAGTTGGCCCCTAACATTATTCTGAGTGCTCTCTTCTGAATTTTTTCTAATTTATTTCTTTGGGTTAAGTTGAGAGAGGATGACCAAACGGGTGAAGCATAGCAGAGTTTGGGTAATATAAAAGATTTGTATAAAAGTAGCATGTCATGTGTGTGAGTTTGTGTTTTTTTATCTGTGTTTATTTTTTTGTTTTATGTTGTTTTTGTGTTTTCCCTGTTCTTGCTCTGTCTTGAGTCGGCTACCCCCAAAATGGGGATTGGGCCTGAGCATATAGATAGATAGATAGATAGATAATTAGACGATTATATACAAATTAGGAAAGATCTGTGGGAATTATGGTGATAGAGATTATCTCACTTAACGCTCAGGCTGCCATATACAAAGGAGTACAAAGGAAATCAAGCAACAACAGATCTAGTGACCCTTCTAGGTTGCTTGTCCTCCAAAACACTGAGGATCAAGTGTCCAAACAGTGGTTTAGAGTGGGTAAGGGAACATTGGAAAGGGAATTACTGCCCTGGAACTAATGTCCGTGGCAGGATTAGGAAGTTAGTAGGGGACAGATGGGTTAGTAACTGAGGGGGGGATAAAATAAAGTTATTCATTTACAAACGCAGTCAGTCGCGGGTTTGATGCGAGATATTTGTCTAGGCGGAGTTTAATGAATCAACGGTGATGCAGTCTATAACGTTTCGGGGAAGCCCATTCCACAAGTTGACAACTCGATTGAAGAAGAAATTCTTAGATTCGTGTGAGTTAATAGATTTACCAATAATTTTGCAACCGTTTCCCCGCGTGTAATTAGATTGGTCGATAGTGAAGTAAGTGAAGTACTTACTACAGTTCATATTGTCGATGCCTTTGATGATTTTGAACACTTGAATTAAGTCACCTCTTAATCTGCGCTGGGTTAAAGGAAATAGATTTAATTCTCTAAGACGCTCTTCGTATGGTTTGTTCTTTAGGCTAGGTATCATTTTGGTAACTCTACGTTGAACTCGTTCTAGCTTGTTTATATCTTTTTGGTAATAAGGGCACCAGGATTGAACGCAGTATTCCAGAAGAGGGCGGACTAAGGAATTGTAAAGGGTTAGGATAACTTCTTTGGATTTATGCTCAAATGACCTGCCTATAAAGCCAATTATTTTGTTTGCCTTCTTAACAACTTCTGAACATTGTTGACTCGGTTTTAGGTTACTCGATATTGTTACTCCCAGATCGGTTTCTCTGTTTACATTCTTAAGCTGAGTGCCATTCATCGAATAGTTTGCTTTCTCATTTAGGTATCCGATATGTAGTGCTTTACATTTATCCGCATTGAAACTCATTTGCCAAATTTGGGCCCAACATGACAATTTATCTAGATTGTGTTGCATATCGTCAACTTGTTCTTTTGAGAGTACGCTATTTGCAATTTTTGTATCGTCAGCAAATTTTGAGATTGTACAGGTGAGACCCTCATCTATGTCGTTGATGTAAATTAGAAAGAGAATTGGTCCTATACCCTTCCTAATCTGAATAAAATCGTCTAATAATAGCCAGAAAACAGAACAGAAATGCATCATCGGTACGATGATGCATTTCTGTTCTGTTTTCTAAGGGTTTTTCTAAGGGTTAATACGGGAAGTCTGGTTTTATGGTTGAAACTCATGGTGAGACTAAAACAAACGCAGGATACCGTAGTCTGTCTCTCTCTCTCTCTCTCTCATATGCAGTCAGGCAAGGTCGTCCGGCTGATCTTAACTAACACGTCCACCTGTTGTACCTCCTTACGACTGTCCAGCACAACACAGGTAAAATAAACACAGACAGGTAAAACAGCGGTGGTGGTACAGGGGGTGGGGGGAGGGGAGGGGGGAGAGAGAGAGAGAGAGAGAGAGAGAGAGAGAGAGAGAGAGAGAGAGAGAGAGAGAGAGAGAGAGAGAGAGAGAGAGAGAGAGAGAGAGAGAGAGAGAGAGAGAGAGAGAGAGAGAGAGAGTGTATGCGTGTGTAAAATAGTCGTTTGTGTAATAGCATTAATTTACGTATCTATCTATCTATCTATCTATATATATATATATATATATATATATATATATATATATATATATATATATATAATGCTTAGTGAGAGATAATTATATATTGTATATAGAAATATGGATCGATATAGATACAGTATAGATAAATATAGAGAGAATATACAGTACAATATAATGAACATTGCAATAGAGTTTGAAAGTTATTAAGGTTATGCCCCTAAAAGGAAGAGAACGGAATTAGAACAGGTGTGAAATCCCGTGCCCACTCACCACCTTCAATCAAATGGACACGCCCGGTACAGAACTGTCATTAAGGGGAGATTTCCACTGGAGGGATTTTTTTCTTTACCCCTTTCTCCCTCATGTTTAGCCCCATTGCTTTTGAGATTTTAAGACGTTCGCCCCATTAGTTTGGCGATTTTAAGAACTTTCACCCCATTTATGTCACTTTTAAGACCTTTCATCCCATTTAAGTGTCTATTTTTTCCTGGCGAGCGATAGCGAGCCTGTAATTTAAGAGGAACCGGCCTTCGGCCGGGATATTTTTCTACCGAAAAATGTACAAATTTATCTTGAAAGTGGGTCATGGGGGTGTAATTTCAAGCTTGATGGAAGTCTAGGAAACACACTAAAAACCTCCCCTTAACGTTTCAGCATCATCATTTTACCACATATATTTGGTATCACACGAGAGCTTTTATC
Organism: Paralithodes platypus; assembly: GCA_032716605.1. Taxonomy (NCBI): domain Eukaryota; kingdom Metazoa; phylum Arthropoda; class Malacostraca; order Decapoda; family Lithodidae; genus Paralithodes; species Paralithodes platypus. The sequence goes on along the minus strand of CM064578.1, from coordinate 41,650,512 downwards.
CACATTTTTGTTTACTATCATTTCTCTTCAGATACCAAATTAAAATATTGACAAGTTTCAATTAAATCCATGATTTGTTTATCTGTTTTCAATCCTGCGGACAAACAGACAGAGTCGATCACACAATGTCCGTAATTTTAGTTTGGTGGAGATCATATAATATAATGATAGGATATAGTAACCTTCATATCCGGTTTATGGAGTTGTTGTTGTTGTTGTTGTTGTTGTTGTTGTTTCACCACCTACAATTATTATCAAAGGTCGGGACACTGGGAAAAAATGCTCTCATTTCTCCACAATTAAATACTAGCTAACCTGCTGTTTTTGCTGTTACTGTTCTTGTTTTTGTTGTTGCGCTTGAAACTGTTATTGATATTTTTGTTATTTTTACTGTTACCGTTTTAGTTGTTGCTGTTGAAGCTATTGATATTGTGGTTGCTATTGATATTGTTGTTGTAATTGGTGTCGTTGTTGACCTTTGCTATTACCGGTACTGTTCTTGTTTTTGTTGTTGCTTTTGAAACTATGGATAACTATTGTGGTTATTGATATAGTAATTATTGATATTGTTGTTGTTGATTTTACTGTTACTGTTCTTGTTTTTGTTGTTGATGTTAAAACCATTGATGTTGTTGTTATTGATATTGTTGTTGATTTTGCTGTTACTGTTCTTGTTTTTGTTGTTGATGTTAAAACCATTGATGTTGTTGTTATTGATATTGTTGTTGATTTTGCTGTAACTGTTCTTGTTTTTGTTGTTGATGTTAAAACCATTGATGTTGTTGTTATTGATATTGTTGTTGATTTTGCTGTAACTGTTCTTGTTTTTGTTGTTGATGTTAAAACCATTGATGTTGTTGTTATTGATATTGTTGTTGATTTTGCTGTTACTGTTCTTGTTTTTGTTGTTGATGTAAAAACCATTGATGTTGTTGTTATTGATATTGTTGTTGATTTTGCTGTAACTGTTCTTGTTTTTGACATTGTTGTTATTGATATTGTTGTTGTTGCACTTGTTGCTAACGTTGTTGTTATGTTAGCGTTGGTGTAGCTGCTCCTGTTGTTAATGCTGTTTATGATGCACAAATTGATCTCGAAGGGGGATCTAGGGAGTATTTATATTAAGGGGAGGTTTTTAGTTGATTCCCTAGACTTCCATCAAGCTTAAAATTACTCCCCCTTGACCCCCTTTCAAGATAAATTTGTACATTTTTCGGTAGAAAAATTTCCCGGCCGAAGGCCGGTTCCCCTTAAATTACAGGCTCGCTATCGCTCGCCAGGAAAAAATCGACACCTAAATGGCACGAATGGTCTTAAAATTGACAGAAATGGGGCGAGGGTTCTTAAATCGCCAAACTAATGGGGCAAGCGTCTTTAAATCTCACAAGCAATGGGGCTAAACCTGAATGAGAAAGGAGTTCAATAAAAAATCCCTCAAGTGGATATCTCCCCTTAAGGGGAGATATCCACCTGGAGGATTTTCGTCTGGACCCCTTTCTCCCTCATGTTTAGCACCGTTGCTTTTTGAGATTTTAAGACGTTCGCCCCATTAGTTTGACGATTTTAAGAACCCTCGCCCCATTTAAGTCAATTTTAAGACCATTCGTGCCGGAGAATTTTTTACATTTTTCGGTAGAAAAATGTCCCGGCCTAAGCCCGATTCCTCTAAAAAATACAGGCTCGCTATCGCTCGCCAGTAAGATATCGACACCTAATTGGCACGAAAGGTCTTAAATTTGACAACAAAAAGGGGCGAAAGATTTTAAAATTGCCAAACTAATGGGCCGAATGTCTTAATATCTGAAAACTAATGGGGCTAAACATGAGGAAGAAGGGGGACCATAAATACGACCCATCTACCCTTAAGCTTGGTAGAGGTTTAGGGGAGGACACTAAAAAAAAATAATAATACATAATTAAAAAACAAATTAGTAAGAAAGAACCCTCTCTTTAAAGTAGTGCATATTTGCTCTTCCCCATGCATACATCTACTCTCCCCATTGCTGTGTATACCAGCCCCTTTCTCCACACACACTCACACATACACACACAAACACAAACATACACACAAACATACACATATACATACACACACACAAACACACTCACACAAACATACACATATACACACACATACAGCATATACTCTCACACACACACACACACACACACACACACACACACACACACACACACACACACACACACAAACACACACATATACACACACATATAATTATACACACATATAATTATACACACACACACACACACACACACACACACACACACACACACACACACATATTTGACTTTAATAATGGAATAATATAGGCCTAGTCAATAATAGAAGCAAAATGATAATGTGAAGTAAAGATGTAGTACTTTTGTATTTTGCAATTCAGTGTTCGGATATCGGATAATCGGGAATCGCGTTTCTCTCCCGGCTATCATAAACCAAATATAACATGATAGGCCTTTACAGAGTCAAAAGATTAACCCTTTCTGTACCGATGACATTCTTCTCATTATATTCTAGCAACTATTAGACGATTGTATTCAGCTTAGGAAGGACGTCTACCCATTAAGAGGCAGCAGACAATCTCAATTAATTCTTTGTGCTACCCTATATCCTTCCTAAGCTTCATCTATCTATCTATCTATCTATTGCCTGACGCCGTGATCCCCGAAAGGGTGGCCACGAACGAACCGCCCCCATGCACCTCTGTCCCCAGTCAGTCGACGCCCCTCCCCCCAACCAGCACCGCCTTCGTTCATGTACTTCCTCACTCCATCCTTCCACCTCATATTCGGTCTACCTCTCCCCCTCTGTCCCTCCACCTCGCTCTCGTACACCCTCTTAGTCATTCTCTCGCTTTCCATACGTTCCATATGGCCGAACCATCTCAAGTTGTTCCTTTTCACACTTTCCAGCACATCTACCTCCACACCACACCTCCTTCTTACTTCCTCATTAGTCTGTCTATCCCTCCATGTAACTCTGCACGCACTCCTTAAGTAATTCATTTCCACTGCTCTCACTCTTGGTCTGAGTCTCTCAACCAACGTCCATGCTTCGCTTCCGTAAGTCAGTGTCGGGATTACCACACTCATGCAAGGACTTCTTCACTTCCATACTGACCACCCTATTTCTTGTTACTGCTTTTAGCGTTCCTACAACCCTCTTCCCCTGTTGTACCCTCTCCCGCACCTCTTCATCCATAGTCCCATCTTTACTCAACACACTGCCCAGATACTTAAAAGAGTTTCAAGAGCTTCATGAAATCGTCTAAATGTGTAGTTAGAACAAAAATAAAAACGACACCGCCAGTACAAACGGGAATAAACTAACGCTATCAATACCAATGACCTTTGTGCAGCCATATTAGTGATTTCGGTATAATAAACTACACAATATCGATACATTTTAACCCCTGTACCGGTGACGTCTTATTATTTTTATTCTAGCTATATTTAGACGATTTTATGATGCTCTGGAAAGATATATGGTAGCTAAAATAATTAATCGAGATGGTCTGTGGCCTTTTAATTTGTAGACATTCTTCTTAAGCTGAATAAATTCGTCTATTAGGTGCCAGAATATAATGGAAAGGATGTCACCGGTACAGAGAGGGTTAACAATGATCTAATTTGACAACACTAATGCCGGTAAAGTATATACTGTGTGCATACTGTGTATATATATATATATATATATATATATATATATATATATATATATATATATATATATATATACTTCTGACGTGATTGCTGTCATTCAAATTAATATATTCAAATTGTCTAAGATGAGTATGATGTCAATATTGCCTCCAGACCGATACCTGTCCTATAATTATGTACAGTTGTCTGGGAAGGTACAGTACATTACAATAATTACAGACCAATTAGTTAAGCCAGTATGTATCGTTGACTGTGTAGCTATATGGTGGTAACAGAGCTTGGACAACCTACGCCATCTTGGTGCCACTAGAGTTAAGTCGCTCTTTATGCTCGAACACACATAATACACATAACCAAGCCACTCCAACAGCTTCCTCTCTGTCCAACACCCCTTCTCCCCTCTCAACACTCTTCAAAAGTAGATATGAGGTGCCGTTGTACAGGCTTATCCCTCAATCCCTTCACCTGACCTGACCTGACCTGAATATGTCCATACCCACTATGAACATTCTACACTTCTGATACAGGATATACAGTTTGGTCTTTGAATAATCGATGCTAAAATATGAAAGATCAAAATAATATACCCTTGTTGTTTAACTCTTTCACGCATTTATGACGCAGAGGTTGCCAGATCAGCAATAAGAAATAGAGTTCTCTCACTCTTATAACTACCTCTCCCAAAAAAAAAATCTGCCCACAGCTAACTCAAAGACGACTGCAGAGGTTGAAGTAACTAAACTAAAGGTTTCTAAATACCCCTGATGGTAACAAAGTCTTTAAAGTATCCCTAATAGGCTCAACACAGCTAACTCAAAGACAACTGCAGAGGTTGAAGTAACTAAACTAAAGGTTTCTAAATACCCCTGATGGTAACAGTCTTTAAAGTATCCCCAATAGGCTCAAAATCGCGTCATATGTCGGAGAGGGTTAATAAGGCACACAAAAAATGTGAGAGAGAGAGAGAGGGAGAGATGGGGACTCTCTCTAATAGACTCTGTAGGTACGGTAGTAAACTCTTTTCAGACGTCAAATACGTATTGGACGGGCTACCTCACAGTAACAAAAGGCAGGTACAGTCATAGTCAAAAGTTGCGTCCTACCTCCAAAACTTAAACTCCGGTTACTATATTGGTATTTCATTAGTTGATCATGATTCTTGATTGAAGGGATGTGTGGGCAGGCCTAGTAAACCCTGTCATGGTGTAGGTCAGGCTATAGCGGCCTCCCGAGAAGGAGGCCTAAAGGTCGGGAACCCAAGAATAGCAGCAACACTCCCAGAATGCGAATGATGGAAGGTGAAGGTGAAGTGATGAATGATAACGCCCGGCAGGAAGAAGATGCATGGTGAATAAACGAGATGAGGATGGTGGAACCAACACAACTCATAGAGGCTGAAGGCGGCCCAGGGCACCGAAGATGGGGCCCATGAAGGAACCAAGAAAAAAGCCGAACTTTATGCCAGGCACAGTGCCGACCACCGTGGGGGCCACATCCATCCACCGACCAAACCAATGGGCACAGGTCCAGGGAGGTGCCTGACCCCACTAACCAGAGAGGAACGAAGATGGTGCAGGTGCATACCACCTCCTATACGTATGTTACGTAGTGCCAGTCTTGCAATACAATCACACCCCTACTCTGTACAACTCTCCAACTCAAGAGTGAAACGTTACTCCCAATCTTTCTTATATTCAACAGCTGAGCTCTGGAACTCTCTCCCTGCATCCATCTTTCCCTCATCCTACGATTTCAATTGTTTCAAACTCTGTGTGTTCAGACATTTTGGCTCGAATGTTCCTTGATTTTTACCCTTTCACTCTTTTAACTCTGGGGGAGGCACTCGTCACAGGCAGTTTTGCCTTTTGTCTCCCTCATCCACATAGAGAGAAAACAAAAAGTGGAGAAGCCGGCACAGATGGAGGAGCAGAGGACAACAAAGACAAAGCAGGGCAGCAGGGAGGAAAGGGATCAAACCAGGGGAAGAGAGCGCAGAACCACTGACGCAGCAGACAATCACAGGGGCAAATGAAAGTTCCCCCAAATACATGTAAAGCCATAGATTGTGCCGGACACCGTGGACATCTCTACACACGATCGCGGACCAGCCTCAACTCATTTCCTTAATTATAAGTGACAAGAAAATATAATTTTTAGATATAAACAAAATCTGTTTTCACTGTGGTTCTGGAGTGTATTGTAGTAATCCAAGAGGAAATTTCATATGAATTTGTAATACAACTTTTATTTTGTGGATGGATAGTCCAAAGACATAACTGGTGGGGCACTCAGGAGAGCTCATACCTCTGTCTACGCCAGCGGAAGTATACGCTCTACCGATAAATAACTTCTTCCTTGGCGCATCTCCTATCTGCCCACCAGTAATCAGGAACAACGGTTCATAACTTTGTGAACCCCCTAAGCTGGCGGAGGTATGTACTCTACAGATCGCCACATTAACTGAATCACTTCTTCCTTGGCACATATCCTATCTGCCCACCTAATATCGTGGGTATCGGTTCACAACTTTGTGAGATATCTTGTTTACAGAGAGACAGACAAACAGACGCAACAATTAGAACGAGATAAAAGTGCTATTTAATGCCCCAAAAGCTTCGGAGTTTAGTTTTAATGGTTCAAGGATTCATAAGGGTGCGTCAATATTATGGCTCATGGGTGTACCGTAAGTACTAGTGGTCTGTAATTTGATGAACGGTAATTGGCACTGTGACAAGAAAACTAATATAACCTCCCGAAAAGTTGGCAATTTATTTATACACCATTTGAAGAGCAGCACTTTATTGATGTTTCGCTGACCTAAAGAAACTATTTACGAAACGTTGTAAATGATGTGCTCCTCCTCAAATGGTATAGGTCCTATTCATCCACTGTAACAAGATTTCCTTTTCACAGACGCGGCGACTTGCGTGAGTGCCCCTTTAAACCCCAACAGCAACAGCATCAGGACTTGTTTAGTGTACTGTACCGCCAGCCCTCCCCGGGATAATGACAGTAGTTACCCAGACCGTCACCATCTCATCTGCAAATGTAAATAACCGGTAAAATGTCTTAATTACCGGCTGAGGAACACATTACATTTAAGTAAGGCCAGGTGCTGACGTAATACTTACCCCCCCCCCCCCTTCTCTCTCTCTCGCTCTCGCGCTCTCTCTCTCTCTCTCTCTCTCTCTCTCTCTCTCTCTCATTTTCGATCTACCTTCCAATCTCTCTCTCTTCATTTCTCTCATTTTCGATCTACCTTCCAATCTCTCTCTCTCTCTCTTCATTTCTCTCATTTTCGATCTACCTTCCAATCTCTCTCTCTCTCTCCATTTCTCTCATTTTCGAACTGCCTTCCAATCTCTCTCTCTCTCTCTCTCTCTCTCTGAACACGTAGATTACGAAGCAAACTCAATGAAGTATTCAAATTCTTGAATTGGTTTGATAACGTGGATTCTAAAAGGCATAGGCCTATAGCATAATCATATACTGTATATTATGATACGTAACTAGTTTTTGTAAGAACGTTTTCATACATAAGTCCAGTTATACTCGGAACAAACTTCCCTTAGAAATTATGAAGAGGCCTAGTTCACCAATAGTGCAGCTTTAAAAAATCAAGAAAACAGTATAGTACCGATATTCTACACGTGTTTATATTCATGTATAGTGCTACACAATTCATGTATAGTGCTACACAATTCTCTTTTCACATAATGTATTTCAGAGGAATGGTCTCTAAGGTCTTCGAGATATTAAATATTCTATGTAACTCTCTCTCTCTCTCTCTCTCTCTCTCTCTCTCTCTCTCTCTCTCTCTCTCTGCGTACTCTTGCTTTTTAAATGGCCACCCACCTCGCCGACCCACCTGGCCAATGAGGAGCGAGTATGGGTCATATGGGAGGCGGCCTGTGATTGGTGGAGAGGGGTTCACTGACAGCCCTGTGTTTACTAGAGAGAGAGCCCGTAGTAACGCAGGGGCCACACGAGCCATTATTTCGGCCAATATTTTTCAGCAACTCTGGTCTGGAAGCTTTTGAATTAAAGCTTAATACAATTGTAGGTAAATTATAAAAGGTACGTTTAACCCATTCAGTACCAGTGACATCTTGTATATTATATTCTGGCAACTATTGGGAAGAGTCAGCCAGGGAATAGGTGTAGAAATTTATAAATAATTTACTCTGGCCCATTTTGAGTTATAGAAGTAGACGTCCTTCCTAAGCTTAATAAATTGTTCAGCTTAGGAAGGACGTCTACCAATGAAAAGGATGCAGACTATCTCAATCCTTTTCGCTACCATATCACCTTCCCACACTTCATAAAATTGTATTGATGTAGCTGAAAACATATAAACAATATGTCACCGGTACTGAAGGGTTAATCTAGTTGCAAAAATCACTGAATATTGATAGGAAGAAAATTGACCTTACAAAATTGCTGGAAAAATTCCTCACATGGACACACCTTTAGGGCGGTGTCACACGAGCTCTTCCCCTGTAAATTTGTACAGGCAATAATTGTCTGGCAGCTTGAATATATTATTAGAATTATACTATAACTTATCCCAAGTACGTAGGAAAAACTCCTGAACATTAGCCTTTAAAACTTACAAACTATTATAGTAATCCAGCTAATATTTCTACCATTCGGGAAGAGTCAGCCAGGGAATAAGTTTAGAAATTTACATCAAATACCTCTTGAGTTACAGAGGTTAGGGAATCGCGTCCTAAAGCACTTTTGCCCTCACGCACGGGTGGACGCGATCGCGTCCTTAAGCCTTTACGAATTTGGTAAAACCACACTAAAGACGCGATCACGTCCATTTCTGGACTCGATGTATCTGGTAGACTAGTCTATATGTGGGGGTATCTGGCAACCCTTCATGGCTGGGTGAAAGAGAACAAAGAGAAAACCTTATCTGCCCAGACAGTGTGTCACCTGTCCATGGAAACTTTAAAAAAAATATAGAGACCTGAGAGGGCTAATTTGGAACAGTGTAGCCTATATCTAACATAATTGACCTTCGATCTAGTTTCTGCTGCCAGTGCAAAAGAGCCTCAAAGTAGTAAAGAAAAAATTGCTCGTCGAAAATTGCCGGAAAACGCCCTAGTGCGAGACCACCTTAACACCGGTGCCACATAATCGCTTCTGCTGTCCAACTTTGTCAGCAATTCTCGCCCGAGAGCTTCAAAATAGATTTTTATAAGAAATAAGACACGGAAGCTGCAACCTAATTTTTGGTACACTCGGATACCATAGTCTCAACTCTCAAGCCCACTCATAAATAATTGTGTACTTCACCTATTATTAATAATGGAAGTATGTCTCTGGAAACGAATTAATGAATATAATTTTCTATACAATAACTACAAAACCAAGTAAAATAGTTATTGAAAAGCAAGTTCTATCTAAAAACCAATCCAGATAGTTATAATTGCATAAAGACAAACATATGCGGTCCAGGAATTCTTACGAGTGGGCTAGAGACTATGGTATCCCAGTGTACAAATGCAAAGAATCAGGGAATGTTTAAGGGGAGGTATTTAGTTTGTTCCCTAGACCTCCATCAAGCTTAAAATTACACCCCCTTGAGTCCCTTTCAAGATAAATTTGTACATTTTTCGGTAGAAAAATTTCCCGGCCGAAGGCCGGTTCCTCTTAAATTACAGGCTCGCTATCGCTCGCCAGGACAACATTGACACCTGAATTGCACGAAAGGTCTTAATATGGGGTGAAAGTTCTTAAAATCGCTAAACTAATGGGGGCAAACGTTTTATAATATCAAAAGCAATGGGGCTAAACATGAGGGAGAAAGGGGTCAAGAAAAAAATCCCTCAAGTGGATATCTCCCCTTAAGGAAGAAAGTTGATCATAGAAAATTGCCGAAAATATGCTCGTGTGCATCCATCTTAACCCCTTCAGGATTTTGACGCGTTTTAACAGTACATTATGGATAACATTTGACGATTTCATACAGCTTAGGAACGATCTGTGGGAATTATAAGGGTAAAACTATCCCAACTAACCCTCTGACTTCCACATACCCTTCCTAATCGGAATAAAATCGTCTAATAATAGCCAGAAAACAGAAATGGTTAAATATTGTGAGAAGGAATGGTAAAGTTAATGAAATACTGACAAAAGGTGGCGTTCTGAGTGAGTTCACTGCTCAATGCGAAGCAACACAGACGCTTCAGAGAGGGAGCGTCTGAGAGGTGAGACTTCAATGTCTGAGTCTGGAGGTGAGACGGTGAAGCACTTGAGCGAAGCAACCAGCCGCTTCAGAGATGGGAGCTCTTCGAGCCATGTAGGATGCTTCACATTCACTTCATCTTCGACCCTTTCTCCCTCATACTGCTTTTGAACAAAGAACCTCACGGGCTTCTTATAAAACAAGTTGTTAGGCCAAAGGTGGAATGTACGCTTCAGCTCATGCCCAGAGGGAGTAGTTGGAATCTAGAAATTTTTTCTAAAAAAAAAAAAACAAAAAAGAAAGGGGAGAATCCTTGAGTAGGACCTTTTTTCTTGACCTCCCCTCATGCCCTCATTTGCAGAGTCTTATAAAACCGTTTGCCCCAAGGAAAGCGATTTTAAAACCTTTCACCCCATATTGTAAGGGGAGGAAACCTTTCGGCCAGTGTGTCCGATTTTTTTCTGAATCCTGGCGAGCGATAGCTTTTTATAGCCTGTAAATTTAAGAGGAATCGGCCTTCGGCCAGCTTAAGACCTGTTTTCTCACGGAAAAATGTAAAAATTTATCTGGAAAGGGACTCAGGGTGTGTACTTTTAAGCCTATGATGGAACGAAAGATCTTGACGGGAACAAATTCTGGTAACCGAAAAAAATATTATCCCCTTAAAGGGACTCAAGGGGGAGGACAAGACACATGGAAGAGAAACCTCCCCTTAAAGTAATACAGCAGAACTAACCAGGAGCCCTTAGGTGGAAACTGTTAATAGATGGACCGATTTTTAAGTTTTAGTTTGTTTCCTACTCCTCCAGCAATCTAAAAATGTCACCCCCCTTTTAAGATAAATTTGTAAATTTTTCGGTAGAAAAATGTCCCGGCCGAAGGTCGGTTACTGTTAAATTACAGGCTCGCTATCGCTCGCCAGGATAAAATCGACACCTAAATGGCACGAAAGATCTTAAAATAGACAGAATGGGGCGTAAATTCTTAAAATCGCCGGGGGGGGCAAAATAAGATGGGGCGAACGTCTTAAAATCTCCAATGGGGGGGGGGGGGGGGGGGGGGGGGGGGGGGGTCTAAGGGGGGGGGGGGGGGGGGGTGGCTAGACATGAGGGAGAAAGGCGTCAAGAAAAAAAGTCCCTCAAGTGGAAATCTCCCCTTAAACCCCCTTCAGTATGTACCGGTGGCGTCCTTTGAACTTTAGGCTCTGGCAATACCATTCAGACGAGTGTTAAAATGTCAGCCATCCAAACGGCCTTCCAGCTTCTAATTAGCATGCAGTCCAATGGGGCTACTATCTCGAGGGTAAGTCTTAAAAGTACCACAGATCCTTCCTAAGCTGCACCAACCTCCGTCTAATTATCCTAGAATAAAATGAGAAAGACGTCGCCGGTGCAAAATAGGGTCAAAGAATGTTAAGGGGAGGTTTCTAGTGTTTTACGTACTTAAGACCTCCATCAAGCTTAAAATTACACCCCCTAGACCCCCTTTCAAGATAAATATGTACAGTTTTCAGTAGAAAAACGGCCGGGCCACCACGAAGGCCGATTCCTCTTAACAGGGCTATATCGCTCGCACCGCAAAAATCGACACCTAAATGGGCACAAAATCCCCCGTCTTAAAAGGCACAAATGACAAAGGGCGAACGACATTATGATCGCCAAACCAATGGCTACCCCCAGGCTCAATACGTTTTACATCAAACCCAATCGGCCACACAACATGGGGCACTGAGCGTTCTTAAAACAAATGTCTCAACCAATGGGAGGTAGAACATAGCCAGGCAGAAAATAAGTTGTCGAAAAAAAATCGCGAGTGAAACCGCCCCTCATCGCGGGAATCGAGGAAAGGCAAGCGTCTCTGGAGGAACCTGGAACGTCAGGAGAGGTAGGCGTTCTGAACGTTCTGAGAAACCCGTCACCATATTGTAAACGTTCTGATCAACACGGGCCACTCACAAACGTTCTGATCAACACTGGGCCACTCACAAACGTTCTGATCAACACGGGCCACTCACAAACGTTCTGATTAACAACCGGGCCACTCACAAACGTTCTGTCAACAACGGGCGCCACTCACAAAAACATTCTGATCAAACACGGGCCACTCATTTAAACGTTCTGATCAACACGGGCCACTCACAACGTTTTTTGCTGATCAACACGGTCCCACAAGTCTGTAAATCTGATCAACGACGGGCTCCACGGGCCCTTCTCACAAAACCCCTTCCCTTTTTTTTTATTAAACACGGGCCACGCACAACGTTCTGATTAAACACGGGCACTCACAAACGTTCTTGATCAACACGGAGACCACTCACAAACGTTCTGATCAACACGGTCCACTCACAAACGTTCTGATCAACACGGGCCACTCACAAACGTTCTGATCAACACGGGCCACTCACAAACGTTCTGATCAACACGGGCCACTCACAAACGTTCTGATCAACACGGGCCACTCACAAACGTTCTGATCAACACAGGCCACTCACAAACGTTCTGATCAACACAAGGCCACTCACAAACGTTCTTATCAACATGGGCCACTCACAAACGTTCTTATCAACATGGGCCACTCACGTTCTGATCAACAGCTGGCTCTCCACATATCACGTTCGATTAACACGGGTCACTCACAAACGTTCTTATCAACATGGGCCACTCACAAACGTTCTTATCAACATGGGCCACTCACAAAGACGGTGTCTGATTAACACGGTGTCCACTCACAAACGTTTCTGATGGAACACGGGCCACTCACAAACGGTTCTGATCAACACGGGCCACTCACAAAAGTTCGATCAACGGGCCCACTCACAAACGTTTCTGATCAACCACGGGCCACTCACAAACATTCTTGTTTTTTTTTGTTTTTTTTTTTTTTTTTTTTTTTTTGATCAACACGGGCCACTCACAAACGTTCTGATTAACACGGGCCACTCACAAACGTTCTGATTAACACGGGCCACTCACAAATGTTCTGATCAACACGGGCCACTCACAAACGTTCTGAACAACACGGGCCACTCACAAACATTCTGATCAACACGGGCCACTCACAAACGTTCTGATCAACACGGGCCACTCACAAACGTTCTGATCAACACGGGCCACTCACAAACGTTCTGATCAACACGGGCCACTCACAAACGTTCTGATCAACACGGGCCACTCACAAACGTTCTGATCAACACTGAGCCACTCACAAACGTTCTGATTAACACAGGCCACTCATAAACGTTCTGATCAACACTGGGCCAATCACAAAAGTTTTGATCAACACGGGGTCACTCACAAACGTTCTGATCAACATGGGCCAATCACAAACGTTCTGATCAACACGGGCCACTCACAAACGTTCTGATCAACACGGGCCACTCACAAACGTTCTGAGCAACCCATCACAATACCCGGGCCACTCACAAACGTTTTGAGTAACCCAGCACCATACCCGACCACTCACAAACGTTCTGTGTAACCATTCACTATACTCGGGCCACTCACAAACGTTCTGACAACCCTTCATTATACCTGGGCCACTCACAAAGGTTCTGATAACCCTTCACTATACTCAGGCCACTAACAAACGTTATGATAACCCTTCACTATACCCGGGCCACTCACAAACGTTCTGAGTAAACCGCCATCATACAACGGCTACTCACAAACGAAACCGTAATGGCTCCAAATTGAAACGTTGTACTGAATAGTCTAGTAGTTGGACCAGCCTCCCAGTCGACCAAACTAATTAATCACCCGACCCAGAGAGCCTGTACTGAGTGAGGTAGGCCACCCTCCGCCATTTTAGCAATACTATAGTCGGTATATTTCCAGCTGATGGTAAATTGAATCCTTTAGCAACTGATTTATCGATACTTAATGAAAACATATGACTGCTGAATCCTTTAGCAGCTGATTTATCGATACTTAATGAAAACATATGACTGTTGAATCATTTAGCAACTGATTTATCGATACTTAATGAAAAAATATGACTGCTGAATCCTTTAGCAGCTGATTTATCGATACTTAATGAAAACATATGACTGCTGAATCATTTAGCAACTGATTTATCGATACTTAATGAAAAAATATGACTGCTGAATCATTTAGCAGCTGATTTATCGATACTTAATGAAAACATATGACTGCTGAATCCTTTAGCAGCTGATTTATCCCCCCCCCCCCCCCCCGATACATTATAATGAAAACATATGACGCTGAATTCCTTTAGCAGCTGATTTATCGATACTTAATGAAAAAATATGACTGCTGAATCCTTTAGCAGCTGAGTTATCGATACTTAATGAAAAAATATGACTGCTGAATCCTTTAGCAGCTGATTTATGAAAAAATATGACTGCTGAATCCTTTAGCAGCTGATTTATCGATACTTAATGAAAAAATATGACTGCTAAATCCTTTAGCAGCTGATTTATCGATACTTAATGAAAAAATATGACTGCTGAATCCTTTAGCAGCTGAGTTATCGATACTTAATGAAAAAATATGACTGCTGAATCCTTTAGCAGCTGATTTATCGATACTTAATGAAAAAATATGACTGCTGAATCCTTTAGCAGCTGAGTTATTGATACTTAATGAAAAAATATGACTGCTGAATCCTTTAGCAGCTGATTTATCGATACCGGTACTTAATGAAAAAATATGACTGCTGAATCCTTTAGCAGCTGATTTATCGATACTTAATGAAAAAATATGACTGCTGAATCCTTTAGCAGCTGATTTATCGATACTTAATGAAAAAATATGACTGCTGAATCATTTAGCAGCGGATTTCTCGATGCTTAATGACAAAATATGCCTAGTAAGTCTTTGCATCATCTTACTGCCAAGTTCTCAAAATTAGCAACATATTTCGCTACAAAATCTGCGTTACAGCAAAATAATTAAGATGAAGATATGGCAATTTACCATCACATAGACACAAATAGACTATAGTACAGGATATATCGTTAGGCCTTTGGATGATCTTAATTAGACACTGTTAAGGGGAGATGGGCCGTTTTTCTGGTCCCCTTTCTCCTTCGTGTTAAACCCCCATTTGTTTTGAGATTAGAAGACGTTCGGCCCATTAGTGTGACGATTTTAACACCTTTCGCTCCATTCCGTTGTCAATTTTAAGACCTATCGTCCCATTTAGGTGTTAATTTTATCCTGGCGAGCGACAGCGAGCCTGAAATTTTAAGAGGAACCAGCCTTCGGCCGGGACATTTTTCTACCGAAAAATGGTCAAATTTACCTTGAAGGGGGGTCTAGGGGTATTTTGCTAAGTTTGATGGAGGTCTAGCCTGAAAACTAAGAAATCAATGAATAAATTAATTAATAGAAAAAAAAAAAAAAAAAACATCTCCCCTAAATAATACAATCTCGCCATTCTGTTGGCGAATTTCGGTACCAAAATGTCGGCCACTGATATAGCTGTCCGGTCTCTCTAACACCAGGATCTCTACCCCATACCCCCCCATACACCACCACCACCCCGGGCACCTAACCCCTATGTCATACCCGGGCTAGTTATCACCCTTACCGCCCGTCACAATAAGGGCGAAAGTGGCACATCTGGGAGGTTTTTAGTTTGCTCTCTAGACCTCCATCAAGCTTTTAAAAAATACACCCAAGGCCACCTTCGAGGTAAATGTGTACATTTTTCGGTAGAAAAATGTACAGGCCAAAGGCCAGTTACTTCAAAATTACAGGCTCGCTATCGCTTGTCAGGAATAAATCGACACCTATTGTAAATGGCACGAAAGGCCTTAAAATAGACTGAAATGGGGGGGGGGGAAATCGCCAAACTAATGGGGCGAACGTCTTAATATCTCAATTAAAATGGGGCTAAATATGAGAGAGAAGGGGGTCCAGAGAACATCCTTAAGTACTCCATCACGCCCCAAAGACCCACCCGCAATTGAGGCGAAGTGAGACAGTGAGGCGCAACTACCCCCACCTGAAATGACCCCAAATGGCCCTTATGACATATTGCAGGAGGGGTGAAAGTCGTCAGGGGCAGGACAATGTTATGAGTTTTGTTTACCTTCTGCGTGACAGCTACTATACCCTGTTCCAAATAGGTAGGCCAGTGAACCCTAACCTCTGTAACTCAAAAATGGCTAGAGCAAATGGGCTGTAAATGTTCACACTTATTCCCTGGCTGACCCTTCCCAAGTGGTAAAAATATTAGCTCACTTACTCTAGTCGTTTGGGAGTTATAGAAGTTATTGTTCATGAGTTTTGGCCTACTTGCTTGGAACAGGGTATAGGGTGTCGTGAAGGATGTACAGTCGCGCTAATAAGTGATGTCTGGGCACCAAGTATGTTTTGATAAATAATTGGTATCAGCAATATCTAAGCTTCATTTCTTCGTATCGAGTGAAATATACAAACATGTTCCTACACTTACCCACCCTATTCAACATCTGACAGAGCTTCATTTCTTCGTATCGAGTGAAATATACAAACATGTTCCTACACTTACCCACCCTATTCAACATCTGACAGACATTAATACAGCACAGAGCAAGCCAAACATAAGATAGGTGGGACATGACTTATTAGCGCGACTGTACAATTACTCATCAATATTCGTAGACCTCACATATTTCTAATTATTATGGAAGTGAACCTCTGGAAACGAATTTATGAATATAATGTCTGTGTAGCCTACTGTATATCAACTACAAACTATATAGGCCTACACTATTTATTGAAAAGAAAGTTCCATCCAAAATTCAACCAGATAGCTATTTTTGCATACAGAAAAACTTAGGGTATCCACGATTTTTTATAAGTGACTGTACAGCTATTGACCCATGTCCGTGAGCTCTTGCGATTGTGTGTATGAAATATATCCATTAAGATGGATGTACGATCAAATCAGCTATATATTAATGAATACAAATTATGTATTAAATAATCAAGTATATCTCACAAATACACGTGAGCTAATATATGTTTATATACTCCCAGTCGGACTCGAACCTCCGACATTCACAACGAGTGTCCAAGCTTTTAATCCACTACACCACTACGCCGTGGTGTAGTGGATTAAAAGTTTGGATACTCCGATACTCGTTCTGAATGTCGGAGGTTCGAGTCCGGCTGAGAGTATATAAGTATTAAATAATATATTGATCATGACTGTATTTCCGGCCTCCCCAGAGCACGACTCCCCGCCACTCCCATTAGTTATGTCGTTGTTGTTATTGTTTTTATGGAAATTGCTGTTGATGTTATTGATGTGGATATTGTTGATGTTGTGGTTGATGTGGATATTGTTGTCATTGTTAGTGTTATTTTTGTTGTTGTTGATGCTATAGTGGTTGCTGTTGTTGTTGTTCCCCAGGCTGTCTGACCGAACTAGGCCAAGGCCATAACCGAGTGCCCCCACAGAACCCTCCCTGCTTACCACTAAGAAAGCCCAGGTGACCGAAGCCGCTCCCAGGCGAGGAGCTGAGGAGGGTGCAGAAACGCCCGGGACACCAAAGCCCCACCCAAGGCCCTGCACCCCTCAGCAATTATGAAGGGAAAGTTGAGGGGCAAAGGGAAAATGTGACACTTTGGCTCCCGGTCTGTCAACCTCTAGGTTGGCAGTAGGGAGGTCAATCCACGGAAAAGACGCCGCCACTTGAGATCTAGAAAATATATAAGTAAAAGGAACAGTCAGAGTAAGCTATGGGTATGGCAGAAAACGCTTAAGTCTCACTCTGATAGACCATTTAGTGTTGTTGTTATAAAGATGTACCAGTAACATTGATCGTGACTGTACTCCCAGCCTTCCCAGTAAATGACTCCCAACCACACCCACCAGTTATGTTGTTGTTGTGGTAGTTGTTGTTGTTTCTGTTAATGTTGTGGCTATTTGTGTTGTTGTTGATGTTGTGGACACCCACCTCGTATCACCCACCCACCTTGTCCTTCACCCACCTCGCTCTTCCCTCCCACATCACCCCACCTACCCCCCTTGTCCTTCACCCACCTCGCTCTCCCTCCCACATCACCCCACCTACCCACCTTGTCCTTCACCCATCTCGCTCTTCCCTCCCACATTACCCCATGATTCTACCCACCCACCTTGTCCCTTGCCCACCCACCCATTTCACTCCCCGCCCCAATGGATGTCTCAATAGCCTTGTAAAACTGGCGAGGGTGGTGGTGGTGGTGGTGGTGGACAATATTGCAAATTTAGCTACTTACCGCTACGTCCACGGGTATTTACGTTGATCTAGCCGCAATTGTTTACAACTAGCGACATGATTTCTAGGGACATTCTGGAGTCATCTTGAACTATATTCTAGCGATTTTCGGCATTTAATTACAATCTAGCATGCGGCATTTATTAACTATCTAGCATTCGGCATTTATTAACTATCTAGCATTCGGCATTTATTAACTATCTAGCATTCGGCATTTATTTACCATCTAGCATTCGGCATTTATTAACTATCTAGCATTCGGCATTTATTAACTATCTAGCATTCGGCATTTATTTACCATCTAGCATTCGGCATTTATTAACTATCTAGCATTCGGCATTTATTAACTATCTAGCATTCGGCATTTATTAACTATCTAGCATTCGGCATTTATTAACTATCTAGCATTCGGCATTTATTTACCATCAAGCATTCGGCATTTATTAACTATCTAGCATTCGGCATTTATTAACTATCTAGCATTCGGCATTTATTTACCATCTAGCATTCGGAATTTATTAACTATCTAGCATTCGGCATTTATTAACTATCTAGCATTCGGCATTTATTAACTATCTAGCATTCGTCATTTATTAACTATCTAGCATTCGGCATTTATTTACCATCTAGCATTCGGGATTTATTAACTATCTAGCATTCGGCATTTATTAACTATCTAGCATTCGGCATTTATAAACTATCTAGCATTCGGCATTTATTTACCATCCAGCATTCGGCATTTATTAACTATCTAGCATTCGGCATTTATTAACTATCTAGCATTCGACATTTATTAACTATCTAGCATTCGGCATTTATTTACCATCTAGCATTCGGCATTTATTAACTATCTAGCATTCGGCATTTATTAACTATCTAGCATTCGGCATTTATTAACTATCTAGCATTCGGCATTTATTAACTATCTAGCATTCGGCATTTATTAACTATCTAGCATTCGGCATTTATTAACTATCTAGCATTCGGCATTTATTAACTATCTATCATTCGGCATTTATTTACCATCTAGCATTCGGCATTTATTAACCATCTAGCATTCGGCATTTATTAACTATCTAGCATTCGGCATTTATTAACTATCTAGCATTCGGCATTTATTAACTATCTAGCATTCGGCATTTATTTACCATCTAGCATTCGGCATTTATTAACTATCTAGCATTCGGCATTTATTAACTATCTAGCATTCGGCATTTATTTACCATCTAGCATTCGGCATTTATTAACTATCTAGCATTCGGCATTTATTAACTATCTAGCATTCGGCATTTATTAACTATCTAGCATTCGGCATTTATTAACTATCTAGCATTCGGCATTTATTAACTATCTAGCATTCGGCATTTACTAACTATCTAGCATTCGGCATTGATTTACTATCTAGCATTCGGCATTTATTAACTATCTAGCATTCGGCATTTATTAACTATCTAGCATTCGGCATTTATTTACTATCTAGCATTCAGCATTTATTAACTATCTAGCATTCGTTATTTATTTACCATCTAGCATTCGGCATTTATTTACCATCTAGCATTCGGCATTTATTAACTATCTAGCATTCGGCATTTATTTACCATCTAGCATTCGGCATTTATTAACTATCTAGCATTCGGCATTTATTAAATATCTAGCATTCGGCATTTATTAACTATCTAGCATTCGGCATTTATTTACCATCTAGCAATCGGCATTTATTAACTATCTAGCATTCGGCATTTATTAACTATCTAGCATTCGGCATTTATTTACCATCTAGCAATCGGCATATATTTACTATCTAGCGGCCTTCTAATGACCTTCAAGAATGGATCTAGCGGTATTTAGCTTTGTTTTGATGTGGTAACCCTGGTAATAGTGGTGGTGGTGGTGGTCTCTCTCTCGCAGATTCACCCAAAGATAGCGGTTTAAGGGGGGATGACCGTATTGATTTGCATATTTATTTATATTTTTATTATTATTATTTTATTATTTTTATTATTCCTCCCTAGACCTCAATCTAGCTTAAAAAAAAATACATCCCCAAGATTACCTTTCTAGATATATTTATGCATTTTTTGGTAGACAAATTTCCCGGCCAAAGGCCGGTCCCTCCATAATTACAGGCTCGCTATGACTCGCCATGAAAAATCGAAAAATATAAAAATAAATGGGGTGAAAGGTTTTGAAATCGCCCAGCTAATGGAACGAACATCTTAAAATGTCAAAACTAATGGGGCTAAACATGTTGGAGAAAGGTAGCCAGAAAAAGCTACCATTCCCCCTTAAGGCCCATTTTTTTGTTTATGTATTTCGGAGTTTGGGGTTCCTTTTATCGGTAGATTTACGACTTTGGTTTTCTTTTATGTGCTATTGACTTTGCCCCTCCTTCCGTGTGACCTTTGAAGAATTGCACAAGATTTTTTGTATTATGTTTTCATGTATTTTTGGGCATTTTTTTCCCCTTGAGGATCACCCTTTAAGTGTTGTGCAATGTTGTGACATGGTGTGTGTGTGTGTTTGTGTGTGAGTGATAAATAATAATTGTCGGTTTATTGTTCATTGCAGCTCTGAGGCTGAAAATATAGTTTTTTTCTTAAACCTAGGTACAGTACAATACTTCTATCTATCTATCTATCTATATGCTCAGGCCCAATCCCCATTTTGGGGGTAGGCGACTCAAGACAGAGCAAGAACAGGGAAAACACAAAAACAACATAAAACAACGAATAAACACAGATAAAAAACACAAATTCACACACAACTATTACAATGCTTATTCTACCTTAACTACGAGGTCACATGCGACCTTTGGCGACCGTGAGTTACCTGGCTTCCCACCAAGTACATACGCATATGCACTTTGTATTCGTGAGAAGCACTTTGTATTCGTGAGAAGCATGTGTAGGCTAACACAGGCTGATAGCAGCTTGGTTAGGGAGGAACCACGATACATTTATCGCCGTTGCTATGGCCGAACAAAACTTTAGGATTCTGATGGAGACTCGAACACTAGCTCCGGCCCTCACGGTCAGCGCAAGACAGCGCCTTCACTACTACCGGTACATTTGGTCATTAAGGGGAGGTTTCCACTTGAGGGACTTTTTTCTTGACCCCTTTCTCCCTCATGTCTAGCCCCATTGCTTTTGAGATTTTAAGACGTTTGCCCCATTAGTTTGGTGATTTTTAAGAATTTCCGCCCCATTCTGTCAATTTTAAGACCTTTCGTGCCATTTAGGTGTCGATTTTATCCTGGCGAGCGATAGCGAGCCTGTAATTTAATAGTAATCGGCCTTCGGCCGAGACATTTTTCTACCGAAAAATTTACAAATTTATCTTGAAAGGGGGTCAAGGGGGTGAAATTTTAAGATTGCTGCAGGAGTAGGAAACAAACTAGAAACCTCCCCTTAACCCCTTCAGCACGATGACGTAGTTTCATCCTATTTTGGTTACCATCAACTATTTTCTTTAGTTTACTACCGGTATATACTTTCAAGGCTCAAATTGGTAAGGACGATCTCGATAACCCCTTTTAATAACAGAGGGCCTTCTTAAGTTGTATACAATCGTCTAATCTAACCAGAATAAAAGGTACGTACAGGTGCTATCGTGCTGAAGGGGTTAAGTTCCCATATCATTTAATTAATAGCCTTTTATTGGCAATTATGCTGAACGTTGGATTTTGCATGGGACAGATTTGTGTGATTTAGGGGATCAATCCCATCGAGTATTATGTATCCAATGACAACCCAAGCCGCCTCCTCCTTAAATGGGGTAGTAGTCGTTTGTTTTCTGGACCCCCTTCTCCCTCATGTTTAGCATATTCGTTTTCAGATTATAAGAAGTCCGTTCCGTTAGTTAGGCGATTTAGGCGACTTTTCGCCTCATTTCTTTGTCAATATTAAGACCTTTCGTGTCATTTAGGTGTCGATTTTTTTCCTGACGAGCGATACCGAGCCTGTAATTTTAGAAGGAACCGAAAAATGTAAAAATTTATCTTGGGGGTGTTTTTTAATTTTGATGGAGGTCTAGCGAGGAAACTCAAAAATAACTAAATCACTAAATATATAGACCAAACAAAGAAACACTAACGCCTTATAACTCCTATATGGGTGAGTGTGACGGGGGTGGCATTACTGAGGGGGAGTTTAAGTAATGGTGGAGTAATCTAACCTAACCTAACCTAACCTACTGGTTAAAATGGTCACTGGTTGAAGTGGCCACTGGTTGAGTTAGCACTGGTTAAAGTGGCACTGGTTGAAGTGGCAATGGTTGAACTGACCTGTCACCGAGTAATGGTGCTCATTACGCCCATTGATATGCTGACGATATTTTAAGACTTTCGTTCCACTAGTTTGGCAATTTTGAGATCTTTCGACCTATTTCTTTGTAAATATTAAGATCTTTCGTGCAATTTAGGTGTCGATTTCTTCCTGCCGAGCGATAGCGAGCCTGTAATTATGGCGGAACATCGTGCTACCGAAAAATTTACAAATGTATCTTGAAGGGGGCCAAGGGGGTGTTTTTTTTTTGTTTTTTTTTAAAGCTTGATGGAGGTCTGGCGAGGAAACTAAAAAGAAATATAGAAATAAATAGACCAAACAACAACCACTACCCCCTTAACCAAATCTCAAAATATTGAAGCTTTATATAGCCAATGACAACCCTTCTGTCTGTTTGAGTGTAACGGGGGTGTGCCATTACTGGGGGGGGGGGGTAGAGTAATTGTGCTCATTAGGCCTATTGATATTCTAGTTTAGAAATTATAAGACGTTCGTTCCACTAGTTTGGCGATTTTAAAACCTTTCGTCCCATTGCTTAGTCAATATTAAGATCTTTCGTGCCATTGAAGTGTCGATTCTTTCCTGGCGAGCAATGCCGAGCTTATAATTATAGGAGGAACCGGCCTTTGGCTAGGAAATGTTTTTACCGAAAAATTAACACATTTATCTTGAAGGGGGTGTAGCGGTGTTCTCTTTTTTTTTTTTTTTTTTTGACGAGGGTGCCATTACGGAGGGTGAGTTTACGTAATAACGGCGTAATAGTGCTCATTAGGCCTACTGATATGCTGGCCTAGCGTGAGTACTGGTGATTAGGTCGTGGTGAGGGTTGTGTGGAGGTGGTGATGGTGATAGTGGTGATGTAAAGATATGTATAGTTGGTGGTGTGGTGATAGTGTTGGTGTAGTGGTGGAGATGGTGATGCGATATGTGGTGGAGGAAGTGGTTTGGTGTAGTGGTGGGTGATGGTGGTGGTGATTGGTAGTTGGTGGTGTGGTGGAGAAGTAGTGGTGGGGGTTGGTGTAGGGGTGGTAGTTTGTGTGATGTAGGTAGTGGTGATGGTAGATGGTGGTGTGGGTGGAGGAAGTAGTGGTGGGGTGTGTAGGGGTGGTAGTTTGTGGTGATGGTAGTGGTGGTGATGGTAGATTGGTGGTGTGGTGGAGGAAGTAGTGGTGGGGGTTGGTGTAGGGGTGGTAGTTTGTGGTGATGGTAGTGGTGGTGATGGTAGATTGGTGGTGTGGTGGAGGAAGTAGTGGTGGGGGTTGGTGTAGGGGTGGTAGTTTGTGGTGATGGTAGTGGTGGTGATGGTAGATTGGTGGTGTGGTGGAGGAAGTAGTGGTGGGGGTTGGTGTAGGGTGGTAGTTTGTGGTGGTAGATGGTGTGGTGGAGGAAGTAGTGGTGGGGGTTGGTGTAGGGTGGTAGTTTGTGGTGATGGTAGATTGGGTGGGTGTGGTGGAGGAAGTAGTGGTGGGGGTTGGTGTAGGGGTGGTAGTTTGTGGTGATGGTAGTGGTGGTGATGGTAGATTGGTGGTGTGGTGGAGGAAGTAGTGGTGGGGGTTGGTGTAGGGGTGGTAGTTTGTGGTGATGGTAGATTGGTGGTGTGGTGGAGGAAGTAGTGGTGGGGGTTGGTGTAGGGGTGGTAGTTGTGGTGATGGTAGTGGTGGTGATGGTAGATTGGGGTGTGGTGGAGGAAGTAGTGGTGGGGTGGGTGTAGGGGTGGTAGTTTGTGGTGATGGTAGATTGGTGGTGTGGTAGAGGAAGTAGTGGTGGGGGTTGGTGTAGGGGTAGTTGTGGTGGTGGTGGTGGTGGCAGATTGGTGGTGTGGTGGAGGAAGTAGTGGTGGGGGTTGGTGTAGGGGTGGTAGTTTGTGGTGATGGTAGTGGTGGTGATGGTAGATTGGTGGTGTGGTGGAGGAAGTAGTGGTGGGGGTTGGTGTAGGGGTGGTAGTTTGTGGTGATGGTAGTGGTGGTGATGGTAGATTGGTGGTGTGGTGGAGGAAGTAGTGGTGGGGGTTGGTGTAGGGGTGGTAGTTTGTGGTGATGGTAGTGGTGGTGATGGTAGATTGGTGGTGTGGTGGAGGAAGTAGTGGTGGGGTTGGTGTAGGGGTGGTAGGTTGTGGTGATGGTAGAGTGGTGGTGTGGTGGAGAAAGTAGTGGTGGGGGTGGTGTAGGGGTGGTAGTTTGTGGTGATGGTAGTAGTGGTGAGGTAGTATGGTGATGGTAGATTGGTGGTGTGGTGGAGGAAGTAGTGGTGGGGGTTGGTGTAGGGGTGGTAGTTTGTGGTGATGGTAGTGGTGGTGATGGTAGTTGGTGGTGTGTGTGAGGAAGTAGTGGTGGGGGTTGGTGTAGGGGTGGTAGTTTGTGGTGATGGTAGTGGTGGTGATGGTAGATTGGTGGTGTGGTGGAGGAAGTAGTGGTGGGGGTTGGTGTAGGGGTGGTAGTTTGTGGTGATGGTAGATTGGTGGTGTGGTGGAGGAAGTAGTGGTGGGGGTTGGTGTAGGGGTGGTAGTTTGTGGTGATGGTAGTAGTGGTGATGGTAGTAGTGGTGATGGTAGATTGGTGGTGTGGTGGAGGAAGTAGTGGTGGGGGTTGGTGTAGGGGTGGTAGTTTGTGGTGATGGTAGTGGTGGTGATGGTAGATGGTGGTGGTGTGGTGGAGGAAGTAGTGGTGGGGGTTGGTGTAGGGGTGGTAGTTTGTGGTGATGGTAGTGGTGGTGATGGTAGATTGGTGGTGTGGTGGAGGAAGTAGTGGTGGGGGTTGGTGTAGGGGTGGTAGTTTGTGGTGATGGTAGTGGTGGTGATGGTAGATTGGTGTTGTGGTGGAGGAAAGTAGTGGTGGGGGTTGGTGTAGGGTGGTAGTTTGTGGTGATGGTAGTGGTGGTGATGGTAGATTGGTGGTGTGGTGGAGGAAGTAGTGGTGGGGGTTGGTGTAGGGGTGGTAGTTTGTGGTGATGGTAGTAGTGGTGATGGTAGTAGTGGTGATGGTAGATTGGTGGTGTGGTGGAGGAAGTAGTGGTGGGGGTTGGTGTAGGGGTGGTAGTTTGTGGTGATGGTAGTGGTGGTGATGGTAGATTGGTGGTGTGGTGGAGGAAGTAGTGGTGGGGGTTGGTGTAGGGGTGGTAGTTTGTGGGTGATGGTAGTGGTGTTGATGGTAGATTGGTGTTGTGGTGAAGGAAGTAGTGGTGGGGGTTGGTGTAGGGGTGGTAGTTTGTGGTGATGGGTAGTGGTGGTGATGGTAGATTGGTGGTGTGGTGGAGGAAGTAGTGGTGGGGGTTGGTGTAGGGGTGGTAGTTTGTGGTGTGGTAGTAGTGATGAGGGTAGTAGTGGTGATGGTAGATTGGTGGTGTGGTGGAGGAAGTAGTGGTGGGGGTTGGTGTAGGGGTGGTAGTTTGTGGTGATGGTAGTGGTGGTGATGGTAGATTGGTGGTGTGGTGGAGGAAGTAGTGGTGGGGGTTGGTGTAGGGGTGGTAGTTTGTGGTGATGGTAGTGGTGGTGATGGTAGATTGGTGGTGTGGTGGAGGAAGTAGTGGTGGGGGTTGGTGTAGGGGTGGTAGTTTGTGGTGATGGTAGTGGTGGTGATGGTAGTGGTGGTGTGGTGGAGGAAGTAGGGTGGGGGTTGGTGTAGGGGTGGTAGTTTGTGGTGGTGATGATAGTAGTGGTGATGGTAGATTGGTGGTGTGGTGGAGGAAGTAGTGGTGGGGGTTGGTGTAGGGGTGGTAGTTTGTGGTGATGGTAGTGTTAGTGATGGTGATAGTAGATTGGCAGTGCGGCGGTAGTCTAGTGGTATTGGAGCTATAGGATTAACCCTTTCACGCACATAGGGCCTATGACGCAGAGGTTGCCAGATTAGCAATAAGAAATAGAGTTCTCTCACTCTTATAATTACCTCTCCAAAATTAGTTTTCTGTCCACAGCTAACTCAAATACAACTACAGAGGTTGAATTAACTAAACTAAAGGTTTCTAAATACCCCTGATGGTAACAAAGGCTTTAAAGTATCCCTAATAGGCTCAAACTCGCGTCATATGTCGGAGAGGGTTAAGGGGAGGTTTTAGTGTGCTCCTTAGACTTCCATCAAACTTTTAAAAATTACCCCCAAGATCGAGATAATTTTGTACATATTTCGGTAGAAAAGTATTGGTACCGGTATTTACAATTCTACGTATAAATGGTACCGGTATTCTATTAAATTCTACCGTAATTTTATATTCATACACGAAATCAAAGTCAAGCACAATGTGAAATATATTCATACAGATAGGCCTATGGCTAAACAATAATATCTCTCTCTCCCCCCCCCCCCCCCCCCCCCCCCCCCCCGAGGTACCGCAATGAAGAAATAAGCAACACAACACAACACAACATTACCTACTTCAAATACCCTATAAAAAGAAGCTATACCAGAAAGAAACAACTCAAAAATATATACCGGTAACATTAAGAGTCAAAGTAATGGGCATAACAATTTTACGACTCCCGCAAAAAAAAAAAAAAAAAAAAAAAATTACATGTACATACAAATCACCTGGTACAAAACAACATCATCAGTAACTAAACATATCACCCACAACAACTCTTATTAGGCCAATTAACTCCTTCAGCACGATGGCGCCATTTTGTCATCATAATCTGGTTACCATCGGACGGTTTTCTTTAGCCAATTATCTACCTTCAGAACTCAAGGGGTTGTTGTGTAGCACCCAGCTGACTAATGAGTCATAGTCAGCCCTTCATAACACCTCCAGCAGACTGGTCAGGCTCCCACGCCCTCCATGGTGAAGCTATCCTGATTTTGGATTAACCACAACACCGACGAAGCTGGCAATCAAGATGCAAGCAACTTGTAACCAGAACCAGGCACACCAAAAGTTGGACCACATTGGGGGGGGGGGGTGTACGGAAGAGGCATTTCGCCCCACAGCTGAATGTTGTGGACCCCTGACGACCTTACCAGCACTGCTAAGTGGTAGTAAGGTGCCACTAGTGACCATTGTCTTGAAGGGACCAAAATTGGAGGGTAGACTACCTATCGAGGGGAATTTTAAGACAGTCGCGGTCCTGAAAGATAGTCGGCCGATGGTCAGGCCAGCCCCTTTTAGTCGCCTCTTACGATACCCAGGGATACGGGGTGGGTAATTCTGCTTTAGATCTTTTGTAGTCTCCTCCCACCCAGGGGGAACTCAAAAGGTGAAATACAATTTCAATAAACCCTCCGAGCAACAGAGGTCCTTCTTAAACTGCATAAAATAGTCTAGTACAGCCAGAATAAAAGGTATAAAGATGTCATCACACTGAAGGGGTTAATACTGCACCAACAATGACAAACACTTCACAGACAACGATAACAATAGCTGCAATTACAATATTAACCATTTCAAACCAATTACGCCAAATTGGATATTGGATATATTTATCTTGATGGTGTAATGGTTTGAGTGCTTAACCCCTTCTGTGCCGGTGACGTCTTTTTAACTTCTGGCTACTTTTAGACGAATGTATTCAGTTTAAAAAGGGACTCCAGCAATTAACAGGCTTCTAACTCTCTCATTTAACCCTTTTTACTACCATAGATCTTTCTTAAATTGCACAAAATCGTCTAAATATAGCAAAAAATAAATTAGAAAGACATCGTCGGTACAAAAGGGGTTAAGATCTGTATGTGGTAACCCAGGTTCGAACCCCGGGTAGGTCACATGCTCTCATTAATTTCATTGGGAGGTGTTTGGTGTTAGGAGTGAAATTAATAAATTATATTATTTGTTTACCAACAGACAATTACAATAAACTTACTCATGCCATTTTGGAGTGAGAAAGTTTAGCAAGGTCGTTGTTTAAGGGGGGTCACCGTTTTTTTTTTTTTTTTATCTTTCTCTCCTTTTCTCTCTTTCCCTGGCTTGTATCCATTCGGCCCCATTCAACCAACTGTTTTAAGATGTTTATCCTCTTCCAGGTGTCGATTTCTTCCTGGCGAGTGATAGCGAGCCAGCATTGTGTGGAGAAATCCGGCTTCGCCGGAGAAATTTTTCTATCGAAAAATGTACAAATTTAGCTTGCTGTCGAAACAAAAATATATATATGCTGGCTTGCTTACGCTCGCCAGGAAAATATTGACACCTGGATGGGGGTAAACGTCTTAAAACAGTAGGCTGAATGGGGCCGAATGGATACAACCCAGAGAAAGAGAGAGAAAAAAACACAGGTCACCCCCCTTAACCAATTGATTGAAAGAGGATATTCGCCATAGAATACTATATAAGTAAATATTTGATTGAAAGGGTAAAAGGAATAAAAACAATATAAAAGTGCAATAAAAAGATGCAAACAGCCGCAATATGTCGGTCAGTAGTAAATTATAACTGTATTGGTCATCAAGGAAAATGTAACAAACCCGTTTAGACACACACACACACATTCACATTCTCATGACACTGAGACGAACGGTTCAAGACAACAATAAAAGATAATTGTACTTGCCTAAATTTAAAAAAATACCTAAAGCAACGTGTATATATACAGTATATAATATATATATATATATCTATATATATATATATATATATATATATATATATATATATATATATATATATATAGAGAGAGTATATATCACAAATACACGTGAGCCACTAAATGTTTCCAAGCTCTCAGTGGGCTTCGAACCGTCGACCGACTGCCGTGGACTGCCGTGGTGTAGACTGCCGTGGTATAGTTGATTAAAGCGTCGGCTATCGTCTGACGGTCGACGGTTTCGAACCCCACTGAGAGCTTGCAAACATATATTATATATATATATATATATATATATATATATATATATATATATATTATATATATATATATAAAATTATATAATACAGATGTAATTTCTTTTATGCAGAATGACATTCCGGTAAATCCTTATCATTACCCTATATAAAACTCCATTCATAAATCAGCTTGCATAAATATACCTGCATAATGAATATCTATATAAAGGTCCCTGAATGTTTGTAACTGACTGTACACTTGGCACCACCAGCAGCCTCCGGGCCCAGGTGTCCGCGGCGGGCTATAAAAGAGACACCTCAGACCGCTTTAGGAATCCTCTCATTAACACGTAGTAAGCACTCACCTGCCTCTTAACAACTCAAGGCTAGGAGGGGTTGGGGGCGGGGGGGGGGGGGGGGGATTGATGGTGAGGTTAGAGGTGAGATTATTGGATAGACTGATGGATAATCTGATAAATAAATTGATGGATAACATAGTGGATACATCAGTGGATAAACTGATGAATAAATTTATGAGTAAATTGGTGGATACATAAGTCAATACATTGTTTAATAAATTGATGGATAACTTTGTGGGCACAGCAGTGTATAAATATATGAATAAATGGTGGATACATCAGTAGATAAATTGATGAATATATTGATGGATAACTTGGTGGATATACTGATGAAGAAAATCGTGAGGAAATTGGTTTTACTGAGTAGCCTAGTTATTGGTGGAATAATGGATAGAAATATATGAGTTACACAGAATTACACAGATACTCAGACCACACAGACCTTGCGGTCCATACTAGGTGGTCCGGCCTTAATACTACTAGACAGGGACAGTTTATAGTAGAAGAATAGGACAGCAATTAGAAGGCTCTCTCCCCACCCTCCACTCTCTCCGGCTAAAAATCCGAACCGGAAAATAGGATGAAGTGTAACCTTATGGGTCAGGAAATACCCACAAGGAAAGTTTGTAGAGTATAGAAAGAAAGAGAGAGAGATTTATATAGATAGGGCCTAGATAGACAGACAGAGAAATAGATGTATATACAGTATATATACCGGTATACCACATACACACATCGATGCCCACTTAGCTCTGGCCCTTCTTAAGAACTTCTTCTCCAACCCAAAGCTCCAGTACCTTTTTTTGCGCACATCGATGACTTACACTAACACTGGCGGCCTCCAAGAATTAGACAACATAATCCAAGAAGCAGTGACCAGCATCACCAACTTGGACTTTCAAGATCGGACCTGGGCACAAGCCACTCTCCCTGTCCGCGTCGGGGGCCTAGGGATGTGGAGAGCCACTGATATTGCCTCCCTTGTCTTTATCTCTTCCCTTATTGCAACCAACGACCTCGTAGAGTCCATCCTTTCCTCTTAACCCGGAATGACACTTGATGAGGACGTAGCAGAAGCGATTAACACCTGGAAGGAAAGTACAGGAGCAGAGGAGGAGCATCAGGGTACCTCCAGGAGCAAGCAGAAAGCGTGGGATACGGTACCATCTCGGTGAAGAAAACACAAGAAAGTCTCCTAACCAATGCGGACCAGGTTGCTAAAGCACGCCTCTAGGCAGCCGCCCGTTTGGAGAGTGGCTTGTGGTTACATGCCATCCCGATCCCACGTCTTGGAACTCAATTGGACGCTGAAGCGCTCCGGGTTGCCATCGCGCTCAGAGTGGGTGCGTCAGTTTGTCACCCACACACTTGCAAGTGTGGTTCATTGATGGATGCTCAAGGTCGCCATGCCTTGTCTTGTAGTCACAGCGCAGGCCGCCTGCCAAGACACTCAGCGCTAAATTATGTCATAAAACAGGCCCTGCAGAGTGCTAACCGTGCATCAATCCTTGAACCACATGGACTTGCCAGAGATGACGGCAAACGGCCAAATGGGATGACCACCTTTCCTTACAAGAATGGTCGATGCCTCGTATGGGATGCCACATGTGTTGACACTTTCTCAATAACCAACATCACCAGAAGCGCCAATGAAGCAGGTGAAGCCGCCCGTATAGCAGAAAGTAGAAAGCGAGAAAAGTATCAAGCCCTCGCCAGAAGTCATCCGTTCGAGCCTCTGGCATTCGAAACTTCAGGAGTCTTCAGCCCTACCACCCTCAATATGGTGAATGAAATAGGCCGCATTATCAGAGAAATTTCAGGAGAACCCCGGGAAACCCTCCGGCTCAAGCAAAGACTAGGGGTGGCTCGGGACAATGCCACCAGCGTCATGAGCTCAGTACGACTGGGTCATGCCACTGTATGAGGCCCGGCAGGAGTGGTGTATCCGTAGTCTTTCTACGGTAGGGTGTAAAAATCAATATTATTTGTATTTTACATGTTGTTTGATGTACATAAATAAAAGGAGATGTGTCGGATGGTTGAAAGCCACAGTTGCTCGTGCGTTTGGGGCTAGCAACACATAATATTATTATGAAAAACATGTACCGGTATCCATCATATAATTTACTTTCTCTCACTTCACTCACTCACCCCCAAAAAAAAAAAAACACACACACACAAACGTAGACGGAAGTCTTAATTATAAAAAAATAAAAAATAAAAAAATAAAAAAAAAGTACAGTATAAGAACATAAGAAAATGGGAGTCTGCAGAAAGCCGATCGGCCCACACAAGGCAGGTCCCTGTCACACCCAACCCCAATTTCAAGGCCTAATTATAGACCCAACTCACTAATACCTTGAGGACTGACCTCACCAAAACGGTCAGAGATCAACACAAGATTACTGGGCAGAGCGCCAACTGGCCCACACTCGGCAGATCCCCCCTCCTACCCAACCCATCTCGTCCATATGCCTATCTAATCTTAAAACTCCCTATCGTTCTCGATCCTACCATATCACTCGGTAGCCTATTCCATATGTCTACAACTCTGTTACCAAACCAATATTTGCCTATATCTTTTTTTAAACGAAATGTATCTAATTTGAAACCATTTGTTCGAGTACTTTCGCTATCACTGAGCTTCAGTAAATTGTTTATGTCCCCCATATTAATCCCACTAACCCACTTGAACACTTCTGTCATATCCCCTCTAACTCTGTGTCTTTCTAACGAATGTAAGCATAATTTTTTCAACCTTTCTTCATATGGTAGATTTCTAATATTATGAATCATTTTTCTCATTCTTCGCTGTACTCTCTCCAATGAATCTATGTCCATTCTGTAATAAGGACACCAAAGTTGGACAGCATAATCCATATGAGGTCTTAATAATGATGAGTAAAGTTTTAAGATCACATCGGCAGTTCTGTTAGGCCTACTCACACTCCTAGAGATAAATCCGAGAATCCTGTTTGCCTTGTTACGAACGCTTATACACTGTTTTCTAGGCTTCAACTCGTTGCTAACAAACACACCCAAATTCTTTCTCGCAGTCTGAGTTTTCTAATTCCGTATGAGCTAGTTTATATTTTGCATTAGTATTCGTCTTCCTTATCTTTAATACCTTGCATTTGTCAATGTTAAAATTAATCTGCCAATTTACTGACCATTCGTGTAAGGTATCTAGATCCATTGGAGGCACTCTATGTCGCTATCTGAATCTATTGTTCTCCCCATTTTGGTATCGTCTGCGAATTTACTTATCCTACTAGTTATACCTAAATCAAGGTAATTTATGTATATAAAAAAAAAAAAAAAGGACCCAATAGATACCTGGGGGACACCACTCTTGACTGCTCCCCATTCTGACTTTCTCTCTGCTTCCTATCAATTAGCCATGACCTAATCCATCCTAACAACGACCCATATAATTATATATATATATATATATTTTTTTTTTTTTTTTTTTTTTTTTTTTTTTATTCCAACTTACTTCCTCACGGGCATAGGCTGAGAGCCTTAACATTCACCGCTTTACAATGAACAGTGAAGCCCGTGAGGACTTGTTCCAGTCTAGGGAGTGAGACATGTGAAGCACGTAGAGTACAACGAGCACCTGCCATCTTGCCTTCACATGAGGCACGGTGCTCACTCATAGCCCGAAACGACCCCATCTCTGAAGCCACCTCGTTCCCGTGCTTCACTGTTTCACCCCCTACACTCGGACTCTCACACTTACACACACACAACGCCACCTGTTGAGCAGATAACTCACCAGGCATTGCACCCCTATAGCATATTTTGAATATGGGAATATTCATACAGTGCTATTTAATCAGGGAACAATGAGGGTATTTTATTGACGTTTCGGTGGGCTTGTGGTAATGCACTGATACTAGGTACAGCACAAATTCCATCCCAATAATATCTTCCCATTGATACATCGGGATTTGAACCCGGGACCTTTGGATTACCAGGCCAGTGGCAAGACCACTCCACCACATATATATATACCATACGGTATATATATATATATATATATATATATATATATATATATATATATATATATATATATATATATATATATATTAGTAAAGCCAGGTAATAAATTTTCTTTAATACATACGAGGTTGAAAGAAATGGCAATTTCTGCGTTGGAAATTTTATTATTCAAAGTTTCCAGGTCTCTGATGAGTTTTCGCTGGGTGGCAGGAAGTAGATAAGGAAAATTCATGGTGGTACAGGGTTACATTAATGTAAATGATGATACAGGATATACGACGCGTTTCACTGGACAACCAGCATTATCAAGTAAGGATGGAATGATATAAAAGGTAAACAGGAAGGGTATATATCTACTTCCTGCCACCCAGCGAAAACTCATCAGAGACCTGGAAACTTTGAATAATACATTTTCCAACGCAGAAATTGCCATTTCTTTCAACCTCGTATGTATTAAAGAAAAAAAAAATATATATATATAAATAAGAGAGAGAGAGAGAGAGAGAGAGAGAGAGAGAGAGAGAGAGAGAGAGAGAGAGAGAGAGAGAGAGAGAGAGAGAGAGAGAGAGAGAGAGAGAGAGAGAGAGAGAGAGAGAGAGAGGAGAGAGAGAGAGAGAGAGAGAGAGAGAGAGAGAGAGAGAGAGAGAGAGAGAGAGAGAGAGAGAGAGAGAGAGAGAGAGAGAGCAGCAGCATCGTAATAATGTTGAAGACAGCTACTACCATGCACTGGCCTAACCTTGCATTACACACCCTACCCTATAGTAACAGAGATCAGCCAACCTCCGCCGTATGGTCTTAGTAGCCTCCGTGTACACTGAAATATACCCATACCCATAATAAACATTCGGCAATACTGGTGCAAGATATAAAGTTTGGTCTCTGGTTCTAAATTCTACATTATTAAGTGTATAATAATATAGTCATACCCATAATACACGTGTTTCTTGTTTATTATATATTTATTTATTTATTTTTGTGTTTGTATAAAGAAGGGAGGAAGATTTTTTTTTTTAAATGCAAACCAATTTTATGTAGGCTAATAAAGGGCATCCTCCTTTCATGTAGTGCGTTACAATTGGATTTACACTGCTGCGAGTTGAAGAATGGTGGAAACTTGGTGGAGGAAGTGAGCTCCATGGAAAGGTGATTCGGTGAATAAATTATTTTTTTAAATTCACTAGTACTGCCTTGTAGAAGATCTATCTATCTATCAATTGAGACGACATGATCCCTGAAGGGGTGGACACGAATGAATCGCGCCCATGAACCTCTGTCCCCTGTCAGCCGATGCCCCTCTTCCCATCCAACACCGCTTTCATGCATATACTGTACCTCTCAACTCCATCCTTCCACCTCACTCTCGGTCTGCCTCTCCCTCTCTGTCCTTGCATCTCACTCTCGTACACTCTCTTAGTCATTCTCTCGCTTACCATACCGGTACATCTCACATGGCCAAACCATCTCAAGGTGTTCCTTTTCACACTATCCAACACATCCGCACCACAGCGCTCTCGTACTTCCTCATTCGTCTGCCTATTCCTCCATGCGACTCCACACGCACTTCTCAAGTACGGTACCGGTAACTCATTTCCACCACTCTTACTCTTGATTAGTGTCTCTACAACAACGTCCATGCTTCACTCTGCTACGTCAATGTCGGGAAGATCAATTGTGAAAGAAAAATTGTTAAATCATGGGCGGTACCAGCTGCCTAATACCGGTACCAGCTGCCCTAATACCGGTACCAGCTGCCTTAATACCGGTACCAGCTGCCCTAATACCGAGAGGAAAGATGTGAAGAGGTCGTGCAATTGACCACTTGCGAGTTTCTGGCTATAAGGAAGTTCGGCCTGTAAACATCGATATTAAGGAGAGGTTTCCACTTGAGGGATTTTTTTCGAACTTCCTTCTCCCTCGTGTTTAGCCCCATTGTTTTTGAGATTTTAAGATGTTCGCCCCATTAGTTTGACGATTTTAAGAACTTTCGCCCCATTTATGTCACTTTTAAGACCTTTCGTGCCATTTAGGTGTCGATTTTTTCCTGGCGAGCGATAGCGAGCCTGTAATTTAAGAGGAATCGGCCTTCGGCCGGGACATTTTTCTACCGAAAAATGTACAAATTTATCTTGAAAGGGGGTCAAGGAGGTTTAATTTTAAGCTTGATGGAGGTCTAGGGAATAAACTAAATACCTCCCCTTTTAAACACATATACAGTAACTACGTAGGTTTCTGATGGATAAATAATGTGTTGAATTTGGTTTGATGTATTTATAACATTACTAAAACCGCATTATAGATGGTTATGCTGCTAAATATCGATGTCTACAGCTCCAACTTCCTTATAGAACGAAACTCGCAAGTAGTCAATTGAGGCAAGTTCAACTATACTCTGTTTCTTTGCAACTGACGGTAAATTGCAAAGCTCCCACCGAGATTTTCCAGTTATTTTGAAGATTTTGTAATGAAAAATGGTGCTAATTATATGAAGGGGAGGTGTTTAGTTTGGTCCCTAGATATCCTTCAAGCTTAAGATTACACCCCCTTGAGCCCCTTTCAAGATAAATTTGTATATTTTTCGGAGAAAAATATACCGGCTGAAAGCCGGTTCCTCTTATATTACAGGCTCGCTATCGCTCGCCAGGATAAAATCGACACCTAAATGGCACGAAAGGTCTTAACATTAACAGAAATTGGTTGAAAGTTCTTAAAATCGTCAAAATAATGGGGCAAACGTCTTAAAATCTCAAAAGCAATGGGGCTAAACATGAGGGAGAAAGGGGTCACGAAAAAAGTCCCTCAAGTGGAAATCTCCCCTTAACTTGGTCGTAATATGATGCAGCGACATAGTAGTAGTTTCATATTTTTGCATTATTAAATACCCGGTAGCGATATAAATTAGCTGCTAAGGGATTCAATGTATCGCCAGCTAAAACGAAACCTAGTATAGTTGCACAAGATGATATAACTCGAGTTTGATCACCTAGGTACCACAATGGCGGCCACACAGAAGAAGGTGTCCGCTCTCCCCCCTACTGCATGATCTCTACCCGGTACCTCGCTTGACCAGCCACAGTAACCCCGTAACCCTCTCAGTCAGGCAAGGTCGATCAATGCACACTTATAAGGCCAGAATTACACGTCAGGGAGTTTTTCTGGGCCCCTTTCTCCCCCATGTTTAGCCCCATTGCTTTTGAAATCTTAAGATGTTCACCCAGTAGTTCGGTGATTTTAAGAACTTTCGCCCCATTTCTGTTAATATTAAGACCTTTCGTGCCATTTAGGTGTCGATTTTTTTCCTGGCGAGCGATAGCGAGCCTGTAATCAAAGAGGAAACGGCCTTCGGCCGCAACATTATTCTACCGAAAAATGTAAAAATGTATCTTGAAAGAGGTCTAGGGTGTGTTTTTCTAAGCTTGATGGAGGTCTAGCGAGGAAACTCAAAAATTAATTAATAGATAAATATATAGACCAAAAAGCAAGAACTACCCCCTTAACTTCGGACCAGGCAGAAAAAAGGGTTTGTATTGAGCTGTTCTGGACAAATATACACGTATTTTGAGTGTCGGGTGCTGGAGCCTCTATCAACGTAACGGATACCAAACGATCTTACCTTCAATGAACTTACACACGGACACACGGACACACACGGACACACACACACGGTTACACACGGATACACGGTTACACACACACACGGACACATGGTTACACACACACACGGACACACGGTTACACACACACACGGACACACACACACACGGACACACGGTTACACACACACGGACACACGGTTACACACACACGGACACACGGTTACACACACGGACACACGGTTACACACACACACGGACACACGCACACACACACTCCTACTAGCCCACATATCGGTAGCCTACATTACGTAAACTCGGATAGCGTAGTCTCTAGCCCACTCATAAATATTCGTGGCCTTCACCTATTTTTAACTATGGAAGTATATCTCTGGACACGAATTTATGAATATTATTTTCTATATATCAACTACAAAACTATTTATGCTATTTATTTAAAAACAATTTCTATCCCAAAATCAGTCCAGGTAGTTAGAAGTGCATACAGACAAACATAGGGGGTCCACAAATTCGCATGAGTGGACCAGAGACTATGGTATCCGAGTGTACATTACATACACTCAACGACATACGTTCGGGCCTTATTATTCGAAGCTATCCCGAACAGAATCGAACCTTCTCATTAATTTGTTTATATGTTAACAATTCGGAGGTTCATTTTGCAGTTGGAGAGTTCCTATTAGGCTTATCTAAATATTGACAAAGAAATGGGGCGAAAGATCTCAAAATCGCCAAACTAATGGAACGAACGTCTTAAAATCTCAAAACTAATATGCTAAACATGAGGGAGAAGGGGGTCCAAGTAAAAGCGACTACCTCCCCCTTAAGGGGAGATCTCCACTTGAGGGATTTTTTTCTTGACCCCTTTCTCCCTCATGTTTAGCCCCATTGCTTTTGATATTATAAAACGTTTGCCCCATTAGTTTAGCGATTTTAAGAACTTTCACCCCATATTAAGACCTTTCATGTAATTCAGGTGTCGATTTTATCCTGGCGAGCGATAGCGAGCCTGTAATTTAAGAGGAACCGGCCTTCGGCCGGGACATTTTTCTACCGAAAAAATGTACAAATTTATCTTGAAAGGGACTCAAGGGGGTGTAATTTTAAGCTTGATGGAGGTCTAGGGAACAAACTAAATACCTCCCCTTAACCCGGCAAGCGCTATAGGCCTCACGGAAGGCTTCCTATAGGGAACGCGATAGGCCTCACGGAAGCAAGACCATAAAAAAAGCCTTCCATAAAAAAAAAGGGCCTATCAAAACAAAGGAATTTGTCTCTAGGTGAGATAATTCCCCTCCAGTACTCATCCATGTAAATCTCACCCACCCCCCTCCCCTCCTTCCCCACCTTATTCCCCCCTCCCTCCCCTCCTCAATTATCACCTATTTTTCCTCTTATTATCATCATTTATCGGTTATTTTTCTCTCCCGCGATAATGTAGCACAAGTGGGTTGCAGAAAAGATCGTTATGCAACACCCAGGCACCGGCCCACACCGCCCCGCTCGTCTCAGTTACCTCACAGACAGCGAGAGAGGAGGGTTGCCTGTGGCTCTCTCTCGCCTGAGATTATGACCGGGTGGCCAATATCTTCGTTTTTCACCACCCAAATGCTTTTCCCATTTATTTTAGCACTCTTGAAGGTTCATATATACATCATATATGTAAAATAAAAGCATACCGAAAACAAATAATGCTCTATATTGTAAATATAATGAATTCTGTCAGAATCCAAGGCTAGAAATGCACAAATAACTACCCTAGCCCCTAGGTCTATTTAGCGCTTGTCAGGTTAAGTGAACACACACGTATAGGTCCGTATTCCTAGAAGAGCCCCATTATTATCCTTGCTAAATAGGCCTAATAGAGGTTTGTCGTATCCTATAGTCTATTCACTGTAATTAGGCCAGACATCGTGATCTGTAGCCTCTGTAATTTGAAAAGGCCAGGAGTAAATGGGCTGTGAATTTGCACATCTATCCCCTGGCTGACTCTTCCCAAAATGGTAGAAATATTAGCTCGATTACTCTAGTCGTTTTTGAGTTATAGAGGTGAGTGGTCGAGAATTTTGGCCTAAATATATTGAATAGACTATAGCGTATCATAGCGACTGGCTAAGCATTCGGCAAAACTATCCGGTTACTTTCATCATATTCTGGCAACTAATCATTTATTTTATTCAGCTTAGGAAGGACATCTACTCAATAAATGGTTCAGACTAGCTCAATTAATCCTTTTTAGCTACCATATAGCCTTCCTGAGCTTCATAAAATCGTTGTCATGAAGCAGAAATTAAACAAAAAGAGACATCACCGGTGCTGAAGGGGTTAAAAGTGTAATACAGTTAATTTAAGGGGAGGTTTCCACTTGAGGGATTTTTTGTTTCTTGACTCCTTTCTCCCTCATGTTTAGCCCCATTGTTTTCCTAATGTTAAGACGTTCGCCCCCATTATTTTGACGATTTTAAGAACTTTCAACCCATTTCTGTCAATTTTAAGACCTTTCGTGCCATTTAGGTGTCGATTTTAGTTTAGCGAGCCTGTAATTTAAGAGGAACCGGCTTTCAGCCGGGACATTTTTCTACCGAAAAATGTACAAATTTATCTTGAAAGGGGCTCAAGGGGGTGTAATCTTAAGCTTGAAGGATATCTAGGGACCAAACTAAAAACCTCCCCTTAACTGACATGTTTACAGTAAATATAAACAAACACACACACAGGCACCTCCCCCAACACACAATCCAAGATATGACACAACCCTTATCCCCTACACACATACGCACTCACCCTCAACCCTCCTCCTACACAAACACACACACACACTCAACCCTTCCCCCTATGCACACACACAGGCACCTCCCCCCCCCACACAATCCAAGATATGACACAACCCTTATCCCCTACACACATACGCACTCACCCTCAACCCTCCTCCTACACAAACACGCACACACACTCAACCCTTCCCCCTATGCACACACACACACACACACACAGGCACCTCCCCCCCCCCCCCACACAATCCAAGATATGACACAACCCTTATCCCCTACACACACACGCACTCACCCTCAACCCTCGTCCTACACAAACACACACACACTCAACCCTTCTCGCGCGCACGCACGCACACACACACACACACACACACACACACACACACACACACACACACACACACACACACACACACACACACACACACACACACACACACACACACACACACACACACACACACACACACACACACACACACACACACACACACACACACACACACACACACCACACACACACACCACACACACACACACACACACACACACACACACACACACACACACACACACACACACACACACACACAGACACCACACACACACACACACACACACACACACACACACACACACACACACAGGCACCTCCCCCCCCCACACAATCCAAGATATGACACAACCCTTATCCCCTACACACATACCACTCACTCTCAACCCTCCTCCTACACAAACACACACACACACTCAACCCTTCTCCCCCTATACACACAGTTAATAGATCATAGAGATAACACCAATGGATAAACAAAAACATCAACACATCTACAGCGCCCCCCACTGATCGCTAGCCGAGGGGGGTGGGGGGGGGGGGAGGAAGGGGGGTGGAGATAAGAGCTAATCGCCGAGTAATTCCCCCCCCCCCCCATTAGCCGCTCTGATACTAAAGGTGGTGTCACACGAGCGATTATTCCGGCAATTTTTACGGGCAATTGTAGGCTGGCAGCTTCAAAGTTCAAGTTCCATAATTATGAATTAAGGGGGTAGTGTTTTGGGTTTTTTTTTTTCTAAATTTGTATCTTATTAATATATTGTTAAGTTTCCTCGCTAAACCTCCATTAAGCTTAAAAATAACACCCCCTAGATCCCCTTTCAAGATAAATGTGTACATTTTTCGTTAGAAAAATGTCCCGGTCGAAGACCGATTCCTTCAATACAGGCTCGGTATCGCTCGCCACAAAAAAAATAGACACCTAAATGACACGAATGGTCTTAAAATTGACAGAAATGGGGCGGAAGTTCTTAAAATCGACAAACTAATGGGGTGAACACTTTAAAATCTCAAAACAATGGGGCTAAACATGAGGGAGAAAGGGGCCCAGAAAAATATCCCTCAAGTGGAAAATATCTCCCCTTAACCTTACAGTATTGGGACGCGTTTCTTGCTTCGAGTCTGGCTATTATTAGACCATTTTATTCAGCTAAGGAGAGTCAAAAGGGTAAGGACTGTCTCAAATAACCCCCTGACTTTCATATACCGGGTACGGTAGGCTACTCTTCCTAAGATCAATTATTATGTTCCCTCCACCAACCAACTTTACTTCTAAACTCAATTAATGAAATCAACAAATACATGTGGCACTCCAGTGAACCGAACCTAGGATGCTCACACCGAAATTCAGTGCATTTATCCATTGCGCTACGAAGACAGTTAAAGAATGGTGGACAAGCCTACGATTTATTATGCAGTTTCGAATCCTGCATATCAATCTAAGCATGAACACACATTCCAACTGCGCTATCATAGGCTATGGATAGATGAATGGAAGGAGTAATTAATGGGGCCTTAACCCTAACGAAGGCCTCTCTATAAACTACCCCTGAACCTGAATGAATGATTATGTTCCCTCCACCAACCGACTTTACTTCTAAACTTAATTAATGAAATCAACAAATACATGTGGAAAACCTCGTTCTTAACATTAATCTTCCATTACAAACCCCAATGCACTTGAATACATTAATGAAAGCATATGGTCCTCCCGGGATTCGAACTCGGGACACCACTCCTAGAACAAAAGCATCTAAACCATAACACCACCAACACAGTTATAATATAAGTGTCTAATAGTATCCTAAACAATACGACGAAGCAGGGTGTCAAACTGGAGCAACTTTGTTTGACGACTTGAATGATTATATAAAAGAACACAAGAAAATTAACCCTTTGTGTACCAGTGTCGTCTTTTTAAGGGGAGATGGGCGTATATATGTTCTTATTGTTTTATCTTGTTATGTGTTTAGTTACCTCCCTAGACCTCCTTCAAGCCAGAGGTGGCCTTGGTATTGGTCAGGTTACAGACCGATGGCCTAAGTGTGTGACGTAGTGCTGACGTCACTAGACAATCGCACAGGCCTTGTATATACAGTAGAAGGGGTGACCGGTCAACTCAACCAGTAGACCATTTCAACCAGTAGCTCTCAACCAGTACCAAATCAACCAATACGGTTAGGTTAGGTTAGTACTATATTTTGGCACTGGTTTGGTTGGTCTGGGTTAATTTGGCACTGGTTGAGAGTTACTGGTTGAAATAGTCTACTGGTTGAGATGACATGGAACCAGTAGAAGGCCGTGGTCGAGCTGTAATAAACACCCCCTAGATCCCCCTTCAATATAAATTTGTAAATGTTATGGTAGTAAAATGTCCCGGCCGAAGGCCAGTTACTCTTAAAATTACAGGCTCGCTATCGCTCGCCAGGAAAAAATTGAGACCTAAATGGCACGAAAGGTGTTATTATTGACAAAGAAATGGGGTGTGAAGTCATAAAATCACCAAACTAATGGAACGAACGTTTAATCTAATATGCTAAACATGAGGGAGAAGGGGGTCCAGAAAAATTGGCCCATCCCCCCCTTGATTTGATTTCCGCTACATTTAGACGATTTTATGAAGCTTAGGAGGGATACATAGTAGCTAACAGGATTAAGGGGAGGTTTTTAGTGTCTTTCCTAGACTTCCATCAAGCTTGAAATTACATCCCCTTGACCCTCTTTCAAGATAAATTTGTACATTTTTCGGTAGAAAAATTTCCCGGCCGAAGGCCGGTTCCGCTTAAATTACAGGCTCGCTATCGCTCGCCAGGATAAAATCGACACCTGAATGGCACGAAAGGTCTTAATATGGGGTGAAAGTTCTTAAA
The DNA here is from genome assembly GCA_032716605.1 of Paralithodes platypus. Taxonomy (NCBI): domain Eukaryota; kingdom Metazoa; phylum Arthropoda; class Malacostraca; order Decapoda; family Lithodidae; genus Paralithodes; species Paralithodes platypus. The sequence continues at coordinate 41,607,440 of CM064578.1, read as the reverse complement.
ATCACTAAACTAATGGGGCAAACGTTTTATAATATCAAAAGCAATGGGGCTAAACATGAGGGAGAAAGGGGTCAAGAAAAAAATCCCTCAAGTGGAGATCTCCCCTTAACTGAGATCATCTGTACCTTTTAACCTCTTCTGTAGCGGTGCCGTCCTTTAAACTTTATTCTGGCTACTATTAGAAGATTCCATTCAGTTTAAAAAGGGCCTCCAGCAGTGAACAGGCTTCCTACTATCCCACTTAACCCTTTTAACTACCACAGATACTTCTTAAACTGCACAAAATAGTCTAGATATAGCAAGACAAAAATTAAAAAGACGTTGACGGTACAGAAGGGGTTAATGGGTAATGCTCTTCCTAAGCTGAATACAATCGTCAATTCATTTGCCAGAATATATCGGTAACAAAAAGGATGTCACCGGTACTGAAGGGGTTAACATGAACAGCATTATTTTGGCCATTATATCACGTCCAAAGACATCATTTGTACTATACCCTGTTCCAAATGGGTAGGCTAGAGATCGTGAACCCAAACCTCCGGGACTCAAAATGGGCTGGAGCGAATGAACTGTACATTTCCACACCTATTCCCTGGCTGACCCTAGTGCAACTGGTGCCCGACCCCCTCTCTGCGTCATCACTTATCTATTCACCATCATTCTCCATTCATTCCTATTTATTACCACTTCTCTTGCCTGTTCTACAATCATCTCTCTATCTTTCAACACTTGTACTACACAATCTCTCCATCTCAACGGAGGTCTTCCTACCTGACTACCTCCCCTCGTATCTGGCTCATATACTCTCTTTGTAAGCCTTTCATCTCCCATTCGCTCAACATGTCCAAACCAGCACAGCACCCTTCTGTCCACTCTGGCCGACAACGGTTCCTGCTGTCCCACTCTCCTACATAACTCTTCATTCCTCAATTTGTCTCTAAGAGTTACTCCACATATAACTCCTCAAGCAGCTCATCTCCATCACATCCAGCTTTCTTATCTCTTTTGCCTATTTGCCCATGTCTCAGCCCCATACATCACTGTTGGTACAGCTATCCCTTGATATATTGCACTTTTAGCTTTCCATTTGGGGATTTCTCACCTTCCACATAATTATATACTTTCCATTGCTCCGAAAACTTTCTTTCCTTCACATACTCTCTGTTTTACCTCCATTTCCACACCTGTGTCCTTGCTTATCACTCCTCCCAGATATTTAAAACACTCTACTTGTTCCAGTATTTTCCCATCAAGCTTCATATCTAGATTCACCCTACGAGCACCTCTATTACACACCATCACTTTACTTCTATTGACGTTCACCCTCAGCTTCCTCCTCCTACATACCACATCAAACTCTTTGACTACTTTAGATTCTCCTCAGAACCCGCCATGAACGCTGTGTCATCAGAAAACAGCAACTGGTTCAACTCCCAATCTCTACCATTCTTTCCTACTAAACCCAATCCTCTACTCATAGTTCTCGTTTTCACCTCCCTCACCACACCATCCATATATACATTAAACAACCACAGTGACATTACACAACCCTGTCGCAGCCCTACATTTACCTCAAACCATTCACTCAACTAATGTTCTACACGTTCTGCTCTCTTTATAAAACTCATGACTGCTCTTAACATTATGTCCTCCAATTTCATAAATCCTTAGCACCTTCCACATTGCTTCCCGATCCATATGATCCTACGCTTTTACCAAATCCATAAAAAAACAAAATATCTCCTTATGCTTCTCTAAATTCTTCTCGCATAGCTGTCTTACTGCAAAAATCTGATCCACACACCCTCTTCCCCTCCTAAAACCACACTGCTCTTCTCCTATTGCACCTTCTGTACAGTATACCGGTATATACCATGTATTATCCTCTATCAACACCCTGTCAATACAGCTTTCCAACAACTGATAAACTAATAACCTCTATAACTTCAACACTCCTGCCGGTCTCCCTTCCCCTTGTACACTCGGATGCCATAGTCTCTAGCCCACTCATAAATATTCCTGGACTTCATCTATTTCTAATTATGGAAGTATATTCCTGGAGACGAATATATTTATATAATATTCTATACATCAAGTGCAAAACTATATTTACTATTTATTGATAGGCAAATTATATTTAAAAATGAATCCGGATAGTTATAATTGCATAAATTAAAACAGAGGGTCCACAAATTCTTATGAGTGGGCTAGAGACTATGGTATCCGAGTGTACAACGGCACAATAATAATAATAATAATAATAATAATAATAATAATAATAATAACGATAAAAATAATATTCGGTAATAATAACAATAAATAATACAAAATTAAATAAATATAACATATTATAAACCTCCCCTTAACCCCTTCTGTACCGGTAACGTCTTTTTAACTTTAATCTGGCAACTATTAGACGATTTTATTCAGTTTCAAAAGGACCTCCAGCAATTAATAGGCTTCGAACTATCTCGTATAACCCTTTTAATTACCACAGATCCTTCTTGAACCGCAGAAAATCCTCAAAATGTAGCTAGAATAAAAAAAAAAAAAAAAAAGTCGCCGGTACAGAAGGGGTTAAGAAACAGTAGAGAGAGAGAGAGAGAGAGAGAGAGAGAGAGAGAGAGAGAGAGAGAGAGAGAGAGAGAGAGAGAGAGAGAGAGAGAGAGAGAGAGAGAGAGAGAGAGAGAGAGAGAGAGAGAGAGAGAGAGAGAGAGAGAGAGAGAGAGAGAGAGCAAGGACACAGTAGTAGGACACAGTAGTAGAGGTGATGGTTGACGATAGCGTACGACAAGAACAGGTTAACCTTACCACCGAGAACGATTAACAAATGGAATACTGTTGTCGGAACTCCAACTAAACACACCAAAAAAGGCGCGCGCCTCTCTCTCTCTCTCTCTCTCTCTCTCTCTCTCTCTCTCTCTCTCTCTCTCTCTCTCTCTCTCTCTCTCTCTCTCTCATATATATTGACCGTTCGTACCGTGGCTAGCCTTTCCCTTCTTAGGCTATCAATACCGTCTACTACACCCACCATTATCCTCTCTTTAAATCCCTATTCAGGAGTAACTTTAATGATTAGAAACGATCACTTCACTTCCCAAGATTATTTATTTGTTTAAAACTCACATTAACCCCTTCTGTACCGGCGACGTACTTTGTATTTGATTTCAGCTACTATTAAACGATTGTATTCAGTTTGAAAGGAGATTCCAGGAATTAACATGCTTCGAACTATCTCACTTAACCATTTTTACTACCACAGACCCTTCTTAGACTGCACAAAATCCTCTAAACATAGCTAGAATAAAATTAATAAGACGTCACCGGTAAAGAAAGGGTTAAGATCACGAAAATAGTGCAATACCGGTATGGATACCAGGTTACAATATACATAGGTCAGACAGAAAACACAGAACATGTGGAAGAGTAGTTTTGTACATAAAAGACTCTCTAAAATAAGTACAGTGTTTTAATCACTCCAACGAGGTACGGTAGTAGAAATGCTGGGGGTAAAAATAGAGAGCCTAAACTTTACAATTATCCTCATATACAAACCTCACTTCGTGAATTCAAACCCCAGATGGATATGATAAAAAATTGCTGTAGAAGGGCTGGGGGCTCCAACCCCTAACATCCTGTGGTTGGGGGACTTCAATTTACCTAATATCAAATGGAGACAAATAGAAGACCAAATAATGCCTAACACCTCAAATGCAAATGGTGATGCACACTCAAGAGCACTTCTTAATGTATGTTCTCTGTTCAACTTAAACCAACACATCACAGAACCAAATAGGTCAAAATGTCTTAGACCTGATTTTTTCAAACAATGAGAATATTGTGCACAATACCAGCATATCAGATACTACGTATTATGACCATAGGCTAATTGAGGTACTAACCAACATTGAGTAGGCCTACCGTACCTACACAAAGCCACAACAAAGAGATCACAATCAGGTCAGTTCAGTAAGTACAGTATAACTTTAATAATAAACATAGTAATTGGCCAGGCATAAACCAGAAAATAGAGTAAATAGACTGGGAAGTTCAAATGGCAGACAAATCAACCCATGAATGTCTTAGCATAGTTCACATTCCAGAGAGAAAAAATTAAGCACAGAATTAAGTAAGGCTCTACAAACGAAGAAAACTACTGTCACATCGGCTCTCCCAAGCCGGATTACGAGAAAAGCAAATTAACATAATGAAAAGTGAGATAGAGGAGATTGAAAACAAGCTGCGAATATCCTACCAAATACAGCAAATAGAAGAAAACAAGGCTGTTCAAGAAATAGGTGGAAACCCAAACTACGTCTTCTCATATGCAAAGCGAATATCCCAAGCATAGGCCCACTCATTAAAATTGACGTAGCTCGTATTCACTGAATATATCAATCTATTAACGTGACTACTATAGCCTAAGAACCTATCCTGGTCATACAGTAGCTATCCATATCACTGTCGGGGATCAAGAGGCGGGTCTATAGGGTCTCCATTAGATATGCACCTCCATCAAAACAAAATCGCCACTTAAATGGCACAAAAGGTCTTAAAATCGCCAAACTAATGGAGGAAACGTCTTAAAATTTCTAAACTAATTGGGATATACGTTAAAAGGATAAGGGGATCCAGAAAAAACAAAATCTGCCCTTAACACTGTCAGTTCTATAGGGTCTGCGGCTTCATTAGATATGCACACCAGATAGCTGACGTAACAACGGAACACGCGCAAAAAGCCATCGTAATATTTAAATAACCCCCATAAACAAGTCCATCAAATTAGCCTGATCCCACAACTAGGAAGCCACATTAAGGGGGGTCCTCTATGGTTTTAAGTAGCAGGGTGTCAAACGAAAACCAAGTCCATATTTTGTAGCCTTTATTATTGGCTATGTAAAGCTAAAATTATGGTTTATAGCTAATATTATGTCTTTGGAAATGATAACATGGCCAAAACAATGCTATTTCATGTTCATGTTCTTGTATTCCTTATCATATTCATTCAAGTCTTCACACAAAATTGCTCCGGTTTGACACCCAGTTTTAAGACATGTTTCTAATGGGAGATTGTATTGATACATAAATAAAAAAATAAAAATAAAAAAATAAAAAAATAAAATAGAACAAGATAATATGGCCCTACCCAGAGAACACATAACAATTCCGAATTATATATTATATTATAATCATATACAGTACGGGTATAGCCTAGCCTATATATTTATTTACTTACTATTTATAATTTCCTCCAAAGACCTCCATCAATCATTATATTCGGTAATACCATATACATTCGAGATAAACTTGTACCGGTATATTTTTCGGTAGAACAATTCCCTACTATCGCTCACCATGAAAAAATCGACACCTAAATGGCACAAAAGGTCTTAAAAACACCAAAATAATGAGGCTAAATATGAGGCAGAAAAAAAATCCCCTACAAGGACAAAGGGTTCAGCCAATTGCAAGTCTAACCAGTAGCAACGAGATAAAGAGACTAGACTATAGACAAACAAACCCTTAAAAGTCAACAGAGAAAACTTAGCTACCGGTACCAAGATAAAACGGGAAAAAGTGATCAGTCAATTTAAGAGGGTACCGGTAGTTATTTTTTTGTTTTTTGTTTTTTCCCCTATATATTTATCTGTACCGGTATGTATTTTTGTATATTTATACTTGATATTGACAGATAACTTGAATTTAAAGGTGTTAATAGAGTTGGGTGGTGGCTGATAACTACCGTGTTTGATGGATCAGCAATAATGGTTTGGTGGTTCTCACAGGTAAGCCATGGTAGCCTTGTCCGTTTCTTAGTCATTATTGTGTGACTTTAACCTTATGACACAGGGACAAGTGGCTTATTTCTACACTTTCGGTAATGCATTATATCGACGAAAATTAGGGGACGGTGTGAACAAAGGTGTGTCAAAATATCATACTGATCCAACTGTTTGTTAATAAGTTATTCCCGAAAAACGATGCCACACGGCCTCTGAAACCCATAGTAAATGGCACAAGGTATATTGACAAAGAAATGGGGCGAAAGGTCTTAAAATCGGCAGACTAACGGAAAGAAGTTTAAAATCTCAAAACTAATATGCTAAACATGAGGGCGATAGGGGTCCAGCAAAAGCCAGCACCTCCCCCTTAAAGTGCAGCAGCAGATTAGCACGATACGAAGCTATAGAACCTTTACAACCAATAAAGGCTACCTAGATAACCCACATAGGCTTTTTGCAGACTCCCATTTTCTTATGTTCTTATGTAAACAGAGACAAACTAGAGGGGCACTAAGGAAAGAGTTTACGGTAATTCCGCCTATGCTGGCGGAGGTATGCGCGCTCTACCGATCACCTCCAAAATTGAGTAACTTCTTCCTTGGCGCATATCATATCTGCCCACCAACTTTCCTGAAAATCGGTTCATAATATTTTGAGATATCTTTATTACAGACAAACAAACGGAGGCAAAAACATAACCTCCTCCAAGAACCAGTAGCAATAAGAGATAAGAAGCTCTAGACAATTAGACCCGTAGAAGCCAATAGAGACAATAGATAACCCTAAACAAATCTAGGAACAACAAACATAAATAAAAGAGGACCCGTTTATATAGCGGTACAGTCACGGTCAAAAGTCGTATTTTATCTTCTTCATTTCAACTCTGGTTACCAGGTATGTCTAGTTGTAAATAAGAAGGTCCTATCCTTAAGGGTACCGGGTATCTGTCTAGTTGTAAATAAGAAGGTCATATCCTTAAGGGGAGATCTATTATATATATTATTCATATTTTTATTTAGTTTCCTCCCTAGCCCTCCGTCAAGTATAAAATATTATCCCCAGTAAACCCCCTTCGAGATAAATCTGTGCATTTTTTGGCCAGTTCCTCCTAAATTGCAAGCTGGCTAACGCTCGCCAGGAAAATAAATCAATAACGCTCACCAAGAAAAAATCGACACCTAAATGCCACAAAAGGTCTTAAAATTGATAAAGAAATGGGGCAAAAGGTTTTAAAATAGCCAAACTAATGGGGTGAACGTCTTAAAATCTCAAAGAACTATTGGGGTTAAACATGAGGGTGAAGGGGGTCTAGAAAAATATACGTTAACATACAAAAACAAAGCCTCTCAATTCAAGGTTTACCCAGTGCGGTTGTGGTGTAGGCTAAGCCCTATACTGTACAGTCGGCCTAATAAGTGATATCTCGGCACTAATTATGTTTTTTATCAATAATGGGTATCAACAATATTTACACACGATTTCTTTTCGAATACCCAGTAAGATATACAACCATGTTCCTACACTTACCCACCCTATTCAACATCTGACAGACATTAATACAACACAGAGCGAGCCAAACGTAATGACAGCTGAGACATGATGTATTAGCGCCACTGTACTTGTAATAACCCAATCAAATATTATAAACCCTTTTAACGTTATTAAATTTTGTCAAACAATAATCTCAATATATCGAATTTTATACCTTGCGGAAGGTGTGCACGATTCGGATGGGATGATGGGATGTGGAGAACAAGAACCAAGAAAATGAAGGAGCTGGAATAAGAAGAAATAAATTATAATGCAACATATAGAAAAAAAAGAAAAAAGAAATACAATATAATATAACAGAGCACGTCACAAAAGGAAAATTACAAGAACCTCTCAGGGAAGTGCCGTTGTTAAGGCATTACTTCCCGAACCACATCTGATCTGATCTGATCGGAGTTAAGGCGATCTTCGTGACGTCACACCAGTCAAATTGTAAACAATAACAGCACCAAGAGGAAGACGCTTTAGAGGCTGAAACGCTTGACTAGCCTAGAGGTCTTGTGATTTGTGAGGCTGACTCCTAGAGTCCTAGGCCTATGAGCGGTAATTTCGTAACTTTAACTTCTTTGTATAACAACCTGCACAATGGACGATGATTGTGAGAGCTCCTGTGAAAGTAGCCTAGGCCTAGTGAATAATTTGAAATGCCTTTTAACCAGCGACGTGTCATATTTTTTCTAGCTGTATTTAGACGATATTATGCAGCTTAGGAAGGACTAATGAGGAAGTAAGAAGGAGGTGTGGTGTGGAGGTAGATGTGCTGGAAAGTGTGAAAAGGAACAACTTGAGATGGTTCGGCCATATGGAACATATGAAAAGCGAGAGAATGACTAAGAGGGTGTACGAGAGCGAGGTGGAGGGACAGAGAGGGAGAGGTAGACCGAATATGAGGTGGAAGGATGGAGTGAGGAAGTACATGAATGAGGGCGGTGCTGGTTGGGGGGAGGGGCGTCGACTGACTGGGGACAGGTGCATGGGGGCGGTTCATTCGTGGTCACCCCTTCGGGGATCATGGCATCAGGCAATAGATAGATAGATAGGAAGGATTTGTGGTAGTTGAAAGGGTTGGTTGAGATAGTTTGAAGTCTTATTATTGCTAGACGTCTTTCCTAAGCTGAATAAAATCGTCCACAGCACACTTCCAGCCTAGCCTAGATGCCAAAATATGATGAAAAGGAAGTCCCTGGTACTGAATAGGTTAATTTGCACAATAGATTTAGTTCAACCGTATGATAATCTGACTGTATCAGTTCGAACCAGAAGCTGCACAGCAACCAACAGTGGCAGAGGCGGCAGGACAGAGTCTTCACTCTTCAGGCGTCAGGCTCAAGCTGTTGGTGGACACTTGCTAGGATGCTTACACATGAAGCCCAGGCCCAGGGAATAGTAGCCTGGCCTAAACATAAGCATTTTGCAATAGGCGTAGGCCTAATAATTATTATTTTTAGGATGTCAAATGGGATAATTTTGTTTCAAGACTGGGTTGAAGATGAGAAAGGATAGGACCTACAAGAAAATTAGTTTGAAATTAGCCTAGGCCTATTTTGATTTGCTTATTTGATCACTTCCAAAGACATAAGTAATAAGAACTGTAAAGCATAATGTAATTGTTAATCGAAGGCCTCTTTTTCTAGTTATTAAAAAGGTATTCTATGGTGTATTATATAGAAGCAATAGAACTGTTAAAATGACCTGGGAAGTCCATATTAAACCAAATACAAAACTTTGAATAATGAGGTAAGAGATATGTTTTTTATCACTTTTCAACCCAAGTCTGGGAGCGGCAGCCCCCAGGATGCCCAGGTTAGCTTAGGTTAGGTTAATGACCAGCTATGTAAATACAGTAGTGAACTTTTGGTTTAGTCTGTGCTCAAAAATCCATTTTCTTTAGGAGGCCATACACTAAACAATTACCTTGATAGCCTGTTTTTTTGCATTAGGCCTAACTAGGCTATGACGTTACAGTATTCTCTTTTCAGTCAACAATTTCCCTCTAGGCCTTTTTTTTTCTTACAAGCCTACTGTTAGCCTTTTTTTATTTGTTTTGGGTTTTTTTTTTTTTGTGTAGGACTGTAGGAAGCTGAGCGAGACTGACAATACTCAGATTTTGTTTTATATGAAATTGACATAGGCCTAGGCCTAATTCTTTAGACTAAGACTTGGGTTTTCTGTTTTTTCAACTGCTGTAAAGAATGACTAAAATTGACACATAGGCCCAGGCCTAGCCTACCTGTGATCCTCCTGAAAGATAACAAATTATAATAGGCTAGGCCTTTTACGCTCTAGGGCAGCTAGCCTAACCAAACCAAATCTTACTTACTGTAACCTAACCTTTCCAGGTCAGGTTAGATTACTTAACCCTTTGGCTGCGGCCTTGTTTGAGCTATTTAGGGCATATTCAGGCACTCCTGAATGATAAATCAAGCATCTGCATTAAATGAAGTGTAGTCTGCCGAAAACTAGGCGAAAATAGCTTCAAAATGACACCAGAACGGACCGTATACGTGGACTGGTTCACCCGCAGTGATCCCAGTGAAATGCGGGAACCCCGCTATTATGTAACACTCGCTCGCTTGGCTGCACTAATGAGAGAGACACGCGCGAGACACAGCCTAGCTCAGTGAGCCGCTCGGTGCTCTGAGGGTCGGAGGTGGGCCCCTCACGCTCCCGCCCACTGTTTAAGACCTACCTGCAAGAACGATATCAGGAAGTTTAGCTTCCCCTATAGATGTATTGACAAATGGAATGGGCTGGAGGAGGAGGTGGTAGGGGCAAGGAACATCCATATTTTCAAGAAAAAATTTGATAAAAGTAGACTGTGAGACACGAGCTTAGCTCAACTCCTGTAACCTACAATTATGTAAATACAATTAGGTAAATACTTGATTTTTACGTTTTTTACAGGCTTTTAAAGCCTGGAAATTGCTGTACGGTAACTTGCCAAAACATTCCAGAACGTCACCCGCAGCAAAAGGGTTAATGATAAATGTTGTGGGTTTTGATATAAATATACATACAAATAGCCAAATTGCAAATCTAGGTGTTTTAATGCTCAATGGAAAAACTTAAAAAAAGGGTTGTGTTGGGGGGGCAAAGCCCCCTATCCTATTACTGTAGGCTATTGTGTCCCACAGGTAGTAACTCGACAATTTACGCAGCAGATGGCCGTGGGGTACAATAATGGGTAAAGCTCCTCACCCCCCTTGAATTATTGTCATCATATACCGGTATATAATTATGTTACCAGCAGGGGCATATAACGGCTGGCTGTGGGATAATTTTGTAAACAACAATTATAAAATAAAATCAGTCAAATTAGAAGCGAACGTAGGCCTAATTGCAAGCGTAGGCCTACAACTTATGCAAATGTAAACAAAGCGATGGTACGCCTGCTAACACAACCCTTACCAAACTAAAATTTTATTATTACTAGATGTGCCTTTTTTTATCTTTGGCAGTTTGTTTTTCTTTACATTATATACATACTGTAACTGGAATTACAGCTTTGTGTATAGGCTATTTTAACAGCAAATGTATCGTAAAGTGGCGTCTTTCTCCTGCAGAAATAAGCCTACCGGTACCTACGGTATTTATGTTTTTATCAAGACATATTTGACAGTTTAAACGGTCATTGTGAAGATTATGCCTGGTTAGGCCAACACATGTAAATATATGTTTTCTTTGAAAAAATAATCAACTATTGAACTCGCTCTTATGCTTGCCTCGCCCGTTATGAAAACTCGTTTGTGTCTCGTAAACACAATAATATACAAGTAGGCCTAGATACAGATTAACCAGGTGGACACCAGCGTCGAACGTGAGTCAACGGCATTGTAAATCCCTGCCAGTACCAGCGTCGGTTATAGCCGACGGCGCTAATTGAACAATGATAGAAGGCTCGTATAGGGTTCAGATTTGTATGGGAACTGCTTTAGGATCCCACGGAACAATACCGATGGTTGGCAGCCCCCCAAGTCCAGCCGCGTGCACGCTGGAGTGATTTTCCATTATTTTGCCTACCCATCACCCCATGTTAATTGCGACTTTCCGCCGCACCCCAGGACCCCTAAATGACCTAAGTGAGCGTTTTTTTTTTTTTTTTTCCCTTTATTACTAACCCATCTCATGTGTTTTCAGGAAAACAAAAATTGACAAGTGGCTGGGTCTGTAGTGTGCATTTTTATTAAATCAGCTGGGGCTTAATGGGTTAAGTAGGCTAGGCTTTTCATCGAATATGTAAACAATTGCCTCTCGTGCGTGACGCGTCCCTAAACTTCACAAACACTGTTGACTAGACCTACCGTCACCTAGGCCTATGTGACTTTCCCCCAGGAATAATAAAAGGCAGTGGACGGTGGATAATTTGTATATGTAATATGCAAGGGGTGACCCGTATGTCAGCACTTTGGCTGATGTTGGTATAGTGCTAACCGTGCCGCAGCAAGACTCGGTAAGGGTTGTGTTAGCGGGCGTACCGTCCGCTTTGTTTACATAGTCGCATACTCGCATTTACATTCGCGTCTAATTTGACTGCTGTTATTTGCCCCTGCTGGTAATATATATGAGGATGACAATACGTCATGTGGGGTGAGGGGAACAAAGCCCCCCCCTCAACCCATTATTGTATCCCAAGGCCAGGTGTTGGATAAATTGTTATGTTTAGGGAGGCTTTGCCCCCCACCCCCCATGAGTTATTGTCATTATCATATATATTACCAGCAGGGGAAAATAACAGCAGTCAAATTAGATGCGAATGTACAGTAACTGCGAGCGTGCCACTATGTAAACAAAAGGTATGGTACACCCGCTAACACAACCCTTACCCAAGACTCAACTAGGTCCATCTGCAGTATCTGCAAACCATACCAGCCTCAACAGTGCTGCAATAAGACAATACGGTACCATACCAAGACTCCACTGTACATTAGGCAACTTGAACTTTAGAACAATATCCTGCCACAACACTGCCCTACCATGTAACACTGCTGCCGACTCTGGCGTTGCACCAACAGCGCCCAGGTTAAACTAGTAAGAGTCCCTTGTGGCACCTAACCGCACTCCACCAGTCTCGGCAGTGCCATACCAAGACAGTGCCCGAGTGCCAATAACAAGGCTTTATTGTATAGGCTACTAATGGCAGTTTGTCCACAACTCATTCGCCACGCCCCCTATTAGTCGCCTTATACAACATGCAGTAGGATGCATGGGGCATAATTAATTTCTTTCTTCACCATAAGATGAAGGCCTCCTTAACCCGGGGGGGGGGGGGAATGCATCCCTCTCTTCGGCCTATTGACCTTCGAGTTCCGTTTTTCACACAGCATGCTAAACATAATTACTAAGCCAAACTTTGCAACGCTCACTCATTGTCACTCATAAGAGCAGTATCATCAGCTAACCGTAGCACAGGCAACTTCCACTCGCTCCATTGCCTTACTAGTGTACTGCAACATCCACTGCTTTTCCCTGGATTTATTTCATGACTCCATCCATACAATATGTACTGTATAGGCTACTGAACATCCATGGGAACATTACACACCCATGCTTTATTGAAGAAATCGCTATGCTCATTCTCTACACGCATTGCTGCTCTTTCACCCTCATACATGCTTTTCACTGCTTCCAGCAACTTACCAACTACCGGTACTTGCTATATCTTCAGTACTTTCCACACACCTTCTCTACCTACTGTCTTAGGCTTCTCCAAGTCCATGAAGGCAGCATAAACTTCCATTTCTTCTGCAGATACTGGGTACTTCTTCACAAGTAGATCTGATCTACACAGCCTCTTCCATTCCTAAACCCACCTTGTTCCCCTTCTACTCATTGCTCTGTTACATCACTATCCTACAGTACCAGTGATGGGTCTATTCTAACCCCCTCTTTCATATCCCAGATTAAAGTGCTTTCTTAGCTTGCTTCATCACTAGAACTCGCCCATTTTTATCTTTCACACCCTTACTACTTCCTTTGTCACCCTCCCTAACTTTCTTGACCACCTTCCAAAACAATTTCTTACACTTAAAATTCTTCTAAATTTGTCATCTACTGTTCTCGTACTCAGGCTCACTACCGGTACTCTCTATTTCTTCACTTACATTTCCCTTTTCTGCCTCTCCAAATTTTCATTCCCTCTACTACCCAACCACCCTTGTATGCTTTCTTTTTCTCTTCAAATGCTTGTTTCACCTCCTTAGTCCACCATACTGTTTAATCCTTTCACTTCCTTCCCCTCCTCCTAACTCCTCACATGCTGGCCATAGCACGGTTGGTAGAACACTCGCCTGTAAACCTCACGGTCAAGGGTTCGAGTCTCAGGCCAGCCAGTGTGTTATTGGCAGATGCCAGTGCTGTGGTGGAGGGTGCAATCTAGCAATCTGTGTCAACTGTTCACTGAAGTCACTGTTCATCAGGGCACCCACCTTAGCCCAGCTATTGAGCAGGGAGTGCATGGTTGTAAAAACTGCATCATTATCATCATGCTGCACATCTCTTCCATAAACACAAAGCTCACCCCTTACACCTTCTCCATTCACTTCAAGTCAAACCTATCTAGGTGTCTTCTGCTTTTTTTAACTCTTCCTGTAACCTTTTCCCCCTCTACATGACTCCTCCTCCATCCTGCCTTACTCTATCTTTCCTCACCCACTTCGTCTGTACTCACATATTTGCTACTACAGTAAACTTCCGTTAATCCGAAGAGCAGCGGACCGGCCCTCGTTCGGATTAGTGGATTTTTCGGATTATCGGACTTTACCCCTATGAACCTGTGTATTAATGGCCTGACGAAAACATTGAGGCATTAGGCCACCCATATGACACAATGGTGCACACATAGGATATCATATGTTCATGAAATCACTTCAAAAGTTTACCATTGTCATTGTAGCCTATTACCTACTTCAAAACATCAGATTAATGGTCAAAGGAATCTGCTGATATAAACGTAAACACCATATGTCCGCATCGTCTACTAGCGAGTTTGTCTTGCTCTTGAAGATCAGATCAGATGTGGTTCGGGAAGTAATGCCTTAACAACGGCACTTCCCTGAGAGGTTCTTGTAATTTTCCTTTTGTGACGTGCTCTGTTATATTATATTGTATTGCAAGCACCCAAGCGGCTCGCTTGGTGTAGTGACTAGCGTCTCGGACTTCCACCCAGAAGGCCCGGGTTCGCGCCCACGCTCGGCGCATTAAAGATTTTTCACAAGCACTGAGTCGTTACCATCCCTCATGAGCAAAGGGATGGGGTAGTAGTACAGGACCCCAATGGAAATACGCCTAATCGGCCTTATTGAGCTATCCTTAGCTAGCTTAGCATGCGCTAGCTTTAAGAACTATTATTATTATTATTATTATTATTATAAGTCTTGTTGTCTTGAAAGCACCCTTGGGACGCTCCGATCACTGAACTATAAATAGTAGCGTATCGGAACGTCCAAAGGTGCGTTTTCAAGCTCAAGACTGAATGCGCTTGCAGAGAATGCGGTGCAAGCCAGTAGCGCATCGGAGCGTCCCAAGGATGCGTTCAAGAGCAAAACAAACTCTCTAGCAGACGATGTGGTGTTTACATTTATATCAGTAGCTTCCTTTGACCATTAATCTGAATGTTTTGAAGTAGGTAATAGGCTACAATGACAATGGTAAACTTTTAAAGTGAATTCATGAACATATGATATGTGTGTGCTCCATTATGTGTCATTTGAGTGGACTAATGCCTCAAAAAGGGGACTTTGGGACTTCTTGAAATTCGGACCATCGGGTGAATTCGGATTTGGCCTCAAATTGAAAAATTCGGACTATTGGGAGATTCGAATCATCGGTCGTCGGATTAAAGGTCTTTTACTGTACCACATTATGGTCAGACAACCCCCATCCCTTCATTTCCCCAAATACCCCCTAGCATGAAACACAGATTACCTCATTCGTTCATCTATACATATAAAATCAGTCTGCATATTTCGTTCCACCATCTCTACTTTCCTTCTCCACTCCTCTCAGTGTGTACCGGTACCTTTTTATCTTTCTCTGCCTGAAAAAGTGGCAACCATCAGCCTCCTCCCCACACATACATCCACAGTTGTATAGCTTATTAACCCAGGAACTACTATGTTCCTTCCGCCAGACACGGTATTTAAACATGTACCGGTACATCAAATCAAATTCTGTGCCAGTGCTGGGAAATGTCTCAAAATTGGGCGACACATAGAAAGTAGTGGCATCTCTCCACGCCACATCCTTCACTCCTCTTTCCCCCCCCCCCCCCCCTCAACTTCACCTTTTTCTTTGTACAGGTTCTAGCAGTTCATGGGTTAACTAGTATATTTTGTTAAGTGATATAGTTTGGTAATATAAGTACTGTACTGGTACGGTAGTTTGTGATACGGTACTGTAACATTCTTTTACCACATTAAAACTCTAGATAATTGCAGGTGTCTGTGTGGGAATTGTGATGTGATGGAAACCGATGAGTGTAAATACTGTCAAGAAATAATAAATGTAAGAATACATTCATGTTGTTATAACCAGGGATGGAGTGACTACAAGTCAGTATTCAAATACGAATACTTTCCTATAAATTAATAAACTTTTTTACTATAGCTAATTACCGTAGCTTATGCAATGGTTAACTATGTTATGACTGATAACAGACACTACCTGTATTCAATACTGGTATTTAAACTTATATAGTGTAGTAACTAGATATATGGTATGGTATCAAATTTGTAAATATGACGAGATACGAACAATGACACCTCTCTCTTGCTCTCGCTCTCTCTGTATTCGCCATATTATTCTAAGAATACAAATAATTTGTCCAATTATTTGAATACGAATGCACATCTATCTATCTATCTATTGCCTGACACCGTGATCCCCGAAGGGGTGGCCACGAACGAACCGCCCCCATGCACCTCTGTCCCCAGTCAGTCAACGCCCCTCCCCCAAACCAGCACCGCCTTCGTTCATGTACTTCCTCACTCCATCCTTCCACCTCTCATTCGGTCTACCTCTCCCTCTCTGTCCCTCCACCTCGTTCAACCTCTTAGTCATTCTCTCGCTTTCCATACGTTCCATATGGCCGAACCATCTCAAGTTGTTCCTTTTCACACTTTCCAGCACATCTACCTCCACACCACACCTCCTTCTTACTTCCTCATTAGTCTGTCTATCCCTCCATGTTGTTGTTCCCCAAGCTGCCTGGCCGAACAGCCCCAAGGCCCCGAGCAAGGCCAAGGCCATAACCGAGCGCCCCCACAGAACCCTCCCCGCCGACCACAATAAAGCCTGGGTGACAGAAGCCACTCCATGGCGGGGAGCTGAGGAGGGTGCGGAAACGCCCGGGAAACCAAAGCCCCATCCAGGACCCTGTGCCCCTCAGCAATTATGAAGAGAAAGTTGAGGGGCAAAGGAAAAATGTGACGCTTTGGCTTCCAATCTTGGTAGATTGGGAGGTCAATCCACGGAAAAGACGCCGTCACTTGAGATCTAGAAAACATATAAGTAAAAGGAACAGTCAGAGTAAGCTATGGGTATGGCAGAGATCGCTCAGTTCTCACTCTGATAGACCAGCCCATCACCACTCCCTCCATGTAACTCCGCACGCACTCCTTAAGTAATTAATTTCCACTGCTCTCACTCTTGGTCTGAGTCTCTCAACCAACGTCCATGCTTCGCTTCAGTAAGTCAGTGTCGGGATTACCACACTGTCATGCAAGGACTTCTTCACTTCCATACTGAATGCACATACTTTTACTTTTATTTGCAAGAATTCGAATACGAATACCCTGAATTACTGTATTCGAATACGAATAACAAAAACGAATACTCCATCCCTGGTTATAACTTCAACAGTACGGTATATACAGTAACTGTCTCGAGTCGGCCATCCCTAGCTATGGGATATGTGCCTAAGTATAGGCCTATTCACACAAACTTAGTAATATATCTTCACACCTATTGAAACTTCACTATGCCAGTGTGTAATATTTTAAAAGGATTAGCAAATTAGGAACCAAATATAAAGTTTATTTGCTGTATAGAGTAGTTCTACTAAGACAGGTACGGTACAGTATTGTAAAGTGGGGTGAAGTTGGACTGGGGGTACACTTTTGACCTTTCGCGGTATTTTGTAGACCTACCGTCATCAAGGCAATATGAAAGCGATTTCACAAAAAAATAGAAAACTATGGCACTTAAGAGATAGGCTATCATTAAAGTAAGCTGGAAACAAATCCAAAGTCAATCACACAATGGTGTTAGGCAGGGGGGGATATTGTCTCCATATCTTTTCAACGTCTACATGGATGATCTTAGTCTGGAGCTGAACAAGACTCGTACTGGGTGCTGTATTGGCAGCACCATTGTAAATCATCTCATGTATGCTGATGACCTAGCCTTAATCGCGCCCTCTGGAGCAGGACTGGATAAATTATTAAGAGTATGTGAAAAATTTGGAATCGAACATTCAGTCAAATTTAATCCTATAAAGAGCAATATCATAATATTTAAATCTAACCTTCTATTGAAATCAAAGCTACCTAAATTCCATTTGTATGAAGAAATTATAGAAGAAGTAAGTAAAGTAAAGTATCTAGGACACTATATTTCAAGTGATCGCTCAGATGATGAGGATATGGATCGTCAGCGAAGGCAACTTTACATGCAGGGAAATTCAATATTCAGAAAATTTCATATGTGCACATGGGATACAAAAATAACATTGTTCAACTCCTACTGCTCACCAATGTATACAGCACAACTATGGTGGAACTATAAGAAAATGACAGTGAATAGACTAAGTATCTCATATCACAATATCATGAAAATGTTTCTGGGGCTCTCAAAACATGAGAGTACAAGTACGCTATGTGCCTATATGAACTTACACTGTTACCAATCACTCATTAGAAAGCTAACATATAAATTCATTCAGCGCCTTAACACTTCCGAGAACAGTATCATTAAAATGCTACAAACTCCGAGCATAGTGTACACCTCTAGGATCCAGGCACACTGGAGGAAGTTGCTCTATATTTAACCTAAAGTAATGATTTCAGGTCTGCTACTCTACAGAATTAGCATACCGGTACTGAACCTCATAGTGCAGTACAGTACCGATATTCCTATACTGTACTGTAGCAACATACTGTACCGGAAGCTAAATGATGTGAGGCATGGTACTGTACACAATTAGGACAGTGGTTTTGGTAACACAGTAGTTTGATGACCACTGTTTTTGGTTGAGGCAGTGCTGTGAACTACATGATAGTAAGCTGGGTATTATTTAATTTCTTTTTATTTTATGTAGCCTATGTACAGTAGCTTATATATATTTATGTTACTGTAAGGTATATATGGACCCCAGTATGGTCCCCTCTGTACTGTGTGAGTCTGAAATAAAGTATTATTATTATTAAATATATACCAGTACCGTACTGAATAGGCTAAAGAAAAAACAAAATAAACAAACAAAAATTGTAAAGTTGGTGGGAAAATATATATATATACCTGGTATATAATTATATACTGTATATATATATATATTTTTTTTGTTACCCTGGCTACCTTTGCTCATACAGAAGAAATGGGATTATACAGTACTGTACAGTATATATGCTGTATGTGAATGACTGGGTCATCATTTGTTGTTATTATTAATAGACTTTTTTTTTTTCTATGTGATTGAGGGAGGCAAAAGGCATAACTGCCTATAGCGAGTGCCTCCCCCATAGTTGAAAGAGTGACAGGGCCAAAATCAAGGGACGTTCGAGCCAAAATGCCTGGACACACAGAGTTTGAAGCAATTTAAGTCATAGGAAGAGGGAAAGACTGATTCTGGGAGAGAGTTCCAGAGCTCAGCTGTTGAGTAGAAGAAAGTTTGAGAGTAACGTTTCACTCTTGGGTTGGAGAGTTGCACAGAGTAAGGGTGGGATTGAGTTGCAAGACGGGTACCACGTGCCCTACGTAAAGGAGGTGGTATGCACTGGGATAGCTCTGAGGAACACTGATTATTATAGTAGCGATAGAATAGCGAGAGAGATGCAACATTGCGGCGGAGAGAGAGAGATTGCAGAGAGTTGGTGAGTGGACGGGAGTTAATGATACGAAAGGCCTTCCTTTCAACTTTGTCTAGGAGAGCAGTGTTAGACTGGGTCATCATATGTTGTTATTATATTATTATTTTGTTTTTCTATGTCTCAACTTCTGGACTGTAGGCTGATCAGTAGCCTGTAACTTACGAGGCCCCAGGATTATCAATTGAAGCTTTGAGATGATGGGTGCTTCATGTGTCGCACTAGATGAGATGGAGACAATGGAGCTTCAAGGTGTTTGTGGCTTCCTTTCTGCCACAATAGATGTATGTTCATACGCAGGGACATACCCCATAGCTTGAGATGGTCTAACAAAATATATAATCACACACATCTAGATTGCCCAGGAAAAGACCCAGAGACCAAAGATCACTAGGGGCCTCCAGCATTTCACCAGCCCCAGCCCTCCCGGAGAGGTTCCGGTCTTAGCATGCAGACACGCAGCGGAACACACCACAATGCCCGCCCACCTCACATCCAGGCATGACCCTTCATATACACCGGCTCCCCGGGCCAGACGCGCTTGATGGACTACACTATTATCTAGTCCAACTGGCGCCTGACCCGACGCCCACGTTATCTCTCAACTATTCACAAGAATTCTCCTATTTAATACCACTGCTCTTGCCTGTTCTACAGTCATCTCTGTATCTTTCAACGCTTGTACTCCACAATCACTCCATCTCAACGGAGGTAAGTCGTCCTGCCCCTCTACCTCCCCTTGTATCTGACTCATATACAGTACCGGTACTCTCTTTGTAAGCCTTTCATCTCCCATTTGCTCAACATGTCCATACCAGCACAGGACCCTTCTGTCCACTCTGGCCGACAAAGGTTTCTGCTGTCCCACTGTCCAACGTACCTCTTCATTTCTCAATGTGTCTCTATGAGTCTCTCCACATATACTCCTCAGAGTCCTCAAGCAGCTCATCTCCCATCACATCCAACTTCCTTCTCTCTTTTGCCTTCAAAGCCATGTCTCAGCCCATACATAACTATTGGTACAACTATCCCTTGATACATTGCAGTTTTAGCTTTCATTCCGAGATTTCTCACCTTCCACATACCGTACTTACCATTGCTCCGAAAACTTTCTTTCCTTCACATACTGTACTCTCTGTTTTACTTTCATTTCCACACATGTGTCCTTGCTTATCATTCCTCCCAGATATTTAAAACACTCAACTTGTTCCAGTATTTCATCATCCAGTCTCACATCTACAGTAGATTCACCCTACAAGCACCTCTATTACACACCATCAATTTACTTTTATTGATGTTCAATCTCAGCTTCCCCCTCTGACATACCACACCAAACTCTTTGACTTCAGTTTCTCTTCAGAATCCGCCACCAATGCTATATCATCAGCAAAGAGCAACTGGTACAACTCCAAATATATACCACTCTTTCCTAATAAACCCAATCCTCTACCCATAGTTCTCATTTTCACCGCCCTCACCACACCATTAAACAGCCACGGTGACATTACACAACCCTGTCGTTGACCACACTAGATGGCGACACTTTATTTATAAACGTCACTTGATTGGAGAAAGCAGCTATACGGTACCAGTAGTTCACAGCATCTTTGAATATGATCGGGCATCTTTTATGCTATGAATTGGTGACGATATAGGGGGTATTTTCTTGACATGTTGGTGTAGCCAGGATACTTGTAGATCAGCAGGAAAGAATGTTGTGAGGCTGAACCCATACCTAACTGCATAACTGATCATCCAGGATTTAGATCTGTTGCCTTATGCCCATGGAATCTTCAGGCTGTCTACTATACTTATAGGCAACAATATGGACAAATACAAAGAGAAAACTGAATGAGTAAGTGTAATTCCTTTAAAAGTACAGTGCAGTACTGTAACTAGAATATGTTTTATCATAATGTACTGCTGATGCAGAGTGCAGAGGTAGTATGCGGAAAAAGGAAAGTAGGAGGCAGAGGTATCAGGAAGGGAAGCGAGTGGTGGAATGATACGGTGAGAAAGGCAGTTGAGGAGAAAAGACAGTGTTTTGAGAGGGTTTTACAGGATGGTAGTGTTGAGGTATGGGAGAGGTACAAGGAGAAAAGGAGAGAGGCAAAACGGAAAATTAGAGAAGCGAAAAAAGATGCAAACGAAAGGTGGGGCCAAAGGCTGAGTGAGAATTTTGAAGAACGAAAGATGTTCTGGAAGGAGGTAAATAAAGTAAGGAAAGGAGGACAAAAGAGGGAAGAGTCAGTGAAAGATGAAAATGGAGAATTACTAGTGGAACCAGTTGAAGTGAGGAAAAGATATGCCGAGTATTTTGAATCTTTGTTAAATACAAGAGATGGAAGAGAAGCAGTGATTGAAGCAGAGGTGGATGGAGATAGGTTACCCAGGCCACCCAGGTGGCAGGGAATGAATGAAAGGATTGAGGAAAATGAGGTGAAAGAAGCAGTGAAACAAATGAGAGTGGGAAAAGCAGAAGGTTTGGATGGTATTGCTGTGGAGTGTATAAAGAAGGGTGGAGATGTGATAATAGATTGGTTGGTGAGACTTTTCAATGTGTGCTTTGCTGTGTCAATGGTACCAATAGACTGGAAGAGTGCATGTATTGTGCCGTTGTACAAGGGGAAGGGAGATCGGCAGGAGTGTTCAAGTTATAGAGGTATTAGTTTATTGTCAGTGGTTGGAAAGCTGTATGGCAGGGTGTTGATAGAGAGGATAATAAAGTGTACGGAAGTTGCAATAGGAGAAGAACAGTGCGGTTTTAGGAGGGGAAGAGGGTGCGTGGATCAGATGTTTGCAGTAAGACAGTTATGCGAGAAGTATTTAGAGGCATAAGGAGAGATATTTTGGGCTTTTATGGACTTGGAAAAAGCGTATGATCGTGTGGACCGTGAAGCAATGTGGAAGGTGTTAAGGATTTATGAAATAGGAGGAAATTTGTTAGAAGCAGTTAAGAGTTTTTATGAAGAGAGCAGAGCATGTGTGAGAGTAGGAAATGGTGAGTTGAGTGAATGGTTTGAGGTAAAGGTAGGTTTGCGACAGGGTTGTGTAATGTCACCATGGCTGTTTAATATGTTTATGGATGGTGTGGTGAGGGAGGTGAAAAGGAGAACTATGGGAAGAGGATTGGGTTTAGTAGGAAAGAATGGTAGAGATTGGGAGTTGAATCAGTTGCTGTTCGCTGATGACACAGCATTGGTGGCGGATTCTGATGAGAAACTGCAGCGGGTAGTCAAAGAGTTTGGTGTGGTTTGTGGAAGGAGGAAACTGAAGGTGAACGTCAATAAAAGTAAAGTAATGGTGTGTAATAGGGGAGAGCATAGGGTGAATCTAGATGTGAGGCTGGATGGGGAAATATTGGAACAAGTAGAGTGTTTTAAATATCTAGGAGGAACAATAAGCAGGAGTGGAGGTAAAACAGAGAGTGTGTGAAGGAAGGAAGGTTTTCGGAGCAATGGGAAGTATGTGGAAGACGAGAAATCTCGGAGTGAAAGTAAAAAGTGCACTGTATCAAGGAATTGTTGTGCCAACAGTGATGTATGGGGCTGAGACATGGGCTCTGAAGAAAAAGGAGAAAAGAGGGCTGGATGTGATGGAGATGAGCTGCTTGAGGAGTATGTGTGGAGTTACTCGTAGAGACAGATTGAGGAATGAAGAGATACGTAGGAGAGTGGGGCAGCAGGAACATTTGTCAGCCAGAGTGGACAGAAGGGTGCTGAGCTGGTATGGTCATGTTGAACGAAGGGGAGATGAAAGGCTTACAAAGAGAATATGTGAGTCAGGTACAAGGGGAGATAGAAGGGCAGGAAGACCCCCATTGAGATGGAGAGACTGTGTAAGAAAGGCTTTGGATGATAGAGGAATGACTATAGATCAGGCAGGGGAAGTGGTGGTGGACAGGAGTGAATGGAGAATGCTTGTGAATAGTTGAGTGAACACGTGGTCATTTGGAGTAAGGGGTCGGGCGCAAGTTGGACTAGATAATAGTCCATCAGGCGCCTGGCCCGGGGAGACGATTAATATGAAGGGTGTGCCTGGAAGTGTGGTGGGAGGGCTTGTGGCTTTGGCTCCGCTGCATGTCTGCCTGCCGAGATCGGAACCTCTCCGGGTGGTCAGGGGCCGGGGAGTGCTGGAGCGACCTTGGTAACCCTGGTCTCTGGGTCTTCTCCTGGGTGACCTAGATGTGTGAGAGTTTGTGTTTTTTATCTGTGTTTATTTTTTGTTTTATGTTGTTTTTGTGTTTTCCCTGTTCTTGCTCTGTCTTGAGTCGGCTACCCCCAAAATGGGGATTGGGCCTGAGCATATAGATAGATAGATAGATAGAACTGCTGATCACAATAATTTTCTTTTAATTTTTCTGAAGTGAATATACATATGTCAATATTTTGTCACACCTTCAAAATTTAAAGTTTGAATTTTGTGACTAAACCAGATTCTTCAAAATAGCAAACATTTAGAGTAGCTTTAGCCTATGCTTATTATTCTGTACCAGCTATACATATAGAGAAGTAGGTGAACAAGAAAACAAATATCACTATTGACCAAATAGTAACAGACATCATACTATAGCGTGAATTTATATACCGGTACTGTACTAAAAAGACTTATGATAAGTATACTCAAAGGATGACCCTGCTAAAGGATAAAATGGTGCAATATGAAGTCATACTATATACAGTACCGTACTGTACTGTAATTGAAAAGCAAGTTAGAAGAGGGAAGACTGAAGATGTGTCAGGTGGTATAATAAGGAGCTTATATGAGTAGAAGATGGAGGGTGATGGTATGGTATGCCTATATGCATGTTATTCTGTATTATTGTTAGAAAATGTGGAACACTAAAGAGTGAATAACACTATAGGTAAAACTTTGCAGTGAGGTAGGCTGTGATGCCCATCATAAACATTATGTAACACATATTAGAATAAAAGAAACATATTTGCTTTAAAGTATGACAGATCTGTTGATCAGTTGTACTTTCCAGCATTACATCAGAGTGATTGACCTATAGCCTGGGTATGAGCAAGTGAAAACACAAAACATTAAATGGGGACCATTTTGGGATGGGAACAAGGGGCATGAATGGACAAAGAAAGCTGGAGGTGTTCCCACCATGGTCATCTTTTAGTAGGGTATTCCTGGGAAGGAAAAAAAATAGTCTCAAAGATATTGATATTTTTTCAGTAGTACCGGTATTCATAAATATAAAAATACAGGTGATACACTCTTAACCCCAAGTGAAAAACAGTTCAGTACCAGTATATACTGTACGGTACATTATACAACATTGAAAGTACTGATAGGGTTTCACCTAACACCAGTTATACAAGTTTATAGTTGGGCATAGAGATAAGATAGAAACGTGCGCATATATATATACAGTACAGTATATATTTACGTCTCACATTTTACTACCAATGGAAGCTATGCTATATACTTAATGTATAGTCGTGGTCATGAATTTCTGGACAATTTTTGTAGAGATAATTATCATACACAGACTAACTATATTGGGAAACTGTAGGAACCGCACAGACAAATTACTGGGATTCACTAGTTAATATTCAATGTCTTGTATTAGGTGTATTCTGACCACGACTGTACATACCCGGTAGATTATTGGGTAGCATTCAAGGAGACTACAGCAAGACTCTTCTTCTTCTTCTTACCTCTGACCAGGTATAGGCTATCCTAGTGTTTACTAGCCTATACCCCTTTGAAAGGACATTAGCCTAACAACCTTACCTAACCTATCCTAGTATTATGAGTGGGGGCTGCTGCCCCACACCCCCGCTATTTGACATCTTTGGCAGATTTTTGGTGTATTTTTCTGTGAAATCGGGTTTTTTCAAGTGTCGATAACGAAATTCCTCCATGCGGACTATAATGAGAAAAATATGGCGAGTCTATTGGTCCCTATTTTCCCTAATAAATTGTTTCTAATAAGGCGGATGTAGTGTCCTTGAAGATTATCGATTATTGAAGCGTGGGGTTTAAGTTAACAGCCCCCAGGGGGTAAGGGGGCCTTCATCTAATGGTGGAGGAAAAAAAGAATATGCCTCACGCATCCTACTGCATGTCGTACAAGGCGACTAATAGGGGGGATGGTGATAGACTTGCGGACCAAGTAGCCATCACTATACAATGAAGCCTTGTTATTGGTGCTGGCATTGTCTCTATATGATAGTGCTGTGACAGGGCTTCATTGTACTTGCTCCAAGTTGCCTAATGGCGGCACACTGGCAGTGGGTGTCGCTCCCTCTGGACCCGGCCCTGGCACCCTGGGCCCAACCTGGACGAAATCGTACAAGTAGACTGGGATGGTATGGACATGTGGAGAGAATGGATGAACAAAATTGGGTGAAAAAATGCAGGTCTGTGATTGTGGAGGGAGCTGCACCAAGGGGTGGACCGAGGAAGACCTGGGATCGGACTATACGCGCCGATCTCAAATCCAAGAACTTGACAAGTGAAGCAGCCCTTAACAGGGTTGCCTGGAATGCCGCCATTAGGACAAGAGACTGAAACTGCACTTATGTGTGGAACACTCAGTCTTAAAATTTTATGTATGTATGTGTATGTAGCCTCAAGTAGATTTTTCCATGAAACTACTAACATTTTCTAGAATCTGCATAGGGCAGATTCTAGATATCAGCAGTGGCTGATATCTGGAGTTCACCCGTAATGCTCTGAGAACCTGCAAAGTGCTTATTACCAGTATATGGAATGCAACAAAATGCTGTGTTATAGGATAATCGCATTAGGGAAATAAAATGAGTTAGTATTTCTATGAAAGGGTTAAAGATAAAACAAATTCTTACTAATTATATTTGTTATTTCGTAAGTGTCATTCTATACTTGTACAGTACAGTAAACTTCCGTTAATCCGAAGGGCAGCGGACCGGCCCTCGTTCGGATTAGTGGATTTTTCGGATTATCGGACTTTACCCCTATGAACCTGTGTATGACGAAAACATTGAGGCATTAGGCCACCCAAATGACACAATGGTGCACACACACATATCATATGTTCATGAAATCACTTCAAAAGTTTACCATTGTCATTGTAGCCTATTACCTACTTCAAAACATTCAGATTAATGGTCAAAGGAATCTGCTGCTATAAACGTCTTCTTCTTCTTCCGTCTACTAGCGAGTTTGTCTTGCTCTTGAAGATCAGATGTGGTTCGGGAAGTAATGCCTTAACAACGGCACTTCCCTGATAGGTTCTTGTAATTTTCCTTTTGTGATGTGCTCTGTTATATTATATTGTATTGAAAGCACCCTTGTCTTGTTGTCTTGAAAGCACCCTTTGGACGCTCCGATCACTGAACTATAAATAGTAGCGTATCGGAACGTCCAAAGGTGCATTTTCAAGCTCAAGACTAATACGTCCAAAGGTGCGTTTTCAAGCTCAAGACTGAATGCGCTTGCAGAAAATGCGGTGCAAGTCAGTAGCGCATCGGAGCGTCCCAAGGATGCGTTCAAGAGCAAAACAAACTCTCTAGCAGACGATGTGGAAGAAGAAGAAGAAGGTGTTTACGTTTATATCAATAGCTTCCTTTGACCATTAATCTGAATGTTTTGAAGTAGGTAATAGGCTACAATGACGATGGTAAACTTTTAAAGTGAATTCATGAACATATGATATGTGTGTGCTCCATTATGTGTCATTTGAGTGGCCTAATGCCTCAAAAAGGGGACTTTGGGACTTCTTGAAATTCGGACCATCGGGTGAATTCGGATTTGGCCTCAAATTGAAAAATTCGGACTATTGGGAGATTCGAATCATCGGTCGTCGGATTAACGGACTTTTACTGTATTTACATGATTTAATGTTTAAATTTAGTTACCAACAAGCCTAGGAAATTATTAAAATTCAACAGTTGGGAAAGTCTTACTTTTATTCAAAATTTCTAAAAAATACGGTATATCCTCATTCACATGAATTTTTACTCAATTATATGTATGAAAGTGAAATTTGAATGATTTACAAGGAAAAAAAACTAATTACTGGTACAGTACCGGTACTGTACAACAAATCCGAGCGAAGTTTTGAGAAAACCTAGTTACCGGTAGGTTTCTCCAATTTTGGAGTTTCCTTAACCCTCCTGGCCCGGTTGTCATTTTAAAATGACACCACGAACTAAGGGCAGGAGCCCGGGTGTCATTTTAAAATTTGTAAGCTTGAAAGCCTATTCAGCTTGGTCTGAACGCCGTGCGTCCGACGCATGTAAACAAAGCCGATCGTTACGTCACCGCACCTCCGAAAACAAGAAGAAGACTCGTTTGTTATTGTACGTCTGTATGTCGTTGTTTCAGTAGTGAAAAGATCGTCATATTGCTAACATCGCCTGCAAGTGCTCTCCACTGAAATCGTCAACACAACTGAACCAGTTGACATAGAGAGCTCTACTCAACGCCAGTCTACAGATTGGAAACCGCACTACATTTATAGATGCGTGGGAAATTTCTAGCAGTTAAACTAAACAAAAATACGGTAGCCTAGGCCTAGACGTTTTTCGGCCAGATCGCCCGGGTAGCCCACACTGTCATTTTGAGAGCCTGCCCGGGCCAGGAGGGTTAAATACAAAAGAAAGAAAAAAAGAAAGAAAACCCATGCAAACTTTATATTTTTTAAGTATTATCATTGTTTTATGTCTTTAACGCCTTACGAGCGGGCCCGTCAGTAACTTCTACTACCCACCAAGCGGGTGGTTTTACCCTAAACGACCTTGTTTCCGTGCTCTTTTTCATGCATAAACAAGAGCCAGAGCGTAATACAATTATGTATCCCTGAAAGGGCGATAATTGAGCTTTCCAATGACACCAGAACCATCCTTCTACGACCACGCGTTCTCTTGCAACGATCGTGCAAGACCAGTGCAAAATCCCTAAAATACGGTAATTTCCTTACATAATTCCATGTGTAGCGAGGCAGTGAGTGTGGGTGTGTGTGTAGTAGGGCCCAGTGCTGGCGCGAGAGCCATGCCGAACGGTCAGAGCCGACCTACGCTCCTCCCACCGCTCGTCTCTCTCTCAGAGCCAAATATTGCTCAGAATTGCACACCGCCTTAAGTCGGTCCCCGCCACAGTCCTTTCTTCTCTAGCCCGACTTAAGTCCACCCCCGCCAGACAAGGGTTAATTTAACCCAACATTTTGGTAAGGTTGTAGTATTCGGGCCTATCGCCCGTCTTGTTTACACTACTCACAGGCTCGCAATCACGTTCCCATCTATTCTAACTGCCTTGGGATACAATAATACGGTAGCCCCCCCCATCACCCCACCCCCATTACTTATTGTCATCATCATATATATTGCCAGCAGGGGAAAAAATGCAGTCAAAATAGACGGAATTTAACCGCGACCGCACGACCTATGTTCACATGACGACCGTACACCCGGATACTACATCCTTCCCCACATTTTCCCTAATATTCATAGCCTGCCCCACTGCAGCTCCAGTATCGAGGACAGCACATTATGTATAATGAAGCATTTCATCAAGAGATAAATGATCGGTAAACATTTTGTTACTTTGGCCATTTTTTTTTTTTTTTTAGTTTTACCTAAAACCCTGATGTACCTGTATATTCAAGTAGAATATTATGGTACAAACCTATAAATCGGTAATATACGGGCCCATTACACCGAGAATATTAAAAAAACAAAAAAAAGTGGGGAGGGCTTGGCAATGATGCCGTATTCGGGCGTACCACCTGCCTTGTTTACACAACATAGACGCTCGCGATCACGTTCCCGTCTATTTTGACTGCCGTAGGCTACAATAATAGGTTGACTCCCCCCATGACTCATTGTCATCATCATATCTATTGCCAGCAGGGGGTAAATAACAGAAAAAATAGCCGTCAAAATAGACGGGAACTTAACCGCTGGCGATCGACTGTCGACCTATGTAAACATGACGACTGTATGCTCGGATGCTACATCCTTCCCGATGACTTTGAAGCTCAGGGAAAATGAGGGGTTAAGACGTTTAACGAGTGAATATGGATAAAACACATTGTCCAAACCTTTAATTATTTGAATAGTACATAACTACGGAAACTCGTCAAGTTTTGTAGTTACGAGATGTAATATAGACATAAAATACGATATATGCGGGTCGATCCACACTCGAACGTCATCCGTTCCTCAGTGTAAACGCACGACTGCAGGCAGACCGCTAGATATCCTATTCCTAACGCTAACCAAACATACCGTAGGCCAATTGATTTACCCTAAAGTAAGCAAATCGCACAAAGTCGAGGTAACATTTTGCTCCGTTTTGTTTTTCTTTCAAGGGGGCCAAATCAGGGATCCGAATCATTATATGATTGGTTGAGGGGGGCACTCACCCCCTCAGAACTTAGTGTAATCATCATCTATGTTGCCATTAGGGGGCATCAACAAAAGACAGATATGATAATCCCGCGCACGAGTTGGTATGAATAATGAACGGATCGCCAGGATCGGCTAGATAGTCAACAAAACTGGGATTCAAACACAAGAAGTGGCGGATCTATCACAGACTTTACTCTTACAGGTGCCTGTGCACATATTAGTAGGTAATAGACTAGTGCCAGGGCCCAGGGATGTACATTCTGCTTTACAGGTAGGAGTACAGTATCAGAAATTGTATTCACGGCAAAAATATAGTGATAAATTGGCACCAATCCATCAGGGGAGGTGTGGCGGAGTGGTCTAGCCACTGGACTGGTAATCCAATGGACCCGGGTTCGAATCCCAATATGTCAATGGGAAGATATTATTGGGATGGAATTTGTGCTGTACCTAGTATCAGTGCATTACCACAGCACACCGAAATGCCAAAAAAATACCCTCATTGTTCCCTGATTAAATAGCATTGTATGAATATTCCCATATTCAAAAATATGCTACAAGGGGGCAATGCCTAGCGAGTTAATTGCTCCATAGGTGGCGTTCTGAGAGTGAGGGTCCGAGTCTGAGGGAGTGAGACTGTGAAGCGCAGAGGCGAGGCGGCTTCAGAGATGGAATTGCTTCGAGCCGTGAAGCTTTGCATGTCTCACTCCCTAGACTGGAGCAACACCTCACGGGCCTCACCGTGTTCAGCGGTAGAGTGTAAAGGCTCTCAACCTATGCCCGAGAGGGAGTAGTTAATTAATCTAGAATTAATGAATGGGGACAAGAGAATCTAGTTTCCTTTAATGCACAGAAAACCAAGTACATTCAATTTTCTAACCGACAGAATCTCACTGACTCCCATATATTTTTTAATGATGTAAATATTCCCACTTCCCCTAGTATTGACATTCTCGGTGTAACATTAACTACTAACTTGAGCTGGACACATTATGTTAGAAGCATTGCTAAGAATGCCTCTAAAAAACTGGGACTCCTGTACAGAGTTCGAGAATTCTTCACTGACGAGCAGTTGGCCGTAATATATAAAAGTCATGTGCGCTCTCAGATGGATTACTGTTCACCTCTGTGGGGTGGAAGTGGAGTGGTTGCATTGAGGCAGTTGGACAAAATTCAAAATAAAGCTATTAGATTAATCAATAACCCTGCAATCACACAGGACCTTCCTACATTAGCCATACGAAGAAACGTTGCATCCCTTGCATTATTCTAGATATTTTCACAGCAATTGTTCCGAGGAACTTGCTTCAATTGTGCCGCCTCTCCACATCTTTCCCCGTAGAACTAGGGCAGCTGAGAGCGCCCATGAATTTACACTTTCTCCTCCACAATGCAGAACTTCTGCTTATCAGAATTCATTTATCCCCAGAGCTACTACTCTTTGGAATTCACTTCCCTCGAATTGCTTTCCACAAACTTACAATCAACAAATGTTTAAATCCAGTTGTTACAAACATTTTATGAATGGAGGATGCCTTTAGGCACATGGACCTTTTTGTTTTATCTGTGTTTTTCCTTCCTCCGTTCATTGTCTCTTAAAAAAAAAAAAAATTGGAATATAGAAGAAGGAAAAAAAAAAAAAATCTAGACTAGCCCTAGTATGAAATAATCAAAATACACACATAGGCCTAGCATGAAAATATAGCAGAAAGGGCAAGGATGTAGTATGCGGGTTTACCGCCCGCCTTGATTACACTACACAAACGCTCGCGATCAGGTTCCCGTCTATTTTGACTTACATGGGTTACTATAATAAGTTGCGGGGGGACTTTGCCCCCTCTAATCCCCCCATGACTTAGTCTATCGTCATCCTCATATATATTGCCAGCAGGGGGCAAATAACAGAACAAAATAGACGGGAACTTAACCGAGAGTGATCGACCTATGTAATCATGCCGACCGTCGGCCCGTACACCCGGATACTATATACGGGTAAAATGTAGAGTTCCAGCATACCGCAAGGTCTTGTTTACACTACGCGTAGTGGCGTCGGACCTTTGCCATCATGTTCCCGTCTATTTTGACTGCCTTTGGATACCAACCCCCCTCAACATATTGTCATCATCTTATATATTGCCAGCAGGGGGCAAATAACCTAAAAAAATCGCCGTAAAAATAAACGCAAAGTTAACCGCGGCGATCGCCCTATGTAAACATGACGACCGTACGCCAGGAATCTACATCCATCCCCTATATCCTTCCCCAGAAAAGTCTGTGTTTACTAATAAAAACTCATGATGGTGCACTTATAGAAATTTACCAATATCATAATTTGTCCATAGGCTCACCTAGGCTAGGTGTTACGGTGTAATAATAATAATAGGCTAATAATTCAATCGTTGGACCTAGCCTAGGCCTAGGCCTATACTGCGAAAGATTAGTACCGGTAGCCTAAATTTCATAAACTGCACTAGACTTAGGCTAGGCTGCTGTTACTAGTTTACCAATACTGTAGGCTAACACAAAAATTAAAAAATATGCAACTAGCCTAGGCTAGATGATGTAGTATAAGAGTTTAGTCTAATCAACATATTAGCCCTAATTTAAAAGATGATGTAGCATTGTAGTATCCTATAAAGTTTTAATCAAAATTTGAGTTTATATCTCATAATCTCAGCAAGTAGTAGCCTATTATAGATTTTTGTTTGTTTAATTTAGGCTACACATTGAATTTGACGTGTCATTGCTGCTGGCCTCTGCAATGGTGAATGGTTTAGCAATAGGCTATGGTAGCTGAAGAGCGATTAGAGCTGCAGGTATCTTGTGGGTGGAGATTGTAGGAACAGCATTACTCTTTAACCTGACAAGCGCGATATAGACCTAGGTGCTAGGGTAGTTATTTGTGCATTTCTAGCCCTGGATTCTGACAGAATTCGTTATATTTACAATATAAACCATTATTTGTTTTCGGTATGCTTTTATTTTACATATATGATGTATATATGAACCTTCAAGAGTGCTAAAATAAGTGGGAAAAGCATTTGGGTGGTGAAAAACGAAGATATTGGCCACCCGGTCATAATCTCAGGCGAGAGAGAGCCACAGGCAGCCCTCCCCTCTCGCTGTCTGGGAGTCAACTGAGACGAGCGGGGCGGTGTGTGCCGGTGTCTGGGTGTTGCATAACGATCTTTTATGCAACCCACTTGTGCTACATTATCGCGGGAGAAAAAAATAACCGATAAATGATGATAAGTGGATAAATAGGTGATAATTGAGGAGGGGGGGAGGGGGGAATAAGGTGGGGAAGGAGGGGAGGGGGAGGGGTGAGAAACACATGGATGAGTACTAGAGGGGAATTATCTCACCTAGAGACAAAATCCTTTGTTTTGATAGGCCCTTTTTTTTTTTGGAAGGCTTTTTTTATGGTCTTGCTTCCGTGAGGCCTATCGCGTTCCCTATAGGAAGCCTTCCGTTAGGCCTATCGCGCTTGCCGGGTTAAATGTAGTCTCTTTGCCAAGCCCATTATAACCCGTTGCTTATTAATGGGAAGAGAATGTGATAGGAGTTGTGACGGAGGAGGAGAACAGGGTGGAGGTGTCACAGGGAGGGACAGGAGACAAAGTTGCAGACCCAGTAGTGCTAAGGGGGGAGTAGTGTACGGACAGGAGGAGCGGGATGGTGTAGTTGCTGAAGGAATGGTAGATGGATTAAGGATTATGTTTAGTAATGTGGATGTGTTTACCCAGGACAAGAAAAGAAAACTGATGTGTAGGTTGCAGGATGAAGAAGAAAAACCTGATGTCATAGCCTTACAGGAAGTAAGACCAAAAAATGCTAGAATTGAAAGGGAACTGGTGGAGTATAGTTTGGAGGGTTTTGAGTTATATGAGAGGAATGCTATTAGAGCAGAGGTTGGAAGAGGACTGTTTATTTATGTAAGAAAAGAGCTCAAGGTTAATGAGGTGGATATGAGACAGCAGTATTGTGAGTATTTGTGTATTGAAGTAAAATGTAAAAGAGGATCCATTCTAATTGCCTCTATATATAGAAGCCCAAATAATAGTAGGGAAGAGGATGATAACCTACTGAAAGCAATGGAGGAAATAGATAATAGAGAGAACAAATATAAGATTTTGATTGGAGATTTCAATTTGCCAAGGATCAACTGGGCAAATTGTACTACTCCAGCGGGACAGTGTAGCCTGGAAAACAAGTTTATAGAGAAAGTGAGAGATTGTTTTTTAACGCAACATATTACAGAGATGACAAGATATAGAGATGGCATGCAGGGGAGTGTACTTGATTTGATTTTTAGCAATGAGGAGGATATAGTGGAACATGTCAATGTGGATAGCCCTATAGGTCGTAGTGACCATGCCTGTATAAGCTTTAGTTGCCATATTAAAACAGAGAGGGATAATAGAAGTAATAAAAAAATATACATGTATGAGCAGATTATGAGCTGCTGAGACGGTGTTTGGACATTGACTGGGGGCAATACTTGAACGGTGAAGACGCTGAAGGAATGTGGAGGAAAATTAGAGTTAAACTGGAGAATGCTGTATCCAAAAGTGTACCAGTAAGGGAATATAAGGATAAAACAAAATTGAGGAAAAGAACGAACCCAGAATTGCCAATGAAAAGAAAGCTTTGGACATTAATTAGAAGAAAGAAACGATTGTGGGAAAGACTAAAATTGTTAAAAAAGAACAGGGGGTCTAGTATAGAAGCTAAAGAAGTGGATCTGGAACGCAGACAAATAAACAATAAAACAAGGAGGGGGGTGAAGGAGAGGGAGAGAGAGATTGCTAGAAATGTGAAGGATAATCCAAAAATATTCTGGAAGTATATTCAGGAAAAGTTAACAAGAAGAGTAGGTATCCCAGAACTGATAGGAGACTTGGATGATGGGAATAGAGCAGAAACTGATAAGGAGAAAGCAGAGGTGCTGGGGAAATACTTTGGGGAGGTACTAACAGTGGAGTCGGTTGATGCAGTGCCTACTATTCCCATCAAACAGGCACCAGCACTAGAACTAATAGAGTTTTCCCATGCTAGAATAAGGAGGGCTATAGAAAAAATGAACAGAAGTAAGTCCCCGGGACCGGATGGGATACATCCAAGAATCATAAAGGAAGGAGGTGAGATGTTAGTAGAGCCATTAAATTTTTTATTTGAGGTATCATCTTTTAATACAGGACAAATCCCGACGGACTGGAGAGAGGCGAACATAACAGCTATATTTAAGAAGGGAAAGAGAAATGACCCAGGAAATTATAGACCAGTCAGTTTGACAAGTGTTGTGTGTAAACTAATGGAAACGGTAATTAGAGAAGGAATAATGGAGCATATGAAATCAAACCAACTTTTCAGTGGGAGACAGTTCGGATTCTTGCCGGGGAGGTCGACGGTACTACAGCTAATTAAGGTGGTAGATGATTGGATGCAAACTCTGGAGGATGGTGATGTAATAGACGTGGTATATTGCGATTTTATGAAGGCCTTCGATAAGATACCACATAAAAGGTTAATAGAGAAAGTTAGAAGCTATAGTATAGGGGAGAAATGTGTGAAATGGATAGAAGCCTTCCTGAAAGACAGAGGGTACTGGTGAATGGAATAGGCTCGGGGTGGAGGGAAATTACAAGTGGGGTACCTCAGGGATCTGTGTTGGGACCACTACTGTTCGTTATATTTATCAACGACTTACCTGAAGTTATTACCAATGGAAGTGAGATATACCTGTATGCAGATGACACTAAGCTGTATAGAAGAGTGAGGAGTAAGGAAGATGTGGGTTTGCTTCAAGGAGATGTGGAGGGCATGAAGGGATGGTCTGAACATTGGTTAATGCCTTTTCATCCAAAAAAATGCAAGTACATGCGGATTGGGACTAGCAAGATAGACAAGGTAGGATACAGTATGTATGAAGCGATGGAGGAAGTGAATGCAGAAAAGGATATAGGAGTAGTGATAGACAATAAGTTAAATTTCTCAGAACATTTAGAGGAAAAGATAAACAAAGCCAATAGAATTGTAGGGCTGATAAGGAGGACATTTGTGTCACTTGACGAAGAAATATTCAGGAATCTCTATACAGCGCTGGTTAGGCCGCACCTGGAATATGCGAACCAGGTGTGGGCTCCATATATGGTAAAGGATATACAGTAGAAGCAGAGGAGAGCTAGCAAGCTAGTACCAACGTTGAAGAACGCGGGCTATGAACAGAGGTTGAGGACACTGGCATATAGGAGAAAGAGAGGGGATATGATAGAGACTTTTAAGATAGTGTCAGGAAAGTATGATGAGGATGTGTGTGAAGGTATCTTCTTGATGCGGGAGGGAACAAGAACGAGAGGACACTAAGAAAATTTACAAAGAAAGAAATAGGCTTGAAAAGGCAAAGGACTTATTTTGTGATAGAGTGGTAAATGAGTGGAACGCGCTGCCCCAGTATGTAGTCGATTCCGAATCAATAAGGAAGTTTGAAAGTAATCTTGATAAAGCATGGGGAAGACAAGATTTGAAGTTTGATTATAAAGCAAAAATACTGAATAGTAAAAATGTTGCGTCTGCTGCCGCCGCCGCCAACACAGTGAACAACCGCAGTAGTGCAAGTACTGGCACTGAGCTGGATACACAGGCCTAGTTTGCCTTTTTCTAGAGGATCTACTGTAAGAAGAATGCACTCTCCTCGAAATGTTCAGTAGGCTACACATAGCCTACAGCTAGACTTTGGCTTTTCATTCCAAATTCTTGTCTGGTTGACAAAAACATACCATTTTCTAACATACTGTTCTTGTCCAGGAAATTTATGAAGAGACATACATGGTCCAGGTGTGTTAAAACACCCAAATACCACACAGCGATTCGGCAAACATAACTGCTCCTGACGAGGGGTGAGGATGCATTGACCGTGACTGACGTGAAATTAACCTGACAAGCGCGATATAGACCTAGGGGCTAGTTATTTGTGCATTTCTAGCCTTGGATTCTGACAGAATTAGTTATATTTACAATATATACCATTATTTGTTTTCGGTATGCTTTTATTTTACATATATGATGTATATATGAACCTTCAAGAGTGCTAAAATAAGTTGGAAAAGCATTTGGGTGGTGAAAAACGAAGATATTGGCCACCCGTACATAATCTCAGGCGAGAGAGAGCCACAGGCAACCCTCCCCTCTCGGTGTCTGTGAGTCAACTGAGACGAGCGGGGCGGTGTGTGCCGGTGTCTGGGTGTTGCATAACGATCTTTTATGCAACCCACTTGTGCTACATTATCGCGGGAGAGAAAAATAACCGATAAATGATGATAATAAAAGGAAAAATAGGTGATAATTGAGGAGGGGGGGGAGGGGGGAATAAGGTGGGGAAGGAGGGGAGGGGGAGGGGGAGGGGTGAGAAACACATGGATGAGTACTAGAGGGGAATTATCTCACCTAGAGACAAATTCCTTTGTTTTGATAGGCCCCCCTTTTTTTTTTGAAGGCTTTTTTTATGGCCTTGCTTCCGTGAGGCCTATCGCGTTCCCTATAGGAAGCCTTCCGTGAGGCCTATCGCGTTTGCCGGGTTAATTCATTCCCAAATATTTTCGCTCTCTATTCCTGGTGACGTCACACATCATTGCCAGTGCGTGTTGTTAATAATGCTTTTTTTACCATTATGGAGTGATATTCTTGGTAAATCATATATAGGCCTAACCAGTTATTTATCAGCTCCCTTAGAACCTCTCAACCATGATAAAAAATAAATGTGTTAATTCATGCATCACCACCTTTAAGAAAGCCCACCACTAGTGGGGCTATGCCGTCAAGGAAGATTTGAGGTTTAAAGACAGCAAAAAATATGCTTAGCTAAGCTAGGCTAGCCTAGGCCTATAGCCTAAAGGCCTACCCTAGGAGTTCTATGAGTTCCCCTACTAGCGGGGAGGGCTATGATAATGAAGATCAAGGAAGACTTGAGGTTAAAGACAGCAACAAAATAAGCTAGCCTATGACAATAACCGTTTGCCGTGGGATTATATGGATAGCCTAGGCCTAGCCTATAGGATACTACATCCTTACCATTATTTTTTAGGTAACGGTATACAGTATAAGCTTTCTATAATAGGCTAATGATTAGACCTAGGCATATTACTAGAAATGAGTATTTACCCTTTGAGAATTTCATTAAGTCCTGGGAGGGGGACTTGCCCCCCCCCCCCCCCCTCAACTTATTCTGTACAGTATCCCACGGCAAACTGGTTAGGTCTAGGCTATGTGGAAATTAATGTTTTTGCTCCCTACTCTTAAAATATAGGCTATGATAATTTTAATAAGTCCTGGGGGGGGGGGGTCCCTCGATTTAGACTATTCTTTCCACGGCAAACGGTAATGGGAAAATTAGGTTTTTGCCCCTACTGTTAAAATAGGCCTATATGACTTAGCCTATTATCGCTTTTTATCCCTCAATTTTGTATATCCCTTCCCACTATCAGGGGTCGTTTCTTAACATTGATGAGCTGCATAAGAGTAAGATACACTGTACCGGAACCGTAGCTGCATAAGAGTAGGCTACACTGTACCGGTACCGTACTGTACTGCATTTCTAGACTAAATTTTCGGTCATGATTTGGGTATCACTGAAGACTACTTTCGCAGTCTTACCGTTATTTTATATTTTTCTTATTTCATATAGGCTAGGCTACCGGTAACTCTTTAGCCAGAATACCGGTACAATTTAATAGACTGTACAGGCTAGCCTACCGCCTACAGTGCATTTTTAGATTTCCCGGCCAGGACTTGGGTATCACTTAAGAATCTTTCTGCAGCCTATGTACAATTACTGTATTTGTTTTTATTTATTCAAGGAATATAGTACAGTAGTTTATTGTTCAATTGTTTATAGCCTAATGTTATGAGTAGAAAATGTGCATTACCTTACCATAAGCTAACTTCACTTAGTCTTAGTGTGCAAAACTTGTGGGAGCTGCCACGCTGCCACTAGCCTACCCCCACAGTCCACACACCCGCTAACTAACCTGTTACCAGTACCTATATAGCCTAATTGGCATGTCTTGTCATTACTATAACCTGACTTAGTCTTCACGGGGGTAACAAAGACTTGATTGAATATTTTCGGCATTAGTAGAATTTTGGGTCTTTTAAAGTTGTTTTGAAAATTATGATGAATTTCTACATTCCTATTGATTGTACTTTACCCGAGATGAGAATACCCAGGTATTTTGTACTCAGCCCAGAGAAAATAATAGACAAACAAATGTTCTAATCAAAGTATATTTATGAAACTTATGTATTTTAACCAGTACTCTACAGTAACTTGTATCAAATGAAAGGATATAGCCTAAATTAATTATGCAATAGGCCTACTTCTGGGAATGCAATAACAAATATACCGGTACTGTACATGACATTTTAGTCAATATTTACGAGCCGCACCAGAGGTGGGATCTCATTTCTAATGGTAGTTTTGGGTGCCTATAATTTTATGATTCATTGCTATATCATTTTTATCCACCGGAAAATAAAAACAATTCTTGGCTTTATTTATTTATTTTTATTTTTTTGCATTAACCTAACCAAAAAACCTAACCTAACCTAACCTAAATGTACAGTATTTGGGGGCTGTTAAGGTTAGGTTTTTTGGGTTAGGTTAATGCTAAAAAAAAAAAAAAAAAAATTGGGAAGGATGTAGTTACTGGGTGTACCACTACCGACATACAACATAAATCATCTATAAATACTTATAATAAAATAAATACTTATAAATCTATAATACTAGGTTAGGTTTTTTGGTTAGGCTAATGTATTTTTGTATCCAAAGGCAGTCAAAATAGACGGGAACATGATGGTGAGCGTCCGCGTACTGTAAACAAGACTGGCGGTACACCCGGTAACTACATTATTGCCAAAATATTTTCCGGTGGATAAAATTTATATAGTAATGAAGCATAAAATTATAGGAACCCAAAACTACCATTAGAAATGAGATCCCAGCTGTGGTGCGGCTCGTAAATATTGACCAAATTTTTTATTGGACAAGTTATAAAACAAAGAAATGGAGTGCTAAGAATGATTTAAAAAAAAAATGTTTTCAATGCCTACATTAATGGTCCTGGCAGGCAACCAGCTCCTTTAGTATCCTGAACATACATAACATCCTTACAATTATTATTCATTCCGTTTAATAAATTTTGAGAATGTATTGTGCGTATAAGAACTTAAACATCTCAAAAATTCTCCGGCGGCCGGGGGGCTATGCGCCCCCGGACCCCCTGTTCGGAAGCGCCGCGCAAAATTGATCTTGGGCAGCTTCAGAAAAAATTATGGCAAGAATGTCGTTACCGGGTGTACCGCCCGTCTTGTTTACACTACGCGGACGCTCACCATCATGTTCCCATCTATTTTGACTGCCTTTGGATACAAAAATACATTACCCTAACCTAACCTAGTATTATAGATTTATAAGTATTTATTTTATTATAAGTATTTATAGATGATTTATGTTGTATGTCGGTAGTGGTACACCCGGTAACTACATCCTTCACAAAATTATCCAGAACTGGATATTTCCTGTTTTGGCACCCTGTCATTGTCCCTAATAAATTATGGGTTATAATTGAAGACAACCCGGATACGAGCCCCATCAATAATTATCAGTGTTCTAGAAGTTTCATAGACGATACTATATGTTGGTGTACATTTAATTACCGTCGCAAATTCACTATAAGTGAAATACGAGAAACTGTTGGATTGTTCACCGATAAACAGGGAACGTGAGCTGGGTTTAGACCGTCCCATAAACAGGGAACGTGAGCTGGGTTTAGACCGTTGCGCACCCATAAACAGGGAACCTGAGCTGGGTTTAGACCGTCTTTTAGTTTTCGGTTAGGTTAGGTTAGGCTAATGTTGAAAATACTAAAATGCGATGGTCCTCGGTATTAAACAACACTGTATATCAAAGAAAAATAAACAAAAAAATAAAATTAACGGTAAATCTACAGTTATACTACCCCTCCCCCCTTCAAAACACGCCTTTTAGCGTGTTTTTGGATGGTTCAGCAGACGCGGAAACTGGAAAAAAACTTATTTTGATAAAAATTTATCACCAACCAGATAAGAGTTTTTCAGGTAATTTTTTGTTGTTGTTTTTCTTTTTCTTTGATAAACAGTGTTGTAATACCGAGGATCGTCGCATTTTAGTATTTTTAACATTAGCCTAGCCTAGCCTAACCTAACCTAACCGAAAACTAACCTGTCTCGCGACCGGTCTAAACCCAGCTCACGTTCCCTGTTTATGGGTTCGCGAAGGTTTGTAATACTTCAATGTATCTATTTCAAGTCAAATATACATTTCGAAAAATCTACAGTTATACTACCCTTATTTTGTCACTATTCTGTTGGTACTAATGGGTTAATATTATTAGTAGTAGACTTAGTATGGTTTGCTGATGCGCGGAAATGTATATTTGACTTGTAATAGATACATTGAAGTATTACAAACCTTCGCGAACCCATAAACAGGGAACGTGAGCTGGGTTTAGACCATCGCGCACCCATAAACAGGGAACGTGAGCTGGGTTTAGACCGGTCGCGAGACAGGTTAGTTTTCGGTTAAGTTAGGTTAGGCTAATGATAAAAATACTAAAATGCGACGGTCCTCGGTATTAAACAACACTGTAGGCCTATATCAAATAAAAGTAAAAAACAACAACAAATTACCTGAAAAACTCTTATCTGGTTGGTGATAATTTTTTATCAAAATAATTTTTTTCCAGTTTCCGCGTCTGCTGAACCATCCAAAAACATGCTAAAAGGCGTGTTTTGAACGGGGGAGGTGGTGGGGGGTAGTGGGGGAGGGGTAGTATAACTGTAGATTTACCTACATTTCCGCACATCATCAAACCATACTAAGTCTAGCCTACTACTAATAATATTAACCCATTAGGCCTAGTACCAACAGAATAGCGATAAAATAGGGGTAGTATAACTGTAGATTTATCCATTAGCCTAACTTAACAACCTTACCTAACCTATCCTGGCGAGTGCCCAGGGTTGAAATAGGGGAGCTATCCCCCCGCCAAAGGCGGCTTTCTAGGGCCTTTCCTAGCTGATGCTGAGAGGATTGGGTTCTAGTCATGTGGTGATGGGCTGGTCTATCAGAGTGAGAACTGAGCGATCTCTGCCATACCCATAGCTTACTCTGACTGTTCCTTTTACTTATATATTTTCTAAATCTCACGTGACGGCGTCTCTTCCGTGGATTGACCTCCCAATCTACCAAGATTGGAAGCCAAAGCGTCACATTTTCCCTTTGCCCCTCAACTTTCTCTTCACAATTGCTGAGGGGCACAGGGCCCTGGGTGGGGCTTTGGTTTCCCGGGTACGTGTTTCTGCACCCTCCTCAGCTCCCCGCCGTGGAGTGGCTTCGGTCACCCAGGCTTTATTGTGGTAGGCAGGGGCTACCTGAACGTCTTGTTGCGGGAGTGAAGCGTAAATGAGAACCCCTTTACTATATAGGCTACACTAACTCAATATGTCGCTTTAATATGGAGTTAAAACTATTCACTTAAGTAATAGACAAGTTATTTATGTAAGGGATAATGTAATGCAGAAATCAAGGAATCAAATATGAAGTAGAAAACGTCCTACAAACCTTGTTGCTGCGATGGGTTGGGTTGAACCTTCCTTCTTACTCGTCTATTACGCCTCTAACCAAGCAAGTCCTCGTAGTTCTATTCCTCCCAAGCGTTAGTCGCCTCCATGACACCATACACTCGCGCGTACCGCCGATAATACCGCCGCAAACAACGAATAGCACGATAAAACATAAGCATAATTACACCGTGACTTCCCCACGTGTCCCTGGACGGACGGGCTCCGTATGAAAATGCAGCGTCACCACATCTATCTCATATGCGGCGCAATAAATAACAAAATACGCTAGATAGTCGAAATGCTCCTTATCACTATAAACGGTAATAATTATATCTAAAATATAATTTCTACATATTACATATATGCATAAGAATACTATACTTCATGTCTTAATCTATTAAAACAGTAA
The DNA here is from genome assembly GCA_032716605.1 of Paralithodes platypus. Classification (NCBI taxonomy): domain Eukaryota; kingdom Metazoa; phylum Arthropoda; class Malacostraca; order Decapoda; family Lithodidae; genus Paralithodes; species Paralithodes platypus. The sequence goes on along the minus strand of CM064578.1, from coordinate 41,564,605 downwards.
TAAAACTACGTCACAAGATAAGAATACATATATCTTTGAGCTAGCGGTGAACATGCTAGGTTGGCAATTCTACTGAGCGATGACTTGGTGGGCGGAGCCTTATATAGGGAGAATTTACGGCGGCATTTAAACATTAAAGCCAAACCATAATCTATCCACATTAATATCGACACAGGGAAGGGATGAGTCAACCCAAACCCCTTCCCAATAATTAATTATAATCTTCAAATACATATACCAGGCCCTACCCTCACATTTTTTGCTACCCAAACCCCATGCGTGTATTTCGTAACCTAAAATGAAGAATTCTATAGGGACACCGACACCGAGATCTGAGAGGCAGGGACAACTTGAGGGAAATATTTGAAAAAAAACATGAATTAAAAAGGGTAGCAGAGACTATAAGAACAGTTCTAACAAGGAGGGAGACTATCGTTAATTTGAGAAAAGAAATATATAAGTAATATGAAAATGTTTAACAAATACAAATAACAATAAGGAAACAGCCATCGTTCATAGAACGAACTCCTGGATGGGAGAGTGCGCCAAAAACAAACAAACAAACCGACGCAGGTATTGTTTTTATAAATACCTCACGCAGTTTGTTTGCCATACAGTGTTGACACGTTTACAGCTGGCCAAAATAATTCATGCCAGTTATAAATTATAAGTTTCACTTACTCTACATTGCATTATTGATTGCTAGATATTGATTTGTCATGATTAATGCATTATGTATTATATTTTACCTATTTACAATTAATTTAGGAATGTTTGCTTGCTCCAGATAAGGTGAACAGGCCTAATAATGCACACCAGCAAACAGCGTGTCTTGTACTATCAGATGTTTTAAGATGTAGGCCTACTGTTCCACCAAAGTATTTTGTGAGCCATGAGGATACTCGTGCATTGCTAATATATTTAATTAATCAAAAGTGTGTGTTTGGCGTGCAGGCTAGGTGGGTTTATAATATAGGTTAGGTAAAGCTATAGTAGCCTAGGGTACGTTAGAGTAGGTTATATTATAATGTATTAGGTTAGACTAGGCTAGGCTACGAGACCATAGGTTATATCAGGTTAGGCCAAGATTATTTTCGGTTAGTCTAAAGTAGGTAATTGCTAGGTTGTGATTGGCTAAGTTGTGTTAAACTGTTAGATTAGTTATATTAATAATGGGATAATAATTAGTTACAATGCTTGTCACCGAAGACCTGAAGCACACGATATTTTTGTTTTCCACTGGAGTATGCCTATGTGCGTGTACAAGCATTGGCGAGTTCATGTGTACACATTTCCTAATATTGGCAGGTTTAGGCTACAAATAGACTGAACCAACAGTTTAAGTGTCGTACACACACATTTACAAAACTTAGAGATGTAGCATTTTACATTAGGTTAGGCTAGGTTAGGTTTGATGTGTATAGTTTCTTTTTATAGGGTTAATACAAAACTAAAAATATACTTCAACATGTAAAATTTCCTTTTGTATTGATAAACGTACCGTCGCTTAAGTACAAAGAAAATAAAGCAACAACAGATCTTGCGACCCCTCTAGGCTGCTTGTCCTCCAAAACACTGAGGATCAAGTGTCCAAACAGTGATTTAGAGTGGGTAAGGGAAAATTTGAAAGGGAACTACTGCCCTGGAACTAATGTTCGTGGGAGGATTAGGATGTTAGTAGGGGAGCAGGTCTTTCCAGCCCTCAGACCATTCCGACTAGAAGATCCCGCCCACTTAGCTAGGTCCATCCCGCCCGAATGTTGTGGGCGGGAAGAGCCAAGCAATCAATACTTCCTTGGCTGATTCAGCCCTCTAAGATTAGACCGTCCCGCCCATTTGTATGGTTGATTCCGCCCTCTAAGATTAGACCGTCCCGCCCATTTGTATGGTTCACACCACGGTACAGTAACAAATGCTACTATACCGTGGTTCACACAACCTCAGCTGATCTTGCATAACCTTGTGTGTATGAGTGACGATTAGATTAAAACACATCATTAAATTACACCAACACACACGCTCATATATATATATATATATATATAGCCTATATATCAGAGTTGGGTCAGTTTAGTTAATCAACTAGTCAACTTAGTTAATTAATGTGGTGTTAGTAGGGGACAGTTGGGTTAGTAACATAACACATTATAAGTGATCTTTCGCATATCTGGAGAAAAAAAAAGAGAGTAACATCTTGGTAATTTATATACACAATAATCCTTGATGAATCTGAGCGGGGAATACAATAGTTATTCATTTACAAACGCTGTCAGTCGCGGGTTTGAGGCAAGATATTTATCAACGGTCCTGTAGTCTATAACATGCCGTTCCATGCCATTCCACAAATTGACAACTCCATTGAAGAAGAAATTCTTAGATTCTACGTGAGTTGCAGTTGGGATGTGTGTACATGCTTAGATTGATATGCAGGATTTGAAGTTGCATAATAAATCGTAGGCCGTGTCCACCAACCTTTAACTGTCTTCGTGGTGCGATGTATAAGGTGTTGATTTTCGGTGTGAGCATCCTGGGTTCGAGTCCACGGACTGCCACATGTGTTTGTAAATTTCATTAATCGATTTTAGGAGTATGGTTGGTTGTTGGAAGGAACATAATAATTCATGCGAGTTAAAAGATTTACCAATAAAGTAGACGTGCCGTTTTGCCAAAAAAAATCAAAACGGCATACCCAACTCTGCGATGGGTTTCCGTCATCACTATAAACCCTGTTTATTTTTGTTCAGCTGACGATAAATTGAATCCCATTGCAGCAAATATCTCGATACTCAATGGAAAATATGAAACTACTATGTGTCTGCATCACATTGAGATCAAGAATATAATTATAATTAGCACCACATTTCACTAAAACAAAAATCTTCAAACCTATCTATCTATTGCCGGACGCCGTGATCACTGAAGTGGTGGCCACGAGCCAAGCGCCCCCATGTACTGTACACTACCTCTGTGAGTCTGTCCCAAATCAGTCGACGCCCCTCCTCCCATCCAGAACCGCCTTCACTCATATACAGTACTTATTCACTCCATCCTTCCACCTCTCATTTGGTTTTCCTCTCCCTCTCTGTCCTTCCACCTTGATCTCGTACACTCTCTTAGTCATTCTCTCGCTTCCCAAACGTTCCACATGGCAGAACCATCTCCAGGTGTTCCTTTTCACACTTTCCAGCACATCTACATCCACACCACACTTCTCTCTTACTTCCTCATTCGTCTGTCTACCCTCCATGAAGTATGACCACTACCCCCTGAAGCCCTTATGTACCGGTGACGTCTTTTTACCTTTACTCTGGCTACTATTAGACGAATTAATTCAGTATAAAAAGGGCCTCCAGCAGTTAACAGGCTTCGAACTATCTCACCTAACCCATTTGACTACCACACATCCTTCTCAAACTGCACACAATCGTCTAAATATAACTAAAACAAAGCTACAAAGACGTCGCCGGTGTACAAGAGGTTAAGTATAGCCTTACAGTATGTCTCATTGTCCAGGCCAAACAGGTATTTGTGTTGTAGTTTAAGACGTTAATCCCGCTAATACCATCGCACACACTTATACTGCTCTGTGATGTTTCCTTTATATCTTCTCCAAGGTTAGAACATTATCTGGTCGTTAGTTGGGACCAATTAATTTGACCAGGTCTGTATGGCAACACTGAACCTTCGGGGATCGTGATAGGCTGTAGACGACTGTTCGAATTCGTCACTATTTACAGCTATCCTCTATTCAACAACAAACGTGATAATGATTGTTTTGACAATACAATTATCTAAAACATTAATACAAATTTATATTGCTCCCTAAAATGATAATTTAGTAGGTAAATCTACAAACGAGTTTCCAATGTATTGAACAATATAAAACTAATCAGTTGTCATAGTCAGGAAGTCAAGTTGCACATTCGGACTAGGCTACCCTGTCACGGTATATACGGTATATATATATATATATATATACCGGTATATATATATATATATATATATATATATATATATATATATATATATATATATATGGTAGTATAGGCCTATTCAAAGAACCAGACAAATTATGGTTATGGTGTTACGGGTTTTTAAAGCTGCGTTTTCTGTTACCCCAAAGTCTGATACCCCACTCTCATTATAGTGGGGTGGCACAAAATGAACAAGGGACGATCCAGACTTTTAAATATATACATTATATGGACAACCTTTGCTGACTATTTTTAACAATGAAAGTAAATATGCATTGCAGAATAATTACTACACAGCAAATAAAGACAAAATAAAAGCGAAATAGCGTAATATAGCCTACCAAATAATTATCATGAGGTATGTCAGGGACTGGAATAATCGACAACAGAACATATCGGCAATAAATTTGAATATATACAATTTAAGATGTGTTGTGACATTACATATTAGGTGAAATTATACAACATATTGATTTGTTTAATAGTAGAGCAAGAATAGAAGAAAGACTGAGAATAACGTTTCACTCTTGGGCCCATTCAGCCTACTGATTGAAGACATTTATCCGCATCCAGGTGTCTATTTTCTCCTGGCGAGTGGTAGCGAGCTAGCATACCGGTATTTAATAAACAAAACAAATTGACAGCAGGCTAAATTTGTAAATTATTGATAAAAAAAAGTCCGGCGAAGCCAGCTTTCTCATTACAATGCTGGCTCGATATCGCTCGCCCGGAAGAAATAGACACCTGTCGGTGGCCTCGACACAGCCCGGGGACACTGTTGACAGTCATCATGTTATTGGCGGGGGGAGGGGGCGGGGCTATCACTAGACGATTTAATTGGATCTGTTGATGTTATAACGATTACACGTACCGTAGTTGAGGTTGTGCCTCCGCATTCGATTACTAGAAGTCCTTCCAAAGTTGAATAAACTCGTCTACTGTTCGTCATAACAAAAATATAATGGAGTGCCGGTATTCGTAATAAGGGGGTTAACCCCTTGTATCTAAATCGGAGATAAACATCGTGTAGTGTTAGTCATAGTCCAAGAACAGCCTTCGGTACGGTACGCATCGTTGTACAGTACAGTCGGCCAAATAAGTGATGTTGTGGCACCAAGTATATTTCGATCAATAATTGGTATCAGCAATATCTAAGCATTAATTCATCGTTTCGAGTGAGATATAAAAACATGTTCCTATCTTTACACACGCTATTAAATATCTGAGAGACATTAATATAGCACCCAGCGAGCAAAACGTATTGACACCGGCGACACGACTTATTTGGCCAACTGTACCAAAGGAGTTATTTAAAGAAGCCCGGCCATATTCGAAGATGCTGTGAACGGCCGTATATCTGCTCTACACATTAAGATGTCATCTAGTGTGGCAGAAAGGAAGCAACCGATACCTTGAAACTCCATCGAGACCATCTAGTGTGACACTTGTGAAGCACCCAACACCTCGAAGCTTCAATCAATAATTTTGGGGCCTCGCAAGAGTTACAGGTTACAGACAGCCTACAGTCCCGAGATTGACACATAGAGAAAGAAAGACAAAGTTACCCTATTGCAGTTTTAGGCTAAACCCTTTGACAATATCGAGGACTTCCCAATGTCGCATAACCTTTAAAGTACCATAGCGAATAATACAACACAATTTCGTATATGGCTATTAACAAAAGAGCTACTACCGGTACTGATTAGGCCCTGAGCTACCGGTATCTGGTCTTCCAAGGATATATATTGAGAGGAACCGAATGAAAGCTACCGTACCGGTATTTCAACGATCGAAGACAAACGGTTAATTTTAACCTATGTCCACGATGTTTTACATAGGACTATACGAAACGTGTGTATGTATATATATATATATGCAGTGCATTTATTCAGCATAGTTACAGGTACGGTACCATACCAGGTACAGTTACGCACACAAATTGCGGATACACAACTATGTTAGCTATTCATGAAGGACAGATTATAATGGCAGACAGGGATGCAGCCTTTAGTTTACAAAATAAAGTTACATTTTCCCTTCCTATGCTAAAATAGACCTATAGCCTACCAGCACCAGTAGCTATCATAGCATAAACTAAAAGTAGATCTGCAACAAATAATGAACATAATAATGTAATACAGTATATACCGTAGGCTATAATATATACACAACAAACTATAATAAAACTACTATAATAAAAAAATAACTTGTATCGTAGTCTATCTTTGATAACATTCAAGACCTCTTTCGCCGCCTTATTAGAAATAATTTATAAGGGAAAATAGGGACCAATAGACTCGCCATATTTTTCTCATTATAGTCCGTATGGAGGAATTTCGTTATGGACACTTGAAAAAACCCGATTACACCGAAAAATAACACGAAAATAATGTCCGAACGTAAACAAAGCATTGCACCCCATGACTCCTTCGACCTGGGTCCTCTTCTTCTTGTTTTGAAAGATGCGGTGAGTGAGATTCACCCAATAAATGGCTTGAATTTTACTCACAAAAACGATATTATATTATATTATATTATATTAGGGTTAGGTTAGGTTAGGTTAATCTAATCTAATATCATATTTGTACATTTTGGAAGCGTGCATGGCCTCCCCACAATTTTCCTTACCTACTGTAAAAGCGCGAGTCACCCAATAAATGGCGCCATTTGACGGAGTATCTTCAAATTAATGAATAATGGGTAAGTTAATGCAAATCCTCCACTCAAACCATGATAAACAACAATTAAACCCTATATTCCCTGGAAAAAATATAAAGAAAATTGGTAAATAAGGCGGCTCTAGCTGTCTTGAATGTTACCCTATCTTTTTACGATAATTCAGAAAAAGAATTGGGAAGATCTCTAAAATTAGCATAAAACCCGAATCCGTAAACAATGCACTACTCCCGCCCAATACTTATATCCAAAACGGCTGATCCGGGAGAAAGACAATTTTTATCCAATCTCTCTCTCTCTCTTGTAATTCTTTTTTTTCTCGCTCTCTTTGCTGGTAATTTTGTGTTCATTTTTTCGGATAGGTTAGACTTTAGATGGCGATAGTTATGACGTACTTGAGGTCTTTCCTAATCACAAAAGCAAGCCTTTCAACCCCTTGAGGATTATGACGCGCTTTGATAGTGTATTCTGTCCATCATTAACCCCGTCAGTACTATGACGTAATTTTCATGATATTCTGGTTACCATTAAACGATTTTCTTTAGCTTATAATCAACCTCTTGGGCTCAAAGGCATAAAGACGATCTAAATAAACCCTCTGAATAACATATGTCCTTCTAAAACTGCATAACATTGTCTATTTTTAGCCAGAATTATAGGTAACATTACGTCATCGTGATGAAGGGGTTTAATGATTTTATTCATTTTGGGAAGAACTTTTAGTCGCTAGAGAGTTAGCAAACCCCAATAGGCCTATTGTCTATACAGTATATACCGGTACCGATTAAAAACTATTGGGGAGTAGACTTCTCTGGGTGGAATGAATCTCCATGACAGTTAACCCATTCAGTATATACCAGTGTTGTCCTTTTCATTTCATACTGGCTTCAAAGAGGCGAGTTTATTTAGTTTTAGAAGGGACTCCAGCAACTAACGTACTTCGAACTATCTTAATTAACCCTTTTTACTACCACAGATCCTTCTTAAACTGCCCAAAATCGTCTAAATAGGCCTATAGCTAAAATATAATATAAAAAAACGTCGCCGGTACAGAAGGGGAAATTCAGGGTAAGTCTGAATATATTAAACCTGGTTTTCTGGACCACTTTCTCCCTCATGTTTAGCCCCATTAGTTTTCAGATGTTAAGATGTTTGCCCCATTAGTTAGTCGATTTTAAGACCTTTCGCCCCATTTCTTCGTCAATATTTAGACCTCTCGTGCTATGTAAGTGTCATTTTTTTCCCTGGCGAACGATAGTGAGCCTGTAATGTTGGAATAACCAGCCTTTGGCCGGGACATTGCTCTACCGAAAAATTTACAAATTAATCTAGAAGGGGGATGTAATGGATGTGTTTTTAAAATTTGATGGAGGTCTAGGGAGGAAACTAGAAAAATAATTAATACATGCAAAACACGCCCAAAAAGTGAACCATCCCTCCTTAATCCTCTGAGGATCTGACGCGATATATCAGTTTTTTTCTTGGCCACTATTACCGTACACGATTTTATGTAGATTAGGAAAGGTAGGGTTTATGGAAGTTAGAGGGTTAAGACTGTCTATACCCTAATAATTTCCGATTTTTACGATACTTTTTTTGTATTAGTATTATTAAAAATGTAATATTCTCCGTCAACAGTAGCCTACCATGGATGCTACTAAAGGAGGAGGAAATATACCGTAATATACATTTTGGTAAGTGTCCTCTCAAAGCCTTTTCAGTTTGGTAATGTGTATTTTTTTAGCAGTGCGTAAATTTTTTAATATACATACCGGTATTTAATATATATATATATATATATTAAACTCTGTGAGAAAAAAATGGGTCAAATTTGTTAATTACCGTATGTTCCGACATGAGTAAGCATATGAAAAACTTGCGTTCAACTTTCAAATCTTTGAGAGAACACTTATGAAACAATACCAATGCCAAGTTTGGAGTGGACGCGAAATGAAGAACAAGACCAGCCACTCCCTTTCAAACCTCACCACCATCATCACAATTTTCTATACTATCACCACACCAATACCATCCTCACCACCAGAACTATTATACCACGATCACCATATCAATACCACCCTCACAACCAGCACTATTATACCACGATCACCACTAGCCTACTTCACCCTCACCACCTCCTATCCCATCACCACCCACTCTACTACTGTTACACCCCCTCCCCCACACCACTAATATTACACCCCCTTCCTCGCCACCTCGCCACCACCGCGACTGACTGCGTTTGTAAATGAATAACTTTATTGTATCCTCCCCTCAGTTACTAACCCATTATGTCCCCTACTAACTTCCTAGTCCTGCCACGGACATTAGTTCTACATTAGTTCCACTCTAAACCACTGTTTGGACACTTGATCCTCAGTGTTTTGGAGGACAAGCAGCCTAGAAGGGTCACTAGACCTGTTGTTGCTTGATTTCCTTTGTACTCCTTTGTACTACTATTACACCACCACCACCACCACACCACTACTATTACATCACCACCACCGCTACACCACCACACCACTACTATTACACCCCTTAGAAGAACAGAAAGAGGAGGAGGATGAGGGTGTAAAATTTGTGTTAGGTCTCGGGACAGAAGAGGGGGTAGATGGGGAAATGGGGAAAATAATGAAGGTAGTGAAAAAATTCCTGGAGCAGGTGTGGCAGAAGAGAACACGGAATAGAATAGAATAGGGTGAGGGGGGAGAACGGGACCAGAACGGGGGAGGAAGAAAAATGAGATTAAATAGTAGAGAGGGGAAAAGTTAAATTAAGGTAAGGAGAGAACAAGATATTGGGGTGGGGGGGGGGGGAGGAGGGGGTAAAATAAGGAGAGGAGAGTTCTGCTTAAGCTATATACTTCAATTCTTTTTCTTTAACTATCCTTTCTACGACTACATATTTTCTAAACTAATTCTTAAATCTAGCTCTAGCTGTTTCTGGAGAAGTCACCGGTGCATAGGTGAGCTGGCTTGAAAAGGGACAGCAACTCCACAAAAAGAAGAAGAAGAAGAAGATCCCACCACCACCATCCAGCTCATCAACCCCCCTCCCCCACCATCACCACTACTATTATATCCCCTCCTCCACCACCACCTTCCATCTTATCACCACCACAGTCACGCTCTCGGAAGCACACAAGAGAGAGCGGCTGAGTGTGGCGTAATAGGCCTACCGTCCACCTACATGCGCGCGCCGGTATAGTTGCCCAGACAAGCACCTGGGTCAAATACTGTGAGATCTGACTTTATTTAACCACCATATGTTGAGGGGAGGGGGGTCAGCCCCTCTAATCCCCCAATCACGTGTGTCATCATCTGTGCTAATTAATAGGGGGCCCAATTAAGGAAAACGTGAATTAATAGACGAAATAAGCTCCCAAATTACAATAACATTTATGGGTGACTTTTTACAAGTCATTTTAAATTTTAATTTTCTCCCTGGATAGATTTTTCCAAAGGATCAAACTTACATTAAAAAAAAAAAAAATTGTTATGTGTATTCCAACATGCATTTCAGAATCTTTATGAAAATTGGTGGGTGGTCTGCTTAATAAATAACAACCACACCATCAAACATGTATAGAGAGCCATGTGTTTTATAGTTCGTTAAAATAGGACTTTAGAGGCTATCAACCCATTATTAAGCCAGCACACTTAAAGCCAAGAATAACGTCAGAACTGGAGGCTCTGGAGCCCCTTTTCCAGAACTCCAGTCCCTTGTGTTGTATTATATATTCGGTCAAATAGGCCTATATGTAAGCGACAGTCAAGAGCATATATGGGGACATCAAACGAAACTATACATCGCTTTATTGTAGCCCAGATGCTTCAGATTTTGGCTTCAAGGTTCAAAGATTCGAACCACGGTGATTCGAACTGGTGAATCATATAATTATAAGCCGAGAACTGCACATGTGAGAAAGGTGTTACCGACCATAAACCGAACACATAAATTGCCTAGTTTTGCAAGATCTAGGTTCTAGACTATTACAACATGATTAGTTCATCATCATAAAGGAGTTCAGTGTGACAATAATCTTAACACTTGTTCTCACCTGTCAGAAGCAGACGACGACAAGTGTGGAACATTCACGGTCAACTATAATAAAACTCCGATCCCGGGATGGTACCGTTGTCAGGCGCGGCAAACTAGACAATTCACTCCTTTTAGTTAATTATCTAATTACACCGCTGTCACCATTATTTCTTTCCCTTCACTGCACTTGTCACTTGCACCGAAGACTCAAGATCACTATACATCCATAACTCGAGCCAAGAATCCTCACTTTGGCTGCTGTCGGGTCAATAGCAAGCCTTTATTCCAAGTTTCTCACGGGTCTAGGCGGAAACGATTGCGACACACCCTCTCTCCTCACCGGCACAGCCACTACTGACTGTGGAGCGTTAAAGGGCAGAACTGGCAACGTTTCTGGTGTAATGAGTTACTTACTATGCTGTAATTCAATTTGAAATTCGTGAATATTGCAATTATGTATAATAGTTAATGCAGGATATATATAATCTGTAACTTTCTATTAATACTTACCATGCAAAACGACTAATGCAAGTTGGGTTTAGTTTGACCTGATGATTATTGTGCCAGCACAACAAGTCTAATTTTCCTATTTTTTTTTTTTGTTTTTTTTTTCATAACGAGTTCATCGCATCCCCTACTCCCAGATGATACATTGTGATAAATACCGGTCATCTTGATCGTCGCATAATATTAGAAAATTCCGCCGGAGAACTGAGGGCTTGATCTACATGTAGATTATAGACCTATGACTATAGGGAGGGAACCGCAGACGGCCTCTTGTAGCAGTAGGCAGCATAATGTGCGAGGGTTGGGTATTTTATAGTTGAAGGCTTGAATCATTGGTGTGTTTGGAGATAAGCCCTCGTGACCCCTGCTCACTGTAGACTATTGGAAGGGAGCTGGACCAACTATAATGTGGGCAGCACTATTGCCCCACACCGGCGGATCTTGTGTTCGAGTCAGGTGAAACGTGGCTTAGTTAAGGGGGAATGGTTTATTTTTTGGTCGATTATCTCATGTTTTTTGTTTTTTGTTTTTTGTTTTTCCTATAACTCCATCAAATTACATTATTGATAGAAAAAATGTCCCGGCCTTCCAAAATTACAGGCTCACTATCATTTGCCACTCCCAGGAAAAAAAATCGACACCTAGATATCACGAAAGGTCTTATATTGACTAAGAAATGGGGCGATAGGTCTTATAATCGACAAACGAATGGGGCGAACGTCTTAAAATCTGAAAACTAATGGGGCTTAAAACGAGGAAGAAGAGGGACCAGAGAAGCGACCTATCTCCCCTTAAAATATGCCAATAGTTTCTGATGTTCTCATTCAAAAGCTTACATTTGTTTATCGACATCATCTAAGATCAACAGGTAGTACTAAAGGTAGCGCCATCAAACTTGACAATAATCTTGACCCCTGAACGTCTTATAACTCGAAATTAATGAAAGCAATTGGGCTGACGTTTCTATCATGTGGGAAGAGTCCACCAGGAAACAGATATGGATATTTACAGCCAGTTTGCTCTAGGCCCTTTTTGAGTTACAGAGAGGTCAGGGATCAAGATTATTGTCAAGTTCGTTGGCGCTACCTATAGTGAGGATTGTCATTGACATTAACCCCTTCTGTACCGGTGACTTCTTTTTCATTTTATTCTAACTATACTGTATTTAGATAATTGTGTGCAGTTTAAGAAGGATCTGTGGTAGAAAAATGGTTGACTGTGATAGTTCGAAGCCTGTTAATTGCTGTAGGCCCATTTCAAGCTGAATACAATCGTCTTATAGTAGCCAGAATAAAGTTAAAGGGACAGCACCGGTACAGAAGGGCTTAATGGACAAGAAGCATTAAGAAGAGGAACTCTATCAAATGCCTTCATGAAATCAAAATATGAGATATCCACGGAGTCTCCATTTGCCATTATATCCATCCATTGGTCAATAACTTTAATAAGTTGTAAAACAGTAGAACGACCTGATAGGAAACCAAACTGCTTAGGGCTAAAAAGCTTTAATTTGTGCATATGATCCATTATGTTTTCTCTGATAATGGATTCAAATATCTTGCATATGATACTCGTTAAACTGATCGGCCTATAATTCCCTGGGTCAGCTCTATTTCCTTTCTTGTAAGTTGCCGTTATATTCGCAATCTTCCAGTCTTCTGGTATCTCACCCGTGTGTGTCGAGGGAATATTCAAATATGATCTTCAATGGTGTAACTAATTGGTCCATTCCTTCCTTGATTATACGTGGATGCAAACCATCAGGTCCGTGACTTATTTCTATTTAAATTACTTATAAGTTGTTTAACCCCCTCAGACTGAAATAGTTAACTTACTGATGAGGAGGCGGACCGCACGGTATTATCCCCACAACAGTCAAAATCTCACTGAGGGACCGTTACAAGTCGGAGAAACTTGGGGTTGCCACCATTCGACAGATTCTGATCTAACTTACCTAACTTACTGAGGCCTAAATGACGCTAGAGTGTCATAATTATAACTTATTAGAGATATTAAGATTGGTTCATATGACGCACTAGCGTCATATGAGTTTTTTGGCAAAACCGTCATATGACGCTATTGCGTCATATGAGTCTGGGGGGGGGGGGGGGGGGGTAGTTTGTATTTCTGATACTTGCATGGGATCCATTTCAGGAATGTTCGCTCTCACAGGATTAGGTAACGGTACCCCACAATCAGGTTCCCTGGTGAAAACTTGGTTATCTTTATCGTTATTAGTTCTGGATGTTTTTTCTTTGTTTGTAAACAGTTCTGAAATGTTATCCCTAGTTTTGGTCTTTGATTGTACGTATTTCCAAATTAATTTGGGGTTAGTCTTTACATGCTGTGCTATATTCCTTTCTACGTTTTTGTCGCTCTTCATGTTTCTCTTCTCACTTGATTGTTTAATCTTCTGTAATCATTTTTTACTCTGAGATATAGTTCTTGATTTGGTGCTTCTTCATTGGAAATTTCTTTCAAATTTGCCCAGTCTCTTCATTCGTTTTATCATTATCCAAAGTCTTCTGTTCATTGGTAGGCTCTCATTGGTCCTCTTTGTGGCCTTTTCCTTAGTTTTTAAATCTCTCTTAGGGACACATTCGTCGATACATCCTGTAATTTCTTTTTGAATCTTTGCCACATAATATCTATATTTTGCATTCAAAGAAAACCTTCCCGTCGCATCTCAATTTATATTCTTTATTCATTATCACAATCCCCAACACTCTGGGAAGCGTTGTTGCTTAAGAAGTATGTAATTGTTAATGCAAATGTGTGCGCATATAATTGCGCGTTTGTGTTAGATGAGTTATAGGAGTGAGTACAAAATTATATAAGTTACCCTTACTAGTATAATTTTCTGTTTCCTATATGTTTCAAAGAAAATAATTTTTACCGGTGTCTATTATATTTTCTATATACTCTTAATATTTATAACATTATTTAACATTATTATAGAACATTATTTACAGAGAAAACATGAACAAATATTTAAGTTATGCCTTTTATTTGATAATTCTTAAATGATATGGGTTTTTACAAATATTACTGAATATGTAGAGAACATACTTCAATATTCTGTCTGCGACCATCACACTCACAGCTCAATGCTCCTTGGACCAGCAAGAGAAGTAAGTGGAAACCGTTAGTGCTGCTGAATTTGGAGTAGTATTTTGTTATTAAATACATTTTGTTTATAGTAACACAACTGTGCTTGGTTTATTCATAATAATGAAGCCTACACACAAGTTCCTGACCGCTAAGCGGTTCTGTAGCAAGCATAGCATTGCTATATTTACTCATAAAAAATTGCGTTCTCTGACAAGGAAAGGGTGCTTGTCCGTCTTGGGTGAAGGCTCTGATGGCTCGTGTAGTCTGCTGCAGGGTAAAGCCATGGATCTTGTTTTAAAATACTACAATAAGAACGCCCTCCCTTCTCTGGACGAAGAAGTATATTCCATGGGCTTGTTGAGGAACGTGTCGGGGGTGCAGCAAGTAGTTGGCGTATGCCCCGAAAATACTGTAATTGTTTCCCAAAATGCCGGGCAGTCTCTCAATGATTTTTTAATAGATAATCATATGACTCTATCAACAAACACACTATTATCAATTGTAAAGCAGTTGGTGTTAACCATATTGGAGATGACATCCCACGGCGTTTACCATAATGATCTAAAAATGGATAACATTTGTGTTAAAGTAAGTGGCCAGGGGCTAAAAATTACTGTCATAGACTTTAGCCGCTCATCCTCCACCAAGCCAGCATTTTACCCCCCCATCCCGGTGTCTGACTATACACTATACGCCTGGATCGCTCCAGAGGTGTTGGGCGGTGAACTAAGTTCTTTGTCGTCTGATACTTACGGCTTAGCATATCTCATTCAAGGTATTTTCGACCCGGAGATTCTGGCAGACCTGCCTCTGTTGGAATTGTGGGTTGAAGACGCGCTGACTGCTGCTCCAATTGCTAGACCTAGTTTGAATTCTCTACTAACTATTGTATCTTTGTCTATGCAAAATTCTTAATCAAAATAGCTAGAAGGAATAAGGCCTCTGCATGTCTCGTATCCACCGGAACTGAAAAATTGGATTGATTCAGCATTGTCTCATAATCCTGCTGTTAGACCTAGCTTGCAGAGCCTTAGAGCAATTAAATCTTCATGTATGCAGATGGTTCGCCAGAAGAGGTTACAAGTGTAATGGGAAGAAATTGTACTTCCCCCTTTTGGTGTGTAACAGGGAGACGATCGATGTACTTTCCCTTTTAGTATCTTTTGTAAGGTTTGACTTAACTGTAAGACTTTTTCCCCCTTCATTCACTCTTCCCTATATTTAAGGGAAATGTATCTTTTAACAAGGGTTAAGTAACCCTTGTCTATGTAAAGAGGGAATTAGCCTAGATCAGGAGGAGAACTAATATTCTCAAATCTATCTAAATACTTTCAAGCCTAATTTATCCTGTCACCCCTTTTTGGTATTCCATGTAAAAGTAATGCTCCCTTGTGTAAAATACCGCCATTATCCTCCCCAAGCCACGTCACCCTTAGTGATCAATGCCCTCACTGCCGTGACCCAGCTGCTACGATGTGTCCACAACCTCTAGACTCTGTCATTCCCCGCTTCTTCTCCGGACTTAGGCTTCCTTTCCCTTCATTCAGAGGTTCGTAAATAAGGTTTATAGCATTGTAAGGCATTGATTATTCAGAATTAGGAGTACTAGGTGTGTAATGTAGGATGTATGACTGTGATTGACATATTCGTGAACTCGAACCTACCCTAGGCTAGGTCAACCCAACACCCCTCACCTACCAAGTGCCTACAACCAGTCAAATATCCCTATATTTATTGTGTTCTGTAAAACTTTGATTATGTGCACCTTTGCTAAGTGTTTTTCTGATATTTTAGACTTTGTTATTCCAAATTAACTTGTGTGTAACTATTTCAGTCAGAGGGAAGCCATTTGGTGGCCTTCCAATTCTCGTGTTTTTCCATATTTCCCGACCAAACTTAGGCTAGCCTATTTTGCTAGTTTGTCTTTCGCAGTTTACATCATCCTGAGGTAGCGTGAGAACACCAGTTAAGAGTAAAATTGAGGGAGATGAATGTTGATTAAAATGCTTTTGAAGCTTGGTCTTGGTCTTGGTGCGAGAGTCACGCTCGACTGGTCGAGGTGTGGCTTTAGAATCGGCTCTCTCTCCTAGGATAAACTTATAAACTATAATGGAAAGGGACAGGTTGAGAGTAAAAGAAGATTGTTCCCCCGTGGGCATTCTCACCCCAGCCTCACTATTGTGAGGCTGATCTTTTCCTCCACATTCCCTCTAGGTATTCCTTAACACTCCGTGGAGTGGTCTCATTCCACATGTTTAGGTCGTTCAGGCCAAGCAGGTAGATCACTATTCCGTCGAGCCCCCATTCATACCTTCCTACCACTGCATTCCATTCCTCCGCACCAATTTCTTGCACTATGGATCTTAGCATTACCCGCCTTTCTCCTTCATATTTTCTGCACTTTAGGAGGATATGCTCCACAGTCTCATCCTCCCCGCTCTCGCACATAGTGCATGCCTTGTTGCCTTCATTTGACCATCTATATGTTCTGCTGTTCAGCTCAAGCGACTTAGTTCGGGCCTTGAAGAGGAGTTCACCTCCGATGCTCCCATCGTAGAATGGCTCCCTTCTTGGCTGTTGCTTACACATGTACCATTCTAGTGAACTCTTGTTTCTCATATTCCCTACCCATTCATCCCTTGCTACGCTTTGTACCCGTTTGCCGATCTCTTTCTTCCATCTCTCATGGCTCCACATTTCCATACTTTCCCCCATCATGATACCACGCATTCCGTACTTCTCTATCTTTTTGTCGCACATCTTGTTCCACTTACTGCTCTCCTTAGCCCATTCAAACACCTTTCGTGCCCATCTATCACCATTAATTTTTTCCAGTCTGACCCGGTACCGTAGGGCTCCCTTGTCTATTCTTTCTTCAAAGGAGCTCCACCCCGCGTCACCTCTCAAGGCTTCTACTGCAGTGTACTTGTTCGCTCCCAGTGCGAGCCTTCCGACCCTATTCTGGGCAACTTCCAGCTTTGCTGTGTCATTCACCATCCATGGGATGGTTTCCAGACCATACATCAGGCCCGGCACAGCCATACCTTTCCATACTCCTCGCACTACTTCATACTTGTTCGCTCTACACCTTGCAGCACTACTAAGTCTTCCCACCCACTGGCTCGCTCTTGTTAGTCTCTCATCTTTTGTTTTCTCGCATCCTCTTGCATCCACTGTCATCCCCAGGTACTTGTATTCATTTGTTTGGGTAATAATATTATTCCCAAGTAGCCACGTCGCACCCACATCCGTTTCATCCCCATTCACTACTAGTATTTTACTTTTCTCCCTGCTAAAACTCACATTCAGCTTGGTCTAAGGGCTTGGTCTTGGTCTTGGTGCGAGAGTCACGCTCGACTGGTCGAGGTGTGGCCTTAGAATCGGCTCTCTCTCCTAGGATAAACTTATAAACTATAATGGAAATGGACAGGTTAAGAGTAAAAGAAGATTGTTCCCCCGTGGGAATTCTCACCCCAGCCTCACTATTGTGAGGCTGATCTTTTCCTCCACACTCCCTCTAGGTAGTCCTTAACACTCCGTGCAGTGGTCTCATTCCACATGTTTAAGTCGTTCAGGCCAAGCAGGTAGATCACAGCTTGACCGCCATTTTAGGATTTAGACCATCTCGCATTTCGGAGAGACGACCAGGTTGAGTAAATTACTAATGTAACAGCTGTATTGTATGTTTAGAGCTTGTTGGATACTTTGAGGTTATAGAACCATGCATTTTGGTGAATATTATTGTATTTTAACTTGTAAATCAGGAAAGGACATTCGTTTGAGATCGTGTCCTTGAGTTTTGTTTACCTCTCGTGTTTCCGACGTTCCCCACCTAGGCCTATTCAGATAAGTATTTATAACTAACGTCTCCTAGGCCTGGTTATTGTTAATTTTAAATGTGCTTTACTGGGTTATAGTGTAAAGAGGTACATGTTATCTTGATTAAGAGGTTCTCATTTCCCAACCCCAGTATTGTTAAATTCTGACCCCCATTGGGTCGGGGAGATTTCAGATTATTTGTTCCCCCTGTTATTACTTAAAGCTAGCTTGTGAAAAGGCCGGGTCAATATACAGGAGACGCAACAATATAGGTAGCAAATTTCTAATGGTAGTTTTGGGTTCCTATCATCATATCTCTCCCCCCCTTCCCCCCCCCCCCCCCCCGTTACACAAGGAAACAGATTAATGGATGGTGAGGAGTGTGGAGCGAACATAAATAAGTTAAAAGTCTGTTTTCTTTAACCGGGCGAGAAATTGGCTTCTTCCCATCTTAATTACTTTGCTATTGCAACGAGTATATTGTTATTTAACCCTTTGAGGATCATGACGCATGTTGACATTTTTCTGGCTATCATTAGACGATTTCATACAGCTTAGGAAGGATCTGTGGCATTTACAAGTAAAAACTATCTCAATCAATCCTCTGAATTTTATATACCCTTCCTAATCTGAATAATACCGTCTAATGATAGCCAGAAAACAGAAAAGAAATACGTCATCGATCCTCAGATTATGAAACCCTGGGAATAATATAATGCATATATGGCAGTTTAGTATTTTCCATTAGTTTTTTTTTAGTTTTTTTTTTTTCTATATTCCAACTTACTTGCTCTCGGGCATAGGCTGAGAGCCTTAACATTCACCGCTTTACAATGAACAGTGAAGCCCGTGAGGTCTTGTTCCAGTCTAGGGAGTGAGACATGTGAAGCACGTAGAGTACAACGAGTACCTACCATCTTGCCTTCACATGAGGCACGGTGCTCACTCATGGCCCGAAACGACCCCATCTCTGAAGCCACCTCGTTCCCGTGCTTCACTGTCTCATCCCCTACACTCGGAGTCTCACACTTACACACACACAACGCCACCTGTTGAGCAGATAACTCACCAGGCATTGCACCCCTATAGCATATTTTGAATATGGGAATATTCATACAGTACTATTTAATCAGGGAACAATGAGGGTATTTTATTGACGTTTCGGTGGGCTTGTGGTAATGCACTGATACCAGGTACAGCACAAATTCCATCCCAATAATATCTTCCCATTGATACATCGGGATTTGAACCCGGGACCTTTGGATTACCAGGCCAGTAGCAAGACCACTCCACCGAAAATATCGAAAATGACCTGCTAATTATGGTAATGACATTTCCGCCAGGTCAAAAAATATCGTGTATAGTTTCAATTAATTTTATTTATGTTTTATTTTATTTTATTTTATTTTATTTAATACTATTATATATTTCTTTATTTTATCTATTAATATTTCCAGAGTTTAACATTTCACAATTTACAAGGGAGAAATGTGTAAGGAAAATATTCAGAATAACTCCACTTATATATATATATATATATTTTCTTTAATACATACGATAAAAAAAAAAAGATCACCCGCAACCCAACCAACGAAATCAAACGTATTGCCAACACCACCATCACCGCCATCAACGCCAAACAAGGAGGGATCCACCTTAAAAAACTCGTCGGAGAATACACCCCTGGTTATGCGTACGGAACCATCAAAACACACAAACCTGGGAACCCCCTCCGCCCCATCATCTCCCAGATCCCCACTTCCACCTACCAGATCGCCAAGGCCCTGAACAACCTCCTCACCCCCTACGTGCCCAGCCAATTCAACCTTAACTCAGCCCACGATTTCTTGGAAATTTTACGAGACGCCCCCCGTAACAACAACCACACTATCGCTTCTCTCGACGTAGAAAGCCTGTTCACCAACGTGCCAGTGGATAGGACCATTGACATGATTCTACGTCGAATTTATCATTGCCCTGATACACCTACACTGGACATCCCGGAGAAGGCCCTGAAAACACTACTGGAGCTATGTACCAAGGAGGCCCCCTTCCTTTGTCCCCGGGGCAACATGTACAAGCAGATAGACGGTGTGGCGATGGGCAGCCCCCTAGGAGTTCTTTTTGCGAACTTTTTCATGGGTACCATCGAGGAAGAGCTCCTAGCTGCCCAACCACCCGCCGTCTACTGTAGATACGTGGATGACATCTTCGTGCAAATCAAGGACCTCCACGAACTAAAGGAACTCCAGCGTCGCTTCATGACCTCCTCCGGACTTAACTTCACCTTTGAAAAATCTAACAATGGACAACTCCCCTTCCTCGACATCCTCGTAGCTCTGAACGACCATGGGTTCAAAACCACCGTCTACATTAAACCAACTAACACAGGACAATGCCTCAACGGCGATAGTGAATGCCCCCGCCGTTATCTTCTATCCTCCATCTCCGCCTATGTTAGGAGAGCCCTCACGCACTGCTCTACCTGGGCCGACACCCACCAGGAACTAGAAAGACTATCCCAAGTTTTAGTAAATAACGGATACTCCATCTCCGACATCTCCAGCACCATCAACCACCATCTTGAAAAATGGTACACCCAAAGCCCTCCCAACATTGACCCCCCCAATGAAATTAAGATCTTCTACCGCAATTACATGTCCTCTGAACACAAAAATGACGAGGCCGTCTTAAAAGAAATAATCTCCAAGCATGTCCACCCAACCAACCCGGAAAACAAAATCAAATTAATAATTTATTACAAATCCCCCAAGACCTCCAACCTCGTTCTCCGCAACAAACCAGCCTCCACCAAGATAAAGAGCCTGATGACCGAAGATCACGTCATTTACCAACATACCTGTAATTATGAGGACTGTGGACCTCATTCCTATATTGGTATGACGCAGACTCGTCTTTCACGTCGGTTAACTCTTCACCTTCAGGCTGGAGCCATCAAAGACCACTATCTCACCCCTAACCACCCTCACCTCACACGCAACGAGTTAGAGAAACACACCACCATACTCGATAAAGAAAGTGACCCAAGGAGATTACCTATACTCGAAGCTTTATATATCCAAGCCTTACATCCCAACATCAACAACCAAACTCTGGACCTTCAGATCCTTCCTTCTGCCAAAAGGCACTACCCTACAGGACCTAACACCCCTCCTCGCCCCCCGGTGCCCTTGACGCAGCCCCCCGCGCTACCTCCTTCAGCTTCGTCTTCTGCAGGCGCCACACAACTTAGGCCATGCCCCTTGACACGCAGCCAATCAGCTTCGACCCCACCTACTGACCACCATCCCGCATCCAGTGCGCATGCGTGAAGCGGTTACCCCCTTTCTCTATCCTAGTTTACCCTTCCACCAATAGCAGACTTTTGCCCCCTGTTTTCCGCCTCCTCTGATCCTCCACCCTCTATATATACCCTTCCTGTTTACCTTTTATATCATTCCTTCCTTACTTGATAATGCTGGTTGTCCAGTGAAACGCGTCGTATATCCTGTATCTTCATGTACTTTAATGTAACCCTGTACCACCATGAATTTTGCTCATCTCCTTCATCTACTTCCTGCCACCCAGCGAAAACTCATCAGAGACCTGGAAACTTTGAATAATAAAATTTCCAACGCAGAAATTGCCATTTCTTTCAACCTCGTATGTATTAAAGAAAATTTATTACCTGGCTTTACCAACATATATATATATATATATATATATATATATAATATATATATATATATATATATATATATATATATATATATATATATACTGTATATTTATACACAATTTGTACAGTAGCATCAACTTTTATATAATAATATCCTATACATACCGCATCTGCCATATATATACATATAAAATGTTTAAGGTTGTGAAGATGTGTTCAGACACGGGCAAAGGGGCAACACATTGATTAATATTGGTACAGTATATATATGGTTCTTCTTTTGTAAACAAAACTTGAGAGTCATTATGTACATTGTGGTCAACACTACCTATTGAAATGCTTATTTTAATTTTACTTAAGGGAGCCCACCTCGCTTTTTTCTCTTTTTCTCCCTCTCTCTTTGGCTTGTATCCATTCGGCCCCATTCAGCGTACAGTTTTAAGACGTTTACCCCCATCCAGGTGTCAATATTTTTCTGGCGAGCGGTAGCGAGCCAGCATATATATATTATTGTTTTGACAGCAAGCTAAATTTGTACATTTTTCGATAGAAAAATTTCTCCGGCGAAGCCGGATTTCTCCATACAAAACTGGCTCGGTATCGCTCGCCAGGAAGAAATCGACACCTGAATGGGGATAAACGTCTTAAAACAGTTGGCTGAATGGGGCCGAATGGATACAAGCCAGAGAAAGACAGAAAAGGAGAGAAAGATAAAAAAGAAACGGTGACCCCCCCTTAAAGACATTATAGTTCATAATCGTTGGTAATATTAAAAACTGTATAATTATACATGATTTTCTGTTATCACAAGAGCCTTTCATAGTTTAATAGAACTAACATGAACAATAATTACAACATATCATTATAGTAGTGTTACTTAGTATGTTAACCCCTTCAGCACGATGGCGCCTTTTTACCTTCGGTTCTGGCTAAAAATTGACGATATTATGCAGTTTAAGAAGGACCTATGATATTCAGAGGGTTTATTGATATGGTGTTTACCCCTTTGGATTCTAGAGGTTGATTAATAGCTAAAGAAAATCTTCTAATGGAAACAAGAATATGATAAAAATTAGGGCATCGTGCTGAAGGGGTTAATAGGTGTCACTGGATAATGTCGAACACAAAAGTCTTAGAGACGAGTCAAACCAACCCCGGAACCAGACATATTCCAACGCAAATTTGCTCGATCAGTTACACCAGAGACAAACAACATGGGAACACTTCACATTATGGGCAAACGTTTCCCACTGCCACACCAGATTATAGCAGACATAATCTGGTGTGGTAGTTTGAGCGGCTGACCCAAAATGTGAGGTAATGCAGCGGGTTATTCCATCTCGTTGTTATCCAATGTAACCGATCGAACGAATTTGTGTCGGAATATGTATGGTTCCGGTGTTGGTGTGACTCAACCCTAAGACTTTTGTGTTTCTAATTATAAAAATATATCTCTGGAAACGAAATTAGGAATATAATTTGTTATACATTAACTGCAAAAGAATATATATACTATTTATTGAAAACATGTTATACCCCAAAACCAATCCAGATAGATATACTGTAATTACATAAAGAATAACATAGCGGGTCCACAAACTCTTATGAGTGGGCTAGAGACTATGGCATCCGAGTGAACAGTCGGCCAAATAAGTGATGTCTCAGCACCAATTATATTTTGATCAATAATTGGTATCAGCAATATCTAAACATGATCTCTTCATTTCGACTGAGATATACAAACATGTTCCTACACTTACCAACCCTATTCAACATCTGACAGACATTAATACAGTACAGAGCGAGCCAAATGTAATGACACCTGAGCGATGACTTATTAGCGCTACCGTACATTGATGGTAATCAGCCCATCTAATACAAGGATAGAAAGGTAAATCATGATCAATATACCCAATAATTCTATATACCCTATTCATACCCTTATGCTTAACCCCCTTCTGTACCGGTGACGTCGTTTTGTACATATTTTAGCTTAATTTAGACGAGTTTATGAAGCTTCGGAAGGATATATGGTAGCTAAAAGGATTAATTGAGATAGTCTGCAGCCTTTAATGTGTAGACGTCCTTCCTAGGCTAAATAAAGTCGCTTAATAATTGCCAGATTATTATAAAAAGGACTTCACCGGTACATAATGGGTTAACAGTGTATAGAGGTGGTGTAACATTTGCTATTTTCCTGACTTTTTTAGGGGCAATTGTAGTTTTGCAGTTTCAAATTTTAAGTTTTATAAGAATTAAACTAACTCACATAATCTATCCTCGATCTAGTTTCCAATTCCAATGCGAAAGAGCCTCAAAATAGTATGAAAAATAACTTCCTCATCGACAATTTCCGGAAAAAGCGCTCGTGTGACACCGGCTTAACAGATTATAATTTACTAATTTCTTGATATTTGTTTACGTGGGGGAGATTTTAGTCCATTAGCATCTGATGTTTATATAATTCCTGGAAAAAAGTGTTCATAATTAACAAGGAATTTGATGATGAAAAAAAAATGAAGCAGCTGAGCAATTAAGATAAGGACAATTATTTCCCGCCAGATTAAAAACAAAAGAAATAACAACAATAATAATAATAATAATAATAATAATAATAATAATAATAATAATAATAAATAACTATAAACAAATCCCTAAAGTTATGACCTGGTATAATCATGAGTCATGGGGTTTGTGGCTGCTCAGTTAACTCTCTGGGGCTGGATACTCGAAGATGCCATTAGTTAAGGGGAGTGACATGCTTTTTTTTCTCTTTGTTGGTTGTATCCATTTGGTCCCATTCAGCCTACTGTTTTAAGACATTTATCCCCATCCAGGTGTCGATTTATTCCTGGCGAGCGATAGCGATCCAGCATTTTATGGTGAAATATGGCTTCGCCGGAGAAATTTTTCCATCGAAAAATGTACAAATTTGGCCAGCTGTCTAACACATTATTCAAAATATGGTGGCTCGCCATCGCTCGCCAGGTATAAATCGACACCTGGATGATGATAAACGTCTTAAAACAGTAGGCTGAATGTGGCCAAATGGATACAACTCAGAGAGAGAACAAAAAGCAGGTCACCCCCCTTAAGGCGATGTGAGAGGCATAACAAACCAAAGCACTAACAAATTATTCCTTGCCTACATACAACCTCATAACATATACTCGAAAAACTAGTAAAAAAAAAAAAAAAAAAAAAAAAAAAAAAACAATATTACCGTGTAAGTTTTAGAATACCCACTTATGAACTGTTTTGAGTATCACTATAATCTATTTTTTCCAGCTGATGGTAAATTGCTGTTACTATCTTGGTTACTCAGCTATTACGTAGATGTTGTAGCGAAATGTGATGTTGATTATGAAAACTTGGCATTAATACGACGCAAAAAGACATACCAATTCATATTTTTCCATTCAGTAAATACAAAATCAGTCTCTAAAGGATTCGATTTACCATCACCTGAAATAATACCGACTATAGTGCTAGAAATTATTACGATGTCGGAATTTAGGATACGATGTTCGGAAGGAGATAAGATGACGTAAATTGTTTGAGTATCCATGCCCTGATGAGTAAAAGTCCAACATACACTGAATAAATTGTTTATATCTGGCCGTAGAAGCATAATATATACGATACACCGTTTGATTGATGAGTTGAAAGGGATATTCTTAATTTCCTGACTATATAACGTCTTTCCTAGGTGAATATAATAATTTACCCATGGATAAGATATAAATGGTCACTAGCTAGAGAGTGCAAATGGATATGTTATTCCTATTTGCATGAGACAGGCATCTTCAGCGTCACGGTATATCCTTTCGCTGCTTGTCGGTTTGTGCGATTCCTAATGGTGTCAATAATTTACTTCCAGTCTTCTCTTTCATAGAGAGCCAGATGTGCGGTTAAACGGGTGTTGTATTTTCATTTGTGCGTCATTAAATTACGTTGTCCTGGTGTTTCCTCTTCATTGTTTGACGGTTTGTGCGACTTCTTATGGCGTCAAGAATTCGTTTTCTGTCCTCCCCTTCGTAGAGATCTGGATTGAACATGTAGAGTGGGGTAACCTTGGGCCCATTCCTACCAGTCCTAACGGGGCCCAGCTCAGACCTATTACTGGTGGGAGATGCACTGGTAACAACTGGATAATTATGACACAAGGATGGTATGTTTATGTAGCTTTCTTGTACTTTATTGGTGATTAGAGCATAGACGCCTTCAAGTTTCTCGTTGATTGCTTCAGCTTCTGTTGATGTGACGTTCCATGGCGCTGGTTGTGACGGACATTTCATATTCATCCTGGTCGTAAACTGCAAAGATGGTTGTGCAGAGTTATGCCATGTTGGTTGTATATGGATACTGAGTTCTGGTAGCGGAGGACGTGAATGGCATAGTGTTTGTTGTGGTGAAATATTTAGTTCCTGGTTTGGGATTGCCAGTGTTGATGCTGGTGTTCTCACTGATGCTTGTGTTGGACTGTGAATCGCTTCCTGTGCAGTTAGATTGATACCTTGCGATACCGTAGTACTCATTACCGGGTCAGATGGAATATTTAGTAGTGGTTGTGTAATTGTATTCGGTGCTGGATGTGAATAAGTGGTTTGTACTGTTTGTAAAGGTGCTTGGTGTTCTAGTGGTGAAAGAGCCCCAAATCCTTGACTTGTTGTGATGTTCAGTTTAGGTTGTACAGATGTACTTGATGCTGGAGAGGAGAAAAAACTCAGAGAGGGTTGTGGAGAAGTGATTAGTGTAGATTGTGGAGGTGTGGTGTGTTCTAGATATGAAAGAGTTCTCGGTGCTGATGTGGAAGACCTGCTGTGATTTAGCGTAGGGAGAGGACTCATTGCTGGCTGTATTTCAGTATATAGTGACGATTGTGTACTAATGTTCAGTGGTGGTTGAGGGGTAATCTGCACTGGTTTTGGAAGACTGTTTAGCGTGGACTCTGTGGCAGGGCTCACTTCTGTTTGTAAGGAGGTGCAAAGGGGTAAAAGGGAGGTGGTTGTCTGTGATGGTTGTGGAAAAGCATTCATTGTTAGTTTTGGAATGCTCAGAGTCGGTTGCGGAGTGCGACACATTTCTTCCAAAGTGTTCCAAGGCTGTCGGGGAAGAATGCTGGTCAGTGTTCTATGGGAAGTAGTCAGTGTTGCTTGTTGAGTGCTTAGTGGTGGTTGCGGGACAGTGGTGGTTCTTGCTGATTGTGGAAGAGTGGTCAGTGGTGGTTGTGGAAGATTAGTGGTTGTTGCTGATTGTGGAAGAGTGGTGTTCGTTGCTAATTGTGGAAGAGTAGTCAGTGGTGGCTGTTGAAGAGTGGATTGCAGTAGTTGTGAAAAGGTGGTAGGCATTGGTGGTGGTGGAACAGTGATGGCTAGTGGTGGCTTCGGATAATTAGATGTTGGTTGAGGAAGAGTCGTGGTTAGTGGTGGTGGTGGAAGACTGGAAACTGGTGATGGTTGAAAAGTGCTTGTCATTGGTGGTGGTGCCAAAGTGGATAGGTTTTCATGTGGAGCGTTCAATATATGTTGTACAGAGCTCAAAGCTAGTTGGGGAAAGGTGCTCAGTCTTCCTAGTTCTGGAGAGATAAGTGTTCCTAAGGTTGGAGAGTTCAGTGTTAGTTGTGAATGGGTTAGTTGTGGAGAGTTTGGCGTTAGTTGTGACTGAGTCAGTTGTGGAGAGTTCGGTGTTAGTTGTGAATGGGTTAGTTGTGGAGAGTTTGGCGTTAGTTGTGAATGAGTCAGTTGTGGAGAGTTCAGTGTTAGTTGTGGATGGGTTAGTTGTGGAGAGTTTGGCGTTAGTTGTGAAGAGTTCGGTGTTAGTTGTGGAGAGTTTGGCATTAGTTGTGAATAGGTCAGTTGTGGAAAGTTCGGTATTAGTTGTGGAGAGTTTGGCGTTAGTTGTGAATAGGTTAGTTGTGGAGAGTTTGGTGTTAGTTGTGAATGGCTCAGAGTTAGTTGTGGAGAGTTAGGTGTTAGTTGTGAATGAGTCAGAGTTAGTTGTGAATGGGTCAGATTTAGTTGTGAAGAGTTCGGTGTTAGTCGTGAAGAGTTAGATGTTAGTTGTTGTGGGCTTGGTGTTAGTCGTGAAGAGTTAGGTGTTAGTTGTTGTGGGCTCAGTGTTAGCCATGAAGAGTTAGGTGTTAGTTGTTGAGGGCTAAATGTTTCTTGTGAAGAGTTAGGTGTTAGTTGTTGAGGGCTCAGTGTTAGCCATGAAGAGTTAGGTGTTAGTTGTTGTGGGCTTGGTGTTAGTCGTGAAGAGTTAGGTGTTAGTTGTTGTGGGCTCAGTGTTAGCCATGAAGAGTTAGGTGTTAGTTGTTGAGGGCTAAATGTTTCTTGTGAAGAGTTAGGTGTTAGTTGTTGAGGGCTCAGTGTTAGTCGTGAAGAGTTAGGTGTTAGTTGTTGAGGGGTAAGTGTTAGTCGTGAAGAGTTAGGTGTTAGTTGTTGAGGGCTCAGTGTTACTCGTGAAGAGCTAGGTGTTAGTTGTGGGGAAATCGGCAAAGTCCATAAAGAGGCATTATGCTCTTCACTTAAATCACCAACCATTGCATCTTCAGTGACTTGTGCCGGATTAACGTTACCATCAACAAGCACCCCAAATTCAGCAACATTAATCTCGTCGTTGTGGATGATGTTGGATAATTCAGTATAAACGTTGCTCAGCCATTCTGTATCAATACCTTCGATGATATCCGCACCACCGAGTCCCACAGCATCAGTGGTTATTGCAGTGGATGTATTCTTGTCTTCCTCTGTGGCACTGCTAAGGTTAACATAATCACTGACTAGCATGGGCTCAATCTTAGAACCACATGCCTCTAATAACATCTCTCTGGGTATTTCTCCGTCAATGATGTAAAGAATCTTGGCATTGTTGGCACCGCTTCCTTCGGCACCAGTGGTACTAGAACTTGATGTAGCACTGGTACTACAGACATCACTGGTACTGGAGACATCACTGGTACTACAGAAACCACTGACACTATAGAAGTCACTGGTACTATGGACATCATCAGTAATACAGACAACACTGGTACTAGAAACATCACTGGTACTACAGACAACACTGTTACTACAAACATCACTGGTAGTACTAAAATCACTGGTACTACAGACATCACCATTAGTATAGACATCACTAGTACCATAGACACCACTGGTACTACAAACATCACTGGTAGTACTAAAATTACTGGTGCTACATACATCACTGGTATTACAGACATCACCAGTAGTATAGACATCACTAGTACCATAGACACCACTGGTACTACAGACATCACCAGTAGTACAGACATCACTAGTACAAAAGACACCACTGGTACTACAGACATCATCAGTACTACAGACATCACTGGTACTACAGACATCACCAGTAGTATAGACATCACTAGTACCATAGACATCACTGGTACTACAGACATCACCAGTAGTACATACATCACTAGTACAAAAGACACCACTGGTACTACAGACATCACCAGTAGTACAGACATCACTAGTACAAAAGACACCACTGGTACTACAGACATCATCAGTACTACAGATATCACTGGTACTACAGACATCACCAGTAGTATAGACATCACTAGTACCATAGACACCACTGGTACTACAGACATCATCAGTACTACAGATATCACTGGTACTACAGACATCACCAGTAGTATAGACATCACTAGTACCAAAGACACCACTGGTACTACAGACATCATCAGTAATACTTACATCACTGGTACTACAGACATCACCAGTAGTATAGACATCACTAGTACCATAGACACCACTGGTACTACAGACATCATCAGTAATACTTACATCACTGGTACTACAGACATCACCAGTAGTACAGACATCACTAGTACCAAAGACACCACTGGTACTACATACATCACTGGTACTACAGACATCACCAGTAGTACATACATCACTAGTACAAAAGACACCACTGGTACTACAGACATCACCAGTAGTACAGACATCACTAGTACAAAAGACACCACTGGTACTACAGACATCATCAGTACTACAGATATCACTGGTACTACAGACATCATCAGTACTACAGATATCACTGGTACTACAGACATCACCAGTAGTATAGACATCACTAGTACCAAAGACACCACTGGTACTACATACATCACTGGTACTACAGACATCACCAGTAGTATAGACATCACTAGTACCATAGACACCACTGGTACTACAGACATCATCAGTAATACTTACATCACTGGTACTACAGACATCACCAGTAGTACAGACATCACTAGTACCAAAGACACCACTGGTACTACAAACATCATCAGTACTACAGATATCACTGGTACTACAGACATCACTGGTACTACAGACATCACCAGTAGTATAGACATCACTAGTACCATAGACACCACTGGTACTACAGATATCACCAGTAGTACAGACATCACTAGTACAAAAGACACCACTGGTACTACAGACATCATCAGTACTACAGACATCACTGGTACTACAGACATCACCAGTAGTATAGACATCACTAGTACCATAGACACCACTGGTACTACAGGCATCATCAGTACTGCAGACATCACCAGTACTACAGACATCACTGGTAATACAGACATCATCAGTACTGCAGACACCATTGGTACTGGAGACATCACTGGTACAGGACACCACTGAATCAGAAATAGGCCTAATACACAATACTACACCAGTATGACCAACTACCAATTCAGTAGTACTGGATAAAGTACTACATCCACTTGCATCATTGGGCGATGTGGTTTCGTTACAGTTGGTGGTAGACACAATAGTATCCATTTCACTAGAAACTAATGAATCAGTAACAGTAGACATATCTGGATCAATGAAGCGGAGTACTTGATCATTGGAGGCATTGCATACTTCTGTACCAGGGACATTTGATACCTCTGCATCACTGACTCTTGATATCTGCTCATCATTCTCTCTAGATATATCTTCAACAGTAGGACAAGGTGGTGTTTTATCAATCACACTCTGTTCTTCCCCATTGAGTGCACTTCCATCAATGCCACAAGCTGCTTTCAAGGTTTTCGACAATGCTTCATCAGCGTCAACAGATGTTCTTGTATCACTACCACTAGGCAGTACAATCTCAGTGGCACTTGACAGTTCTACGTCAGCCTTCTTAGGATATCCAACCTCAATGTCATTTTGCATCACTTCACTACCATCATTCAAAGTACAAGCATTATTACTTGAGGCACTGGGTACTTCTACAGGACTGGCAAGTGAAGGATTCTTGCTGATGCTCATGGTTTTGGATAATTTAAGGAAAGCAGAAGTTGTTACTTGCAAGTTACTAGAACCAGATACTTCGACAAACACGAAACTAGACATTGCAATATTTTCAATCCAATAGACTGCATTAATCCTGGTACAAGCATCCATACATATAGCACAATAAACACCAATGCTATAATCTTCAATATCAGTGTCACCAGATATTCCATCATCATAGCTCAATGATACTCTCACATCAATGTCAACATGTATATAAGCATTTTTCTCACAAGAATATCCACTGTCGATGGCACCCTCCACTCCAACCTTAATGCCACGGTCTGTTAATACATCAATGCTACAAGCCACACCAAAGCTACTACAAACTCCAGCATCTATACCATTGAGAACATGAATATCAGTGACAAACAAAACTTCAACACCAAAGTCACTAGTAACTTTATCAGTAATGCCACTTGTTAATGCAGCATTATTACCAGTAGCAACCTCAGAAACACCAGACGACACAACTGCAGTGCTATCATCCACTCCAACATTGATGCCGCAAGAAACTTCAACTCCTGTGCTACAATCCTCTCCAGTGATAATGCCACTAGATTCTTTAACACTGTTGGGACCAGAACCTCCATTCTCTCTTATACCAAGTACTGTGTTTTGTGTGGCTGTGTCCTCTTTTATATGAAGGGCACCAGGAATTCCACTAACAATGTTCTTGGAAGCTTTAACATCAGCGAGACTGGAATCATAAATAACTATGTCATCGTCACCTTTTACAGCAATATGATTTGGATCGCTTAAATTTACTGAACTAATCTCTTTTTTAGCATCGGTCTGCACTGCATCTTCATCATTTGCGTTTATGACACCATCATAACAAATCTTTGGGTTATTTGCATGAATTTCGTTGGATATTGCTACGATATTGGACTTGGATACATTTGAAGGAGACATTTTTTGATACTTTGAAATTAATTGTTAATGACTATTCAATATCAATGGGTTTATACATATTTGGATTGTATATCTTGATATTTAAAAAAAAAAAAATCCTAAGTGATTGTACATACGAATTTATCTGCACTGATACCATTAGCTATTTTCCACCAATATAGCTTCGCAACTTTACATATTATGTCTCAATTTCACCATCATCAATATGTCTATCCTTCTCAGTAGCATTATCAAAAGATTGTTTCTCAGCAGACACCATACTCGCCAATGTCAATTAATGGTATTCATCAATGTCCCTATGTTATTGTACACGAAGAATAAAATCCCTATCAGGATTGACAAATCTATTTCTTACTTAATGACGTACGTAATAGCACCTAACTGTATTTGTTATATAGAACCAAATGACACTATTTCACGAGTGCTAAGAAACATTTC
This sequence comes from Paralithodes platypus, assembly GCA_032716605.1. Classification (NCBI taxonomy): domain Eukaryota; kingdom Metazoa; phylum Arthropoda; class Malacostraca; order Decapoda; family Lithodidae; genus Paralithodes; species Paralithodes platypus. The sequence goes on along the minus strand of CM064578.1, from coordinate 41,532,134 downwards.
TATGGCAATGGCACCGAGCATGTTCCCATCATTAACTGTGCATCATTTCCAGAGGCAATTTGTTTTGGGCAGTTACATAATTACAGTATTAAATTAATTCAGTGCAAATCTTTTTCAAAATTGCATTACTATGATCGAATATTTGGAGAAAGGAGCTGTCGTTCTCATGACAAATAGCCATGCAGCGGTTGTATTATCCAGAGATATTACAACCATTATTGAACTATGGTAGTTGGTATCCCATCAGGCTCACTTGGTTGTGGTGTATAGTATTTGTAGCGATGTTATCCTCTGAACTGTAGAGCCTTGTGAGGGGTGACCTGTAGAGCCTTGTGAGGGGTGACCTGTAGAGCCTTGTGAGGGGTGACCTGTAGAGCCTTGTGAGGGGTGACCTGTAGAGCCTTGTGAGGGGGAGGCGGGGGCCTCAACCGGACATTTCCGAACTCTGTAAAACAGGAGGAAATAGTGTACACATACATTTAGAAAGTAAATTATAATCTACACTTTTAGATTAAAATATAGTAAACAGTAATAATGTGATGGGCATACATGGGTTAAGTTCATCAAGGTGATTAGTGGTCAGTTGAAAAGAGTAGTTAGTCACTCTGAACTGTAAAGGGGATTAGTTAGAGTCACTCTGAACTGTAAAGGGGAGTAGTTACAGTCACTCTGAACTGTAAAGGGGAGTAGTTACAGTCACTCTGAACTGTAAAGGGGAGTAGTTACAGTCACTCTGAACTGTAAAGGGGAGTAGTTACAGTCACTCTGAACTGTAAAGGGGAGTAGTTACAGTCACTCTGAACTGTAAAGGGGAGTAGTTACAGTCACTCTGAACTGTAAAGGGGAGTAGTTACAGTCACTCTGAACTGTAAAGGGGAGTAGTTACAGTCACTCTGAACTGTAAAGGGGAGTAGTTACAGTCACTCTGAACTGTAAAGGGGAGTAGTTACAGTCACTCTGAACTGTAAAGGGGAGTAGTTAGTCACTCTGAACTGTAAAGGGGAGTAGTTACAGTCACTCTGAACTGTAAAGGGGAGTAGTTAGTCACTCTGAACTGTAAAGGGGAGTAGTTAGTCACTCTGAACTGTAAAGGGGAGTAGTTACAGTCACTCTAAGGTTAAGCGCCCCATTAATTACGATTTCCATTCACATATTCATAGCCTCCGATAGTGCAGTCGGAATGATTGTACATGCTAAGATTGGTATGCAGGATTCGAAACTGCATAATAAATCGTAGGCTTGTGCAGCATTCTTTAACTGTTTTCGTGGTGCAATGCATAAGCGTGTTGATTTTCGGTTTGAGCGTCCTGGGTTCGAATCCCCGGACTGCCACATGTTTGTTAATTTCATTAATCGAGTTTTGAGTAAAGTTGGTTAGTGGAGAGAACATAATAATGGTTAGTTAAGGAGAGACTAGCCGTTTGTTTGGTCTATTAATTAATTTATTCATATATTGTTTTAGTTTCCTCCCTAAACCTCCATCAACCATAGAAAAACACCCCCTAGACCCCCCTTCAAGATAAAATTGTACATTTTTCGGTAGAAACATGTCATGGCTGAAAGCCGGTTACTCTTGAAATTAAAGGCTCGCTATCGCCCGCCGGGAAAAATCGACACCTAAATGGCACGAAAGGTCTTGATATTGACAGAGAAATGGGGTGTAAAGTCTTAAAATCGCCAAAACTAATGGGCCAAACGTCTTAAAATCTAAACAATAATGGGGCTAAACATGAGGGAGAAGGGGGCCAGAAAAAGCATCCCATGCCCTCGAGTCTTTAAGCCATATACCACTGTCACCACTATACCTTGTTCCAAGTGTGTAGGCCAAAACTCGTGAACGTTAACCTGAGCGTCTCCTGCTTAACTCCCACTGCACACACGATCCCCACCGAAGTTCCTGATGATGAAAATATAGGGTTATTCTTATACATACATACATACATAGCCTACATGCATACATAAATACACACATATATATATATATATATATATATATATATATATATATATATATATATATATATATATATATATATAGAGAGAGAGAGAGAGAGAGAGAGATTCAGCAACAAATATTAATAACTTGGTTTACGTGTGTTGATGCCTTCTGCCTAATCAACAAATACCAACGTGTGCCAAATACCCCGCCCTAATATAGACATAATGAAGGCCCTATGTATGCCTCCATGTGTGTGTCCCATCCAGGGCTGTGGCGGGGGCTGAATACATAATTATCACTTTATACTCATACTACAATAAGGAGGGTACTGATTATTGGTTGGTTTATATATAAATGTATTTATATTTTATAATTTCATCGCTAGACCTCCATCAAGCTTAAAAAAAAAAAAACAAAAAAAAACACACACACACACACACACCCCTAGACCCCTTCAAGATAAATTTGTAAATTTTTCGGTAGAAAAATATCCCGGCCAAATGCCGTTTTCCTCTTCAATTACAGGCTCGCTTCGCCCGCCAGGAAAAAATCGACACCTCAATGTGCGCCACGAAAGGTCTATATATTGACAAAGAAATGGGTCGAAAGGTCTAAGATTCGCCAAACTAATGGAACAAACCTCTTAAAATCTCAAAGCTAATGGGACTAAATAAACATGAGGAAGAAAAACAACTACCTCCCCTTTAACCCTTTCAAGATCCAATACGCATTTCTCTTTTGTTTTCCAACTATGATTAGACGATTTTATTCGGATTAGGAAGGGTATATGGAAGTCGGAGGGTTAATTGAGATAGTCTTTACCCTTTTAAGTTATTTTATTCGGATTAGGAAGGGTATATGGAAGTCAGAGGGTTAATTATTAATGTTCCTTCCAACAACCAACTATACTCCTAAAATCGATTAATGAAATTTACAAACACATGTGGCAGTCCGTGGATTCGAATCCAGGATGCTCACACCGAAAATCAACACCTTATGCATCGCACCACGAAGACAGTTAAAGAATGGTGGACACTGCCTACGATTTATTATGCAACTTCGAATCCTGCATATCAATCTAAGCATGTACACACATCCCAACTGCAACTCTCGTAGGCTATGCATATTGAGATCGTCTTTACCCTTATAAGTGCCACCAAGGTGTCAAAGTAATTAAGGGGGTAGTGCTGTTTTTCTTTATATATTTATTTATAAATGTATTTTTTAGTTTCCTCGCTAGACCTCCATCAAGCTTAGAAAAGCACCCCCTAGACACCCTTTCAAGGTAAATTTGTACATTATTCGGTAGAAAAAATTCCCGGCCAAAGGCCAGTTCCTTCTAAAATTAGAGGCTCGCTTTCGCTCGCCAAGCTACCACTGTCACTAATATACCTTGTTCCAAATATGTAGGCCAAAACTCTGGAACATTATAACCTATATAACTCACACACGACTAGAGTAATCCAGCTAATAGTTCTATCGTGCTCAGCCACTTTAGTTTTGAGAGGTTAAGACGTCCAATCCCACTAGTTTGTCGATTTCAAGACATTTTGCCCCATATATTTATCCATATCAAGACCTTTGGTGCCATTTAGGTGTCGATTTTTTCCTGGCGAGCGATTTTTTTTTTTTTTTCCCGAAAAATTTACAAATTTATCTCGAAGCCTTGAGGATACATTTTTAAGTTTGGTGGAGGCCTAGGGAGGAAATTAGAATAATAATAAATAAATACATTAACCCCTTCACCACTTATACGTAATTCTCATCATGTTCTGGTTACCATTCGACGATTTTCTTTGGGTTATAATCTACCCATACGACTCAAATGGGTAAATAATATCTCAATAAACCCTCTCAGTAACAGGTTCTTCTTAACCCTTGCTGCACCAGGGCCGTCCTTTAACTTTATTCTGGCTACGATTATACGATGTTATTCAGATTAATAAGGGTCTCCAGCAATTAACAGGATTCGAAATATCTTGCTTAGCCCTTTTTACCACCTCAGATCCTTCTTAAACTGCACAAAATGGTCTCTCTCTCTATATATATATACAGTATATATATATATATATATATATATATATATATATATATATATATATATATATATATATATATATATATATATATATATACAGGTATATATATATATATATATATATATATATATATATATATATATATATATATATATATATATATATATATATATATATATATATATATATATATATATACAGGTATATATACAGTATATATATAGCTGGAATAAAATATAAGACGTCGCCGGTATAGAAGTGGTTAAACTGCATACAATCACCTAATTTTAGCAAGAATCAAAGGTAAAAAGGCGTCATGGACTCATGCTGAATGGGTTAAGAAAAACAAAAACAAATGTAAACCAGGAGAGAAGTGCAGATAATATACAGTAATACACAGGATAGGCTAACACTAACAAAATCAAAAATAGTAGACTATCAGAAAATAATAAAATAATTATAACTAGTCCTAGAAGGAGGGAGGACCCTTCACAAAGAATTAAGGAAACCAAATACCAAGACTAATAAAAAACAAAAACTCACAGACAGACATTACAGACTCCTCAAGACAGTTTCGCTGGACAATACCTCTGCTCACCACCGTTATTATAATGCCTTTAATATATTTCAAGCTGGCTTTTAGAGATACAATGAACTTAGGCTTTAACACTGTATGTTCTGGGCCTCCCGAACATTGATTTTCCTATAAATATAATGTATCGTAAGGCAAGAAACTGTCCCCACTACTTTTTTGTAAACAAGTGATGCGGTGTTATGTAGCGTCTGGCACACCCTATCAGTGTTACCAATTTAGCTATTTTCTCGCTTGATTTTTACTTTGATCTACTGTATTGGCACATTTTTACATCTAGCGACATGCATTTTAGCGTTATTCGTTAGATTTCAGTCACTTAGGAGCGATATTGTAGAAATTGTGCCATTATCCTAGCGATTTTTTGGCATGTGTTAACTTTCTAGCGGACTTGATTTGACACATCTACACACTACCATGCTCAAGTGCCGACTGATAACAACAGCTGTCAGGACACATCGGAGCTACACGGAGGCGGAGCTATCATCCTGTTGCATCAGCTTAGCACAACAGTTGCCACATGTTGTCTACTAACAGCTATACTTTGCGGAAATAATATAGCATTTTCGGCAACATAAGACACGCAAACTGTACATGAGCTAGTATATTTAATATTTTATAAATTGCATCCATTGATAGAAATAGGGTGATAAATTGTTCATTGCAACTCCTGCACTGAACGTCTGCACTGAACGTTCAAAGTTTTTCCTAGAATCTGCCGTGGTGACGTCATTGGTGAAGAAGGCGCGCCGAATTCGTTGTGTCATGTGACTGGTATTATGAGAGATATTATGTCAGGAGATTACCGCTGTACACTCGGTTACCTAGTCTCTAGCCCACTTATTAGAATTCATAGACCCCCCAGGTTTTTCTTAATATTTGTATTGATTTTCGGATAAAACTTGTTTTCTCAATAAATAGTGTATTTTATATAGTTTTCTAGTTGATGTAGGCTAATCTATCTATCTATAGCCTACTGACACATTTTATTTTTATTTATTTATTTATTTATTTATTTTTTTTGGGGGGGGGACAAGTTTATCCGAAAATTCGTTCCCAGAGGTATACAGTAGGCTACTTCCATAATTATTAGAAATAAGTGATGTCCACGAATATTTATAAGTGGGCTAGAGACTATGGCATCCGAGTGTACAACATTAATTATAAATGGTTCCCGTATAACTCAACCAGTGGATCAATATCTTCAAACGTAGATCTCGACCAGTGCCAAATCAACAAACGTCAATTATTATAAGTCCTACTTAAAGGGGGGGGGGGGTATTTACCCCTTCTTCCTCATGTTTAGCACCATGTTGAGATATAAAAACGTTCGCCCCATTATTTTGGCGATTTTAAGACTTTTCGTTCCATATTCGTGTCGATTTTCTTCTGGCAAGCGATAGCAATTTAGGAGGAACCGGACTTCGACCGGGTGGTCTTGTTTTTTTTTTTTTTAAAGTTTGATGTAAGTCTATGGAGGAAACTAAAAGAAATTATATATTGATATATTACCAAACAAACAAACACACAAATTATCTTCCCTTAAGCTATCTTAACCTACAGGTAGCACAATTAGTTGAGTTTTGACTGGTTTAGATCCACTAATAAAAGGGGGGTAGTGTTTATTTATTTATTTATTTGTTTATTTATTTATATATTGAAATGCTGGGTGCGAAGGGAATTTTTCTGTCCTGAAAACTCCCCAGGCCCACTTTAGGGTCAACCTTTCCTGGTACCTGGCGCGGGGCTCGAACCTCTGAAGGGAGTTTAACCCTCCTAAAAACCCACAGGTTTTGAGATGCCTTGGGTGGGGTTCGAACCCTGGTTAGTGACCATGGCCCCTAGGTCAACCAGGCCCGCGCGCTAACCCACTGTACTACCACGGACGTACAATAGTATAGTAACCTTAGTCCTCTTTGTAAGAACCAGGTGATAGTCTCGTGGTGATTCACGTGATGAGTTTATTAGACTTCCCATCAACGACTATTTTACACTATACCAGACGTCAACTCGGGTAGTACATTATTGGGGTTGCGGGATATTTTCGAGGGCATTACACCCCCTCGAAAATATCCCGCAACCCCAATAATGTACTACCCGAGTTGACGTCTGGTATTGTGTAAAATAGTCGTTGATGGGAAGTCTAATAAACTCATCACGTGAATCACCACGAGACTATCACCTGGTTCTTACAAAGAGGACTAAGGTTACTATACTGTTGTACGTCCGTGGTAGTACAGTGGGTTAGCGCGCGGGCCTGGTTGACCTAGGGGCCATGGTCACTAACCAGGGTTCGAACCCCACCCAAGGCATCTCAAAACCTGTGGGTTTTTAGGAGGATTAAACTCCCTTCAGAGGTTCGAGCCCTAGAAGCATCTGTCCACGTACAAGAAATCTACGTGCACCTTATAAACTTCACACACCAGTGGGTATATAAGCGTGTAGCCAGCAACAATCGCCAAGAGATCCGTCTTGAGAACTTCCTACATATGGACCCCCTGGACGGCCGCGGAACCAGTCGTTAGCCCCCAACATCACGGACGCAAGATAACCAGGACCAGACCAACCAAATACTACCCAAGATTCACTTTATTAGTACTACCGTGTTACAGTACTAATTAGAGACTCACTTATTAATCTTTCTATGAAGTGGCTATATCTTTGCCCCAGTATAATTCATATACAACCATTCTATTGGGAAGTGCTAAGCGTATCAGTGTTCATTAATTAACAGGCGACATTAACTCTCGTAATTACCCCTATTCAGATATTATTACATAGAAGTAAAACCCTAGTGATATCTAACGTTCTCCCTCTGATTTGTGTTCTACGTATTTCTGCTATAAGAATATAAAACTTAGATCAGTACCCCCCTGAGGTTACTAGAATTCCCGTGCTCTAAAAATATGCGTGTCTAATTCTAGTCTGTGAACTACTACTTGTGCAACAGAACTGCCAGTAATAAATTTAATTAGTGAAATTGAATCTATAAGTAACATTGATGTCTTCCAGTATAATATATAAACTTGCGAACCAAGCCAGTGATCAGAAGAGTATACCTGAACGTTGGAAGTGGGAGACTAGGCTCCATCCAGATCCACTAATGCTAGTGGTTCATTTCTATCATTTGTCTTGTACGAGTATTCATACCTTCTTATGCTTCCTATTAATCATCTTCAATAAACGTGATCGTGTGTCTTGTTACCGTGTGTTTATTTTGTGTTCTCTATTCCTCATACCTTGTATTGTGCATGCAGCCTTATATACCCAGTCAGTTAGAACTCACATTACCCAAGTTAATCCTGTAGAAAAACAGGGCATAACATTGGTGGCAGCGGTGGGATTGCGGAGGGTTGGTGGGGGAAGAGTTAGGTGTAGAACATGGGTTATTGGTGGAGGACTGATGTATTGATTTGGGGTTGTTAACAGGACGAATTTGGGGAATTTTCTTGGTGGCAGTCACGGTCTGGTTAGAGGTTATCTGGGACTGGTGAGTTTGTCTGTCATTGGAGGGCGAGTCAAGTGTGGGGTTGTGGAGTTTTCTAGGGGTGTGAATTGTGTGGGGGTGGAAGGGAGCTACTGACGGAAAACTGTCACAAGGGGAATTTTGTTGGTTGTGGAATAGCTGAACATTTCTGGGGGCATGGGGAAAACATTGTTGGGTACATAGGTCGGCATTTTCCCTGGAAACACGTGTACATAAATATTTGATAGAATTGTGGTTACATACATCAGAGTCTGTCCTGGAAACATGGGAGGATTTATCCTGGACAGAGTTACGAGAATTGGGGGAATTACCGAGAGGGAGGTGCTTGGACTTGTCTTCTTTCATTTATTGAGGCATTTTTTCAACAAATTGAGTGATATTTTGAGAGAACTCGGGGCAAGGGGAGGGGTTAGAAGTTACCTTAGTGCTAGCTGCAACTTGGTAACCCTGACTCAGAGTTTGTTGAGGGGGAAGGTGTTTTTTCTTTTTGTGAATAGGTTTCTGCGTGATTGGTTTGTCAGAGGCTTTGGGTTGGATTTTTTTTTTGAATGAGATCAGCCTCTGGCCGCAGTCAACCTGGGCCTGGAGTTTTTGAAGGAGGTCAAGTCCAAGGAAACCATCGTAATGTTTACAGTGGGAGGAAAATACTGTGAACGTGTGATAACAACGAGCATGGGGGGCAGGAGTAGTTACTGACAGGGGCAAAGTGTCTCCTAGATTTAAGTAGGTATCAGCAGCTGAGATTAGTTCTGCTTTGGTGGTTAACAAGGGGCCAAATAGTCGGTGGTGTTGATCATAATAAGACTTGAACAAACATGACTTGGCAGCTCCCGTGTCGATTAACAAGCGGACAGGAATGTCCTTGATTTTGGCCATGTAATAAATGGGGGCAGTGCGGTCAGTTATGGCGTCCCCCGCCGAGACCATCTTGGGCGGGGGGTACTTTAAAAATCCTGGGAGTCGGTATCTACCTCCTCCAGGGTTTCCTCGGTATCATCTGAGGTCATGATAGGGGCTATTTCTCCGGTGTGCATTTCCTCCATTTCTTCCTCTTGTCCCAACTCCTCTTCATTTACAGAAATGTGAGGAGTATAGGGGCGATGTTTGGCAGAGTCACGAATTTGATGGAGGGCACACTGAGCACTACAGGCAGGGAAATCATAGGGGTTGATAATTACTAATGTAGGGTTTTTACTTTGGTAGGTGTTGTAGGTTTTGTTCCGGTTGAAGATTCTGCGTGGCTTGGTAGGTTGGAACCGGGGCCTACTGGGTTGGGGCTTGCCGGAAGGGTAGGTGGGTCTGTTGTGGAAGGATGAGGAGGGGTAGGCATTCTTGGAGTTTTGGTGGTCGGGGTGCTGCGGGTGCGTGGGAAACCTCTTTATTACAGCGATTTGGGTGGGTGCTTCTGTGCGCACGGCCAAAATACGTCGGATCGTGATAAGATCTTTTTTATATCTGATGAAATCGTGCACACGGAAATGATCTTTTACTGCTGAGGGCAATATTGATACAAGGTTGACCAGAATCTGCTGCTCTTGTTGGATTCTGGTTAATGTGGGGAAAGAAACTTTTATATGTTGGGCGATCTTATTCACTGTGGCATCTAGATCGCCTTTGAATTTAGTTTCTTGGATACGGGTGTGGGCCACGAAAACGCCCAACGAAGGCTTAATGGCTTCTATCACTATTGGGCGAAATTCGTCCCATGTGAGAGCAGGGTGCACTTGGTAGGCAACCAGGGAAACTGCTTTTCTCAGGTGCGTTAATGTCACGGCTATCTTTTCTGCGTCCGTGGTATAAACTAGGTCAAGTACGGGTTTCACTATGTCCATGAACGTTTCGATCTCGTAAGTTTCTCCATCATAATGTGGGATGGGAATGTGAGAACGGTGCGCCATGATGTTATCGTGTTCTGGCTGTTCCAAACTTGCAATGTAATGCAACCTTTTATCCGAATAATGAAATGCTGGGTGCGAAGGGAATTTTTCTGTCCTGAAAACTCCCCAGGCCCAATTTAGGGTCAACCTTTCCTGGTACCTGGCGCGGGGCTCGAACCTCTGAAGGGAGTTTAACCCTCCTAAAAACCCACAGGTTTTAAGATGCCTTGGGTGGGGTTCGAACCCTGGTTAGTGACCATGGCCCCTAGGTCAACCAGGCCCGCGCGCTAACCCACTGTACTACCACGGACGTACAATAGTATAGTAACCTTAGTCCTCTTTGTAAGAACCAGGTGATAGTCTCGTGGTGATTCACGTGATGAGTTTATTAGACTTCCCATCAACGACTATTTTACACTATACCTGACGTCAACTCGGGTAGTACATTATTGGGGTTGCGGGATATTTTCGAGGGCATTACACCACATCCTTTTTTATTTAGGCTACTCCCTAGCCTCTCTAAGGTCGTAAGGTATCGTAGCCGTATCACCTCAGCAATCTCAATATGGTTAGGGTCCGCGTGATGGGTGCTCTATGTAGCTACCAGATCACGTTCCGTGACTGCCACCAATGAAATGCTGGGTGCAAAGGGAATTTTTCTGTCCTGAAAACTCCCCAGGCCCACTTAGGGTCAACCTTTCCTGGTGCCTGGTGCGGGGGCTCGAACCTCTGAAGGGAGTTTAACCCTCCTAAAAATCCACAGGTTTTGAGATGCCTTGGGTGGGGTTCGAACCCTGGTTAGTGACCATGACCTCCATAGGTCAACCAGGCCCGCGCACTAACCCACTGTAGTACCACGGACGTACACAAGTATAGTAACCTTAGTCCGATTTGTAAGAACCAGGTGATAGTCTCGTGGTGATTCACGTGATGGGGTTTATTGGACTTCCCATCCACGACTATTTTACACTATACCTGACGTCAACTCGGGTAGTACATTATTGGGGTTGCGGGATATTTTCGAGGGCATTACATATATTGTTACTAAGATTACTATCATCCAAAGATCTCAATCAAGGTTAACAAAATATACCCCAAGACCCCCCTTCAAGATAAATTTGTTAATTTTTTCTGTAAAAAAATATCCCGGTCGAAGGCCGGTTTCTACTGAATTACAGGGCTGCAATCGCTCGCCAGGAAAAATATCTATCAATGAGCTAAGAAATCTACTACAAATTTAACACTAGCTGAGCAATACACTAACTGTGCAAGAATAACATTGGGTCACATGAATTGCTCAATAGCAGAGCCACACACAAAGTACACACCAGTAGAACCACACACAACAAAGTACACACCAGTAGAGCCACACACAACGAAGTACACACCAGTAGAGCCACACACAAAGTACACACCAGTAGAGCCGCACACAACAAAGTACACACCTGTAGAGCCACACACAACAAAGTACACACCAGTAGAGCCACACACAACAAAGTACACACCAGTAGAACCACACACAACAAAGTACACACATGTAGAGCCACACACAACAAAGTACACACCAGTAGAACCACACACAACAAAGTACACCCCAGTAGAACCACACACAACAAAGTACACACCAGTAGAGCCACACACAACAAAGTACACATACACACCAGTAGAGCCACACAACAAAGTACACACCTGTAGAGCCACACACAACAAAGTACACACCAGTAGAACCACACACAACAAAGTACACACCAGTAGAACCACACACAACAAAGTACACACCAGTAGAGCCACACACAACAAAGTACACACCAGTAGAACCACACACCAGTAGAGCCACACAAAGCCAAGGAAAAGAGAGACCAAACGTGGAAGGCAGCTCGAAAAAGGTGTAATAGAGAAACTTGGAACAGATACAAGAGATTAAGAAATGTATATGCTACAATCAGGAGACAAGAAGCCAGAGAATATGAGAAGAACATTGTGAAAAAATGTGAGAGTGATCCTAAGCTGTTCTATAGGTTTATAAATAGTAAAATGAAGATAAGGGATAGAATAGTGAGGTTGAAGGTTGAAGGGACCACTTATGATGACGACCAGAATATGTGTGAAATTATGAACAATACACTACACTCAGTATATACTAAAGATGATAACTTTGAAGAAGTACCGGTAGGTGAAATTGGTGATAAACTGGGAGAGATTAATTTTCTCCCTGAGGAGCTAGTAGAAATAATGAAAGGACTAGATGTGAAAAAAGCAGTGGGACCTGACAATGTACCGGGATGGATTTTGAAAGAATGTGCTGATGAACTAGTGAAACCCTTATATGAGTTAATGAAATACTCTCTGGAAGTGGGAAAATTACCAAAGGACTGGAAGAGAGCCAACATTGTACCGATTTATAAAGGTGGGAACAGGGAACATCCATTAAATTATCGACCTGTGTCACTTACTAGTATAGTGTGCAAACTCTGTGAGAAAATAATTAAGAAAAGATGGATGATTTACTTGGAAAAGAATAATCTACTATCTAACAGGCAATTTGTATTCAGGGAGGGTACCTCATGTGTTACATAATCTACTCAGTTTTTATGACAGAGTGGTTGACATATTACAAGAGAGAGATGGATGGGTGGACTGCGTATATATTGACATGCAGAAAGCTTTTGACAGAGTATCGCATAGCAGGCTGAAGTGGAAATTAAAAGAGTATGGAGGGATTCAGGGTAGTTTGTTAAATTGGATGGAGGACTATCTTTCAGGGAGACAGATGAGGACTACTATCAGAGATAAATTTTCTACGTGGAAAGATGTCACAAGTGGAGTTCCGCAGGGAGCGGTGCTGGCTCCCATAATGTTTCTAATATACATTAACGACATGCCAAAGGATATAAATGCATATATGAATATGTTTGCAGATGATGCCAAGATCATGAAGCGTATAGAAGATGAAAACAGTGGTAGGGAATTACAGAGGGATTTGGATAGGATAGATCAATGGAGCAAGAAGTGGAAAATGGAATTCAACACAAATAAATGTCATGTAGTGGAAATGGGAGTAAGTAAAAGAAGGCCTCATATGGAATATAAGTTAGGAGAAAACACTATTAACCCATCAGAGAAAGAAAAGGACTTAGGGATAACTGTTAGGGGTAATCTTTCACCTGAGAATCATATTAATAAGATAGTGGGAGAAACATATGGACTGCTAAACAGAATAAAAATAGCCTTTAACTATATAAACGAGGAGATGCTAGAGAAAATAATAAAAACATTGGTGAGACCAAGACTGGAGTATGCGGCAGTGGTGTGGGCACCGCATATAAAGAAGCTGGAGAAGGTTCAGAGAGCTGCAACTAGGATGATACCAGAACTGAGAGAATTACCATATGAGGAGAGATTAAAGAAATTAGATTTACCATCTCTAATGGATAGGAGGGAGAGAGGCGATATGATTATGATGTACAAATGTGTGAGAGGACTCGAGAAGGTGGACAAGAAGGGTTATATTGTGAAAGATAATGGTAGAACTAGGGGGCATAGATATAAGCTAATGAAAGGAAGATGTATAGGAGATGTGAGAAAGTATAGTTTCCCTTACAGAAGTATAAGTAAATGGAATCAGTTAGAAGAGGAAGTGGTGTGTGCAAAAAACATTCATATTCTTAAGGCAAAGTTAGATCATTGTAACTCAGGGAGCGGGACAATACGAGCCTAAAAAGCTCAACTCCTGTATACTACAAATAGGTAAGTACAAATAGGTAAATACACAACAAAGTACACACCAGTAGACCCACACACAACAAAGTACACACCAGTAGACCCACACACAACAAAGTACACACCAGTAGACCCACACACAACAAAGTACACACCAGTAGAACCACACACAACAAAGTACACACCAGTAGAACCACACACAACAAAGTATACACCATTAGACCCACACACAACAAAGTACACACCAGTAGAACCACACACAACAAAGTATACACCATTAGACCCACACACAACAAAGTACACACCAGTAGAACCACACACAACAAAGTATACACCAGTAGAACCACACACAACAAAGTATACACCATTAGACCCACACAGCCTGTTAATTGCTGGAGGCCCTTTTTAAACTTATAAAATCGTCTAATAGTTAATAGAATATAATGAAAAGGATGTCACCGTTGTTTCCGGTAGAGAGCACCTAAGTATGCCGCCACAAACGTTTCGGATCCCAGTCATGCGCTCGCCGGGGAATTCCCGCCAGGGTACAAAGGAGCACAGAGGAAAACAAACAACAACAGCGTGGTGAATAAGGACTGGTGATGATGATGGTTAATAAGGACTGATGTTGATGACGAATAGGGGTTGATGATGATGATGAATAAGGACATGATGATGATGATGATGATGAATAAAGGTTGATGATGATGATTAATAAAGGCTGATGATGATGATGATGAATAAAGGCTGATGATGATGATGAATAAGGGATGATGATGATGGATAATAAAGGCTGATAATGATGAAAAATAAAGGCTGATGATGATGAATAATAAAGGCTGATGATGATGATGATTGTTATGCCCTGTTTTTCTACAGGTTTAACTTGGGTAATGTGAGTTCTAAATTGACTGGGTATATAAGGCTGCATGCACAATACAAGATATGAGGAATAGAGAACACAAAGAAACACATGGTAGCAAGTTACATGATCACGTTTATTGATATACCACTGCAGAATACTTGTGTAAGACAATATAATAGAATTGAACAACACTAGCATAAGTGGATCTGGATGGAGCCTAGTCTCCCACTTCCAACGTTCAGGTATTAATCTTCTGATCACTGGCTTTGATTTCACAGGTTTATATACCGAAGACCATCAATGTTACTTATAGATTCATATTCACTGTTAGATTTATTACTGGTAGCTCTGGTGCACAAGTAGTAGTTCACAGACTAGATTAGACACGCATTTTTAGAGCACGGGAATTCTAGTAACCTCAGGGGGTTACCTCAGTTTTATATCCTTGTTTCAGAAATACATAGAACGCAAATCAGTGGGCGAACGTTAGATATCACTAGTTTTAATATCTGAATAAGGTAATTACGAGAGTCAAGGTCGCCTGTTAATTAAAGAGCACTGATCGCTTAGTACGTCCCAAATGGAATGGTTAAGTATGAATTACACTGGGCAAGGTCTTAGCCACTTCGTAGAAATATTAATTAGTGAATCTAAAACAGCACAGTAATATGTAGTACTGCTAAAGGGAATCTTGGGTAGTATCTGATGGGTCTGGTCCTGGTTATCTTGCGTCCATGATGTTGGGGGCTAACGACTGGTTCCGCGGCCGTCCAGGGGGGCCATATGTGTGAAGTTCTTCAATACGTGGGCAGGTCCTTCTATCCAAATCTGCCACGGAGTCTGCCGGTTCTGGGATCTCACTCCGGAACAACACAAGGGCAGAGCTAGAAATTAACTGCAGGGTAGTGACCCCTGGTTGGTGTCTAGCTTTCAACTGATTTGACTGGGGGCGGGAGTTAGATTTATAGGCTCGGTTCTGGACCCTGTAGACAGTAGGGATCTCGAGTCTTATGGACTTAATTGAGCTCTCAATAGATATGGGGACTAGGTAAGATGGTATTTACTGTTGTGGCACAGGGCGATAGGAAGCCTTTATATTTTCATATAACTGAGCCTTAGTAAGAGGTACTATTTTGGCTATACTGGACGTATTTAGGGGAGAGAGACTGGATCTACTTTGCGAGGAGGATGGGGACAGCTGTGATAGGAGCGTCTCTCTAGATTGTTCAATCTTCATTCTATGGTATAGCTGAGGTGCTAATTTAGTGATCAGAGCATGCAAGAAAGGTAAATGGTTTATTGTGAGTTAATAGAGGTTAGTAAAGGTGTTAGTCATTCATGGTTAGTTCATCGATAGGAAGAATTCCTATGCTACCTGGCAATGACTCGAAAGTCAAAACAGGGGCCAGGTATACCTCCGCGGGGGTGGGGGTCTCCCTCCTCGGGTGGGCAAAAAGGGGGAGCTGGGCGCCCTCTCTCTGATATAGTCGTCCGGCGGCTGTGGCTAGGGGCTTGCCATATCACCAGTGTTTGTAATAACCCTCTGTGTATGAGACAGATGGGAGTGTCTTTAATACCAAAACCGAAGGTGCCTTAGCTAGCTGGTTTTACTCGGCTGGTTGTTAATTGTAGGGTTTGCTGGATATGGTTGAGACTGGGTTGCTAACTCTGCCACATTTATCTGGAAGTATGGCAATAGAAGTTAGTTACTGGCGGGGCGGCTAGCCTCGCACCGACGACCATTGGGTGCAGGGTTGTGAATGTGTTGTAAGAGAATAGATGGCATGCAAGGGGCTAGTAAAGTTCTAATGTTGTTCTGGCCTACTAAGTGAAGGTAGGCTGGATAGGAGTATATATATAAAAGGTTGGAGAGCGTTAGTAACGGACAATTCAAGGATCTTCAAGAGGTATGAGAGAGAGGCTAGGTCGGACAAGAGTCGAGAAGCGCGGGTGTCTTAATGAGAGGGGGGGGGGGGAGTTCAAGGGCTACAGGGAAATTTTGCCCCTAAGGTTCCTGGGCGTGGGGGTGGCATTAGGCTACAATTGATATGGAAGTTTGAAAAGGCAGTAGAATACGTTAGCCAAATGCTACCGGGGAATGCAACTATGGGGTGGTATATGAGTCTGGAAAAGATAGAGTTATGTGATCAGTCAGAGGGTTATGGATACTATTAGTTTGCCCTGGGAACTGCGTTTTCTATTAAATATAAAATACCACCCACAGCGGCAGTTCGTAGGGGTACTTAGTTATTGTTTCGGGGTACTTATGACAGATACTGGTAACCAGGTTATCTTATACAATCTCTGGTTGGGGTAAGAGGTGTAAGACACGAAATAAATTGGCGTAGTGTGGGCTGTGGATACGAAGGAGGCAAGGGGAAGACGTATGACAATTGTGGAAAGTAAATGGAAAAAGGTGAACACAATGGCGGAGAAAATACTTAACCTAAGGATTGCATACATAGATTTATGGGGCGATGGGTCTTCAGAAGCTTAGTCTGGCAAGACAAGATGTTAGGGAATGTTAATATTAATACTTAGTTACTAGAGGAGCAATGCAAGGGGCGACTGAGCACGGGTTACATATATCTATACTCGTCATGGAAAATGATATACGAGGTCTAGGGACAAGCGTGGGTGTTTGAACTTCTAAGATATATAACATCTACTTCTCGGATGTAAGAACATACATAGATATATTTATGGCTGTCTGATGTGTTGGCATTGGCTCAACGTCGGGACAGGGCATGTTTTTAATATGAATGTATATTCTTATTCATCATCTTTGTAGCAAGGACAGTGCCGCTATGTCGTATCAATGCTGGTGGCAGTTAATATTATAGACTTAGTTACTAGAGGAACAATGCAAGGGGCGACTGGGCACGGGTTACATATATCTATACTCGTCATGGAAAATGATATACGAGGTCTAGGGACAGCGTGGGTGTTTTAACTTCTAAGATATATAACATCTACTTCTCGGATGCAAGAACATACATAGATATAATTATGGCTGTCTGATGTGTTGGCATTGGCTCAACGTCGGGACAGGCATGGGTGTTTTTAATATGAATGTATATTCCTGTTCATCATCTTTGTAGTTAGGAGTGTAGGACACAAGGGGGTTAGTGTACGTGAGGTGTGGAAAATGGTCAGTTTTAGAAAAGGTAAATGGGTGTGTCCTGGAGCTGTTTAGCCCTGCGGGCTTGGGCCTGGCTGAAATGGCTGGCTCGGTCAGCTGGTCCTTTCGTTCTGTGGACCTTTCCTTTGGTGTTTCTGTGTGGTGTTCGTTCATGGCTTCTGTGGTGGGCTTCTCGTTCTGGGGCATTTTAATGATGAATAAAGGCTGATGATGATGATGAATAAGGGATGATGATGATGAATAATAAAGGCTGATGATGATGATAAATAAGGACTGATCATGATGATGATGATGAATAAGGGCTGATGATGATGAATAAAGGATGATGATGATGATGAATAAAGGTTGATGATGATGATGATGAATAAAGGTTGATGATGATGAATAAAGGCTGATGATGATGATGAATAAGGGCTGCTGCTGATGCTGATGAGTAATAAGGACTGATGATGATGAATGAAGGCTGCTGATGAAGGTGATGAATAATAAGGACTGATTATGATGAATAATAAGGACTGCTGATGATGAATAAGGATTGATTCATATGATACATAATAAGGACTGATGATGATGAATAAAGGCTGATGATGATGATGATGAATAAGGGTTGATGATGGTGATGATGAATAAGGGTTGATGAGAGGACTGTAAGGGATATTAAGGGTTATAATTAAGGGCTAGTGATTCGATTGTAAGGGATGGGTGGGACTACTATACAGGTTGATGTAAGGGCTGCAAAGGGCTGATGTAAAGGCTAGATGGGGCTATGTGGGCTACAAAGGGCTGGGTGGGGATACTAAGGGCTGATGTAAGGGTTATGTGGGACTACTAAGGGCTGGGTGGGGCTACTAAGGGATGGGTGGGGCTACTAAGGGCTGGGTAGGACTACTAAGGGCTGGGTGGGGCTACTAAGGGCTTGGTAGGACTACTAAGGGCTGGGTGGGACTACTAAGGGCTGGGTGGGGCTACTAAGGGTTGATTTAAGGGCTGGCTGGGGCTAATAAGGGCTGGGTGGGACTACTAAGGGCTGGGTGGGATTAATAAGGGCTGGATGGGGCTACGAAGGTCAGGGTGGGGCTACATAAGGGCTGGGTTGGACTACTAAGGGCTGGGTGGATATACTAAAGGCTGGGTGGGGCTATTAAGGGCTGATGTAAGGGCTGGGTGGGGCTATTAAGGGTTGATGTAAGGGCTGGGTAGGGCTACTAAGGGTTGATGTAAGGGCTGGGTGGGGCTACTAAGGGCTGGGTGGGGTTAATAAGGGTTGATGTAAGGGCTGGATGGGGCTATTAAGGGTTGATGTAAGGGCTGGGTGGGGCTATTAAGGGCTGATGTAAGGGCTGGGTGGGGCTAGTAAGGACTGATTTAAGGGCTGGGTGGGGATACTAAGGGCTGGCTGGGGCTACTATGGGCTGATGTAAGGGCTGGGTGGGACTACTAAGGGCTGATGTAAGGGCTGGGTTGGGCTACAAAGGGCTGATGTAAGGGCTGGGTGGGGCTACTAAGGGCTGGGTGGGGTTACTAAGGGCTGGGTGGGAATACTAAGGGCTGGGTTGGGTTACTAATGGCTGGGTGGAGTTACTAAGGGTTGATGTAAGAGCTGGGTGGGGCTACTAAGAGCTGATGTAAGGTCTGGGTGGGACTACTAAGGGCTGATGTAAGGGATGGGTGGGGTTACTAAGGGTTGATGTAAGGGCTGGGTTGGGCTACTAAGGGTTAATGTAAGGGCTGGGTGGGGCTACTAAGGGCTGGGTGAAGCTACTAAGGGCTGATGTAAGGGTTGGGTGATGCTAATAAGGGCTGGGTGGGACTGCTAAATGCTGGGTGGGATTTCTAAGGGCTGGGTGGGACTACTAAGGGTTGGGTGGGACTACTAAGGGCTGGCTGAGGCTACTATGGGCTAGGAGGGACTAATAAGGGCTGGGTGATGCTACTAAGGGCTTGGTGGGGCTACTAAGGGTTTTTGTAAGGGCTGGGTGCGATTATTAAGGGCTGGGTAGTGCTACTATGGGCTGGGTGGGGCTACTAAGGGCTGATGTAATGGCTGGGTGGGGCTACTAAGGATATGGGTGGTACTATTAAGGGTTGGGTGGTGCTACTAAAGGTTGAGTGGGGCAACTAAGGGCTGGGTGGTACTACTAAGGGCTGGGTGGTACTACTAAGGGCTGAGTGGTGCTACTAAGGGCTGGGTGGTGCTACTAAGGGCTGGGTGGGGCTACTAAGGGCTGGGTGGGGATACTAAGGTCTGGGTGGTACTACTAAGGGCTGGGTGGTGCTACTAAGGGCTGGGTGGGGCTACTAAGGGCTGGGTGGTGCTACTAAGGGCTGAGTGGGGCTACTAAGGGCTGGGTGGTGCTACTAAGGGCTGAGTGGGGCTACTAAGGGCTGGGTGGTGCTACTAAGGGCTGAGTGGGGCTACTAAGGGCTGGGTGGTGCTACTAAGGGCTGGGTGGGGCTAATAAGGGCTGGGTGGTGCTACTAAGGGCTGGGTGGTGCTACTAAGGGCTGGGTGGTACTACTAAGGGCTGGGTGTGGCAACTAAGGGCTGGGTGGGGCTACTAAGGGCTGGGTGGGGCTACTAAGGGCTGGGTGGTGCTACTAAGGGCTGGGTGGGACTACTAATGGTTGGGTGGGACTAGTAAGGGCTGGGTGGGGCTACTAAGGGTTGGGTGGGACTAGTAAGGGCTACGATGGGTCACTGAAGGCTGGGTGGGGCTACTAAGGGCTGGGTGTGGGTACTAAGGGCTGATGTAAGGGCTGGGCGGGGCAACTAAGGGCTGGGTGGGGCTACCAAGGGCTGGGTTGGGTTACTAAGGGCTGGGTGGGGCTACTAATGGCTGGTGTAGGGACTTGATAGAGGGCTGGGTGAGGTTACTGAGGGCTGGTGTAGGGACTTGATGGAGGGCTGGGTGGGGCTACTAAGGGCTGGGTGGGGCTACTACGGGCTGGTGTAGGGACTTGATAGAGGGCTGGGTGGGGTTACCGAGGGCTGGTGTAGGTACTTGATGGAGGGCTGGGTGGGGCTACTAAGGGTTGGGTGGGGCTACTAAGGGTTGGGTGGGGCTACTAAGGGCTGGTGTAGGGACTTGATGGAGGGCTGGGTGGGGCTACTAAGGGCTGGTGTAGGGACTTGATAGAGGGCTGGGTGGGCTTACTGAGGGCTGGTGTAGGGACTTGATGGGAGGGCTGGGTGGGGCTACTAAGGGCTGGGTGTGGCTACTAAGGGCTGGTGTAGGGACTTGATAGAGAGCTAGGTGGGGCTACTAAGGGCTGGTGTAGGGACTTGATAGAGGGCTGTGTGGGGTTACTGAGGGCTGGTGTAGGGACTTGATGGAGGGCTGGGTGGAGCTACTAAGGGCTGGGTGGGGGTACTAAGGACTGGTGTAGGGACTTGATGGAGGGCTGGGTGGGGCTACCAAGGGCTGGTGTAGGGACTTGATGGAGGGCTGGGTGGGGCTACTAAGGGCTGGGTGGGGCTACTACGGGCTGGTGTAGGGACTTGATAGAGGGCTGGGTGGGGTTACCGAGGGCTGGTGTAGGTACTTGATGGAGGGCTGGGTTGGGCTACTAAGGGTTGGGTGGGGCTACTAAGGGTTGGGTGGGGCTACTAAGGGCTGGTGTAGGGACTTGATGGAGGGCTGGGTGGGGCTACTAAGGGCTGGTGTAGGGACTTGATAGAGGGCTGGGTGGGCTTACTGAGGGCTGGTGTAGGGACTTGATGGAGGGCTGGGTGGGGCTACTAAGGGCTGGGTGTGGCTACTAAGGGCTGGTGTAGGGACTTGATAGAGAGCTGGGTGGGGCTACTAAGGGCTGGTGTAGGGACTTGATAGAGGGCTGGGTGGGGTTACTGAGGGCTGGTGTAGGGACTTGATGGAGGGCTGGGTGGAGCTACTAAGGGCTGGGTGGGGGTACTAAGGACTGGTGTAGGGACTTGATGGAGGGCTGGGTGGGGCTACCAAGGGCTGGTGTAGGGACTTGATAGAGGGCTGGGTGGGGCTACTATAAGGGCTGGTGTAGGGACTTGATGGAGGGCTGGGTGGGGCTGGTTCTGTTTACCTGGCCATAGGGGAAACTATTCTGATCACCCTTCTTGTAAACATTCTGTCTGTCTCTGCCTCTCTCTCTCTCTCTCTCTCTCTCTCTCTCTCTCTCTCTCTCTCTCTCTCTCTCTCTCGTCCAAATATACCAACTCAAATGGAAGAGACGGGAATCAGAAGAAAGATATAGTATTTGTTTACCCTAATCTCCATGTTTAGAGAGAGAGAGAGAGAGAGAGAGAGAGAGAGAGAGTGAGTGAGAGTGAGAGAGAGGGTAGGGGATAGGGTGGGTTGTTCAGTCACCTCCAAGCTTTAGAACAGTGAACTTCGTGGACCGCTACCATCACTATATTTTGATCACATTAAGGGGAGACTGACCGTTTGTTTGGTCTACTAATTAATTTATTCATATATTTTTTTAGTTTCCTCCCTAGACCTCCATCAAGCTTAGAAAATCACCCCCTAGACCCCCCCTTCAAGATAAATGTGTACATTTTTCGGTAGAAAAACGTTCCGGCCAAAGGCCGATTCTTCTTAAAATTGCAGGCTCGCTATCGCTCGCCAAAAAATAATCGACACCTAAATGGCACGAAAGGTCTTAAAATTGACAACAAAATGGGGCGAAAGGTGTTAAAATCGCCAAACTAATGGGCCGAACGTCTTATAATCTCAAAACTAGTGGGGCTAAGCATTAGGGAGAAGAGGGTCCAGAAAAACGGTCTGCCTCCCCTTAACCCTATCCTCACTACCCATTGTGGGAGTAAGGGCTGGCTACTGACTGGCTGACTAACTTAACCCTATTTGGTGCAGGGCGGGTCTATTTGTATCCTCCCTGTTAAACTCCATTAGTTTGGAGATTATTAAGAGTGACTGGAACCTAGTGTGGACTGTGATACTGTGGATAGTGCTTCATATTATACTGCATAGTTTCTTATCTTTGTCTTGGGAAAACTATTAAATCTTGCTGCACATATTGTTGAAAGATGGAGGATAAAGAAGTCACCAAAGAGACTTCATCAGCGGGTGAGTCTAGCAGTATTAACCCTTTCATTGTGAGTGATGTCAGTTTTATTTCATTCTAGCTATATTTAGTCGATTTTTAACCTCTTAGACAGGATCTGTAGCAGATGAGATGGTTAAGTGATTTATTGCTAGAGGTCCTTCCAAAACTGAATAGAATCATTTACTTACAGCCAGAATATAGTGAAAAGACGTCACCCGCCATGAAAGTGTTAAAGCAATTTTGATAGTCATTTATGTAGTCTTTATTGTTTCTCATATTATTGTTGACTCCCAGTCTCAGACGAAGGACAGCAACCAGTTGCATACAAAATTGTCATTATACCACCAATTACAGATGAAACAGATTCAACCCCAGTTGCAAACGAAGAGTCGATATCACTTAGGCCACTTACAAATGAAGCTTCCAAATAAATTATAGGGTTCTGGCAAGTTCAATTCATTGGTATGGTTGTGGCAAAAATAAGAACTAACATATACAAACCTCGCCTCCTTCTGGTTATAGGAATGTAGATGGACATTATTGTACCATGGGTATTTAATCAATCTATCTATCTATTGCCGGATGCCTTATTCCCCTTAACACCTTGGCTGCGGCTCTATTTGCGCTATTTAGGGCATATTCAGGCACTCCTGAATGATTAATCAAGCATCTGCATTAAATGAACTGTATTCTGCCGAAAACTAGGTAAAAATAGCTTCAAAATGAGACCAGAACGAGCTTCGTAGGTGGCGGGGTTCACCCGCAGCATTGCCATAAAAATGCGGAAAAACTGCTAATTATTAGTTCTCGCTCGCTCGGCAACACTGTTGTGAGACACTCGCGCGAGATAGTCTCCCTTAGTGAGCCGCTTGCTGCTCTGAGGGTCGGAGGTGGGTCCCTCACGCTCCCGCCCACTGACACTCAATTTCTACGGCTTTTACAGGCTTTCAAAGCCTGTAAATTGCTGTAGATTGCCAGAACATTCAGGAACATCATCCGCAGCCAATGGGTTAATGGGGGTGGCCATACACAAAACGCCCCCAAGCGGACCTATCCCCTAGAGAGGAACATATCATGCCAGTTTACTAAAGTACTAACAGGATTGACCACTCAATTTAGGGTTCATCAGACTCCGAGGCCCTTAATGTATTCTTTAGCACTATTTTTCTATATTGGTGTACGGCTAATCCATCCACTAACCTGTTTCACCCTAAGGTAGCAGTACGGATTTGTATAAGGTTTACTCCCCTAGACAGGTTGCCGACCAAGGCTGACGAGTCCCATCCCCCCAGAGTCCCATCCACCCATTTAATATGCACTGTACAAAAATATGGGTTCGAAAAGGGTAATTTTAGTGTCCATGATAACTTCCCCTTTAAAAGTGTATTGCCGTGATAAACCCATTAAATATAAGGATAGAAAGGTATACTAAATAACCAATTGTAAATCCCTAGCAATATAGGTTCCTATTTTTCAGTGTTCATACATAATATAGGGGTAAAAGTCACAGTGCTGGAAGACAATACTTGACAACTAAACCCTATCTAATTATCTATTGCCAGACGAAGTGAGCCCCGAAGTGGTGTCCACGAATAATTCGCCCCCATGCACCGATGTCCCCCGTCAGCCAACGCCCCTCTTCACATCCAACACGGCTTTCACGCATATACCTATCAACTCCATCCTTCCACCTCACTCTCGGTCTGCTTTTTCCCTCTCTGTCCTTCTACCTCACTCTCATACACTCTCTTAGTTATTCTCTTGCTTCCCTTACATTCCACATAGCCAAACCATCTCAAGGTGTTCGTTTTCACACTTTCCAGCACATACACATCCACACCACACCACTCTCGTACTTCCTCATTCGTCTGTCTATCCCTCCATGTGACTCCACATGCACTTCTCAAGTAACTAATTTCCAACCCTCTCACTCTTGATTTGTGTCTCTCCAACAACGGCCATGCTTCACTCCCGTACCTCAATGTCGGGATTACCACACTATCATGCAAGGACTTCTTCACTTCCATGTTGACCACACTATTTCTTGTTACTGCTTTCAGCATTCCTACAATTCCCTCTTCCCTTGTTGCACCCTCTCCCACACTTCTTCATCCATACTCCCATCTTTACTCAACACACTGCCCAAATACTTAAATGAGCTGACATTCTCCATAGCCTGACCATTCAACCTCACATCACATTCTGTGGTTTCACCCCTTTCAAAGACCATAATCTTACTCTTCCCCGCATCTACTTTCAGGTTCTGTTTTTCACACACTGTTCCAAACATATTTACCAGACCTGCATCTCCCATTCATTGTCACTTAACAGAACTGTATCATCGGCAAACAGTAGTACAGGCAACTTCCACTCGTTTCCTTCCCTTATCAGCGGTACACCAACATCCACTGCTCTTCCTTGTATTTCTTCCATGACTCCATCCATATGTATATTGGACAACCATGGGGACATCACACATCCTTGCATTAACCCAACATTCATATCAAAGAACTCGCTCTGTTTATTCTCCACACGCACTGCCGCCTATGCACCCTCATATTTACATGCTCTTCACCGCTTTCAGCAACTTGCCAGCTACTCCGTATATTCTCAATACTTTCCACAGACCTTCTCTATCAACTCTGTCATAGGTTTTCTCGAAGTCCATAAAGGCAGCATACAACTTTTGTCGCTTCTCCAGATATTTCTCAACAACATATTTCAAGACAAAAATCTGGTCTTCACGTCACCCTCTTCCCTTCCTAAACCCGCCCTGCTCGTCACCAACCCATTCCTCCGATCTCGCTCTCACTCAGCTCTCGATCACTACCCTACTGTACATCTTTCCTGCTATGCTTAGGAGACATATCCCCCGGTGATTACCACACTCTCCTCTCTCCCCTTATGCTAAACTCAAATATCGAAAATAAATTGTACTGCAAGGACACAACAGTTTCGACTCATCTTGAACCCTCGATCAGAAGAGGTTCAAGATGCGCCGAAACTGTCGTGTCTTTTAAATAACGACCATTTTCGATACGTGTATTTAATGGTCCAGTCTTACACAAGATTTTTTTTTTTCTATTTGGATGAGGGTGACAAAAGGCAAAACTGCCTGTGACGAGTGCCTCCCCCAGAGTTGAAAGTGACAGGGTCAAAATTAAGGAATAGTCGAGCCAAAATGCCTGGACACATAGAGTTTGAAACAACTTAAGTCATAGGATGAGGGAAAGATGGATTCAGGGAGAGAGTTTCAGAGCTCAGCTGTTGAATAGAAGAAAGATTGGGAGTATCGTTTCACTCTTGAGTTGGAGAGATGCACACAGTAGGGGTGGGATCGTGTTGCAAGACGGGTACTACGTACCCTACGTAGAGGAGGTGGTATACACAGAGAGCTCTGAGGAACACTGATTATTGTAGTAGCGATAGAGTAGCGAGAGAGTTGCGGCGAAGAGAGAGAAAGATTGCAGAGTCGGTGAGTGGACGGGATTTAATGATACGAAAGGCTTTCCTCTCTATTTTGCCTAGAAGTGCTGTGTGAGAGGATCCTCCCCACACATGTGAACAATACTCAATACAAGGATGCACTGTGCCCCTGTACAGAGCAAGAAGCTGAGCGGGGGTAAAGAACCCCTTGAGGCGGTTGAGCACTCCCAGCTTCTGGGAGGCCGCCTTAGCAAGACTGGTCCTTCCAAGAGAGAGCAGAAGAGAAAGAGACACCGAGAATACTGAGAGAACATGAAGGGTTGATTTTTGTATTGTTGAAGTATAAGGGATAGTCCTCTGGGAGTTCACGACGTGTAAATAGATGGAAACATTGGGTTTTGGAAGCATTAAAGGCAACAAGGTTTTCTCTGCCCCAATTGGAAATGGTAGTTAAATCAGAAGATAAGTATTTTATGGCTTCATTACATT
This sequence comes from Paralithodes platypus, assembly GCA_032716605.1. NCBI lineage: Eukaryota > Metazoa > Arthropoda > Malacostraca > Decapoda > Lithodidae > Paralithodes > Paralithodes platypus. The sequence goes on along the minus strand of CM064578.1, from coordinate 41,505,518 downwards.
TGTCTTTGAAGGATTGTTTGCTGGGGCGTTCTGGAAAACTAATTGACCACTTGCGAGTTTCAGGCTATAAGGAAGTTGGAGCCATAAACATCGATATTAAACAGAAATACAATAACAATGTAGGTTTCTAATGGATAAAACATATGTTGAATAGGGTTTTATGTATTTATATAAGCACTACAACCGCAATTTAGGTGATAATTCTGTTATTTATCGATGTCTACAGCTCCAACTTCCTTATAGACCGAAACTCGCAAGTGGTCAATTGAATAGTCTAAGGTAGAGTTTTATGAATGGATAGGACTGGAGGTACAGTTGAGAAGATCATTTATGATGAAAATTAGAAAGAGAATTGGAGATAGGACAGAATCCAGAGGAACACGGGATGAGGAAGTGAACGATGGCCGTCCACAACTGCAGCTATGGAACGGCCGGAAAGGAAATTAGAGACAAAGGCACAGATGGAGGGATAGAAACCAAAGGAGGGTAGTTTAGAAATTAGAGATTTGTGCCAGACTCTATCAAAGGCCTTCAATGTGTCTAGCGCAATAGAAAAGGTCTCACTGAAGTCCCAAAAGGAGGATGACAAAGAGTTAGTAAGATATGAAAGAAGATCACCAGTAGAGCAACCCTTAAGGAAACCATACTGGCGATCTGAGAGCAGATTATGAGAAGAGAAATGCTTAAGAAATTTAGAAGTAAGAGATACAAGAGATGAGAGCAATTGGACGATAGTTGGAGGGTTGACAGTGGTCACCCTTCTTTGGGACAGGTTGAATGAGAGCAAACTTCCAGCAAGAAGGGAAGACGTTAGAGGAGAAACAGAGACGAAAGAGTTTGCCTAGGCAGGGGGTCAGCACGGAAGCACAATTTTTTAGTACAACAGGGGGAACACCATCCGAACCGTACGCCTTCTTAGTATTAATCCCAGAGAGGGTAGAAAGTACATCTTTAGAAGAGATTAGAATCATATTAGGCATAAGTAGGAGAGAGGGGGGTGGAGAGGGAGAAATAGCACCGGAATCATCCAAGATGGAGTTTCTAGCGAAAGTTTGAGCGAAGAGTTCAGCTTTGTCAGAGGAAGAAGTGATGGTTGTGCCATCAGAGTGGAAAAGGGGAGGGAAAGACGAGGAAGAAAAATTGTTGGAGAGGTTTTTGGCTAGATGCCAGAAATCTTGGGAAGAGCTAGAGTTAGATAGTTCAGTGTATTTATTATTGATGAAAGAGTGTTTGGCAAGTCGATGGACAGATTTGGCTTGATTCCGGGCAGAAGCATAGGAAGAATGAAATTCTTGAGTTTTAAGGCGTCGGTACAGTTTGAATACTTCCTCCTTATTACGGACAGTAGTAGAACAAACGTGAGTAAACCAAGATTTTTTTGCATTAATCTAAGAGAAAGAAAATGGAATGTATGCCTCCATGCCCGATAGGATATCCTCGGTAATGCGTTCAGCACTCTCCGAGGGTACCCGGCCACGGAAGCAACAATCATTCCATGGGAAATCAAAGAAGTACTGCCGGAGAGCCTCCCAGTCGGCAGCGCCAAAGTGCCACAAGCGCCGCCGGCTGGGAGGATCGGGTGGCCGTACTGGAGAGATAGGACAGGTGACAGATATAAGTTTATGGTCGGAGGAGCCCAAAGGAGAGAAAAGATCGACAGTATAAGAAGAAGGGTTAGAAGCTAGAAATAAGTCAAGAACGTTGGGCCGATCTCCGAAGCGATCCAGGATACGGATGGGTTGGTGAACCAACTGCTCTAGGTCATTTAAGATAGAAAAGACATAGGCTTGTTCACCAGGTTGGTCAGTAGTATGATAGGAGAGCCATTGGCAGTGGTGAATGTTGAAATCTCCAAAGATGGAGATTTCTGAGAAAGGAGAAATAGATAGAATGTGTTCAACTTTAGAGTTGAGATAGTCAAAAAAATTGGGAACGTCAGTAGAGTTAGGGGAAAGATAGACAGCAAAGAAGTATTTAGTATGAGAATGACAGGATAGTTTGAGCCATAAAGATGAGAATTCAGAAGAGTCGAAATCGGGAACAAGAGAGCAAGTGAGTTTGTTGGGCACGTATGCACAACATCCGCCTTTGGCTTTGAAACTAGGATAGAGAAATAGGATACAGAGAAGGGGCTGCTGGAAGTTGCTTCAGACACCTGAGTTTCAGTGACAAAAAGAAGGTCAGGTTTGTAGGAGGAGATCGAGGTGGTGTTTTACAGAGTGAAAATTAGAGGAAAGGCCACGAATGTTGGAAAAGTTGATAGTAAGATTGACAGGCCGTGATCCAGAGAAGTCGTCAGTCGAAGTTCGGGCGGGTATTTATGCCCCCCCCCCCCCCCCCCTCCCCTGGGGACTCCGAGGCTGGGAGTATATATGCATCATCATTTAATACAATTTTGTTGTAGAAGAAAGAAGTGTGTTGTGAATGTTTAGTGTAGTGAAGTAGATAGGAGGAGGAGGTGCTTGTGAGAGTGAGCTGGATTACTCTAAGTGTAAGTGAGGCACATAGGAAATCAGTAAGAGAGGCCAAGCAAATGAAACAGGAGTTACAGGGACTCCTTATCAAATGCCTATACCCTCTCCTGGATATAGCCCTGTTCGATTGGTGCCCACAATCTCCCCCAAACGAGTTAATATGTGATTTATGTTATGTTACAGGGATGTGGTCATGGGGGTGGTGGAGAGTGAAGATAAGGAGTGCTGGCAGCCACATCTCTCTCCTGCTGCTATTAATACTCTACACTAGCCTGGGAGCAAAGGTATAGTACAGGCACTCACTGATATCCGTGGACCTCACATGTTTCTAATTAGGGAAGTATATCTCAGGAAGTCACTAATATTCGTGGACCTCAACTATTGCTAATCAGGGAAGTATATATCTGAAAATTAATTTATGAATAACATTTTACGTACATCAAATACGAAAACTATATATACTATTTATTGAAAAGCTAGTTCCATCCAAAAATCAATCCAGATAGTTTTAATAGCATAGAGAAAAACATAAGGGGTCCACGAATTTCTATAAGTGACAGTACAGTACAGACACTCACAATTATATGTGGACCTGTTAATTACTTGTATCTATTTCGAGGTTGGTTTGGGGGACACACCCCTCACCCCCGGTTTCACCCTATTAGTTTGTCGACTATAAAACTGTTTTGTATTGTTCGAGTGTCCAGTCCTTTGGTGGCTTGTTGAATGTAGTAATGCTAACTCTTCATGCATGTGGAGAGGACATTGAGATCTTGGATAAACTCGTGTATCTCTGGTATGGTAGTGAAATACATGAAAATAATTGTTATAGACAAATAATAGTCGCTTCTTAGGAGTGAAACATGATTCAGGTTCATCAACCCACCTCCTCTTACTAGTTCCCTACAAGCTCTTTCTACACGCCACAATGGTGCATCTATTTCACTCTTATATCGCTATTGAAACAATCTGTGTTCTTCAGAGCTCTCTCAGTGCATACCCCCTCCCCTGCAGCGAGGGTGAGGCACCTGCCTTTCAACAAAGTCCATCTCTTATTCTGCCCAGCTCTCCAAACCAAAAATGAGCAAATATTATCAGTCATTCTTCTACTCAACAAGGGAACTCTGGAACTCTCTCCCTCAATCAATATTTCCTTCATCCTATGACTTAGACTACTGTCCATACTTAGTATACTCTATCTAGTATGAACAGTCTCGATGTTACGTAATCTTGGTTGATGTAGCGTTACGTATCTTTCCGTAGTCTTAAGTTGAACGCTTCCGTAACCTTGGTCGAACGTTCCATGATTGGGTAGAATATATTATTCTGTAGTTGTATATGGGAAAGTATTGTAGGATTATAATTCCCATATATATACATATTTGTATTATTTAAGATTGTTCATAAGTATCTCATTGTAAAAAGGGAGACATTTTCCATATGTTATGCGCGTGCGCTGTAGGTCACGACAGAGACAAACACAACGCACTCGCTCTCACTCTCCAACCAACCTCCGTCCCAGCTATACACGCTAAGCCTTCTTCATAGTTTCATATATTAGGTGTTTTCGCTTCACTTTCATCTCATATTCATATAGTCACTAAATAATCATCCTTTGTTAGTTATCATGAAATATAACGTAAATATCTAGCCTATCCTAGCCTCTTTCCATACGCTGCTCTATCCTACTAACCACTTAACTTAAAGTCAACTAGCCTATTTTCCGCCATCCTTCAATCACCAGCTGAGTTCAATATAAAGGGTAATTATTATATGTGTTAATGCTTCTTCCAAATAAATAATATACAGTCCACTTTATCTAAATTAACCATAACTACTTTTAACTGCGTATGTCCAGGCATATAGCTAAAACATATAAGTTTTATAACTAAAAATATATAACTAAAAATTAAAGTCATTAAATTATCAATGTCATATACCTTTAAGGTCTACCTTCTGATAGAGGAGAGCCGCTTGAAGGCCACCCCCCTAGAGGACCGAGGTGCAAGGTAATAAATAAATAAGTGGCTAGAAAGACTAAATTTATTATCTATTTCAGGTGTTCCAGGTGCTAGAGTATGAGGTGGAGTCAGCAGGCCAGCTTAGCATGACACAAAAGCTACAGGAGAAGCGTCAGCACCTCATATCCCAGCTGCTGATTCTGGGTGGGTCAGACTCTGGGGGTGGAAGCCTGCCGGGGACTTGGCCACAACAGCAACAGTCACAACCCTTGACCTCCGACTGGGACCAAGGTATGGTCATTTAGAGTAACTATCTCATGCTTAACCTGTAAACGGCTGCAAAGCTCTTAAGAGGTTTTACTGGGCGACGGCGGCAAAGCTCTTAAGAGGGAGGCCTAAAAAAAACATTTAAACAGCCCCAGTAGCACTAAACAATTTTTTTTCCCTATACCTCATATCACTCCTCCACATCCCCTCCTTCCTCCCTTTCCCCTCCCCCTTCAATTATCACCTATTTTCCCTGTTATTCCCTAATTCGTTGGTATATTTTGTGCTAACATTAGCAAACTGTGTGGAGGATGTGCTTACGTGCCTAGCGGGTGTGTTACATGACCGAGTGTGTGTATGAGTAGGCTCAGTGTGGCTTGAGGCCTCGTGGAGGGAGGGGTTGCCTCAATTTTCTCCATAATTCATGAATGGGCTGGTCCATCTATATTCGCGATTTTGACCAGAAAAAATATATTTTAACTTGTTTTATTGTTGTTACAGGTTACTATCTTCATAGTGAAGGTAGAATAGGCTCATATGAATAGGTAATAACGATATTTATCGTAAAATGACGATTATAGGCCTGAATGGAGCCAATATGCTCGCCCATGGGGAGCTAGTTCAATACCCCCACCCCTCGCCGTTTTCGGGTTAAGGGGAGATTTGTATTAATTTGTATTAATTTGGCACGGGGAGCCGGTGTATATATGAAGGGCTATGCCTTCATGCGATGTGGGTGGGCATTGTGGTGCACTCCGCTACGTGTCTGCCTGCTGAGATTGGAACCTCTCCGTGAGATCTGGGACCTGGGAGTCTTTTGCTGGGGACCCCAAATGGGCCTTGATCTCGGGGTCTTCTGGACCACCTTGATGTGGGTGAATTTTATTTTTATTATTGATTCTGTTCGAGCTAATCTCGAATCAGCCACCCCCAGTATGGAGTATGTGCCTGAGTATAATAATACATACATGCATATACTGTATATATTTATTTATTTATTATTATCATATATTACAGGATCGCTATCGCTTGCAAAGTAAAAATAGACATCTAAATGGCACAAAAGTTCTTCAAAACGCCAAGGTAATGGAGCAAACGTCTTGAAATCTCAAAACTAATGGGGCTAAACGTATGGCAGAAGAGGGGTCCAGAAAATGCAAACCTCCCCTTAATACATACACAAATCTCATACATGGCCATAGATATACACACATTGATAGTTACAAACACGTGGCTTCAGCAACAATTGTCCGTAGAGTGTTGGGGCTTCTTTAAATGACGAATTTAAATACAGATGTCGAGTGGAATTATCTAGGTCATATATGCAGTATATTACATATAACAAGTCTATCTATCTATCTATTGCCTGACGCTGTGATCCCTGAAGGGGTGGCCACGAACGAACCGCCCCCATGCACCTCTGTCCCCAGTCAATCGATGCCCCTCCTCCCAACCAGCACCGCCTACATTCATATACTTCCTCACTCCATCCTTCCACCTCTTCCTCTGTTCACCTCTCCCTCTCTGTCCTTCCACCTCACTCTCGTACACCCTCTTAGTCAATCTCTCGCTTTCCATACGTTCCATATGGCCGAGCCATCTCAAGTTGTTCCTTTTCACACTTTCCAGCACATCTACCTCCACACCACACCTCCTTCTTACAGTCTTACTTCCTCATTCGTCTGTCTATCCCTCCATGTAACTCCGCACGCACTTCTCAAGTAACTCATTTCCACCGCTCTCACTCTTGGTCTGAGTCTCTTCCCGAACGTCCATGCTTTGCTTCCGTAAGTTAGTAAGTTAGTTAGTAAGTTAGCAAGTTAGTAACAAGTATATCTCACAAATATACGTGAGCTACTAAATGTTTTTATACTCCCAGCCGGACTTGAACCACTGAAAGTCAGGACGATTGTCGATGCTTTAATCTACTACACCACTGCATGATTACCTATAAATGTATAATTTATATTACTTCAATAACAATGACATCGTCCCAGTATTTAACCATACTATCTATTTGGTTATCTTACAGGGGCATTATAATTAAATGTGAAATATTTACCTAATATTAGTCAAGCATAATATTAGTGTGAACTCAACTAAGCTTAGAAACAATAACCCCCCACCCCCCAAGACACCCCTTCGAGATATAATATTTACCTAATATTAGTCAAGCATAATATTAGTGTGAGCTCAACTAAGCTTAGAAACAATAACCCCCACCCCCCAAGACACCCCTTCGAGATATAATATAATTATGATGTAAAACTTGCAAAATTTATATTTTTCGGTGTGAGCGTCCTGGGTTCGAATCCCAGGACTGCCACACGTGTTTGTTAATTTCATTAATCGAGTTTAGGAGTAAAGTTGGTTAGTGAGAGAACATAGTAATTAATTCTGGTTCAGTAGTACTTTATCGAGAGGCCTTCCCTAGGGTTAAGTGCCCCATTAATTACTATTTCCATTTACATAATATATGCATAGCCTCCGATAGTGCAGTTGGGATATTATACATGCTAAGATTGGTATGCAGGATTCGAAACTGCATAATAAATCGTAGGCTTGTGCAACATTCTTTAACTGTCTTCGTGGTGCAATGCATAAGTGTGTTGATTTTCGGTGTGAGCGTCCTGGGTTCGAATCCCCGAACTGCCACAAGTGTTTGTTAATTTCATTAATCGAGTTTAGGAGTAAATTTGGTTAGTGGAGAGAACATAATAAATAACATAACATAACCTTTAATTTTTACTACAGTCTCCACTATGGTGAGAGAGTACGAGGAGGTGGTGGAAGATGGCCAGAGATGGGGTGTGTCCCCCCTAACCCCCAAACCACCCACCCGGTGGACATATACACAAGCACTCTTCTTTGGTGCTACTGTTCTCACTACAATAGGTAAGTCCTCACACAATATGAACAAGCATTCGGGTGGATGGGACTCGTTAGTCTTGGTCGGTAACCTGTCCAAATTCCTGTGAAACCACAAAAATGTATCTCATACCAGCATCAAGTACAACTATTCAGCTATGTCCTATCAACTTTTGATAACCTTACCTCCATTATGTTAGATGTGAGGGGTGTGGGAAGGGAGCTAACTCGACATACAGTATATGTTACCACCAGGCCTGTGATTGGCTGGGGATTATGACGAAAGGTCCCCTATTGGATGGAACAAAACATACGACATCCATGTCATCAATGGCGCAAAAAGCAGCCGCCCGAACACACGTTTAACCCTTTCACGCTCATATGACGCAGAGGTTGCCAGATTAGCAATAAGAAATAGTTCTCTCACTCTTATAATTACCTCTCCAAAATTAGTTTTCTGCCCACAGCTAACTCAAAGACAACTGCAGAGGTTGAAGTAACTAAAGTAAAGGTTTCTAAATACCCCTGATGGTAACAAAGGCTTTAAAGTATCCTTAATAGGCTCAAAATCGCGTCATATGTCGGAGAGGGTTAAGCATCCCGCACAGGATAGCTGCCCGCTAAAGGGGTTATTGCTAACATTAAAAGTGACTGTCAACACTGATAATGACAGTGATCACAGTGACTGTCAACACTGATATTAACAGTGATCACAGTGACTGTCAACACTGATATTGACAGTGATCACAGTGACTCGGAAGATTAATGTCAACTAAAACCCTATATAGAGAGAATTGTTATTGGCCCTGCCTGGTTCACCTATCAAATTAAACATATGAGTTAGAAGAATGGACGGTATTTAGGCAATTTTAACTCCTAAACTGCGAAGCTATGGTAGTTCAAACCCTCCCGCCAAGCGAAGGTAATTGGTTCTATTCTGATGAAAATGGTCATATTACCATATACTGTATATAATTATTACTTATCCATATGCGCCTATTTTGCTTTTATTATGAACATATGAACATTTAAGAGCAATAAAAGAAGTGGGAATAGCATTTGGGGGGTGAAAAAGACGTATTATTGCCGCAAGGTCATATCATGAGGCGAGAGCTGGAGCGGCGTATATCGTCCCTCTCCAGTCTCCAAGCTGTATAGGGACACTGAGGCCTTGCACTAGAAGTCTCTGCTTCGCCTGTGTTAACCAGACCATGTGAGGGAAATTCGCGTCGAAAATTACCCGATACAAGGGGGAATAAGAGGACAAATAGCTGATAATTGAGGAGGGAGAAAAAGGGGGGGAAGGGGGAGGGGACACATTTGTAGGAGTGGTAGCAAGTATTGGAGGGGAATTATCTCGCCTAATCACAAATTGCTTTGTTTTGAGTGCCACTGGTGTGTTTTCTAAAAAAAAATTATGCTCTGGATCTATTGAGGACGGTCGCAGTGCACTAGAAAAACCTCTATTGAGGACGGTCTTCGTTTATGGGTTAAGAGCAAAAGTCAATGTCATTCAGTTACCATCGAAAGCCTCTAATTACCTGTCATTATACAGTAGTTTGAGTCCTTTATACCATCCACTACATCCCAGCTGGGTTCGAATCCAACTTTCAAGTGGTTTAGTGAATAAGTGATATCACTTGGGTGTCTGCTGCATGTTTGGCTACAGTGGCTGGTGGTGGATTTTTTCAGACAAGCAATTAAATATCTTCATGGAAGTTCCTTATACAAATTTCTTCCTCAGGGTACGGGAACATCGCCCCCTCCACCGTGGGGGGTCGGGTGTTCTGTGTTGGGTTCGCTCTCGTGGGGATCCCACTCACCTTGGCTGTAATTGCTAACATGGGGGACGTCCTCGCCTCTCTCCTTCCAGCTCAGGCCATCGAAAACATCCTCCCCAAGTGAGATAGTTACTACTATATCCCGCACTAGACACCTTGACATTTGAATACCGCCCTCTCACAGCCCGCGACCATGGTTTTGTCCCGAGAAGTGCTCTGAGGTTGAGGTACTCGAATGTCAACTTTGGTAGCATGGGGTATACAGTTATATTTAGCAATAGAGAGGATACGGGACTCTACCATTAATCTGAGAAGCACTGTCACAAAAGTAAGATTTGGGTATACAGGTTCGGAAAATAGCCTTACTAAAATGTGTTTATTGTACTATAGATGAGATTATCAGTTTTAGTAATTGAAAACCAAGTTAAAAGATAAAGCACAAACAATTATACACGAGAAGGAGAGGGTAAAGGGATGAAAGTTTTGAGTTGCAATAGAAACTAAAACAAATGTGTATGTTGGCTAATTATGATGAACAGGGAATGAGACAAGAGGTTTACTACATGAAAAGGAATCAAGTACTTATTACTGTTAAAACAAATAATATATATACCTGAAATCCAAATGTACAAATATATAATCAAGTAAAGCACTTATATGTTGAAGCTACAGTATATGATTAGTCTTACAGAAAGCAACTAATGCATTGTGTAATTGGCAGTTTTTGTTGTTATTGTTGGTTTTCTTTTATAACGGAGACCCTTTATTTATTGTCCTCCTCCCTCCATCTTCCTAAGAAGAAGTCGCCCGAGCACGGTAGCTAGTGTGGGTATACTACTGTCGGCCTATCTCTCCATCGGGGTCTGTGTCGTCTAGCTACTGGAGATCAAGTGTTGTTTGCTTGTTTTTAGCCAGGAATTTGTATTATTATTGCTCATGCACTCCTCCCTGCATCTCCCCCAAGAGGTCGCATGCGCACGGTGGCTAGTGTGGGTAGCCTGCTGCTCCTATTATTGGCCTACCTCACTGCCGGGGCCTGCCTCTTCATGCTGCTGGAAGTGGGGTGGAGCTTCACAGAGAGCTTCTACTTCTGCTTCATTACCACCTCCACCATTGGCTTCGGAGACCTGGTTCCTAGTGAGTTAAAGAATGGGTATGGAGTGTTTTTATGCTAACTCAACTCCAGGAAAATCTAACCTAATTTAACTTAAATAAACTTCCTGTCATTATACTGTAGTAACTTACTTTCTTTAACCAGGCTGCTGTGTCATCTAGGTTTGAACTAGCCTTGCAAAACGTAATGTAATGTATATTAGTGTGTTACTATTACACCTACACATTCCACTGCCAAGATTATTAGCATAAAAATTATGTGGATGTGTTGTGGGCATGGTCAGAAGTTAAACGGTTGGCGAGAAATAGGCACCCAGGCATCATTGTTTTGGTCCGATGAGCGCGAGAGGGAGGAGAGGAATTACGTAGCATCCTTTATATCTCCCTCATAAAGCAATATTATTGCACCACAAGTATCTGAAGAATTAGGACCCTTACTTAGGTGTAGGGAAAGAATCTATCTATCTATTGCCTGACGCCATGATCCCCGAAGGGGTGGCCATGAACGAAACTCCCCCATGCACACCTGTCTCCAGTCAGTCGACACCCCTCCTCCTAACCAGCACCGCCTTCATCCATATACTTCTTCACTCCATCCTTTCACCTCTCTTTCGGTTTACCTCTTCCTCTCTGTCCTTCCACCTCGCTCTCGTACACCCTCTTAGTAATTTTCTCGCTTCCCATACGTTCCATATGGCCTAACCATCTCAAGGTGTTCCTTTTCACACTTTCCAGCACATCTACCTCCACACCACACCTCCTTCTTACTTCCTCATTTGTCTGTCTATCCCTCCATGTAACTCCGCATGCACTTCTCAAGTAACTTATTTCCACCCCTCTCACTCTTGGTCTGAGTCTTTCCACCAACGTCCATGCTTCGCTTCCGTAAGTCAGTGTCGGGATTACCACACTGTCATGCAAGGACTTCTTCACTTCCATACTGACCACCCTCTTTCTTGTTACTACTTTCAGCGTTCCTACAACCCTCTTCCCCTGTTGCACCCTCTCCCGCACTTCTTCATCCATAGTCCCATCTTTACTCAACACACTGACCAGATACTTAAATGAGCTGACAATCTCCATAGCCTGACCATTCAACTTCACCTCACACTCTGTAGCTTCACCACTTTCGAAGACCATAACCTTGCTCTTCCCCGCATTTACCTTCAGATTCCGTTTTTCGCACACTGTTCCAAACATATTTACCAGACCCTGCAACTCCCATTCATTATCGCTCATCAGAACTGTATCATCAACAAACAGCAGTACAGGTAGCTTCCACTCATTTCCCTCCCTTATCAGCGATACACCAACATCCACTGCTTTTCCTTGTATTTCTTTCATGACTCCATCCATATATACAGTAAACAACCACGGGGACATCACACACCCCTGTTTCAACCTAACATTCAAAGAACTCGCTCTGCTCATTCTACACACATACTACCGCCTTTGCACCCTCATACATGCTCTTCACTGCTTGCAGCAACTTGCCATCTACTCCGTATATTCTAAGTACTTTCCACATAACTTCTCTATCAACTCTGTCATAGGCTTTCTCCAAGTCCATAAAGGCAACCTACAGTTTTTGTTGCGCTTCTCCAGATATTTCTCCACAACACATTTCAGGGTAAAAATCTGATCTACACATCCTCTTCCCTTCCTAAAACCTCCCTGCTCGTCACCTATCTATTTCTCTGTTCTCTCTCTCAATCTCTACCCTACTGTACACCTTCCCTACTACGCTTAGAAGAGATATTCCTCAGTGGTTACCATACAATCCTCTTTCCCCTTTACCCTTATATATGGGGATTATTATGCCTGTCTTCCAGTCATCAGGTGCACTCCCCTTCTCCCATGCTAGTTTTCACATTTTCCATACCCATTCGATCACTATCTCACCACCATACCTCAGCATTTCCCCACACACTCCATCTATTCCTGGTGCTTTCCACAACTTCACTCTTTTCATGGCTTTGCACACTTCTGACCTCCTGAAACCCACCTCCTTCTCCCTCCCATACCCCATCCAATTATGTGTGCTGGCGCTTCATTCCCTACATTTAACAATTTGTTGAAGTACAGTACTCTCTCTTGCTTCTCGGCTAGCACTCGTCCATTCTTATCTTTCACACCCTTACTGTTTCCCTTGCTACCTTCCCTAACTTTCTTGATTTCTTTCCAGAACAGTTTCTTACACTCCCTCCATTTTACACTCAGATTCCTTTCAAATTCCTCATCTACTCTCTTCACCACTCTCTTTTTCTCCAAGTAGCCTACCTCACTCATTTCTGTTTCTCCAAATCTTCATTCCCTCTACTACCCAACCACTCTCTATACGCTTTCTTCTTGTCTTCCACAGCTATTTTTACCTCTTCTGTCCACCATGCTGTATCCTTCACTCTCCTCCCTCTTTTCCTTACTCCACACATCTCCTCACATGCTGCACAGATCTCTTCCTTAAACACTTTGCTCATCTCCTCCACTTCCTCCATACCTTCCAGGTCAAACCTACCTAGTCATCTTTCTACTGCTCTCCTGTACTCTTCCCTCAGGTGGGAAAGAATATAGTATGTAAATTTACCAGGTCAAGTATAAGCGGGTCGGGAGTGGGTGAGTGAAGGAAGGGAGGGTGGAATTTTTCCTACCCCCTCCCCTGTTATTGATCGCCGCTGCAAGCAAGATTACACTTATTATAGGGCACTTTCTCTCACTACCTCGCACACGTATCTTATACGCATGGTATGATATATATCTGGGGATGAGAGACGGTCCTAGAGCCATGCCATCGCCTCCACAATAATAAAGGTGTGTGAGTGTGTGTGTGAAGTATGAGTGTATTATGACGTTTGGTATAGAAAGTTGCCATGTAGGCCTATTTCTGAACCAATTTGTAGCCGCCTGGGCCTACACCCGCATTTTTGGTAAGAGTTTGAAATCTCAGACACCGGAAGGAAGGTTGCTGCCCACCAAAAGAACATTCCGGAAGGAAGCTCGTAGCCCCCAGGTTAACGAAGTAGTTTCCAGTCCCAGTATGTTTTGGTCAACCGACCAAGATTCTTCTTACTGGTTTCAAAGCTATTATGATTCAGATTCTTCCACATAATATGATTTTGTACAAAAATTCTATTAATTATGGTACATGCACATTATTGATATTCAAAAGCAAAATTTAACTAAGAAAAAGATAGTTTAGACTGTAGGCTAATATTTTGTCATCATATATTCCTAAATAGTTAAAATAGCATAATTATAATTATACAATTAGCTCTGATACAGCCATAAATCTAGTGGTTTGTGTATCCAGTATTTCTTCACAAAAGTACCTCCAACACTTTTTTTTTTTTTTTTTTTCCTATGTCTCAACCTAGCTCAGGACTGTAGGCTGTTCAATAGCCTGTAACTCTTACGAGGGCCAGAGATTATAGATAGAAACTTCGATATGTTGAGTTCTTCATGTGTCGCACTAGATGAGATGGTCAAAGTGGAGCTTCAATTAGGTGTTGGTTGCTTCCTTTCTACCACAATAGGTGGCGACACCTTATTTATACACATCACTTGATGTGCCAGATTTTTCTAGTCGACAAGCACTGCTGATCTGAGTTGAGTGATATCAACTGTGCGATATCCGCTTTACCTGAATGTCTTAATCCTATTGGGGCTGGTTCTGACCTTGGTGGTACTGGAGCTTATCAGAAATGGCATACAGTATATATATATATATATATATATATATATATATATATATATATATATATATATATATATATATATACAAAATATAACACAAATTCACACACATCTAAGTCGCCCAGGAGAAGACCCAGAGATCCAGGCACATTTGGGGTCCCCAGCCAGATTCCCAGGTCCCAGACCTCCCAGAGAGGTTCTGGTCCCAGCAGGCAAACATGCAGCGAAGCTACTACCACAAGCCCGCCCACCACGCATCCAGGCGTACCCTTCATAAATACCGGCTCCCCAGGCCAGGCGCCTGACGGACTATTATCTAGTCCAACTGGCTCCTGACTCCCTCTGCCAAACGACTGCATTTTCACTCATTAGTTCACTAGCATTCTCCATTCATTCGTATTTATTACCACTTCTCATGCCTGATCTATAGTCATTCCTCTATTTTCCAATGCTTGTGCTACACAAGCATCTCAATGGAGGTCTTCCTACCCCACTACCTCCCCTTGTATCTGACTCACATATTCTCTTTGTAAGCCTTTCATCTTCCATTTGCACAACATGTCCATGTACCGTATATAGTCCCCCTTCGTACTATGCTTTTAGACGCGGTTGGGGGGCTTCGGGGCCGGCGACTGGAGCTTCATGGGAGAGGGTTATGGATATTTCCTTCTCCCCTCGAGCTTTCGTCGTCAGCTTGACTAATTTTGAGTAGTTTTCCATTCCTCTTTCTATGCTTTTCCTCTTCTGTTCTTACTCTATCTCATTCGGTTGTCCTACAGGCCTGGCTCGGTTGTTGACTCCTGACCTGATTCGTCTCTTCGGTTGCTGGTGCAGCCGAGCTGACTCGATTCCCTTCAGTAGTGCATTTCTTTGCATCTCGCTGTGATTTTTTTCTTCCTTAGTCCTGATCTCTCATTCTTCACCCTTGATCGCTTCTTCGTTGGTGCTGCAGTGTAGCAGTTCTTGCCTCATCCTTCGGCCCTGCCCTAGAAGAGTTCTGTTGTGGAGCTCATGTGGTCTGGTTGAACTGATGACCTGGCAAAAAATGTCTGCTTGCCTTCACCTTCTTAGATTTGTTCACCTCCTGCCGTTCCCTATCTATTTTGTCTTGATTAGTTGTCCATCTTGATCTAATCCTTCGGGCCAACCCTTTGAGAATACTTTTGGGGTAGTCACTGGTCTGGTTAAACTATTTTATTTAATAAAGACAAAACTGTATATAGTATATACATATCACCATTGATTATCGCGCCCTTTTATACATTTAGTTACAGCAAGATAATGCTAACATCCCTCCTCACTCTATCTGTGAAATAGATGTAGAACCTGACAGACCTCCATGGTGCTGGGGCTGGTACAACAGTTAATAGACACCATGATATAAACCTATCCTCCCTCACTCTAGCCAGGAAGTCACTGATGTACATGACTGCTTACATCCAAATGGGGCTAGAGCTGACCTCAATGCTACTGGAAATGGTCAGATGCGGTCTATAATGTACCACCAGAAATTTCCAGATTTTTACAGTTTTTTTGGCCCACCTTCTTTCTCATGTTTAGCCCCATTAGTTTTCAGATTTTAAGACGTTCGGCCTATTAGTATGGCGATTTAAAGACCTTTCACCCCTTTTCTTCGTCAATATTAAGACCTGTCGTACAATTTAGGTGTTGATTTTTTTTCCTGGTGGCCGATAGTGAGCCTGTCATATACAGAAGTAGTGATCAGCCTCCGTCTGGGACATTTTTCTATAAACAAAAATGTACACATTTATCTTGAAAGGTGGTGTTATGGTGTATTTTTTTTAAGCTTAATGGAGGTTTAGGTAGGAAACTAAAAACTAATAAAAATATAAATATATAAGCAAATAAACTAAGAAGAAGCTAACATCCTTTCCTCCCTCTAGCCGGGACTTCGTTGCTGTACCTGACGGCTTATATCCTGGTGGGGTTGGCGCTGACTTCGATGGTGCTGGAGCTGGTGAGACGCAAGTATGCCGACTCCTGGGCCAAGGTCCGGCTGTCGGCACGTCTACAAAGCCTCTCAGGACCTCTTGCCACAGCTCTCAGGAGGATGGGGGAGACAGGGACGGGAGAGGTAAAGGCACCAAGCTCCACTACCGTCCATAATGCTAGAGTCACCATTACATTTAAGGCACCATCTGTCCTAAAGTTCATCATAAGTAGCAATACCTTCCTTGCGTACGGTACTAGATCACAGTCACTATCTGCCATATAATTCAATATGAAAATCATTATAACTGTGGGGAATATACAGTATATATATAGGTTAAATTATTCAATCACTGGTATATGAATTAATCCCGACAATAAGTTAAATAATATAATTACCAATATGAAATATGATGATTTCTATGGGTAGGATTCCTGTCCTCTCGCACAGCTTAGTTCACACGAATGACATGTAGGAATGTTCACATAATACAATATCAATACATTATGAACTTAGCTTATTTAGGACTGAAGATTTTTATAATTAGTGGTAGTGGTTGGTGAGCTCTAGGTGGAGTCGAAGCTGGAGGGAGATGTTGATTGTTCAGCTGATTTTAAGAGACTAAGGGTCAGGCCCTGAGCTCGGCTATGAGCTTACAAATGGCTGCCGGTTCGGATAATATTTCGAACCTATGAGCTAGTTTCACTATATATCCAGAGCTGATGTACAGTTTTATGAATTCAAGCTAATAATTAACTTGCAATTAATAATCTACTACAGTAAATAAGATATTAACTACAATCGTAATTACTATACAATTCCGCTAACTTCAAATAACCCAATTGAACTCTAAACTGTCGAGGTCATCATATACTATTCCCGACAATAACCGGCAAGATGATGTCTTTCTTTACCTTTCATGCCGGCTAACATTACACGTTTTTATGCAGTTAAAAATTACCCATAATATTTAGATGGTTTTATGGAGATGTTAGTTACCCCTTTGAGCCCTAGAGATAGATTATATGCAAAAGAAATTTGTTTAATGGTAACCCGAATATGACAAAAAAATGTGTCATCATCCTGAAGGGGTTAAGGTTATGAAGCATGAACATTTGTTTATGGTACTCTTGAGTAAATTTGTGGCAATACCTCGAGCCTCATTAATTAACAATGTGCCTTTATATGACTGTTGAAATTAAAGGGTCATAGCAATACACCTAGGTCCTTTTGAGAGTCAATGTTGAATAGACATTCCCCCTGTTGCCTGTTGACTCATATAACAGGCAGGAAAACCTTAAATGGGTGTATTTATCTGGGACGACTCATCACCCATGATGTAGCTGACTAGAATAATATGCTTTTTTGTTATTTTGGAGCCTGTAAACATCTTTATTCACAGTCATAGAGCAGAAGGGGCAACTGAGAAAAAGTTCAGATCATTGGTAAAGATTGAATAATGTACATTTAGAAGTGAGCCAATACAGATGAAAGATATTAATAAAGTAGTGGTTCCAGGACCGAGTCCAGGTGGTCTCCAGTGAGACCTGTGACCTGTCTTGGCTGAGTATATGACAGTGTTGATGAATACCCCCATAGACCTACCAAGTAAAAGCCTTTAATCAAGCCAAGAAGGATCCTCAAGTATATATTTATATATATATATATATATATATATATATATATATACAGTATATATACATATATATATATATATATATATATATATTTGTTTTCTATGTGGATGAGGGAAACAAAAGGCAGAACTGCATGTAACGAGTGCCTCCCCCAGTTGAAAGAGTGACAGGGCCAAAATCAAGGAATGTTCGAGCCAAAATGCCTGGACACACAAAGTTTGAAGCAATTTAAGTCATAGGATGAGGGGAAGATGAATTCAGGGAGAGAGTTCCAGCTGTTGAATAGACAAAGGTCTGAGAATATTGTTTCACTCTTGGATTGGAAAGTTGCACTGAGTAGGGATGGGATTGTGTTGCAAGACGGGTGCTACGTACTCTACGTAGAGGAGGTGGTATACCCTGAGAGAGCTCTGAGGAACACTGATTATTGTAATAGCGGTAGAATAGCGAGAGAGATGCATTGAGTATTGAGTATTGTTCACATGTGTGGGGAGGTTCCTCTCACACCGCTCTCCTAGACAAAGTTGAAAGGAAGGCCTTTCGTATCATTAACTCCCGTCCACTCACCAACTCTCTGCAATCTCTCTCTCTCCGCCGCAATGTTGCATCTATCTCGCTATTCTATCGCTACTATAATAATCAGTGTTCCTCAGAGCTTTCCCAGTGTATACCACCTCCTTTACGTAGGGCACATGGTACCCGTCTTGCAACTCAATCCCACCCCTACTCTGCGCAACTCTCCAACCCAAGAGTGAAACGATATTCTCAAACTTTCTTCTACTCAACAGCTGAGCTCTGGAACTCTCTCCCAGAATCAGTCTTTCTCTCTTCCTATGACTTAAATTGCTTCAAACTCTGTGTGTCCAGGCATTTTGGCTCGAACGTCCCTTGATTTTGGCCCTGTCACTCTTTCAACTATGGGGGAGGCACTCGCTATAGGCAGTTTTGCCTTTTGCCTCCCTCAATCACATAGAAAAAAAAAAAAAAAAAAACATTGCGGCGAAGAGAGAGCGGTTGCATAGAGTCAGTGAGTGGACGGGAGTTCATGATACGAAAGGCTTTCCTTTTTACTTTATCTAGGAGTACGGTCTGCGAGGATCCTCCCCACACATGCGAACAAAACTCGATACATGGATGTACTCTGCCCTTGTACAGAGCAAGAAGCTGTGCAGGGGTAAAGAACCCCCAGAGGCGATTGAGCACACCCAGCTTCTGGGAAGCTGTTTTAGCAAGGGTGGTAATATGGTCTTTCCAAGTGAGATCAGGAGAGAAAGAGATTCCTAGAATAATGAGAGAAGATGAAGGATTGATTTTTGTATTGTTGAAATATAAGGGATAGTCCTGTGGTAGTTCTTTACGGGTAGATAATTGGAGAAATTGGGTTTTGGAAGCATTGAAAGTAACAAGATTTTCTCTGCCCCACATAGAAATGGTTGATAGGACAGAATTTAAATGTTTTATGGCATCTTCGCGTGATTTTTTGAGTGCTTGCTTGTTGGGGAGTTCTGAAAAACTAGTTGAATAGTGCAAGGTAGAGTCATCAGCATATGAATGGATAGGACTGGAGGTACAGTTGAGAAGATCATTAATGAATATTAGAAAGAGAATTGGAGATAGGACAGAACCCTGAGGAACGACATCCATCAACATACCCATATTCCTCACCAAGCCCTCTATAACCCATCATCTCCAGACATCACCTTTTGCTCCCCAGAACTCGCCCCCACAACATCCTGGAGGGTGGTCGGAACCTTAGGCTCTGACCACCCCCCGATCATTATCACCACCAAAACCAGACTCACCCCAGCTAGCCACAAACACACATACACCAATTATAAAAGAGCTAACTGGGAAGCATTCACAAATGAGACAGAACAACACTTCACAACTCTAAACAGTACACCCATCACTAACATCAACAATGCTGTACACATACTCAATAACACTATCCAAAACGCTGACAAGAAACACATTCCAAGAGGTAACAGGAAAAGACACAACCCCAACTTCACACCAGAAATTCAAAACCTCATCAGACAACGCGACATACTGAAACACTCCCCAGAACCCCACACACAAGACATCACACAACAAATTCAAGCACTCAACACCCAAACTAACAACAAAATACAAGAACAACAAAAACTAAATTGGAATAACTTCCTACAAACACTTGATCACAAAACAAACCCCAAAAAACTCTACAAAACACTAAACAGCATCACACTTTCCAACAGCAACACAACACAATCACATGCTGCAATCACAACAACAGACTCTACTCCTTCATGTAAACAACAAGCAAACACTCTCATCAATCACTTTTCACATGTCAGCCACCTAAAACCTCACAAAGACGACCGACGTGTCATCCGACGTAAGAGACAATTCCCCACAGACCCTGACTATACACCCTTCACCAATCACCAGACAAAGCATATCATCAACAATCTCAAGCACTCACCCGCCTGTGGCCTAGACAACATAAGCAACATACACCTCAGACACCTGGGACCACAAGGCATACAAGCACTCACTAACATATCAAACTACAGCTATTCACACAACACAATACCAGACATTTGGAAGCATGGTATCATCATCACATTCCCCAAACCCAACAAAGACCCCACGCTACCCTCCTCGCACCGCCCCATCACACTTCTTTGCTCCCCCTCCAAAGTTATGGAACGCCTAGTATTACAACTAATTACACCTGACCTACCCCTAGCTCCAACACAACATGGCTTTAGGCCACTGCACTCCACAAACACTCTTCTCACAGACCTTACACAAAGAGCTTTCGACGGCATCAACTCAGCTAGACCACCACACAGATCACTATTAGCCACACTCGACATTAGTAAAGCCTTCGATGCCATCCCCCGCCACAACCTAACAAACAAAATCTACAACACAAACATGCACAACAACACAAAAAGGTGGCTGGCCAACTTCCTAGCAGGCAGATGTGCACACGTATCTTTTGCCGGTCAGTCATCTAAAATCAGAAACTTTCCAAACGGAGTCCCACAAGGATCCGTCCTATCGCCCGCACTCTTCAATCTGTACATGCACGATATAACTACACCCAATACGCCCCAAATAAACTTAGCCTCCTATGCAGATGACATAACACTCACATGCACACACCATGACCCAAAAAGAGCAACAGATCTCCTTCAACCCTATCTCAACACACTACATGGCTGGTGCACTACAAACAGACTTAATCTAGCCCCAGCCAAATCCACCGCAACCCTGCTCACAAGTTGGACAGGAGAACACGAATACATCCCTCAACTCACCATAAACAACACACCCCTAACACATACACACACACCCAAAATCCTAGGAGTAACATATGATACTCATATGACATTCAAACAGCACACCACAAACATTAAAAAGAAACTGACACCCAGACTTAACACCCTCAGGTCACTTGCTCACACAAAATTTGGACACAACAAAGAAACTACCACCACAGTATATAAACAATACATAAGATCAGTGATGGAATACGCAAGCCCAGCCTGGGCTTCTAACCTAGCTGAAACACATCATAAGACCTTACAGACTATTCAAAACAAAGCCCTGAAGATCATTACAGGCTGCACAGCTACTTCACCCACAGATCACCTACATCAAGAAACCAAAATCCTCAAAGTCAAAGACCATCTGGACATGAGAGGCACTCAATTCCTGGCAGCAGCCTCCACGAACCAAGACCACCCACTAAACTACATGGCAACACACCCACAGACACCTAGAACTATCAAAACAACACCCAGCACACGGTATCACACACAATTATTGTCCTCTCTCCCTCCCTGCCCACCCCGAACCAACTTCCAGAAGCACATCCATACTCATATCTCTCACCGATCCATCCACTCACTCACAGACATCACGCAGCTGCATGCACGACCTCCCGAAATCCATCCTTCCGAATCCTCCCTTCCTCGCGAGGACAGAGTCCACCTGGCCAGGCTGAGATGCGGACACCATCCAGCTCTCCTGAGCTATCAGAAGAGACTGGATGACTCCGTTGTCGACGCCTGCCCGGGATGTAACACAGCACCCCATACCATTAAACACATCATAGAAGACTGCATTTCACACAACCACTTACGCCAACAACACAATCTACACTCAATGAGAGCTCTGTGGGAAAGCCCGATCGTGGCCATGGCCTTTCTCAGGGACTCGGGGCTGTTCGGCCAGGCAGCTTAGGGAACAACAACAACAACACCGGAGTTGATAGGTTGAGGAAGTAAATGATGGCCGTCCACAACGGCAGCTATGTAACGGCCAGAAAGGAAATTAAAGATAAAGGTACTGATAGAGGGATAGAAACCGAAGGAGGGTAGTTTAGAAATTAAATATTTGAGCCAGACTATATCGAAGGCCTTCGATATGTCTAGCGCAATAGAAATGGTCTCATCGAAGTCCCGGAAGGAGGATGACCAAGAGTTAGTAAGGTATGAAAAGAGATCACCAGTAGAGCGACCCTTAAGGAATCCATACTGGCGATCTGAGAGTAGATTATGAGAAGATAAATGCTTAAACAAAATTGAAGTAAGAATAGTTTCAAAAACTTTGGAGATGCAAGAGATGAGAGCAATTGGACGATAGTTGGAGGGTTGAGAGCGGTCACCCTTCTTTGGGACAGGTTGAATGAGAGCGAACTTCCAGCATGAAGGAAAGACGTTAGAGGAGACCCAGAGACGAAAGAGTTTGCCTAGGCAGGGAGTCGGCACGGAAGCACAGTTTTTTAGTACAACAGGAGGAACACCGTCCGGACCGTACCCCTTCTTAGTATTAACACCTAATCGACGGTGCCCGTCATATGACGGGCGAGAGAATATTGGCCACCCCTGCAGTGCCCATCATATGACGGGTGCCATTTTGAGCACATTATGAGCTCTGAGAGAGAGTCCGCGCGTTGGATGGACGATGACCGCTCGGCAACACCGAGTGGCCGTCTCTGGCACGTATTGTGTCTCGTCCCCACCTCCGTATCTCGCGAGACTAGGAAAAACTGCGGAAATTACCTTATTTTAGGGTATTTTCACCTCCGGTTACGCGATCGCTACAAGATAATCCATGGTCGTACAAGGATGATTCAGGTGTTATTGGAAAGCTCTATTATCGGCCTTTCATGGGTATATAATTGTATTACCCTCTGGCTCTTGTTTATGCATGAAAAAGAGCATGGAATGAAGCTCGTTTCGTTAAATATACCCGCCCAGCAGCTAGGTCATGTCAACAAACATGCCCGCTTTTAAAGAGTTAAGCCCAGAGAGGGTAGAAAGTACATCTTTATAAGAGATTAGGATATTAGGCATGAGTAACTGAGAGGGGGTGGAGAGGGAGGAATAGCACCGAAATCATCCAAGGTGGAATTTCTAGCGAACGTTTGGGCGAAGAGTTCAGCTTTGTCAGAGGAAGAAGTAACGGTGGTGCCATCAGAGTGGAAAAGGGGAGGGAAAGACGAGGAAGAAAAATTGTTGGATGGATTTTTGGCTAGATGCCAGAAAGTTTGGGAAGAGAGAGAGTTGGATAGTTCAGTGCATTTATTATTGATGAAAGAGTGTTTGGCGAGTCGAAGAACAGATTTGGTTTGATTCCGGGCAGAAACATAGGAAGTATGAGATTCTTGAGTTTGAAGGCGACGATATCGTTTGAATGCTTCCTCCTTGTTGCGGACAGCAGTAGAACAAGCGTGAGTAAACCAAGATTTTTTAGAATTAGACTGAGAGAAAGAAAATGGAATGTATGCCTCCATGCCCGAGAGGATTACCTCGGTAATGCGTTCATCACTCTCCGAGGGTTCCCGGCCACGGAAGTAAAAGTCATTCCATGGGAAATCAAAGAAGTACTGTGAACGTTGAAATCTCCTAGGATGGAGATTTCTGTGATAGAATGTGTTCCACTTTAGAAGTTAGATAGTCAAAGAATTTTGGATAGTCAGTAGAATTAGGGGAGAGATAAACAGCGCAGAAATATTTAGTTTGAGAGTGACAAGAAAGCTTTAGTCAGAGAGTTGAGAATTCAGAAGAGTAAAAGTTGGGAACACGAGAGAAAGCGAGATTGTTGCGCACATATACGCAACATCCACCTTTGGCTTGAAACTTAAGATAGAGATAATAGGAGCATACAGAGAAGGGTTCGATGTCAGTAGTCCTAGACACCTGAGTTTCGGTGAGAAAGAGAAGATCAGGGTTGGTAGAGGAGAGGTGATGTTCCACAGAGTGGAAGTTAGAGGAAAGGCCATGAATGTTGCAAAAATTTATAGTAAGAGTAGAAGGTATTGGTCCACGGCATTTTGGGGAGTCATTGCCAGGGAACAGATCAATGGGGGCATTTCTGGTCCCCCCCCTCCTGGGGACTCCGAGGCTGGTCGTAATTTAGTCATATAATTGATAACAAAAATGTGGTGTAGCATTTAAGGTGTCTGTAGTGTAATGTATTGATAGGAGGAGAAAGTGTTTTGGAGGGCAAGCTGGGGTTGTCCTCAATATTGTTGAGGCACAGAAAGGATCAGCTAGGGAGGCCAGGTGGAGAAACAGGAGTTCCAGCTGTCCTTATCAACCACCTAGCACTCCCCGGGAGTAACGCCCTGTTCGGCTGGTGCCTACAGCCTCCTCCTAACAGTTCTGGAGGCAGGATTCCTAGTCCCAACCTCCAGGGGCTATCTGCGCCACAAAGTGACGGGCGATGGGGTCGCCACATACCTACGCCTATATATATATATATATATATATATACCGGTATATATATATATATATATATATATATATATATATATATATATATATATATATATATATTATTATATTATTATGGTACCTCCACCAACCGACTTTACTCCTAAACTCAATTAATTAAATCAACAAATACATGTGGCAGTCCAGGGATTCGAACCTAAGATGCTCACACCGAAATTCAGTGCATTTATCCATTGCGCTACGAAGACAGTTAAAGAATGGCGGACAAGCCTACGATTTATTATGCAGTTTCGAATCCTGCATATCAATCTAAGCATGTACACACTTTCCAACTGCGCTATCATAGGCTATGTATAGATGAAAGGAAGGAGTAATTAATGGGGCCTTAACCCTTAGGAAGGCCTCTCTATAAACTACCCCTGAACCTGAATAAATTATTATGTTACCTCCACCAACCGACTTTACTCCTAAACTCAATTAATGAAATCAACAAATACATGTGGCAGTCGTATATATATATATATATATATATATATATATATATATATATATATATATATATATATATATATATATATATATACTCTACATATATACATACATACAGTATAATATAGGCTATATATGCTACCTAAGGTACTCCCAAAATCCAGAGAGGGCCACACTATAATATACTCTACAGAGATCACATACCCCTGTAGTGCCACTGTGATGAAACATATTTTTCTATGTTGCTAAAAAACCTTTTCTGAGACACTGAGTACCCATGCCAAGTCCCATCTCCATAGTCCTAAGGTTTTGAGGGTTAAATGAACACAATCATACTATGCAACTTAATATAAATATATACATATATAACTTTAACTGTATGTTAAATTAAAATGTATAAACGTTGTGCAGGTATCGGTGGACGCTGCCCTGGTGGAAGAGCTGAAACAACTGGACGAGGCCATGGGACTGACTCACACTGACAACTCCTGGACACAACTCATCACTCGCAATAACAACAAGAAGAGACATATTACTATTCTTATGTATGAATCTAATGTCTAATTTGGTTCATGGTATGTCGAGTGCCCTAACTCATTCACGTATTCTAGTCATCCTCCTCCAACATAAATATATAATGGTATTTTAACTCTTTCAATATGGGTGACGTCTTTTCTATTTTACTCCACCTATATTATACAGTAGACAATTTTAAGCAGCTTAGGAAGACTGTGGTAGCTATAAGGGTTAATTTTGATTTGATTTTCTTTTTTTAATATATAGTTTAAGCAGACCACTGAGTTACATGTTACTCTCATCATAATAATAATAATAATAATAATAATAATAATAATATTTATTCAGTTAGCAATTTACAGAGTTGGTACCACATAGTATGTTACAAATATGTCATGTACCAGCTTTGCATAATTCCAACTAAGGATAGCCCAATAAGGCCGTTAGGCGTATTTCCATTGGGGTCCTTGTGGGATTAGGTTAGCTGGGGAAAAGGGGAGGATAAAAGAAATAGATACTTTAGAGAAAGTATTTCTAGGGGGTTATTTTAAGATACCTTATATCCTATAGTAAATATCAGTAATCCGTAATCAGTGATAATTTCAGTTTGGTTTGCCTATCTCTTATGTCGTATTTAGTAGTAGACATAAGCTTGGTGCTCCCTTCTCGCAGCTGTCCGGTTCAGGTGTTTCTTCACGCTACGTCTGAAGGAATACAGTGTTCTCTTTTCACGGACTGACTGGGGTAGGTCGTTCCAGTCTTTGATGGCAGTGAAGAAGAATGTTTGCTTACCCTGTCCTTGGATTCTCGGGACCTTAAAATTAAACATCCTGTTTCTTGTATTATGTCCACTCCTCTCATTTGCTTTAACAAAATCACTCTTTAGATACTCTGGAGCTCTGTCATAGAAAATTTTGGAGGCATTAGTGAGCCTGATTTGTTTGGCCCTGTCAGAGACATGGAGCATACCTAGTGACTGAAGATGTTCCTGGCCAACATGTGATCTGGGTCCTAGGTTCAGCATGAACCTAACCATTTTATTTTGAGTGACCTGAAGTTTGTGCTGTGCTGATTTAGATGATGCAGAGTACCAGGATGACACAGAATAATCAAAATGACATTGCACAAGCGCTTGGCAAAGGGTCTTTTTGGTCGCCGCTGGCAAGCATCCCCCCTGTCTATACAGGTATTTTATACGTGCTCTACCCTTAATCAGGATAGATTCCAAAATTGTTTCACCTGACAAACTCTATTCCAGTTTTAGTCCACGATATTTAACTTGTGACACTGTTGTTATAGGAATATCATTACAGTTGACCGAGAAGCCCACAATGTCTTTCAGTTTGTGTTTTGTTCCACATAAGATGGCTTCCGTCTTGCCCAGGTGAAGAGATAGTCTATTGTCCACTAGCCATTCACTACATGATTCTAGTTCTTTGGAAAGTGAAGCGGCAATACTTATTGGGTCTTTTCCTGAAACCAGAAGCACGCTGTCGTCAGCATACAGTAATAGTTTACACGAGACGCTCAGTTCCATGTCGTTCACATAACAGAGAAAGAGTAAGGGACCAAGGATGCTTCCCTGCAGGACCCCACAGTTAATTGGCATAGGATCAGATATATTATCATCAAATTTGACTCTTTGTGTTCTACCACTAAGATAAGATTTAAACCAGTTCACTGACCCAATGCCCATTGCTTGTAGTTTATTACATAGGATATCATGGTCTACTGTGTCAAACGTTTTTTGTAGATCAAGAAGAACCATACCGGTGTAGTTACCTTTAGACATTTCTTTACGAATGTGATCTGTTAAGTGGATGAGACAGGAGTCTGTCGAGTACATGCATCTGAAACCTGATTGAAACTTATAGAATAGATCATTTTCTTTGAGGTAGTGTTCAATTTGGGTGTATACCGCTCTTTCAAGGATTTTTGATACAATACATAATATGCTAACTGGTCTGTAGTTGCCAACTTCTAGTTTATTTCCTTTCTTGAATAGAGGGGTTACAATAGCTTCCTTCAGTTCAGCAGGTACAGTGTTGGTGTTAATTGACAGGTTGATGATGTGAGTTAGGGGACCTGCTATACCAATGGCTCCATCTCTTAGAAATTTGGCAGGAATGTTGTCTGGTCCTGTGCTTTTATGTACATTTAGGTTAGACAGCTCGTCAAAAGTGTATTTTGGTGTAACATTTTGCAATCCAAATGTGTTCGGATGTATGCCTTTATCTCTGTAGAAATTTCGAAAGGTGGCCGTTGTTGTCGTGTATTTATTGAGAGGTTGCAGTAGGTTCTGTGCAAGTGTGTTTGCTATGGAGGTGAAGAAGGAGTGAAGTAGGTTGAAATTTTTCGTTTATCGTGGCAAACCTGATCATTAATGTTGAGAGCAATATTAGTGTTAGACGAATCCCTTGCCTTGTTGCTGTAGCCTGTTGTTTGTAGGTGCCTCCATAGTTTCTTTGGGTTATTCTGATATTCCTCTGCCTTATTGTGGAAATAATTAGTTTTCCCTGATTTTATTTTTCTACTAAGTTTATTCCTGGCCCTGTTGAACTCATGTTTCAGACCTTGATCCTGTCTATGTTTCACTAGCCTTTTTAACAGATTGTCTCTGTGTTCCAGATGGTGTAGTATGTCATTGTTGATCCATGGGTCTGACCTTGCTTTAATTCGTATGTCTTTCAGAGGAGACATAGACATAGGTGCCCTATATCTCCTCTTTTCACATAGATAAAATATAACTAAATATTATATCATCTATGGCTGTACATTAACACAGGATGGGTCAGGAGTATGCAACATGTACAACATGTCAACTGTGATATTAACCCTTACAGTGTGGGTCATATCCTTTTAATTTCATTCTGGCTACTATCTAACGATTATGCTCAGTTTACGAAGGACCTCTAGCGATTAACCTGGCAGCTGCGGGAAGACTCATAAGATGTTCTACTGGGCGGCTGCAGGAAGACTCATAAGATCATAGGCCTAAAAAAAAAAACATTTAAAACACCCCAGTGGCACTAAAAACAAAGCAATTTGTGTTTATGCGAGATAATTTCCCTCCATTACTTGCTACCACTCCTACACATATGTCCCCCCCCCTCTTTTTCCCCCCTCCAGGCCCTCCTCAATTATCATGTATTTTTTCTATTATTCCCGATATTTATCGAGTATTTTCGTAGGAGGACGGGTGGGAGAGAGAGAGGGGGGTGGAGGAGTGTAAATCCGACCCTCCAACCCTCCCCTGGCCTCTCAGTGCTATGCGAGAGACCAGAGAGAGAGGGTGTATCTCTCTCGCAGATCTGGGCCAGATTACGACCGCGGGGCTAAAATATACAATTTTCACCAGCCAATTGCTGTTACCACTTGTTTTAATGCTTTCCCATGTTCATATGTTCATATTAAAAGTAAATTATGTGCATATGGATAAGTACTAATTATATATATGGTAAATTGACGATTTTAGTGAGGAATTAATCAGAATACCTTAGCACCGCGGACACTTTCAAATACCATACCTGGGCAGCTTAGAGGTTAAAAATCTATAACTATCTAAGGCCAGCCCTATGAGAGTAACATGTTGTAACTCAGTGGTCTGGTTAAACTATATATTAAAAAAAGAAAAAGAAAATCAAAATTAACCCTTATAGCTACCACACACTCTTCCTAAGCTGCTTAAAATTGTCTATATATAGCTGGAGTAAAATAGAAAAGACATCACCCACGTCTAGTGCTCTGTCAAATTAAAAGTGCAATAAAAAAACAATTTCAAGGTACAGTACGTTCGAAGTGCCATTTCTTCTTATTCTTCGGTCATTTTAGTAATGTACAGGAGTCATAGCGTTGAGAAGAGGATATGCTAATCGAGCCTGCTGATTGCTGTTGGTGTTTATAAGACACAAAGGCCAGTAAAAGAAACCAGGCTTATGAAATCGGAATTCCAGCAAGAGCTTCTTACAGTATACGACCATAGCCACCCTGTGTATTTGTAGCCTACAACTGTAAACTCAGTAGAAATATGTTAGGCTAAACTGAACAAGATGCGGAAATACATTTAGACTACCAGGCTAAGTGAGGTACCTTTATTAGTCTCGTGGTGGGTGTCTGCCTCATAATCCAAGGGTCCTGGGTTCGATTCCCGCCCTGGGTGCAGATTTTCGGAGGCTATTTTCAGCATCTAACGAAGTTTAGGTGTGTTGGTAAAATTGTCAAGATGGTTGAAAGTAAGATCGGAGCTCCATAACCCTCCTTACGGGCATGGTGTAAAAAACAAATCATACACAGCCATCCCAGCCATGGACCAAAGTAGACACATGCTCCAATACTATTCAGTATCCTGTTCCAACTCTTGAACCTTAACCTGGATAACATTATGGCGGCCATCATCCGTGCGGCAGGCAACCTCACAGAACAGGAGTGAAATGTGGCCATCGTCAACATGTGTGATGTGAACCTGCTGCAGGTGATCCAGCCAATTGGTGCTTATTTTGATCACCTTCTGTATGCCTTGTTACAATTATATTTTTTCACCAACCAACTTCACTTCTAAACTCAATTAATGAAATCAACAAATACATGTGGCACTCCAAGAACTCGAACCTAGGATACTCACACCGAAATTCCGCGCACTTATGCATTACGCTATCAATTACCAAGGTGACAGTTGTTAGTGATTTTGGTTTGCCATCAAGGCGTTAATAAAATGTTGTAATTATTGAAGAAAAATTAACAATTGGCTATGGGAAGTAAAGGAAATTCAAATCTCTATTTGATAAAACAAGACAACCAATAAAAATATATATACAGTAGCTATGTGGTATGTGCCTGAGTATATCTTAATAAATAAAGGTCAATGTTTGTCTGTTTGTCATTTACCCAACCTTTGTACCTTTGCTACTAAACTCCTCCCACAGTTTTGGTGCCAGGTGGGAGTGTGGGGCACCGTTGGAAAGCCCAGGCTTTGGAGATGGTTTTAGGGGAGTTTAGTGGAAATCAGAGACAGTTTTGTTTAATAAAATTTTCGGCAGAACTTATGTAGTATACGGGAGCGAAAAAATGCGAAAAAAAATGGCTGTTTGGGGCAGAAGGAGGCCTCCGATCGAAAAGGTGTATGGAACAAAAGTTGTTCGCAGCTCCCCAAAATGGGGGTACGGATGAGGTCAGATCCAAAATCGGAGGTCATTTAGCGGCCGAAATCGAGGTAGCCGTTTAATGAGGCACAGGGAGGTCGAGGCCGGTGATTATGGTAGTAGTAGTATTGTGATGATTGTGGTAGTAGTGATTGATAATGGTGATTATGGTAGTATGTGAGAAGGGAGCACCAAGCTTATGTCTACTACTAAATACGACATAAGAGATAGACAAACCAAACTGAAATTATTACTGATTACGGATTACTGATATTTACTATAGGATGTAAGGTATCTTAAAATAACCCCCTAGAAATACTTTCTCTAAAGTATCTATTTCTTCATCCTCCCCATTTCCCCAGCTAACCTAATCCCACAAGGACCCCAATGGAAATACGCCTAACGGCCTTATTGGGCTATCCTTAGTTGGAATTATGCAAAGCTGGTACATGACATATTTGTAACATACTATGTGGTACCAACTCTGTAAATTGCTAACTGAATAAATATTTTTATTATTATTATTATTATTATTATTATTATTATTATTATTATAGTCTCCTTTTCATTACTTAATTCTCTTATAATACGTATATAAGGTATATTAATGCATCTTAGTACTGTAGCATTAAGGTTTAGATTATGTGGCAACAACTGTGGCTATTTAGTATTTATAGCAGAGCCTATAGGTCTTCAATCATCAAGTTATTTTCTCGTAATATTTGGAGGCTCTTTCGTATTGGAATCGGAAAGTAGATCGAAGGTAGATAATGTTAGATAGTCTGAATTGAAAAAATAAATAAAACACATCAAGCAGCCACGTAAAGTGTGCATCGCTGTGTATTTACCTATTTGTAGCCTATTTACCCATTTGTAGCTTACAGGAATTGAGCAGCGCGCTCGTGTTGTCCTGTCTTAGTTACTTTATAATCAATCCATTTTACTCATATAAGTATCGTAATGGATATTCCCAATTCCCAGTATTTTGGACTAACATATCATAGCTTATGTTGTCCTATTTCCATATTTACTTTTTTCCAACCTATATTTATGATTTGAACATGTTAATGTTCTTCGCTCGCACCACCTCCTCCTCCATGTTGTTCCAAATATCTATACTTCTATATGGGAAGCTGAACTTCTGTGTGTCCTTACGACATCTGCCGGCGGCTTCTGCCCTTCCTCAGTTTAAACTTGTGTCCTCTTGTCCTTCCATCATCCATCACGAATAGATCTTTCCTATCTACTTGCTCCAAACTTTTTACTCCCTTGAACATCGTTATTAGGTCTCCTTGTACCCTTCTCTCTTTCAAGGTAGGCAGTTGTAGTGTCTTAAGTCTTTCCTTATATGTCAACTCCTTCAATCTTGGGATCATCTTCGTTGCTATCCTTTGGACTTTCTCTAATTTGTTTATGTGTTTTTTTCAAATGTGGTGACCATATCACTGCTGCGTATTCTAATCTTAGTCTTATCATAGTCGTTACCAGCTTTCTTAAAATTTCTTCGTCCAAATAGTTAAATGCCACTCTCATAATGGTTATTATTCCATAAGCTCCTCCAATGATCATTTTAATATGCTTCTCCGGCGATAGATAATCTTGTATTATTACTCCAAGGTCCTTCTCATGCCGTGTTTTGCCGATTTTTTCAATTCCTAATTTGTACTCCCAGCTTGGCCTTATCTCACTCGTTCCCACTTCCAAAACATGACACTTATCTGCATTGATACTCATTTTCCAGGTTTGGCTCCATCTGTGCAACTTTTGAAGATCCTGACAACTCTCTATGCGGTAGGGTGTTCACTACTAATAGCTCGTGCTTCTCGGGTTAAAATAAAATTAGATAGGCATATCGACGAGATGGGTGGGGTATGAGGGGGGATCTGCCGGGTGTGGGCCAATCGGCGATCTGCAGACCCCCGTAATCTTTTGTTGATCTCTGACCGTTTTGGTGAGGTCAGTCCTCAAGGTATTAGTGAGTTGGGTCTATAATTAGGCCTTGTAATTGGGGTTGGGTGTGACAGGGATCTGCCTTGTGTGGGCCAATCGGCTTTCTGCAGACTCCCATTTTCTTATGTTCCTGTGTTCCATGGCTTGTTCATCTTCCAGGCGAAGTTCCTCAGTGTGGTCCGTATATAGTCTCTCTCTTATCTTTAATCTTCTGCTTCCTATGTTCTGTAGGTCTTCAGACTAGATTTATCGTTTAGTTTCCTTTTCCACATTTAAGTATCCCAGTCTCGTATTTTCATTTTTAGTTCGTCCTTGGTTATTGTCCTTAGTTGCTTGTAGTCCACGAACCTATCGCTGACGTCTTGCGATCTTTATGCACGACATGACAAGACAATGGACAAATTCATGTAGGGTCGCAGATGAAAATCGTGCATGTGGGAAAGCCCCTTTACACTCCTACTCTCCTATTCTGTCCTCAGGAGATCCTATCGTAAGGATCTCTACGGTTCCATGTCAGTTGAACCAGTGCCACTTTAACCAGTGGTAACTCAACCAGTGGCCACTTCAACCAGTGACCATTTTAACCAGTAACCTAACCTAACCTAACCTAACCTACTGGTTAAAATGGTCACTGGTTGAAATGGTCACTGGTTAAAGTGGCACTGGTTCAACTGACCTGTCACCATCTCTACTGAACTCCTCATTCTCACCTACTGTAGATAATGGACGCCCAAGATCTTCGGGCTCAAGATAGACTTACCATCCATACCATCCCCGCCTGGGGATGAGTTACACCACAGGCGGACGGTTTAGGACTGGGGCAGAAAGCCTTCGCTGGCTCTTGTATTGCCCTCTCATATGCTTAAACAATTTTCCAATTTTTTCCTTGAAACCATTCGTTGTAGCTGAAACTGCCTCCTCCGGCAAGTTGTTCTGTAAAGTCAGTGAAAATAGGCTAGCCTTAACAGACCTCGGATGCGGAAATACCCTGAGCCGAACAGGCCGAGTGGGATATCTCTATTGGTCTAACTGGTAAGGTGTCTGCTTCACAACCCAAGGGTCGAGAGTTCATGCCCCCACCAGGGCATGATATTTTCGTGAGGCTATTTCCGCATTTAACGAAGTTTAGGTGTGTTGGTAAAATTGTTCAGATGGTTGAGAGTAAGATCGGAGCTCCATAAATCCTCTTTCGGGTATGGTGTAAAAACCGATCCCCACAGGACAAGGAAGGGGAGAGGAGAGACCAGGGAGTGTATGTGAGACGCGCTTGGATTGGGTTGTGGAGTTGCCAGCCGCCCAAGCGAGTTGCCAACTGGGCAGTTAGTAGGTGCGTGTATGCACCGCTCAGTGAAGTTGACTCACCATTCCCGTTCATCTCTCTGACGGACTCTCGGTCGATTCGGCTCAATTAAGCTTGTTCCTCTCTGTTCGTTCCTCTCTGTTCGGAGCTTTCGCTTCCCGGAAGGTGAAGTAGTGTAAAGTCAGTGAAAATAGGCTAGCCTAAACAGACCTCGGATGCGGAAATACCCTGAGCCGAACAGGCCAAGTGGGATATATCTCTATTGGTCTAACTGGTAAGGTGCCTGCCTCACACCCAAGGGTTGAGAGTTCGTGCCCCACCAGGGCCTGATATTTTCGTGAGGCTATTTCCGCATTTAACGAAGTTTAGGTGTGTTGGTAAAATTGTTCAGATGGTTGAGAGTAAGATCGGAGCTCCATAAATCCTCTTTCGGGTATGGTGTAAAAACCGATCCCCACAGTTCCACTCATCCACCACTCTTTGAGAGAAGAAGTACTTCCTGATATTGAGTCTGGATCTCTACTTATAAATCTTGAAGTGATGCCCCTTGGTACGTCTTCTGTTCAATATGAAGAAGTTTTCCAAACTCAGTCCCTCCAATCCATGCATTATCTTGTGGACTTCGATTAGGTCGCTTCTCAGTCTTCTCATCTCCAAGGACAGCAACCCAGTCTTCCTGAGACGGACCTTGTACGGGTCTCGCACTATGGCTGGAATTATTTTAGTCGTTCTCCTCTGGACACCCTCCAGGAGGTCTACATCTCTCTGGTTGTATGGCCTCCAGGTTTGGACACAGTATTCGAGGTGGGGATGCACTAGGGATTTATAGAGGCTTATAATATTAGACATATGCTTTTGTCGTCCATAGTTCGCCTTATGCTTCCCACTATTTGGTTGGTCTTTTTAACAATATCGGATATTTGTTCATTTGTGTTTTGTTGATAACTACGCCCAGATCCTTTTCACAGATAACTTTCTTAAGTTCTTGTCCTCCCATAGTGTATTTTTGCTGGGGATTACTGTGACCCAAATGAAGGCATTTACATTTTTCCAAATTGAACGCCATCTGGCATTCCCTTAACCCGGCAAGTGCAGGAAGACTCTTAAGGCTAGGCTCCACCTTGGTCCATGAAAAATATGGAAATATCCGATTTTTTTTGTCTTTTATAAGCTTCCTATAACACTGTACTATAGTGGCAAGCATCAAATTTCCATATCTGACACCTATACTCCCAGGATACCTTAGAAACTTCCATTATATCGAGTAAATAATAATATTTTTGAAAACAAAATATTTTAGTTTACCATTTATTCCGTTTTCTTTTATACGGCGTGGTCACTAGCCGAAGAAAACTGATATTATCGTGGTAACTAAACTATTTTAACCGGATATTTCAAGGTAGGTGCTCAAAATTTCAATGTCGATTTCTGTGAGATAATCTGAGGTATGGTATATCTACATCTAAAATACTAATCTCAGCTGATTATTACTCTATATTGTTCATACTTTGCAGACATGTTCCATACACCTCTATGCAAGTTTCTATTGAGGGAATTTGTGTTTACACTTACACTTAGTTACACTTAGTTGTATTCCGTCCGTTAGTGACACAGTTGAGCTGGGGCTCCACTGCGACCAGGCAGCTCCCTTTCTTCCACTCTCCATTCCAGAAGTCGGTTGGAGTTGGTGCTGGAGTATCCTGGTGTTGGTGGCCGGTCCGGTATTTTGGCCAGCCACATGTCCAAGTGTTTCTTGAAGGTGTCTGGAGACACCCCGGTCATGTTCCTGAGAGGGGCTGGTATACAGTTGAACAGTCTGGTTCCATTGTATGTAAAGCTGTGATGGATCAGGGATTTGATTTTTTGTGTTGATCCCGGCGTAGTCCTCACATAGCACAGCCTCCCTCGCCTTTGGTGTCGAGTCTCTTGGATGTTTGGATTTGGTACCTTTTTTTCCAAAATCTTCCAGACGTAGATGATGATGTATCTCTCCCTATGTCTTTGAAGTGAGTACAGCTGCAGCTCCTTGAGTCTCTCCCAGTAGTTAAAGTGTTGAAACCCATGGATTTTACTGGTGAATGTCCTCTGGGTGGCTTCAATTTCTGTTATTTCTCCTACTTTTTGGGGAGACCAGAGCTGAGAGCAGTACTCCAGTCGTGGTAGGACCAGTGACTTCCACAGTGTTAACATACACCTCTCATTTCTTGTGTGGAAGGTTCTCAGGATCCAGCCTGCTATTTGTTTTGCTGTTGCTGTGGCTTTGGTAATATGCTGGGAAAAAGTGGCGTCACTGCTCATATTTACTCCCAAGTCCTTCACTGTGTCCTTGGCGGTAATTTCTTGCTGTCCACTTTTGTAGTTGGTGTCGTTTTGTATTGCTCTCTTGTTCCCGTACCTTAGAAGCTCGAACTTGTCTCCGTTTAGGGCCATGTTGTTTTCTTCTGCCCACTTCAGTATTTTGTCCAAGTCTTGTTGTAGTAGCTGTGCATCATGTTGTGAGGTGATTTTCTTCATGAGTCTGGTGTCGTCTGCAAACGATGAGGCTGTTGAGTGTTCCAGGTCCCTGTCGATGTCTCCTATCATGATGAGGAATAGGAGAGGTCCCAGTACTGATCCTTGTGGTACTCCGCTGATGACCCCACCTGCTTCTGATAGGCTTCCTTGAACCGTGACTCTTTGTTTTCTGTTGGTGATGAAACTGTGGAGCCATCTTCCAAGGTCTCCCCCTATTCCCAGTGATTTGAGTTTATGTAGAAGGATCCCATGGTCCACCTTGTCAAAAGCTTTGGCGAAATCTAGATATATGACGTCTACATTTTCTTCGTCTTGAATATCCTGTAGGATTTTGTCGTAGTGTGATAGTAGTTGTGAAAGGCAGGAGCGGCCTTGTCTAAAGCCATGTTGACCCTCGTTGAATGCCTCGTTATCTTCCAGGTAGCTGACCATCTTAGCTCGTATTGTTCTTTCTATGATTTTAATAAGATGTGACGTCAGCACCACTGGTCTGTAATTTTTGGCTATGCCTTTACTACCCCCTTTGTGTATTGGTGTGACGGTACCCTCTTTTAGGGATTGTGGTACATATCCAGTTTGGAGGGACTTGCTCCACAGCAGTTTTAGAGGCAAGGCTAGCTGATGTTTGCAGTTATTTAGCAGTTGGGCATGAAAGCCGTCTGGTCCTGCCGCAGAGTTTGGTCCAATCTTGTCGATGGCTGCTATTATGTCCTCTGTTTACATATATTTTTTTTTTCAGCAAATATTTGTTGGTCATTATACAGGGCCCTTTTCCCATACACATACTTAGACAAGTATTTTCACAGCCTGTATGCAGAATTTGGGAAAACTGCTCAATCAGGTTGTAGGTGATATAGTTAGGCTACTGTACCAGAAAAACTGGGGATTTCTATGTGAAAATTTAGGAGTTCTATAATTTAGAGTCGCGAACACTGAACTTCGCGGCTACGCGCGCGCACATAGGGTTATGAAAATTGCACCATATATTCCTTACACCATTGGGATCAAATACATATATGTGTTTAAACAATCCTGGGTATACAGCTGGGATTAGCCTACAAAAGTGGAGCCTGGCCTTAAGATCCTGGGCCTAAAAAAATCCATTTAAAACACCCCACAAATTTTTTATTTTTTTTTTTTTGCCCCTGGGCCATGCCAAATATCACTCCTTCACATCCCCTCCTTCCCCACTTTCCTCCCCTCCTTCAGTTATCACCTATTTTCCCTGTTATTCCCCTATTCTGTGGTCTATTTTCGTGCTAACATTAGCGAGTTGGTAGCAGGGCATTGTCATCACTGTTACCAAGCGTGGGAAAGAGGGAGAGACTATTGCGTAACAGTGTCTCTCCAGACAAGGGGAGGGGAGGGAGGTTGCCTCAGCCATACATTATGTAACTCCCGGCCTGTATCGCCGATTTTGACCATCCAAACGCTGTTTCCACTTGTTTTATTGCTGTAACAGGTTAATACCTTTATAATCAACCTAAAATAGGCGCATATGGATAAGTATTAATGCTATTTATGGTAAAATAACGATGTTAGTGATGGGAACAGCTCAAATACGTGCGCACAGGCGTGTGGTGTCTCATACCCCCCATGCGCACGTCTTAGGTTAATTGACCACTCCTCAGCAAGCTGCAGGCCATTCTGAATGCCGTCCCGGTCATCTTGACCCATATGATTCTGCTGAATAGCTTTGTGTCGTCGGCAAATTTGAAAATTTCGCATGGCAAGCCCTCGTCGATGTCATTTATATAGAAGAGGAACAGCAAAGGACCAAGCACAGAGCCTTGTGGGAGTCCACTTAGAACATCTGCCCATTCCGATTTGCATCCCCTAGCTGACAGCATGCACCCTCTGCTTCCTGTTGTGCAGCCATACTTAAATTTGATCCAGTCAGTGATGCACGGGCCAATTCCATGGGTTCTTACTTTTAGGTCAAGTCTGTTATGTGGGACCTTATCGAAGGCCTTTGAGAAATCTAAATATAGGTCTACTGTCCATTGGTGATCCTTTATCCAAGTACCTTGTGATCTTCTCCAGGAATGTCAAGAGGTTAGTCAAGCATGACTTGGTTGGGAGGAATCCATGCTGGGTTTCACGTATTAGGTTATGTCTCAGGAGGTGTGTCATTAGGTCATCCCGAATTAACGATTCCAGAACTTTGCTGATCTGGGACGTAAGGCTAATTGGTCGATCTGTAGTTGGAGGCAAGCCGCTTAGATCCTTTTTTGACGATTGTTTGCGTTGCTTGTGTAGTATTGCTCCCTGATTGACATTTAAACACTTGCCATGGAACCCCACCAGTTGCCTTACCAAAATATATAATCCTACAACACTTGCACAGTTATCTGGGGAAAGTGACCCTTAGCACACTGTGCGTCAACGGTGAAGAAGAAGAGGGATTTGCCGCCGAAGTCATAATATGTATTGAGACTGGAAAACTGTATCGTCCATAATTTTCATTGTTAGCGATTATAGTATTATATTTGTGATAATCATATTTGAAAATATTTCGTACTATTCATTAAATACATATTTGGATACAAAATGGCGCGAATAGCAAAATAAAACATTCTGTATCGCTAATGTATCGTCTATAGAACGCATAAAGCTCCAAAGGAAACGCACTCGATTTGTGACGTCAGCAGGGGCATTGTGGGTCTCTTCTCCCTTCCGTCGCCAACATGGTGAGATTATTGTGGTGTCCAGCTATGTTTTCTTTAATTATTTAACTTATTATGACTATTACACCGATCAGTATATTACCAATTGATATAGGTAGGTCTAGTCTAATGATTGGACGGGAAATATTAAGTGTGAATCATGATAAAATAAAGTTAGAGAGTAGTATTGTAGACACGCGTGGCTTTGTGTTTACTCCAGTAGACGGACCGATTCTGACCTAAGTCCTATTATTGCTGTTAAAGCTTATAAGTCGATATAAAGGTACGCGTTTTACTTATTCCTTGCATTTTTCAGTAAATGTGTTTGGCATTTACTAGGCTTTGCCGACTTACAATATTTCCCTTAAATTAATAGGCCTAGGCCTGTTCCAAAACTCCTGATCATGTGGTTAACTCACAAGCGACTAAGGTACCGTTGAAGATGACTACATCGGCCTTTATCTATATATATTTTTTTTTTCGTAGGCCTAGGCCTAGGCTAATTGTTTAATTGAAGTGTTTTTTTGTTTTTTTTTCTAGGCTAGGCTAGTTATTAAAAACGTTTTCTAGGCTATATGGTGGATTAGGCTATATGATATATAGAAGCAATAGAACTTAAAATTACCTGGGAAGTGCATATTAACCCGTGGAGCCCCGGCTAGTTTTGTAATGTTTGCGCACCAGAACCCGGCCGGTTTTCTAAAAAAAATTGTATTCCAGAAACAATAGCGAATGGGTTAGGAATGAAGGAAAAACCGCTCAAAAAGCTTAAAAAATGGTCCTACAGAGCTCCCGAAAATGGATTTTACAAGAGTAAAAAATTGAAGGCAATTAGGCCTATCCCAAAAAAACAGGTTATTGCGCGCACGCACGCACATGGACTTTGAGAGTTTTCAACCATCGGCACGGTTGCGTGGGATACGTACACAGTTCCCATACAAATCTGAGCCCTCTTGAGTGGCTACACCTGAGGGTACGGTCGGCGCAATTAGGGTGACGCGCCAGGCGCGTCTCTGGGGCTGTGCGTTACATACATCGCCGACGCGTCAG
The DNA here is from genome assembly GCA_032716605.1 of Paralithodes platypus. Taxonomy (NCBI): domain Eukaryota; kingdom Metazoa; phylum Arthropoda; class Malacostraca; order Decapoda; family Lithodidae; genus Paralithodes; species Paralithodes platypus. Next base: position 41,465,419 of record CM064578.1, on the reverse strand, counting down.
GCGCATCGCTGGGGCTATACGGGTTAAACCAAATACAAAACTTTGAATAATGAGGTAAGAAATAGCCTAGGCCTATGTGTTTTTTATCACTTTTCAACCCAAGACCAGCGGGGGTATGGGGCACCAGCCCCCAGGATGCCCAGGTTAGGTTAATGACCAGCTATGTAAATACAGTAGTGAACTTTTGGTTAATCTGCTCAAAAATCAATTTTCTTTAGGAGGAGGCCATACACTAAACAATTACCGAAACTATGAAAATAGCCTAGCCTGAAACTTGCAAGTGGTCAATTGGCGCCATGTCAGGGTGTCAAACGACGCTGTTTTTTTTAGTGATAACGCAAATGAACGTTTTGTATAATGATAACAGAAACTCCCCCAACCTTTTTTTCTTTTAAGAAACAAAAAAGGTAAATTGACATAATTTTGGTCTCCATATTTTCCATTTTGATTGCTTTTAGATTGCAGGAAATACTGTTTTAGACACCTAAATTCTCAAAAAAATCACGGGGGGCATGCCCCCGGACCACCCTAGAGCTTACGCCTTCGCCGCTCCGTCGCGCTATAATGATAACAAAATAATAAACCATAATGATAACACAATTCATATTTTGTGGATTGACACCCTGGCGCCATTTATTGGGTTTATCGCACTTGTACAGTTACAGACCAGTGGTGCTGACGTCACATCTTATTAAAATCATAGAAAGAACAATACGAGCTAAGATGGTCAGCCACCTGGAAGATAACGAGGCATTCAACGAGGGTCAACATGGCTTTAGACAAGGCCGCTCCTGCCTTTCACAACTACTATCACACTACGACAAAATCCTACAGGATATTCAAGACGGAGAAAATGTAGACGTCATATATCTAGATTTCGCCAAAGCTTTTGACAAGGTGGACCATGGGATCCTTCTACATAAACTCAAATCACTGGGAATAGGGGGAGACCTTGGAAGATGGCTCCACAGCTTCATCACCAACAGAAAACAAAGAGTCACGGTTCAGGGAAGCCTATCAGAAGCAGGTGGGGTCATCAGCGGAGTACCACAAGGATCAGTACTGGGACCTCTCCTATTCCTCATCATGATAGGAGACATCGACAGGGACCTGGAACACTCAACAGCCTCATCGTTTGCAGACGACACCAGACTCATGAAGAAAATCACCTCACAACATGATGCACAGCTACTACAACAAGACTTGGACAAAATCCTGAAGTGGGCAGAAGAAAACAACATGGCCCTAAACGGAGACAAGTTCGAGCTTCTAAGGTACGGGAACAAGTAGGCACTACAAAACGACACCAACTACAAAAGTGGACAGCAAGAAATTACCGCCAAAGACACAGTGAAGGACTTGGGAGTAAATATGAGCAGTGACGCCACTTTTCCCAGCATATTACCAAAGCCACAACAACAGCAAAACAAATAGCAGGCTGGATCCTGAGAACCTTCCACACAAGAAATGCGAGGTGTATGTTAACACTGTGGAAGTCACTGGTCCTACCACGACTGGAATACTGCGCTCAGCTCTGGTCTCCCCAAAAAGTAGGAGAAATAACAGAAATCGAAGCCACCCAGAGGACATTCACCAGTAAAATCCATGGGTTTCAACACTTTAACTACTGGGAGAGACTCAAGGAGCTGCAGCTGTACTCACTTCAAAGACGTAGGGAGAGATACATCATCATCTACGTCTGGAAGATTTTGGAAAAAAAGGTACCAAATCCAAACATCCAAGAGACTCAACACCAAAGGCGAGGGAGGCTGTGCTATGTGAGGACTACGCCGGGATCAACACAAAAAATCAAATCCCTGATCCATCACAGCTTTACATACAATGGAACCAGACTGTTCAACTGTATACCAGCCCCTCTCAGGAACATGACCGGGGTGTCTCCAGACACCTTCAAGAAACACTTGGACATGTGGCTGGCCAAAATACCGGACCGGCCACCAACACCAGGATACCCCAGCACCAACTCCAATCGACTTCTAGAATGGAGAGTGGAAGAAAGGGAGCTGCCTGGTCGCAGTGGAGCCCCAGCTCAACTGTGTCACTAACGGACGGAATACAACAAAGTGTAACAAAGTGAGTGTAAAGTTGGTGAGGTAAATTGGAATCTTGGATAGGCTACATGATGGGTTGAGGTGAAGACGGGAGTCTGGGTGTAAAACTACGCCGATTATCGTAATGCTACTCAACTTTACTTTACAATTAGTGCTAGCCTACCCATAACAGAAAATATTTTTTCGTTAAATTTTTTCTATATTCCAACTACTCTCTCTCGGGCATAGGCTGATAGCCTTTACACTCTACCGCTGAACATGGTGAGGCCCGTGAGGTCTTGCTCCAGTCTAGGGAGTGAGACATGCGAAGCACCCACGGCTCGAAACAACTCCATCTCTGAAGCCGCCTCGCCTCCGCGCTTCACAGTCTCATCATCATCCAGGCTCGGACCCTCACTCTTAGAGCGTCACCTATTGAACACTTAACTCACTAGGCATTGCCCCCCTGTAGCATATTTTTGAATATGGGAATATTCATACAATGCTATTTAGACTAATCAGGGAACAATGAGGGTATTTTTGGGCATTTCGGTGTGCTGTGGTTAATGCACTGATAACATTTGATAACTTATGTAAAATATAAACTAGCTAATGTGGAATTAGAAAACTCTAATTGTGAGAAAGATCTAGGTGTGTTTGTTAGCAATGATTTGAAGCCTAGACAACAGTGTATAAGTGTTCGAAACAAGGCAAACAGGATTCTCAGGTTCATCTCAAGGAGTGTGAGTAACAGAACTGCTGATGTTATCTTAAAACTTTACTTGTCATTAGTGAGACCCCATATGGATTATGCTGTTCAATTTTGGTGTCCTTATTACAGAATGGACATAGATTCATTGGAGAGAGTACAACGTAGAATGACAAAAATGATCCATAATATTAGAAATCTTCCGTATATAGTGGGATCAAGAACGATAGGGAGCTATATTCGGTTTACATTCGTTAGAGAGACGCAGAGTTAGAGGGGATATGATAGAGGTGTTCAAGTGGGTTAGTGGGATTAACAAAGGGGACATGACAAATGTACTAAAGCTCAGTGATAGCGAAAGAACTCGTACCAATGGTTTCAAATTAGATAAATTTCGTTTCAGAAAAGATATAGGCAAATATTGGTTTGGTAACAGAGTTGTAGATGGGTGGAATGGACTACCAAGTGCTATAGTGGGATCTAAAACTGTAGGGAGCTTTAAGATAAAATTGGATAAGCATATGGACGAGAAGGGTTGGGTGTGAAGGGGGATCAGCCGGGTTGGGCCAATCAGCGCTCTGCAGACCCCCATAATCCTGCGTTAATCTCTAACCGTTTTGGTAGGATGATCCTCAGGGTATTAGAGTGTTGAGCCTATAATTGGGCTTTGTAATTGATTTGGGGTTGTGTGGGACAGGGATCTGCCTTGCTTAGGCCAATCGGCTTTCTGCAGACTCCCATTTTCTTATGTTCTTTAAGAGAAAATTAGATAGGCATATGGACGAGATGGGTTGGGTGTGAAGGGGATCTACCAGGTGTGGGCCAATCGGCGCTCAGCAGACCCCCGTAATCTTGTGTTAATCCCTGAGCATTTTGGTGGGGGCAGTACTCAAGGTATAAGTGAATTGGGGTTGGGTGTGACAGGGATCTGCCTTGTATGGGCCGATCGGCTTTTTGCAGACTCCCATTTTCTTATGTTCTTATATTGATACGGTTTTTACCACCATGCACTCCCTGCTCAAGAGCTGGGCTAGGGTGGGGGCCCTGATGTTTAGGGACTTTCAACAAGTATTTAAAGTTAGATTTTTTTTTTCTTACAGTGGCTCTTATGCAATAAATAAGTATACAGTACTGTACAGTATTATCTATAGCAGTGGTCTTCATTGCGCGACTCATGAGCCATTGGCGGCTCACAAGAGAGGAGAGCATTTTATGTACAGTATATATATTTGTTATGCTTATCCTTGTGGTTTATTTGCCTTATGCGGCTCTCACTCTGAATATGTCCTGAACTTTTGGCTCTCTTGAAAATATTTGTGAATAACACTGATCTATAGTTTGATATGACATATTGACAAGTGGCGAAAACACTAGGTAGCGAAGATGTATTGGGTGCGAACCCGCAAGGGGTGAAACCTCCGGATACCAATAAGGGCCTGCCAGCAGCACCACAAAGATTCATTGGTAGGCTAGGCTTGGTTTTATACGGATCAAAGGTGTGGCCTTAGAATTTGCAAAATTGGCAGGAAAAGCCAGGAAGTCGAGCCTATTAAATTCAAACCCTGTTGTGAGTAGAGATTTTATCCTTTATATTCTCCTTACTGATGCCCTATATCCACTTTAACACCTATCATCATAGTATTAAATTCTATTACAGTATAGTATTGTAGATAACGGTCATTCTTAATTTTATTGCCGACAGAATGGCAATTGTTATGTGTGCGATTAGTTTGCTTGGGAAACATTAACTTGTTCATGAAGTAATGTACACCCTATGTGGTGGATTGTGTTCTTTTATTTCATAAATTTTATTTTAGTTAGCGTTGTTTCCACAGCGATTTTGATAAGTTATTTTACCTTTTTTATATTGTCTTTGTCCAAGTTTTGGTTTGTTTAGTTTGCAAGTTTTACATTTTAATATTATAAATTTATCATTATTAGAGGTTGAAAACCCTTGGTTTACAATCATTAGAAAGATTAAATATATGATAGTGTTTGAGGATGAAGGGTATCAATATGGGGGTATTAACAGTACAGTATTAAGAACATTAGAAAACGGGAGTCTGCAAAGAGCCGACTGGCCCACACAATGCAGATCCCTTTCAAACCCAACCCATCTCTTGAAATAACCCATATAAATAATTTATAATTAGAGTATTTCTGATCTAGAATAGTTGTAGTCAGGCATTGTTTTGGAAACGGTTGTAAACATCCTCGCAACACATACTGGCTAAGGGGCCAATTGTAGACTATACCGGTATAATATTCGGCATGTATTAATATAGGCCTATGTTATTTTTCCAGACGAAAGGAACCTCGTCGTTTGGAAAGCGCCATAACAAGACCCACACCCTATGCCGGCGGTGTGGCAGATCGTCCTACCATATCCAGAAAAAGAAGTGTGCCCAATGTGGCTACCCTAGCAAGAAGACCAGGCGCTGTGAGTATCCTTCATCTTGAAGGCGGGTCCACTAGAGCGCTTTTTTTTTGGGGGGGGGGACTTGATTCTCGCATCCCCTTTGTGAGAGTCTTTGTATTGGTATGAGCTACTAGACTTCAGATGCTAATTATACAATAAGTTTGTTAACATTTTGTAATTTGTCTGTTAGTGAAGTGCTTGTGGGACTGCCTTTTCAGAAGTTACTGAAACGTTGTCAAGGTTATCACAAATTATGTGACTATACCATACCTAAAGCTATTATAATATTACTGTTAATCCTTTGAATACCATAGGGCATTCTTAAGCTGAAATAATTATTTTTCACGGGAGAAAAGAAATTGGCTACTTGGCAACTCTTCCAGAGTCTGATTTCTTATGTTTTGGCTGTGAATATCAACACGATAGTGATACAGTATTAACCCTTCAACCCCGGGTGGTACACGTGTGTACCATTATGTTTTGCCCCCAGGAACCCGGGTGGTACAACATTGTACCATTGCTTGAAAGCCTGTGAGCTTCGTGTGCGAGGCATCGGTCCGACGCATGTAAACAACAGCCGGCTGGACCGACACCCCGCATCTCCGGCCACAAGAAGGAGAGCGTCGCTTGTTCGTGTGTGCCTGTATGTTGTTGTTAAGTATCGAAAAGTATTGTAAAGTGGCTGTTGTTGCCGTAAGTTATCTCCACTGAAATCATCATCACAATTCAACCAGTTGACTTAGAGAGCTCTACTTAACGCCATTCTACAGGTAAATAACACAGCTACGCTTGGGAATGTGTGGGAATGCGGGAAGCAGTCAGCATAACAATGATACGGTAGCCTAGCCTAGACGTTTTTCGGCCAAAACACCCGGGTTTCGGGCAATATTTATGTAATGCGTAGCCGGGGTTGGAGGGTTAAAGACGGCATACTTGATTCAAAATCAATTTAATTTACCTATTATCTATACACAAACATAATGTAACATAGTACAGGTATTAGCAGTCAGCTGATGAAATTAACGTGGAAGCTCTTGATCTTGTGTGACTTTCGTTATAAGTTTTCTTATTACTTTTCTGCAATGGGGGACAGGAAAACGTCGTCTGCTGCTCTTTCCAATCAGTTTCCATCCAGTGAGTCTAAAGAAATATATCGAAGTAATCAAAATACCACTCATTTCTATATTCATTAACCCTCCAGCCCCGGCTATGTATTCCATATATATTCCCCGAAATCCGGGGATTTTGGCCGAAAAACTTCTACGCCTAGGCTACCGCATCTTTGTTATTTTGCTTGCTTCCGCATTCCCGCGCATCCCCAAGCGTAGATGTGTTTCGTACCTGTAGAATGGCGTTAAGTAGAGCTCTCTAAGTCAATTGGTTCAGTTGTGATGATTTAATTGGAGATGACTTTATGGCAAAAACAGCCACTTTACACTACTTTTCGATACTTAACAATAACATACAGGCACACAAGAACAAGCGATGCGCTCCTTCTTGTGGTCGGAGATGCGCGGCGTCGGTCCAGCCGGCTGTTGTTTACATGCGTCGGACGGACGCCTCGCACACCAAGCTTAAAGGCTTTCAAGCTGCCGGAGCCTCATCACCCCTCCGGGTTGCGCGGGGGGTGTTTTTTATGGGTATCTCAGAGCCCTTCCGGGTCTGATGGGTTAATGTTAGACATATTACTCTAAAAATCTATTCAGTACATCGCCCAATATACAAAGTATATACAGTGGAGCCCCCATCCTCGCTACACCGGTCTTCGTTGATTCAATTCTCGCACCACACACCAAATATTCCCCATTTCAATTCTCGCGCCAAAAGCCTCATTCCTCGCATCAAAATCCCAGCCGAAACCCGAAAAAATAGCAAAAATAACGAAAAACTTTACATAAAACTAGAAAACAAACCAAAACAATAATTTTGTTTTAACATAACGAAAGAATCTGCCAGTAGCTTGCCATTTAGAGACGAAATCCGAGTGAATCCGAGATCCGATCGTCAAATACGCAAGATTTGTATGATGTCATCACTAAGAACATAAGAAAATGGGAGTCTGCAGAAAGCCGATTGGCCTAAGCAAGGCAGATCCCTGTCCCACACAACCCCAATTCATTACAAAGCCCAATTATAGGCTTCACACTCTAATACCCTGAGGATCATCTTACCAAAACGGTTAGAGATTAACGCAGGATTATGGAGGTCTGCAGAGCGCTGATTGGCCCAACCCGGCTGATCCCCCTTCACACCCAACCCTTCTCGTCCATATGCTTATCCAATTTTATCTTAAAGCTCCCTACAGTTTTAGATCCCACTATAGCACTTGGTAGTCCATTCCACCCGTCTACAACTCTGTTACCAAACCAATACTTGCCTATATCTTTTCTGAAACGAAATTTATCTAATTTGAAACCATTGGTACGAGTTCTTTCGCTATCACTGAGCTTTAGTACATTTGCCATGTCCCCTTTGTTAATCCCACTAACCCACTTGAACACCTCTATCATATCCCCTCTAACTCTGCGTCTCTCTAACGAATGTAAACCTAATTTCTTCAACCTTTCTTCATACGAAAGATTTCTAATATTATGGATAATTTTTGTCATTCTACGCTGTACTCTCTCCAATGAATCTATGTCCATTCTGTAATAAGGACACCAAAATTGGACAGCATAATCCATATGGGGTCTCCCTAATGACAAGTAAAGTTTTAAGATAACATCAGCAGTTCTGTTACTCACACTCCTAGAGATGAACCCGAGAATCCTGTTTGCCTTATTACGAACGCTTATACACTGTTTTCTAGGCTTCAAATCATTGCTAACAAACACACCTAGATCTTTCTCGCAGTCTGAATTTTCTAATTCTAAATTAGCTAGTTTATATTTAACATTTGTTTGCATCTTCCCTATCTTTAATACCTTGCATTTGTCAATGTTAAACTTCATCTGCCAATTTACTGACCATTCATGTAAGGTATCTAGATCCCTTTGGAGGCACTCTATATCGCTATCTGAATCAATTGATCTCCCTATTTTAGTATCGTCTGCGAATTTACTTATCCTACTAGTTATACCTAAATCTAGGTCATTTATGTATATAAGAAACAACAGGGGACCTAATACCGATCCCTGGGGGACACCACTTTTGACTGCTCCCCATTCTGACTTGGTACCATTTATGCTGACTCTCTGCTTCCTACCAATTAGCCATGACCTAATCCATCCTAACAACGCCCCACCTATTCCATGTGCCTCAACCTTTCTCATCAATCTCTCATGAGGGACTCTGTCGAAAGCTTTACTGAAATCTAAATATATAATATCATATGACTTGTCATTATCTACTGCTTCATATACCTCTGAGAAAAAACTAAGCAAATTAGTAAGGCAAGACCGTCCCTGAGTGAATCCATGCTGAGAAGAATTGATTAAGTTAAATGTTTCTAAGTGGTTTCTCATTTTCCTAGCAATAATTGACTAGTAGTTTTCCTTGGACTACCAAGTGCTATAGTGGGATCTAAAACTGTAGGGAGCTTTAAGATAAAATTGGATAAGCATATGGACAAGAAGGGTTGGGTGTGAAGGGAGATCAGCCGGGTTGGGCCAATCAGCGCTCTGCAGACTTCCATAATCCTGCGTTAATCTCTAACCGTTTTGGTAAGATGATCCTCAGGGTATTAGAGTGTGAAGCCTATAATTGGGCTTTGTAATGAATTGGGGTTGTGTGGGACAGGGATCTGCCTTGCTTAGGCCAATCGGCTTTCTGCAGACTCCCATTTTCTTATGTTCTTATGTTCTATGATTGAAGTGAGACTAATTGGATGCTATTGATTTATCACCTTTTTTGAAGATCGGAACTACATTTGCAAGCTTCCAAGCTTCTGGAACTATACCTGTTTCTAATGACTTGTTAAATAGAAATGTTAATGGATAACTTAACTCATCTCTGCATTCTTTTAATACTCTAGCATATACCTCATCAGGACCAGGCGATTTATGAGGTTTCAGTCTGTCAATTTCCTTAACCACATCATTTCTACTTATAGTAACCGTACTTAACCTATTTTCTATATTATCGCTGTATACCTTACGGACTTCTGGAAACTGTGCCAAATTTTCATTAGTGAAAACGGAAAGAAATTGACTATTTAATGTACTGCACATTTCTAAATCACTTTCTGTCAATTTTCCTATCGAAGTTTTAAGGGGACCAATTACATCTCTAACCTTGGATTTATATAGTTGGTAAAAAGCTTTAGGATTATTTTTTGAATCATTGGCAACCTTAATTTCATAATTTCTTTTTTCTTTACTAATATCCTTTTTTACCTGTCGTGATAGATTCTGATAGTAAGCAAGTAGGTGAATTTCGCCTTTTTTAATTTTTCTATATATTCCTCTCTTTTTTCCTAGAAGATCTAAGTCTATTATTCATCCATTTGGGTTGGTTCTGTGTTGATCTAAATTTTCTTTTGGGGATATATTTATTTTGCGCATTGAATACTGACTTGATAAAATTATCGTATGTATCTACCAAGTTTGACGTCTCCTCCTGACTTAAGATGACAGGTGCCTGAGAAAGGATACACTCATTTGGACACCTGGATCGACTTAATTTTTTGACCATAGGGTCAGCTAACAGGGCTTCTCTTAACCCACCATAATTGGCTTTTCTGAAGTCAGGTATTAATGTTGTATTCTCTCTGATATTACCTTTCCATTGTATATTAAAATACACAGAATTGTGATCACTATTTCCTAGGTGGTCCCCGATTTCTACACTATTTATCATATGTTCATTGTTACTGAAAACTAAATCGAGAATATTATCACCTAGTCGGCGTATCTATGAATTGAGATAAAAAACTATCTTGTACTACCTCAATAAACTCCTTTGAATCAGAGTCGCCTATTTGTTGCTGCCAATCTATATTAGGGAAATTAAAATCCCCCATAATGCACACGTTGCTAAGCCTTGATGCTATTTTAATTTCCTCCCATAATGATGTTCCGTCATTTCTACTCATATTTGGCGGTCTATACATAACTCCAATAACTAAAGTCTCACTACCTTCGTTAACTTCTACCCAAACACTTTCATTTTCATTATTTACTCTAATACCTGATTTAGTACAGCTTTTTAATGAACTGACAAACACTGCTATACCGCCACCCCTCTTACTTGTTCGGTCATATTTAAACAAACTATATCCCGGTATATCAAACTCTGCTAAAACAAAATGCCTGGTTTCTGTATTAATCCATGTTTCAGTTAGCGCTATTATGTCTATATTTTCTTTGCTAACCAGTGCTCTAAGTTCGTTCATTTTGTTACATAAACTCCTGCAATTTGTATAATAAACACTCAAACTATTACTTGTATTTGCAACTATTTTTCTATTGTTTTTAACTAATTTATTTTTACCTGTTGAACTACTGGACCTAGACGGAAAATCTACGCTATCAGAATGTTCGTTATTACTATCAATTTGATGTGGCTGGGATTCTATTTTAAATACACACCTATGGTTTATTAACAAAACCCCGCAACAAACTTGTCGAGTGAGCTGGCTAAGGTCGAAACTCCTAGTCGAGAGAGATGTACTCCATCCTGGGCATACAGTTCATCCTTACCGTAGAAGGTAAGCAGACGCTTGCAGTTTAGCTAGTATCTGTGTTGACAAAACAACGGTTTGCAAGCATTTTTGTGCCTGAACCCCTTATCTCTCACGTTTATTATAACCTCTAGTACATCTAGTGATAGGGATGGTTGGCCTGGTGGTAGCAATGAAGGAATTTCATGCTCAAAAGACCAGTCCATGTCGGACGAAAGCGATTGAATTGCCTAGCCTAGACGATGTTAGCCTAGGGTAGGCTAAGTATGACAATGATTTATAATAAAATCTGTGTGGCAAGTAATCTTCTCATAATACGTATTTATACGTCTTTTCCTCATAATATGTATTTATTGGATGTATTTGGGACGAAATGGGTACTTGAGGGGTGGCTGGACGAATTTAGAACCTAGGCTAGGCCTAAAAAAAAATTGCATGATAGAAACAATGCCCCAATCTACAGTATTTATGGTTAGGACTGTCATTTAGCCATGTCTACATTATTATTTACAATGCATAAGATTTAGGCCTAGGCTACTTGATGTAGCCTAGACAAAAAACATGTTTTCATAGCCTAACACTGGGAAAAAGTGCGGTAATTGTTTAGATATTGGACCTTTTTTTTCTGGTTATTAAAAACTTATTCTATGGTGTATTATATGATACAGTATAATGCATAAAATTGAATTTGTGTACAATAAAACATGTTTTCATAGGCAAAAAATAGAAAAAGACGCAAATTTTGGCATGAGCACGGAACCGATTGAATTTTCCCCATAAGAACAGTGCCCCGATCTTGGATGTTTCAATCCTAGCTCTATTTCTGCGGAACCGATTAGCAGCTAGGATGGGGGCTCCACTGTATAGGCTAATGAATAAAACAATATATTAGGCCTACAGAGACATATGGCAAGGATCTGCCATAGCTTACTCTGACTGTTCCTTTTACTTATATATTTTCTAGTGCAGTGACGGTGTCTCTTCCGTGGATTGACCTACCTAGAAGTTGGCAGATTGGGAGATACTCACATTTTTCCTTTTCCCCTCAACTTTCCCTTCATAATTGCTGAGGGGCACAGGGCCTTGGGTGGGGCTTTGGTTTCCCAGGCATTTTCGCACCCTCCTCAGCTCCCCGCTTTGGTCACCTGGGCTTTATTAGTGGTAAACTGGGAGGGTTCTGTGGGGGCGCTCGGATATGGCCTTGCTCGGCCAGACAGCCTGGGGAACAACAGCAACAAACTGTTTTAACCCTCCCGCCCCGGCTACGCATTACATAAATATTCCCCGAAATCCGGGTGTTTTGGCCGAAAAACGTCTAGGCTAGGCTACCGTATCATTGTTATGCTGACTGCTTCCCGCACATCCCCAAGCGTAGCTGTGTTATTTACCTGTAGAATGGCGTTAAGTAGAGCTCTCTAAGTCAAGTGCTTGATTTGTGATGATGATTTCATTGGAGATAACTTTATGGCCAAAACAGCCACTTTACACTACTTTTCGATACTTAACAACAACATACAGGCACACACGAACAAGCGACGCTCTCCTTCTTGTGGCCGGAGATGCGGGGCGTCGGTCCAGCCGGCTGTTGTTTACATGCGTCGGACCGACGCCTCTCACACGAAGCTCACAGACTTTCAAGCAATGGTACAATGTTGTACCACCCGGGTTCCTGGGGGCAAAACATAATGGTACACACGTGTACCACCCGGGGTTGAAGGGTTTAAGCTAAAATTAAATGGGGTATTTTATAATTCTTTGTTTTACTTATGTAATAGTAATTGCATTTAGTTGAAGCTCCTTAGCATTTGCAAAGTATTACTTCCCTTTAACCCTCCTTGCCCGGGCAGCATTTATAGATGTCGAGAGTCCAATCCGGGCGATCTGGCCAAAAAATGTACGGTATGTAAACATATGCCTATTTTTGTTAATTTAATAGCTAAAGAATTCACACAGATCTCAAAATGTAGCCCTTACTTGTATCTGTAGACTGGCATTAAGTAGAGCTCTCTAGGTCAACTGGTTCAGGTCTGATGATGATTTCCGTGGAGAGAGTTTTTCCGCGGATTTAGCCATATCGGACACTTTGGCAGACTAATTTTCGCTCTAACTGGCAATGGCGGATAAGGTCGGTCTTCTTCTTGTTGTTGAGGCTTGGCGGCGCTCCGATCGGCTTTGTTTACAAATGTTTCGCCGTGCGGCTTTCAAAGCATGCTTAACCCACCAGACCCGGTTGGGCCCTGAGGCACCCATAACAAATACCCCCTGCGGAACCCGGCAGGGTTCTGAGGCTCCGGCAGCTTGAAAGCCTGTAAGCTTGGTGTGCAGGCATCCGTCCGACGCATGTAAACAACAGCCGGTTGGACCGACGCCGCGCATCTCCGACCACAAGAAGGAGAGGCGTCTGTGTTCGTGTGTTATTGTTAAGTAGTGATAAGTGGCTGATATCACCACACAGTTCTCTCCACAGAAATTGTCATCACAACTGAACCAGTTGACTTAGAGAGCTCTACTCAACGCCATTCTACAGGTACGAAACACATCTACGCTTGGGGATGCGCGGTAATGCGGAAGCAGTCAAAATAACAAAGATACGGTAGCCTAGGCGTAGACGTTTTTCGGCCAAAACCTCTGGGTTTCAGGGAAATTATAGAATACAATAGCCGGGGCTGGAGGGTTAAGGACGCTTTCAAGCATACAGATTTTAAAAGGACGTCCAGGCTCAGGGCCTTCACAAGGTGCGTCCTTTTAAAATGCTGCCCGGGCAGGAAGGGTTAAATGTTTCTGTCTATCTATTGCCTGACACCGTGATCCCCGAAGGGGTGGCTACGTATGAAACGCACCTCTGTCCCCAGTCAGTAGACGCCCCTCCTCCCAACCAGCACCGCTTTCATTCAAGAATGATTGTTATGTCTTCTGTCTGTAAATTTTATAGTCTGAGCAATACATACAATGACTAAAACTAAGATATGAGGGCTACCAACAACTCTATACAGTATAGTAAGACTATATATGATTTGGTACTAAGTGAAATATATGTTCAACATTTGAGGGACCACTTTACATCCAAAAAAACATGCCTCAGTCTGTATGTTCTCCATTACAGTTTTCCAGGGGCGAAGTCCCTACTCTGAAGGACAGGCAGTGTACTGGTGGATTAAGGTGGGGGTGAGGGTACAAACGGATAAATCTCTATCATTAAATTCAATCAATATACAGTACAGTAATTCTACTGTAGATCAGTTTTTTTTTTATAATTTTCTGGTCTGATGGAATTTCATATGCTATAATCAGGATAAAATAGATTGAGAGTTTATTTTATTATTATAATGTAAAACTTGCAAAATATACAAACCAAAACATAAATGATACAATATTATGACAAAAGAACTAATCAAAATCACTTTGGAAATACTGATTTAGCAAAAATAGAATTTTGATATTCACATTGTGTGAATTTGTTGTTGTTCCCCAGGAGGTAAGCCCTTCATCTAATGAAAAGAAAAAAAAAATGCCTCACGCATCCTACTGTGTGTCGTACAAGGCGATTAATAGGGGGGATGGCGATAGACTTGTGGACCAACAGCCATTACTATAAAGTCTTTATCTTAGCACTGTCTTGGTATGGCACCGCCAAGGCTGGTGGGGTGCGAATAGGTGCCACAGGGGACTGAATCTTACCTGGGCACTGTTTGGCACCACACCTGTGTCGGCAACAGTGTTTGCATGTTGGGGCAGGACTTTGTTCTATAGTCCAAATTACCTAATATCCAGTAGTCTTGTTATGGTGCTGTCTTTTTGTAACACTGTTAAGGCTGGTGTGGTTGCAGATATTGCAGGTGTAAGTGTTGAATGGGGACTGTAGAGTCTTGCTGAGACACGGTTAGCACTATACCAACATCAGCCACAGTGATAACTTGGTGGGCAGTGCTGTGGTGGGACTTTATTATACTACAGTACACTCCAACTACTGAAAGGCAACCTCGTCTGAACCGTTACAATGCATGTACAGGTAATGGAAAAAATGACACTAAACCATTGTATGTATGTATATATGTATGTCTGGCCGAGCAAGGCCATTACCGAACGCCCCCACAAAATCCTCCCTGCTTACCACTAATAAAGCCCAGGTGACAGAAGCCACTCCAATGCGGGGAGCTATTTTTCTGTTAATTGTCCCCTGCTGGCAATATATAATGATAATGACAGAAGCACCCGGGAAACCAAAGCCCAACCCAAGGCCCTCTGCCCCTCAGCAATTATGAATGGAAAGTTGATGGGCAAAGGAAAAATGTGACGCTTTGGCTCCCAATCTAGTAGGGAGGTCAATCCACAGAAGAGACGCCGTCACTCGAGATCTAGAAAATATATAAGTAAAATGAACAGTCAGAGTAAGCTATGGGTATGGCAGAGATCGCTCGGCTCTCACTCTGATAGACCAGCCCATCACCACATGACTAAAACCCAATCCTCTCAGCATCAGCTAGGAAAGGCCCTAGAAAGTCACCTTTGGCGGGGGGATAGCTCCCCTATTTCAACTCCTTTCGGAGTTGGGCACCCACTTTGTGTTGTCTCGATTCGGCCACTCCCAGCTATGGGGTGTATTTACCTATTTGTAGTTTACAGGAATTGAGCAGCGCTCGTGTTGTCCTGTCTTAGTTACTTTATAATCAATCCATTTTACTTAGACAAGTATCGTAATGGATATTCCCAGTTCCCAGTACTTTGGACTAACATATCATAACTTATGTTGCCCTATTTCTATATTTACTTTTATCCAACCTTGATTTGAACATGTTAATGTTCTTCGCTCTCACCACCTCCTCCTCCAAGTTGTTCCAAGTCTCTATACTCCTATATGGGAAGCTGAATTTCTTTGTGTCCTTACGACATCTGCTCTTCCTCAGCTTAAACTCGTGCCCTCTTGTCCTTCCATTATCCCTCACGAATAGATCTTCCCTATCTACTCGTTCCAAACTTTTTACTCCCTTGAACATCGTTATTAAGTCGCCTCGTTCCCTTCTCTCTTTCAAGGTAGGCAGTTGTAGTGTCTTAAGTCTCTCCTCATATGTCAACTCCTTCAATCTTGGAATCATCTTCGTTGCTATCCTTTGGACTTTCTCTAATTTGTTTATATGTTTTTTCAAATGTGGTGACCATATCACTGCTGCATATTCTAATCTTGGTCTTATCATAGTCATTATCAGTTTTCTTAACATTTCTTCATCCAAATAGTTAAATGCCACTCTCATATTGGTTATTATTCCATATGCTCCTCCAATGATCATGTTAATATGCTTCTCCGGGGATAGATCATCTTGTATTATCACTCCAAGGTCCTTCTCATGCCGTGTTTTGCCGATTATTTCAATTCCTAATTTGTACTCCCAGCTTGGCCCACTTGTTCCCACTTCCAAAACATGACACTTTTCTGCATTGAAACTCATTTTCCAGGTTTGGCTCCATCTGTGCAACTCATCTAGGTCCTTTCGAAGATCCTGACAACTTTCTATACAGGTGACATTCTTCATGATCTTAGCGTCATCCGCAAACATATTCATATGACTATTCAAGTTTTCTGGCATGTCATTTACATAAAGTAGGAACATTATCGGACCCAACACTGATCCCTGTGGTACTGTACTCCGCTCGTCACACTCCTCCACTGTGAATATTCGTCTCGTATCGTGGTCCTCATTTCTCTTCCTATTAAAAAGTTTTCCATCCATTTTAACATCCTACCATGTACACCTCCAACAACCTGCAATTTCCACAATAACCTTTTGTGAGGCACCCTGTCAAAGGCCTTTTTCAGGTCCAGGTAAACACAGTCAACCCATCCCTCTCTCTCCTGTGTAACATCTACAACTCTGCTATAAAAGCTTAATAAATTAGATACACAAGATCTCCCTTCCCTGAATCCAAACTGTTTCTCGCTAAGCACCCCCTGTCCCTCAATGAAGTGTGTCCACTTTTTCCTTATAATTTTCTCACAAATTTTACAAACAATGCTGGTGAGGGACACCGGTCTGTAGTTAAGCGGATTTTCTCTGTCTCCTCCTTTGTAAATTGGTACTATGTTAGCTCTCTTCCATTCCACTGGCAGGTCTCCCTCATTCAGTGAAGATTTGATGATTTCATAGATTGGTTCCACTAACTCTTCCGCACATTCTTTGAGGATCCATCCAGCCACTCCATCTGGTCCCGTTGATTTTCTCACGTCCAAATCCTGCATCAATTTCAGCACTTCACTTTTTGTCACTTTCATTTCAGGCATCTGTGGTGTTCTCATTTCTCTATCAGGTTCTATAAACTCCTCTTTTACAAACACTGACTGAAGCTTTTCATTCATAACTTCACACAATTCTTTATATTTCTCATAGCTGTTTGTTCCAACTCTTAGTCTGACAATACCTTCTTTTGTTTTTATTTTTCCATTTACAAATCTATAAAATAGTTTTGGCTCATTTTTGCACTTCTCTACAATATTCCTTTCATATCTATATTGTTCCTCGCGTCGTATCTTTACGTATTAATTTCTTTTCTCCTTGTACTTATTCCAGTTATTTTCACTATGTGTCTTCCGTGCTATATTCCAGGCTCGGTTTCTTCTATCCTGTGCCTTACTACATCTTATATTGAACCATTCTTTTTCCTTCTTTACCCCTGATTGGAACCTTGGGACATATTTATGTATCCCTTCTTCATATACTTTCAGGAAAAGTCTATATTTGTCTTGAACCATTTCCAGGCTTTCTAGTTCCTTCCAATTTATACTTTGGAAATAATGTTTCAATGATTTAAAATCAGTTTTAGCATAATTGTATCTATTTATTTTATGTCCTTCATTTCTCTCTTCATTTTTTCCCAAATCCATCTCCATTTCTAATATCTTGTGATCACTTTTTCCCAAGGGACAACGATAATTTATCTTTCTAACATCATGTGGATCACTGGTGAAGACTAGGTCTAGCCTGGATGGTTCATCCATCCCTCTGATTCGTGTGTTTTCTCTAACATGTTATGTTAACATGTTTTCTGTTACTAGATTCAGTAATTTACTGCCCCAAGATTCATTATTATTTCCCGCATCTAACCCTTCCCAATTGACTTCCTTACAATTGAAATCACCTGTTAATAATAATAATTTATTTCTCCTATTAAAAAGTATTTTTAGTGCATCTAGAGATTCCGTGATTAGTTGATCATATTTATCCTGCTTCCATGCTCTAGTTTGTGGTGGTATATAAGCCACTGCTATGTCAGTTGCTTTGTTGTCCTTGTCTTTTATTGTCACTGCTATAATTTCTGATTTATTATTGCCTAGGTTAATCTCACTTGCTTCTATATTTTTGTCAGTCATTATTAACACTCCACCGCCCACTTTTCCTTCTATCTTTTCTCCACACATTATACCCTTCCCATCCCAACACTCCCAATTCAGTACCACCTCTCAACTTTGTTTCTGCTAAGCACATAATATGTGGTTTATATTTCTCAATATAGTCATTCAATTCTAATTTCTTAGACAGCAAGCCATCCACATTACTATACATCAGCTTCATTTCCCCCCTTCTTACACCTTTCTTTTTTTCTCTTTCCCTGATATTCCCAGACTACTCCCCCCCCCCCCCCCGCTTCCACTCCACCTTCTCCCTTGCTCCCCCGTGCTCTCCACCTGCCCTGTTCCTCTCACTTGTTCCTGGTTTACACCAGTCTCTCCCTTCGGTACTGGTACTCGCTTCCCCTGTCTCTCTGTTTGCCCCTCCGTCTTCCTCTGTGGGCTTTTGATGAACCATTTCCTCTTCTTCGTTCCTACCAGTCTCCAATAAAAAAAAATCCACTTCTTGTTCTGTTCTTTTGGCATTCAATTCCTTCACCTCATCCCTCAAACTTTTCATTTTGTTTCTTTCATCTAAGCCCAAGTCTTTTTCGATGTAAATATGCTTCAGACAATCCTTATCTTTCAACCTCCATTTATTATTCATGATTTTCTCTACTATTCCTACTGTGCGAAACTGCACTTTCATTGGCCTAGACAGGCTAGACTCTTGTTTATATTTTCCAATTCTATGCATGTCTTCAATTTCATTCTCCCACTCTCTCACACCCCCGTCCACCACCTGTAGAATCTCCCTTACTCGGTCTCTCTCTATCCTACTTCTCTCTTTACATTGTGTTTCTCCTTATCTCCTCTTATCACAATACATTTCTTTCTTCCAACAGTCTCCCTCACTAGATTTTCCTTCTGTCTAATTACCTTAACTACATCCTTTTCAAAGTTACCTCCCTGCCTATTTATCTGTTGCTCCTTTACTATCTCCGAAAATTTCAAATTCCTTACCTCCTCGTTCTTTTGAAATTCATCCTTCTT
This sequence comes from Paralithodes platypus, assembly GCA_032716605.1. Classification (NCBI taxonomy): domain Eukaryota; kingdom Metazoa; phylum Arthropoda; class Malacostraca; order Decapoda; family Lithodidae; genus Paralithodes; species Paralithodes platypus. Next base: position 41,446,249 of record CM064578.1, on the reverse strand, counting down.
TAATTCAACATCCTTCATATCTTTCTTCATCCTGTCCATTTCTTCCTGCATTTCGCTAATACAAACCCTTAACACGTAATTCTCATCCTTCAATACCAATTTGGTTTGCCATCCGTTTTTCTCTTCGTTCATAATCTAAGCTTTTTGTCTCCTGTTCCTCTAGCTTCCGCTCCAGTTTATTCAACCTCACCGCAAATGCAGATATTGCTACTCCCTCCTCTGAGAACCCTGAAATATCAAATCCCTCATGATCACGATCATAAAGGTTTCTGGTTACCCTGCTTGGGGGCAGGCTGAGCCGGTTCCTCCCACCGCTGGCCATACTGCCAGCTGGCCTTTGTTTACACCTGTTCGGCTCCACAAGTTTCGGTGGGAATATCCATTACTTTTTCTTTCTTACTCAAATCAAACTCAACTCTCACCTTTTTTAACTAGGGAGTATATTCACTAATTGCATTTAAATTATAATTAATAAACAAAAGGACAACACATATGAACGCTACAAAAATACCAAACCACCAAACAGGTGCTGGCTGAATCAGCTGTCTCAAGCACGTCCGCCCTCCACCACGGTCTGACTATGTGTGCCTGAGTATATACATACATACAAAATGTTCAAATAAAATTACATAAAACCACCACATAGAATATACATCACTTAAATAGAATATACATCACTGTATAATTAGTGAATTTGGGTCCCAAGCAATTTAGTAGCACATATATTAACGTACTCTCGTCATACTCAAGGAATTAGTCGATTTGGGAAGTTCAGGGTGTTCTTGTAAATTATATATAAATTCATATAACTACCAACCCACCAATTATACAACTTACAAAGAAACCTAATTAATGAAACCATGGATACATGTGGTACTCCATGGATTTGAACCTAGGATACTCGCACCAAAATTCTGTGCACTTAACACTCAAGCTGCGGTGACCGTCATATGACAGGCGAGAGATAAATGGACTATCCTCCGGTACCCGTCATATGACGGGCGGCATTCTGAGCACATTAGGGGCTCTGAGAGAGAGTCCGCGCGTTGGGAGGACGATAGGCGACCTCTGACCGCTCGGCACCACCAGTGGGCTGGTTGCGGGACCACCGCCGCCTCCCTAGACAGTACACACTCGGCCTCGCGAGACAAGGAAATTACAGTACCTTATTTAAGGTACTTTCACCTCCGGTTGCGTGATCACTACAGGATAACCCGTGGTCGTACAAGGATGATTCAGGTGTCATTGGAAAGCTCTATTATCGCCCTTTCACGGATACATAGTTGTATTACGCTCTGGCTCTTGTTTATGCATGGAATGAAGCTCGTTTTCGGTAAATATGCCTGCCTGACAGGACAGGTAGCTGGTGTTACAAACGGCCCCGTTTTGGGGGGGTTAACCTGGGAACGGCATGAACACTCTTAAGAGGTTTTGGTGGGCAACGGCAAGGACCCTCCTAAGACGCAAGGACTAAAAAAAAACTTTTAAAAGGCCCCAGTAGCACTTAACACATGTTTTTACATCCCCTCCTACCCCCCTTCAATTATCACCTATTTTCCCTGTTATTCCCTTATTCATTGGTATATTTTCGTGTAAACATCTCCAAACCGATCCTAGGCTGTGGTCATGTGTGTGTTATGTAAGGTAGAGACTGGGAGAGTGTGAGGGAGTAGCTCAGTACTGCTTCAACCCTCGAGAGAAGAGGGTGTGAGGCCGGCTGGCTCACAATTGATGAATGAACCACTCGCTAACAATTCACGATTTTGACCATCCAAATTATATTCCCACTTGTTTTATTGTTGTTGCTATCTTCATATTAAAGGTAAAATAGGTGCATATGAATAAGTAATAACAATATTTATCGTAAAGTGACGATTATAGGCAGGAATGGAGCTTAACCCCTGGTACCCGGAAGGGCTCTGAGGAGCCCATAACAAACTAGGGCCCGAAACACGGATGGGCTTTTTAGCACCGTAAGCTTGAAAGCCTAGTAAGCGTGTTTTGAAAGCTGTGTGTCCGACGCATGTAAACTAAGATTGTCTTTGCGACACCGCACCTCTAAGAGGAGACGTCGGATCAATGTTGTTGTATGCTATGACGAGATTAGTGTCTGCAAATGTCCGATATCGCTAGCATCGCCTCAAAACTTTCTCCAAGGAAATTGTCATCACAACTGAACCAGTTGACTTAGAGAGCTCTACTCAACGCCAGTCTACAGATACGAAACAGGGCTACGTTTAGAGATGTTAATGAATTCTCAAACAGTTAAAATAACAAAGATAGGGCTAGCCTATTACACCGTTTTTCGGCCAGATCCCCCAGGTTTCGGGGATATCCTATAGAAGGCGAAACCGGTCTGTGAGGGTTAATATTGCTGCCCAGAACTGTGGTGTTCACTACACCCTGCGCGCGCCGGGTTAATCATTACGCTATCAAGACAGTTGAAGGTTTATGCACATACCTACGATATATTATGCATTCTCGAATACTGCATATTGATATAGAAACTAAAATTAAATTTAAAATATTCTATTATTATAATGTAAAACTTGCAAAATAAACTAACTAATACAGTCAGGACCCCCAATACGCGAGAATAGGGGTGACAGGAGGCATCGCGTATTGTGGAACTAACTTTAAATGGGAATAATTAGATATGGGTGACATCTCTCAATTATGGCCTATTTTCGAAATTTTTGGCTCTACAGTACAGTCTATATCTTATATATAAGAACAACAATGAATAAAAATATGAAACCTTACCTTAAAATTAGTAGTAGATAGGCTAGGACTGTAGGACTTGACGATTTTCTCCAACTTCTCCCTCCCTGACCAAATCGTACGAACAGTTTACTCTGACAAGCCCATAGCACGGCCTATTGCACAGTTTCCTTCTCCTTTTTTCTTGCGATCCAACACTTCCACCTTCATTTTGTGTGTTATCTTCTTATATTGGCGTGGCATGGCGAAAAAATGGCAGGCACTACAAACGTTTGGTCACTCCACGCGGCTATGAGCGGGACTGTGGGAGGGAAGGCAGGCGTATGCCCTTCTTCTCTTTTCGGAGCCACGCCTGGGCCTCGCGAAACGTAGACCGTGCCCGCGTATCAAGCTGGAATAGCAGATTTGGCCCCTTCTTAGCTCTCGATTCGTGTATTGTGGTACCACCTCGTGTAATTAATGTTTTGGGTTATTTTTGAGGGGTAACTCGTGTATTAGGGTTTTCGCGCATTGTGGAATCGCGTATTGGGCGACCTGACTGTACTGGGACGACACAAGATAAATGCAAAAGAACTGATCAAAATCGCTGTGTGGAAACCACGCTTAATAAAATAAATTTTTGAAATAAAAGAACACAATCTACCACCTAGGTTGAGGTTGTACACCAACTACATGAGCAAATTAATTTGTTTCCCAAGTAAACTGGTCGCACATATAACAATGCACCTCGTCATGTTCAAGGAATTAGTCAATTTGGGAAGTCCAGGACGTTCTGGTAAATTTTACTAAATTCTGTATGAATAAAGAAACTACAATTTGTATCAAATTTTATATTAAGCTAAATTTGCAATTTGAAAAGAGATCAACAAAAGTACAAAAAACATAATCACATATAACAAATCTGCAATTTGACAAGATATTAAAGTTATTAACAATAGTACAAGATACATACAGCACTCCCAAACGGTGTTATTGGGTAGGTTTCTGTGAGCATAGCATGAATACATGACCCCTACCAACTGATACCTTACAAATAACCTACATTTACATTGCCAGGTATATTGAAAAGGTAGAGAGAGTCTTTGTGCCATTTTCTTCACATTAGGCCAAGGTCTATTGGTTGTAATCATATCACCAAGGTGTATTCAAGGTAACCTGGCAGAAATTGGTAATGCTGCCTTTCTATATATTTGTATAGCCAATATCAAATAAAGACGAAACAGTTTAGAAAGGCAGTGTTACCAATTTCTGCCAGGTTAGCTTGAATACACTTCTCTGTCCCTGTATTATTAGCCTAAACCCTACCACATATCTTTGCTAATCTTTATTTATTTTTCCCAGACAACTGGTCCGAGAAGGCTATCCGCAGGAAGACCACTGGTACTGGCCGCATGCGCCACCTCAAGGTTGTCTTCAGGCGTTTCAGGTCAGTATTTAATAGATAATTTGTATCTACCCTATCATTACTAAAAGGTTGACCAGCATATAATGAATATAATCTTGGTATACTTTCTTTATACACCTTTAACCCTCCTGGCCCGGGCAGGCTCTCAAAATGACAGTGTGGGCTACCCAGGCGATCTGGCCGAAAAACGTCTAGGCCTAGGCTACCGTATTTTTGTTTAGTTTAACTGCTAGAAATTTCCCACGCATCTATAAATGTAGTGCGGTTTCCAATCTGTAGACTCGCGTTGAGTAGAGCTCTCTATGTCAACTGGTTCAGTTGTGATGACGATTTCAGTGGAGAGCACTTGCAGGCGATGTTAGCAATATGACGATCTTTTCACTACTGAAACAACGACATACAATAACAAACGAGTCTTCTCTTTCTTGTTTTCGGAGGTGCGGTGACGTAACGATCGGCTTTGTTTACATGCGTCGGACGCACGGCGGTCAGACCAAGCTGAATAGGCTTTCAAGCTTACAGATTTTAAAATGACACCCGGGCTCCTGCCCTTAATTCGTGGTATCATTTTAAAATGACAACCGGGCCAGGAGGGTTAAATTTGAATTATCGGTAAACCATTAGTGTACAAATAGGTCTGACCATTTTGATATACAGTAGTTTTGCTCTTGCTTTTTCTAGCTTTATATAGTGCCGGTATACAATTTTATTTGTTGTCGGACTATGTTGTTGTTGTTCCCCAAGCTGCCTGGCCGAGCAAGACCAAGGCCATAACCGAGCGCCCCCACAGAACCCTCCCAGCCGACCACAATAAAGCATGGGTGACCGAAGCCACTCCATGGCGGAGAGCTGAGGAGGGCGACAGAAACGCCCGGGAAACCAAAGCCCCACCCAGGGCCCTGTGCCCCTCAGCAATTAATGAAGAGAAAGCTGAGGGGCAAAGGAAAATTTGACGCTTTGGCTTCCAATCTTGGTAGATTGGGAGGTCAATCCACAGAAGAGACGCCGTCACTGGAGATCTAGAAAATATATAAGTAAAAGGAACAGTCAGAGTAAGCTATGGGTATGGCAGAGATCGCTCAATTCTCACTCTGATAGACCAGCCCATCACTACATGTACTATATATGTCGGACTATGTACACTCGGATACCATAGTCTCTAGCCCACCCCACTCTGGCAAAGGGTGAGGCCAGGACCCTTTCTGGATGGTGGCCCACAGTGATGGTGAGGGGTGGGGTTCAAGAGAAGGGCAACACACAAACGAGCACAGTGTGAAGCATTTGAAGACTTCGAATCCTGTCCCAAATGTTTCACGCTGTGTTCGTGTGTGTGTTTCTCTCTCTCCCAAACCCCAGCCGTAACTATCACTGTGGAACACCGTCCAGAAAGGGTCCTGGCCTCACCTTTTGCCAGAGTGGGGTGGGCTAGAGACTATGGTATCAGAGTGTACCAGACTACTTAAAGACTGATTTTTAATTCATGAATCTATCTATTGCCGGACGCCATGATTCCCGAAGGGGATCATTCTCATTAATGAAGGAAGTTAACCCTTAAAGATCGGCGCTCGACTTAAGTCGTGCACCAATTTGCAGCAAGTTAGGAGCATTATTAAGGCTTTTAAAGGGTTAAAATAGAGTGCAAATGGCCGGGAGCGCAGCGGGCCAGACAGCCGACTCCCAGGGCTTACCGCCGCCCATTAACTCATGTTCCCTGTGTTCTCAAGAGGCCGGCAGTGTAGCCAGTAGTGAGCATAGCTGGGAAAAATATGCCGAAATACGCTAAACTCCCATGTTACTGGTATCACTGTATGAGAACCACGAGTGCTACGTAGCTCGTTCTGGTCTCATTTTGAAGCTTTTAGCGCCTAGTTTTTTGCTAAATAATTTTTTTTTCATGCAGATACTTGATTGATCATTCAGGAGGGCCTGAATATGCCCAAAATAGCCCAAAACACCCCGCTAACAAGGGTTAACTCCTTAGCCATAGTAAATGTGCGAATTTTTTTTTTTTTTTTTTTTTTTGCTTCTGGTAAGGGAAGAAACTCACACAAATATAGACAGTGTGGGCCATGTAAAATTACCCGACACACATTTGATGCGACTTACCCTCGTGCAGGGTTGTCAAATTAATAAATTTTCTGCCAAATTATGTAGCTTTGGATTTTGGAGTTTGAGGGTTCAGCCGCATTCACTTGGTTAACTTTTTTAATTTTTCTGGGATAGCATTATTATCTTTTTCATGTATCCTGCATCTCTACCTCTTTTACCTACTAAATTTTCTCCAGACATTTGAGTGACCTGATTCTTAAGCTGGCAGAGTAGCTTAACCTAAAAAGCTTTAGTTTTGTACATTTTTTATGCATACAATATTACTTTGTATTTCCCTACATTTACCTTTAATTTCCATCTTATACACACCCTTCAAAGTCATTGACCATTCTCTGATCACACCATCTATATACTGTATATTATTTAGTAGATTAGGTGACATGACCTATCCCTATCTCACTATTATGTTGGCCTCAAAATTATCACTTAGGTCATCTTCTATATTTCGAGTTATGCAAATGTTGCCTAATTATTTATGTAATTGAAAGTTTAAATATTAATATGATGTGTTCTTCATTTTCAGGAATGGTTTCCGTGAGGGAACACGGGCGAAGCCCAAGAAGGTCCCTGCCCAGTAACTTTTGATTACAATAAAGTCATTAAGGTATACTCCGTATCATTGTACCCATCATACATCAGGGTGTCAAACTAGAGACCTTTTTGTTTCATTACTAAATATACAGTACAGTGATTAATTTATGCTTCACAGTTCTTATGTCCTTGGAAGTGATAAAATGGCCAAAACAATGCAACATCATGTCACTTTTCTTGCATTTGTTCTAATATTCACTTCCCAAATTGACTAATTCCTTGAACATAAAGACGGTGCATTGTTATATGTGCGATCAGTTTGCTTGGGAACCAAATTGACTTGCTCATGTAGTTGTGTACACCCTATGTGGTGGATTGTGTTTATTTCAAAATTTTATTTTATTAAGTGTTATTTCCACATAGCAATTTTGATTACTTAGTTTGCATTTATCTTGTATCGTCCCAGTTTTGGTTTGTTTATTTTGCAAGTTTTACATTATAATTCATTCCAATCTTAAAACAAAATTGTCCTAGTTTGACACCCTCTTGACCCCGTCACGTAGCCTGAAAGGCCATACCAAGATCACACCGTGCAGCCTGTGTGACCTGTTGGAGGTCATATAGCTATTAAATGTCTTGAAACTACTTAAAACTCTAGGAGAGAAAGCTTTGGAACTATGATGTCATGGCGGGTGGTCCTCAAAACATGCAAAACAACACCCAATATGCCGACTCATGCTTTCAATACACCCCCAACTCTATCTATCAATAATTTTCAGCGGTCCGATTCGATGCATGAAAGCACTGTTCATTGACATCAGTGGTTACAATTGGGAAATCTGTCCCAATCAATAGTTGAAAAAGTGTAAACAAGCTCAAAAGTGTAATAGTAAATATATACAAAGGAAAAGGGGATGCGCTAGATAGAGGAAATTATAGGGGCCTGAAAATGCTTGACCAAATCATGAAGGTCTGTGAGAGAGTCCTTGAGGGTTTGATCAGGCAAACTATCTCTATTGATGATATGCAGTTTGGTTTTATGCCAGGACGGGCTACAACCGATGCCATCTTCATAGTCAGGCAGATACAGGAAAGATACTTACTAAAAGGCAAGGATCTTTACTTTGTGTTTGTAGACCTGGAGAAGGCCTTTGATAGGGTGCCTAGAGATGTTGTGCAGTGGGCTATGAGGAAACTTGGTGTGGAAGAGTGGCTGGTGCGTGTGATAATGAAGATGTATGAGGATTCGCGAAATGCGGTGAGGGTGTACTGGGTGATGAGTTCGCAGTCTGTGTTGGAGTCCATCAGGGTTCAGTGTTAAGCCCCCTCTTTATTATGGTCTTGGAGGCACTGTCTAGAGTTTTTAGAGGCGGACTCCTGTTGGAACTGTTTTATGCAGACGATTTAGTCCTAATAGCTGACAGTGCGCAAGATGCCGAAGCCAAATTCAGAGAGTGGAGAGAGGGCATGGCGAGCAAGGGTTTAACCCTCCTGGCCCGGGCTGTATCTCCAAAGGACAGGGTGGGCGATCTGGCCGAAAAACGTCTAGGCCTAGGCTACCGTATTTTGGTTAATTTTAACTGCTAGAAATTTCCCACGCATCTATAATTGTAGTGCGGTTTCCAATCTGTAGACTGGCGTTGAGTAGAGCTCTCTAAGTCAACTGGTTCAGTTGTGATGACGATTTTAGTGGAGAGCATTTTCAGGCGATGTTAGCAATACGACGATCTTTTCATTACTGAAACAACGACATACAGACATACAATAACAAACGAGTCTTCGCCTTCTTGTTTTCGGAGGTGCGGTGACGTAACGATCGGCTTTGTTTACATGCGTCGGACGCACAGCGTTCAGACCAAGCTGATAGGGTTTCAAGCTTACTGACCAGGTAAGGACACCCGGGTACCAGCCCTTATTTCGTGGTGTCATGTTAAAATGACACCCGTGGAGGGAGGGTTAAGAGTCAATATTTACCCTCTCACGTCCTGACGCAATTTTTGAGCCTATTAGGGATACTTTAAAGCCTTTGTTACCGTCTGGGGTATTTATAAACCTTTAGTTTATTTACTTCAACCTCTGCAGTTGTCTTTGAGTTAGCTGTGGGCAGAAAACTAATTTTGGAGAGGTAATTATAAGAGTGAGAGTAATCTATTATTGCTAATCTGGCAACCTCTGCATCATAAGGATGTGAGAAGGTTAACAAAACCAAGGTTATGCATTGTAGATTGAGACGAGGCAATGTGGAAAAGAGTGGTGCATACCCATGTGCAGTGTGTGGAAAGGGAATGGGCGCTAACTTAATTCAATGTAGCATCTGTCGATGTTGGGTACACCATGGGAGTAAGAACTGTAGTAGAATAAAGGGACCCCAACCAAAGGATAAGTCAGAAATAGAGAAATTTGAGTGCGTAGTGTGCAAAGGCGAGCTTGTGTTAGGTGATGATCCTGTGGCTGTGAATTTTGGAAATGAGTCTTTGGAGCTGGTGAACAAGTTTTGTTACATAGGAGATACCATCTCTGCCGGTGGTGGGGCCAAGGCTGCCACTGTTGCTAGAATTAGGTGTGGCTGGGGGAAGTTCAGAGAACTGATGCCAATCCTGACCATGAAAAGAATGCCTCTCCCCCTGAAGGGAAAGGTGTATGTCTCATGTGTTAGAAGTGCAATGACTTATGCCTCAGAAACATGGGCCGTTAAAGTAGAGGATGTCAACAGAATGGAGCGTAATGAGATGAGAATGGTGAGATGGATGTGTGTTGGCCAGGCTACAGGACAGAATAACAAATGTTGAGCTGAGGAGACGTTTAGGTATAAAGAGTATTAGCGAGGTGATGCGTACAAGTAGACTGGGATGGTATGGACATGTGGAGAGAATGGATGAACAAAATTGGGTGAAAAAATGCAGGTCTGTGATTGTGGAGGGAGCTGCAGCAAGGGGTGGACCGAGGAAGACCTGGGATCGGACTATAAGTGCCGATCTCAAATCTAAGAACTTGACAAGTGAAGCAGCCCTTAACAGGGTTGCCTGGAATGCCGCCATTAGGACAAGAGACTGAAACTGCACTTATGTGTGGAACACTCAGTCTTAAAATGTTATGTATGTATGTATGTAAGCTGAAGACCTAGGCGTCGGTATGTTGGCTCTGGCTATTGTGGCGTTTCTGTTTTGGTTTGTTTATTTTGCTAGTATTACATGATACAATATAAAGATTCACAGACATGTCGCATACTTGCTGTTGGATGTACTAGTCTTTGACATTTCCAAGATTACAGCGAGTGTTTGATAGCGTAATGCATAAATGCGCGGAATTTCGGTGTGGGTATCCTAGGTTAGAGTCCTTGGAGTACCACGTGTATTTGTTGATTTCATTAATTGAGTTTAGAAGTAAAGTTGGTGGGTTAAAAAAATTGAATTCATTCTGCTTAAGGAGCAATTTATAGCGAGGCCTTCCCGAGGGTTAAGTGACCCATTAATTACCACTTCCATTAGGCTACCATAGCATAGTTGGAATGTATGTACATGCTCATATTAATTAAAATTTAAAACTTGCAAACTAAACAAACCAAAACTTGGACAAAGACATTGTAAAGGCAAAGTAACTTATCAAAATCGCTATGTGGAAAAACGATTACTAAAATAAATATTTATGAACTAAAAGAACACAATCCACCACATAAGGTGTGCATTACTACATGAGCAAGTTAATCTCTTTCACAAGCAAACTAATTGCACACATAACAATGCACTATCGTCACGTTCAAAGAATTAGTCAATTTGGGACGTTCTGGTAAATTTTTACTAAACTCTGCATGAATAAAGAAACTACAATTAATGTCAAAATGTTCTATTAAAATCAAATTTGCAACCTGACAAGACATTAACAATAGTACAAAATACAAATAAGCATAGCATAGCATGCCTCAAGTGACCGATATCAATAACTACCATACAAAAAACCTACATTTATCGTACAAATAAACTAAGGAAATCGCAAAAGCAAGCAATTGATACTATCGACAATGAATACAATATAATAAAGAAAATAATTGCAAAATATGAAGAAGCAACAACAGATTTAAACATAGTACAGTAAAACCTCGCCCATCCAGACTAATTGGGGGAGAACCCTGTCTGGATCTGCCAAAAGTCCGGACATATATTCAGCCATCCAGACAAATCCGGATGGCTGACCTACAATTCTGGATATCTAACAATGGATGTAAATAATGTGTGGAAACCTGTATTCGTCTCGTTCGCTTCCGGATTGACTTATATTTTTCCCAAGCCATCCAGACAAGTCTGGTTGGCTGAAACATGAGTCTGGATCGAAATGCCTGTCTGGATCTCTTGGGTTTCCAGATTTGAGAGCACCGGATGGGAGGGGTTCTACTGTACTCTTTTTAAGAGGATTAAGGCCAGTCCTCACCCAGTGGAGAGGTACTGTACCTAAGTTGACGATAAACGCTGATTCCTAAGTTGGAAATCGCAATCAGATTCTCACGTTTCTTGTAAACGTAGCATAGCACATATACATACACAACTTAATTCTTGTCTTAAACCCAGCTTGTGTTATTTGGGCAGCTTCTAGCCTACCACTTCTAGTCTCAAACCCAGCTTGTGTTGTTTGGGCAGCTTTGAGCATACCTCTCCCCAAATATACAATACTGTATACCGGATTGCTCCGAAAGTGTTTGATCATATGGTCAAGGTGGCTGGGGTAGTCTCTTTTCACTGTTATTGTTATGCCATGTTTCTAAGAAACTTGATATATTCTGATTGCTATTCACAGACTGGGACTGTGCAGTTATCTTCAACTAAGGACTTCAACTAAGTTGGCAGATTGGGAGCCAAAGCGTCACATTTTTCCCTTGCCCCTCAACTTTCCCTTCATAATAGCTGAGGGGCACAGGGCCTTGGGTGGGGCTTTGGTTTCCCGGGCGTTTCCGCGCCCTCCTCAGCTCCCTGCCTTGGAGTGGTTTCGGTCGCCTGGGGTTTGTTAGTGGTAAGCCGGGGGGGGGGGCTCTATGGCCTTGCTCGGGACCTTGGGGCTGTTCGGCCAGGCAGCCTGGGGAACAACAACAACAACTAAGGACCTGGTTGTGGTGATGGTGATCGTGGTGATGGGCTGGTCTATCAGAGTGAGAACTGAGCGATCTCTGCCATACCCATAGCTTACTCTGACTGTTCCTTTTACTTATATATCTTCTAGATCTCAAGTGGCGGCGTCTTTTTCCGTGGATTGACCTCCCTATTGCCAACCTAGAAGTTGGCAGATTGGGAGCCAAAGCGTCACATTTTTCCCTTGCCCCTCAACTTTCCCTTCATAATTGCTGAGGGGCACAGGGCCTTGGGTGGGGCTTTGGTTTCCCGGGCGTTTCCGCACCTTCCTTAGCAGCTCCCTGCCTTGGAGTGGCTTCGGTCACCCGGGCTTTGTTAGTGGTAAGCAGTGAGGATTTTGTGGGGGCGCTCGTTTATGGCCATGGCCTTGCTCGAGACCTTGGGGCTGTTCGGCCAGACAGCCTGGGGAACAACAACAACAACAACAACAACTAAGGACCTCTCGACTGGGCGAGAACAGGCCTTATTATTTTATAATTGCACTTGGATTTTAATTTTCCGAACATTGATTGGCAGCACCAAATAGGCGACTCCGATTCAGTAGAGTTTATTGAGGTAGTACAAGATAGTTTTTTATTTCAATTCATAGATATGCCGACTAGAGGTATTAATATTCTTGATTTAGTGTTCAGTAACAATGAACATATGATAAATAATTTAGAGATTGGTGACCACCTAGGAAATAGCGATCATAAATCTATTTATTTTAATAAATAATAATAATAAGCATGTTACTTATTTCTCATAAGCGCCAATTTTTCCGAAGAATTCACTAGCGCTCGAAAAGAGAAAGAAAAAAGAACAAAATCAATGCATCAAAATAAGGCTTATATACAACACACATTTAACAATCACTAGCAGTGGCAAAATAGCCTAAACTCTATAGCCATCTGTCATGACACCTCTCTCAAGATCATAGCTTCTCTCAAAGAGAAAAGTCTTAAATTGTCTCTTGAAGCATTCAACAGAACTCAGTTGTCTCATGGACAGCGGCAACCTGTTATACAACCTCTGAGCCATGTAGGAGAATGACCTCTCAAAGAAAGAAGACTGCTGGAAAGCCCTTGGTTCATCAAGACGAAAAGGGTCATTGTCATGACGCACAACTACACCATGGTGTGCCGGTGGGCGCCTGAGCAGCTCCGCAAGGTACCTAGGCTCACCAAATTTGAGAACCTTAAAAGTCACCAAACACAACTTAAATTCTATTCTTGCTCTTACTGGCAGCCAGTGCAGTTCTATGTGAAGAGATGTAGTAGGAGTTCTAGGTGGAACACCAAAAATTAGTCTTGCGGCCCTGTTAAGAACAGACTGAACTTTCTTCAAAATATAATTTGGAAGACCCACCAACAGGGCATTGCAATAATCAACACGAGAGAAGACCAATGAGTGAACCAACGTCTGGTTATAAACGGCTTCACCAAATAGAGATTTCTGATGTGCAAGTAACAACTTTTAACTATCTGGTTTACATGCTCTTTGAAATCTAATCGGGAGTTCACATATACACCCAGATTTCGAACAGAGTTGACCGGTTGCAGCTGAGATCCACCCACATTGATGGAGAGGGCACCTACTATATCATCAGCTCTTCTATTTCCTCGGATGATGAGAATATCAGTTTTACCATCATTTAGTTTAAGTTTTCTCGCTCTCATCCACTTCTTGATATCAGACATCAACAATTCCATCTTACTCCGTATATCAACTATATTTGTGATTCTCACATAAATCTGGGTGTCATCTGCATAAAAGTGAAAGGTGACATTATGTGCACGAAGCAGAAGAGACAAACTGCTAATATAAATTATAAATAGGATAGGACCTAAAACTGATCCCTGCGGAACACCATACTGCAGGGGTGTCGAGTCCGAGACCACTTGATTTACCATCACACTCTGGGATCTACCTGATAAGTACGACCCAAGAAGCAAGAGAGCGGAGTCACGCACACCACAATCATAAAGATCACTCAATAACAACTCGTGATCCACTGTGTCAAAGGCCGCAGAGAGATCAAGCAAGACCAATAGTGAGGCCACACCATTGCAAATGTTCTCAACTAGATCATTATGTACTCTAATCAATGCTGTTTCAGTTGAATGATGCTGTCGGTAAGCAGACTGAAAAATTGGGATAGTTTCATTCTGCTGAAGTAGTGGTTGTAATTGGTCAAGTATTGCACGCTCTAATATCTTTGATATGAAGGACAGGTTGGAGACAGGACGATAGTTCAACATGTTCTCAACATCAAATCCAGGTTTCTTTAGAGTAGGTCGGAGTAGTGCATGCTTTTCAGAATGTGGGAAGCTACCTTCAGAGAAGCACTTATTAATTATTTTGGAAATAAACTCAACTGTGTGATCATAGACTCTTGGTAACTTGGAAACATTTATGGGATCCAACGGGCAAAATGTTTTATTGAGGTTTCTTATGTAGGATGAGATCATGTCCACCTCTACTGAGTGAAAGGATGAGAGGACATTATTAGGAATGTGTCGGGGTTGGAGTACAACTGAAAGTTCTTCACCAACAGAAGCATCATCCAGTTCCTGTCTTATGCGAGTTATCTTGCCAGCAAAAAATGCCACAAAGTTGGCAGCCAACTCGGCATCGGGCACAGAAGGTCTTAAGCTGACTCTTGTTTTTCCAAGTAAACTGTTTACAATTGAAGCCAACCTCCTCTGGTCGTTACCACATGAGTCAACTTTTCCCTGATAATACACTTTCTTTTCATCTTTGATTGTGTGGACCACAGCTCTTCTGGCTGACAGATATTGCAACCATGTAGAGTCTGTTTTATTTTTCCGCCATTCACGTTCAGCTCTTCTACGCGCTCTTCTAAGAAATTTAACTCGAGTGCTATACCAGGGCGAATCATCTCGTACTATGATTTTCTTCTCTACTTCTGGACAGTGATGATCGAACACTAATTTAAGTGCATTTCCATGTACCTCCACAAGCTCATCTGAAGTAAGGTTGGAAGTATCAATACTTCCCAAGTACTGTTTTACTTCACTGCTAGCCAAATTTTGGTCTGCATTTTTATAATTTCTAAATCTGATTACTTTTTCATGTGTGAGTGGCTTAGGGAAATCAAAGCTGAAAGTAATCAAAGCATGATCAGAGGTATTAGGGTCAGCATTCTCAACATCAACATCCAGAACACCACCACAACCCACATGAGAGAAAACCAAGTCAAGGGTGTGTCCTAAGATATGAGTTGGGTGGGACACATGGTTTACAAAATTGTTCTGATCAGTCAACTCAAGGAACTCAGGAGAGAATGGCTTCAGATGAGGGCTGTCAACCCAGTAATTAAAATCTCCACATATCAAAAGTCTTCCGGTTTTAGCAGAAAATTCCTCGAGAAACTGCCCAAACTCTTCCATAAAACCCCTATCTGTGCCACGATGGCCAGGCCTATAGACAACTGCCATTCTTAGAATTTGTTGATGGAGTTTTATTTCCACTTCCAACAGATCATAATAAAGAGTGGCTGGGTTATGGCTTATTTGCAAGATATTCACCAGAGATGTGGAGTAGACAACTGCCACTCCACCACCCGGATGATCTCCCCTAGGCCTAGGAACATTTATTATGGAATGGGTTTTAGGCAATGCCGCCTGGATAATATTCAGATCTGACTCGAACAACCAGGTCTCAGTGAGACATAATACATCAAGGTTACGTTCATCCAAGATCTCGCAAATATGATCCATTTTGTTACGCAAGGAACGAACATTCAACAGACCCAGTTTCAACCGGCTCCCATGTGCATTTTTCAGTTTTTTGAACCTACAAAATTGGTGTTTTCAATAACTTTATTTCTCTGAGCTGTCATTAGAGGACAATTTCTACTTGAGGCGAAATGATTTGGCGGCTCCGTAACTGATGTGGAGCTCATACAATTTATACATTTGGGGGAAGTCTTGTTGGTGCAGTCTTTTGAATTATGAGTACCGGCACAGAAGTTGCATTTTGGATCCTCATTTTTCCGATAACACCTGTCACTGGTATGGCCAAAGCCCTGGCAATGGTAACATTGTGTTACCCAGAAGCGATCGTATGCACGACATCTCACAAGTCCAACATACACAGAATTGCCATCATCCACAATGGAAGAGCGTATTTCAGGTGACATTTTTACTACCGCAGTCTTTGTGTGTGCATCACTCTTTTGCTTGGTGAATAGCAAATTCATAGCTAAGCCATTGTCAACCAGGGACTTTATTCTTGGGTTCTTGTTGAGGATGCTGGGAATTATCTCATTATCCTCAGTGTCATTAGCAATGCCTACCAGAGTCATTTTTGGCATCATCTTCTTTGGTTCGGAGACACTGAAGGCACTGTCCACCCCCAAACACTGATTGATGGCCCTTCCTGCATCTTCTTTGGCTTTCTTGGATGGAAGTCGTACCACCAGTACACCTGAATCAGTTCTAGTTAACTTGTTAACCGGAACCGAAGCCAAAGCAGTCTCGATTGCCTTTGTATCTGGTGGGCTTACTGGCTCGGAGGATCGGTCTTTTGGCTTCACTACCAGGACCTGATGGTCCCAGACAGTTTTTTCTTTCCACCATCTACCACCTCAGTGGTGCGTTTGGTCGGCTCCTTTTTGGTCTCTTCAAATGTTTGCTGAACTATCTTGGCAAACAAGGGAATGTCGGGGGCAGCAACTTTAGTCTCAAGGATATCCATTCTGTTACCAATACTCTCTATCTCCACGGCCACCGCAGCAAGGGCACCCTTCACTTCGTTTACAATGGCAGTCTTCACTTCACCAACTAGGGCAGCCGTCAGGTCATCCAAGGTGTGCTGACTAATTGCTGCATCCTTTGCAGCCAGGGGGGTGGTATCGCAAACAGTGCAATGCCATTTAAATCCAGGTTTCTTCTTTGCAAGTACTCTGAGGTCCTCATCATCAACATTTATACAGTTAACGTGAAAATAGGTACCACACGAGTAGCAGCCCAGCGATTTGGCCTTGCCCACAACTACAACTCTGCTTGCCCGCTGCCATTTCAGTGGAAGTAACCAATAATTTAAAAAAAAAACACCTGTATTTTGTATCTGATTAAAAATAAGAGAAAACCCTAGTTTAAAAAAAACGTGAAAATAACTACCTGGGACAGACCCCAGGTAGCGCCGTCCCCGTCTGTGCCACCACAATGGAAAAAAATTAAAATGGAAAATAAAATAATGGAAAGTGGTGTCTGCAAGGTCACCGCGGGCAGGTGGGGATCGACTTGGCTACCCTTTGGGGGTAGCCCAACCGAGATGCGTGGAGAGACCACGCACAGGATGGCAGATGTGTGTGGTGCAAAAACTTTAACCAATTTTGCACACTGTTTTTAGCTTATAGCAGTGACAATGCAATTTCCACGGTACTCAGCAAGACCCTATTGGTTACGATACCGCCACTGCGCAAAGCTCAAATACACAATGGACAGGGAATGCTAAAGAGAATACGACACTTATCCCAGATTTCAGAAAAGCCGATTATGGTGGGCTAAGAAGAGACTTAAGGGTGGACCCTATTGTTAAGCAATTAAGTCAGGATATGCCAGAGTTAAACTTGCCACCTACATATAACCAGTTTATTGCTTCACTCCACAATGCTCAAAATAAATATATCCCTAAAAGAAGATTTAGATCGACGCAGAACCAACCAAAATGGATGACTAATAAGCTAATAGATCTTATAGGAAAAAAGAAAGGAATATATCAAAAAATAAAGAAAGGCGAAAATCATTTACATATACTGTATACTATCAGGCAGGTCAAAAAGGAAATCAGGAAAGCAAAAAGAAATTATGAAATAAGGATAGCCAGTGACTTAAAAAATAACCCTAAAGCTTTTTACCAACTATATAAATCTAAAGTTAGAAATGTAATAGGCCCCCTAAAAACTTTAATAGGAGAAATAACAGAAAATGATTTAGAAATGTGCAGTACATTAAGTAGTCAGTTTCTTTCCGTTTTCACTAATGAAAATTTGGCACAGATTCCAGAAGTCAATATGGTATATAGTGATAGTATAGAAAATATGTTAAGTACAGTTAGTATAAGTAGAAATGATGTGCTTAACCTCTGAAGTGCGCATGGGGGTAATTGGAAACGTCCCCCTGTGCTGACGTATTTGAGGTGTTTCCGTCACTAAAATATTCATTGTGCCATTAATAGCATTAATATTTATCCATATGCGCCTATTATGGGTTGATTATAAAGGTATTAACCTGAAACAACAATAAAACGAGTGAAAACAGCGTTTGGATGGTCAAAATCGGAGATATAGCCCGCGAGTTGTATAATGTATGGGTGAGGCAATCTGCTTTCCCGCCAATTTCCCCCAAGGCCACTGAGACGCAGTCGATCGATACTCTCTCTCTCTCTCTTGCACTCGCTTGCTATCAGTGATGACCACACCCTCCAATCGGATTTCTAATGTTAGCACGAAAATATACCTCAGAATAAGGGAATAACAGGGAAAATAGGTGATAACTGAAGGAGAGGAGGAAAGTGGGGAAGGAGGGGAGGTAGAGGACTGAGATTTTGCATGGCCCAGGGGCCAAAAAAAAAAAAAAAATATAAAAAAATATATTTTTTTCGATGTCAAAAGTTGATTTTTATTTTCTCTGACTCTTAAGAGTCTTCCCGCAGTGCGCCGGGGGAACTCTTAAGAGTCTCCCCGCAGCTCCCGGGTTAAGGAAATTGCCTGGTCCTGACGAGGTATATGCTAGAGTATTAAAAGAATGCAGAGATGAGTTAAGTAGCCCATTAGCATTTTTAGTTGACAAGTCATTAGAAACAGGTTTAGTTCCAGAAGCTTGGAAGCTTGCAAATGTAGTTCCGATCTTCAAAAAAAGTGATAAATCGATAGCATTCAATTACCGTCCCATTAGTCTCACGTCAATCATAGGAAAGTTGCTAGAGTCTATTATTGCTAGGAAAATTAGAAGCCACTTAGTAAAATTTAACTTAATAAATTCTTCTCAGCATGGATTCACTCAGGGATGTTCTTGCCTTACTAATTTGCTTAGCTTTTTCTCAGAGGTATATGAAGCAGTAGATAGTGACAAGTCATATGATAGTATATATTTAGATTTCAGTAAAGCTTTAGACAGAGTCCCTCATGAGAGATTGATGAGCAAGGTTGAGGCACATGGAATAGGGGAGTCGTTGTTGGGATGGATTAGGTCATGGCTAATTGGTAGGAAACAGAGAGTCAGCATAAATGGTACCAAGTCAGAGTGGGGAGCAGTCAAAAGTGGTGTCCCCCAGGGATCGGTATTAGGTCCCCTGTTGTTTCTTATATACATAAATGACCTAGATTTAGGTATAACTAGTAGGATAATTAAATTCGCAGACGATACTAAAATGGGGAGATCAATTGATTCAGATAGCGATATAGAGTGCCTCCAAAGGGATCTAGATACCTTACATGAATGGTCAGTAAATTGGCAGATGAAGTTTAACATTGACAAATGCAAGGTATTAAAGATAGGGAAGATACAAACAAATGTTAAATATAAACTAGCTAATTTAGAATTAGAAAATTCAGACTGCGAGAAAGATCTAGGTGTGTTTGTTAGCAATGATTTGAAGCCTAGAAAACAGTGTATAAGCGTTCGTAATAAGGCAAACAGGATTCTCGGGTTCATCTCTAGGAGTGTGAGTAACAGAACTGCTGATGTTATCTTAAAACTTTACTAGTCATTAGTGAGACCCCATATGGATTATGCTGTCCAATTTTGGTGTCCTTATTACAGAATGGACATAGATTCATTGGAGAGAGTTCAGCGTAGAATGACAAAAATGATCCATAATATTAGAAATCTTCCGTATGAAGAAATTAGGTTTACATTCGTTCGAGAGACGCAGAGTTAGAGGGGATATGATAGAGGTGTTCAAGTGGGTTAGTGGGATTAACAAAGGGGACATGACAAATGTACTAAAGCTCAGTGATAGCGAAAGAACTCGTACCAATGGTTTCAAATTAGATAAATTTTGTTTCAGAAAATATATAGGCAAATATTGGTTTGGTAACAGAGTTGTAGATGGGTGGAATGGACTACCAAGTGCTATAGTGGGATTTAAAACGGTAGGGAGCTTTAAGATAAAATTGGATAAGCATATGGACGAGAAGGGTTGGGTGTGAAGGGGGATCAGCCAGGTTGGGCCAATCAGCGCTCTGCAGACCCGTAATCCTGCGTTGATCTCTGGCCGTTTTGGTGAGATGATCCTCGGGGTGTTAGAGTGTTGAGCCTATGATTGGGCTTTGTAGTTGGGGTTGTGTGGGACAGGGATCTGCCTTGCTTAGGCCAATCGGCTTTCTGCAGACTCCCATTTTCTTATGTTCTTATTACCCCAAATTACCACATAAATAACAGACAATATACATAACAGTACTCAATACAAGGACGCACTGTGCCCCTGTACAGAGCAAGAAGCTGCACAGGGATAACGAACCCCCTGAGGCGGTTGAGCACACCCAGCTTCTGGGTGGCTGCTTTAACAAGACTGGTAATATGGTCCTTCCAAGTGAGAGCAGAAGAAAATGAGACGCCAAGAATATTGAGAGAAGATGAAGTATTGATTTTTGTATTGTTGAAGAATAAGGGATAGTCCGCTGGGAGTTCCGGACGAGTAGATATATGGAGAAATTGGGGTTTGGAAGCATTAAAGGCAACAAGGTTTTTCTCTGCCCCAATATGAAATAGTAGTTAGATCAGAAGATAATTGTTGTATGGCTTCATTATGTTTGTCTTTGAGGGACTGCTGGCTGTGGCATTCTGAAAAACTAATCGAGTAGTGTAAGGTATTTTAGGTATAGTCGTCTGCGTATGAATGGATGGGATCGGCTATATTTATATCACTTCTGTGAGTCACGGGAGCCCGGACCCGAAGAAATAATACAGTATATATATTTTATAGAATTAAATTTTAAACCAAAGGAAAATAATGTTCTCATCCCTGACTTTAGAAAGGCGAATTTTAGGGTATAAAAAAGGTCACTCATAATTAAAGGTGAGGCAGGAAATTTAGTTCAGATATGCCAATTAGTTCCAGCAGACCAGAGAGGTCAAGGCCAGGTAGGTCACACAGCTGAAATAGGTAGACAACCCAATGAACATTTAATTAGTGTGTATAATAATTTTATCTCTGCCTTACAGAGCGAACAAGATAAATATATACCAAAAAGACAATTTAGATCACATACAAACCAAACAAAATGGGTGACAAATAAATCATATTACCTTTCTGGAATTAATGGATGGGGACAAAAGAATCTAGTTTCCTTTAATGCACAGAAAACCAAGTACATTACATTTTCTAACCGACAGAATCTCACTGACTCCCATATATTTTTTAATGATGTAAATATTCCCACTTCCCCTAGTATTGACATTCTCGGTGTAACATTAACTACTAACTTGAGCTGGACACATTATGTTAGAAGCATTGCTAAGAATGCCTCTAAAAAACTGGGACTCCTGTACAGAGTTCGAGAATTCTTCACTGACGAGCAGTTGGCCGTGATATATAAAAGTCATGTGCGTTCACATCTGTGGGGTGGAAGTGGAGTGGTTTGCATTGAGGCAGTTGGACAAAATTCAAAATAAAGCTATTAGATTAATCAATAACCCTGCAATCACACAGGACCTTCCTACATTATCCATACGAAGAAACGTTGCATCCCTTGCATTATTCTACAGATATTTTCACAGCAATTGTTCCGAGGAACTTGCTTCAATTGTGCCGCCTCTCCACATCTTTCCCCGTAGAACTAGGGCAGCTGAGAGCGCCCATGAATTTACACTTTCTCCTCCACAATGCAGAACTTCTGCTTATCAGAATTCATTTATCCCCAGAGCTACTACTCTTTGGAATTCACTTCCCTCAAATTGCTTTCCACAAACTTACAATCTACAAATGTTTAACCCTTAATTAGCGGCGCGCAACATAAGTCGAGTATAATAAATCTGGACTATCTGGCGGCGCTCGACATAGGTCGTGTGGCAATTTCAGCACGTAATGTTACTGAGAGAGAGAGACAAGTGGTGGCAGGAGAGTAGCGAGCGTATGACTGCTCCAGACCACCGCGGCGAACCTACTGACACGAATCCCACCTCCTCCCTCCCTCTCTCACTCGCTATATACGGAATTGTATGGGGAAAGTGCCGAATTACATGCTTTATGCACTCGCGTTGCACGGTTGTTGCAAGAAAACTAGCCATCATAAAAGGATCGTTATGGTGTCATTGGAAAGCTCTGTTTATGCCCTTTCAGGGATAGATACTTGTTTTACGCTCTGGGTCTTATTTAGGCATGAAAATGATCACGTAAACAGCCCTATTTTGGGTAAAAACACCCCGCTGGGCGGTACATATAAATAAACCGCCTAGGCCGCTCGTAAGGTGTTAAATCCAGTTGTTACAAACATTTTATGAATGGAGGATGCCTTTAGGCACATGGACCTTTTTGTTTTATCTGTGTTTTTCCTTCCTCCGTTCATTGTCTCTTAAAAAAGATTTTTTTTTTTTAGATCTTATAGGTAGAAAGAGGTGTGTACAGAAAGGCGCAATCCACCTAATAGGATACCACCATAACTTGTCGAGGCAGGTGAAAAAGGAAAAAAGAAACTACAAAATCAAGGTAGCAAATTAATAAAAAAACAACCCCAAAGCATTTTATCAATTGTTTAAATCTAAGGTAAAAGATACAGTAGGGCCCCTTAAGAATGTGATAGGTGAGATTACAGATGATGAGTTGGAAATGTGCAATACTCTAAATAGTAATTTCCTTTCTGTTTTTACAAACTAAAATATAGATCAAGTTCCAGTAGTCAACCAAGTTTTTAACAGTAGTATAGACTGCATATTAAGCATAATTCAGATCACTAGTGACGTATGATCGTGAAGCAATGTGGAAGGTGTTAAGGATTTATGAAATTGGAGGAAATTTGTTGGAAGCAGTTAAGAGTTTTTATGAAGGGAGCAGAGCATGTGTTAGAGTAGTGTTACGACTGAGGTTTAAATATATCTATCTATCTATCTATTGCCTGACGCCGTGATCCCCGAAGGGGTGGCCACGAACGAACCGCCCCCATGCACCTGTCCCCAGTCAGTCGACGCCCCTCCCCCCAACCAGCACCACCTTCGTTCATGTACTTCCTCACTCCATCCTTCCATCTCATATTCGGTCTACCTCTCCCCCTCTGTCCCTCCACCTCGCTCTCATACACCCTCTTAGTCATTCTCTCGCTTTCCATACGTTCCATATGGCCGAACCATCTCAAGTTGTTCCTTTTCACACTTTCCAGCACATCTACCTCCACACCACACCTCCTTCTTACTTCCTCATTAGTCTGTCTATCCCTCCATGTAACTCCGCACGCACTCCTTAAGTAATTCATTTCCACTGCTCTCACTCTTGGTCCGAGTCTCTCAACCAACGTCCATGCTTCGCTTCCGTAAGTCAGTGTCGGGATTACCACACTGTCATGCAAGGACTTCTTCACTTCCATACTGACCACCCTATTTCTTGTTACTGCTTTTAGCGTTCCTACAACCCTCTTCCCCTGTTGTACCCTCTCCCGCACCTCTTCATCCATAGTCCCATATCATTAAATATATCAGGGCTCTTATTCATTGGACTAGTAATGGCATAAATGCTACAACGGAAAGCGCTAGATCCAACCTCTGATGTATATTCCCAGTGAACAAAGAACACACATACTCTACAGAGTTCTATATGCAATAATAGGCTATCAAACTCTCAATAAATGTGCGTCTACTCTAGGCTTAATGTTATGTGAAAACAGCCTATTACTACCTATAACCGAAGGTGCTTGGTTATGGTATGCAAAGTAAGGTGGTAAGAGAAGTTACAGCTTACGTTACTTTAATCAATAAATGTCAGGCACTCCTGCATGAAAGAAAGTGCACTAAAGTCCTTCAACACTAACAAGGAATCTTCTTTAAATGTTAGATGCTATAAAGATGCTCGTATCGGAAATGGAACCCAAAAAGGCAGGCAGCGGAACAATGCTCGTGCAGGCTATGCACACAAAAAGGCAGAATATATAATGCAGTCGGGGCCAAGAATATCCTAAACGCTACAACAATAATAATCGCCACGCCAATGCAGTATTCCTATCAACAAAAAGAGCCTAAGTCGTTTGTGTCTCCATACATCAAATTAGGCTGCGAAATGCTTGTGTAATCATAAATGGGTATGCATAAAAAGAGTAATTGGGTTAATATACTTAATGTCTACTATGATTGATAAAGTCTAGCTAGAGTCAATGATACGAGATACTGGTGCGCATGGCATGCCGCATAGCCTAGTGCAAATCTCAAGTCTGTGCGTCAAATATTACGTTATAGGGAAGGGTAGCTCTCTTGAGAAACCTTAATACCGAAGTATTAAGCGTTCTCCTGGCGTACCTCAAAGACAAACAACGAGCTTAGAACAGTGCAGAATGGTATAGGCAAAAAGCCCTCATTCGTGCATGCTCTACTCTCAATGGCACACAGACTAGAATTTACTCAATCAACTCCAGTTCTCAGGTATGTCGTGCAGCTTTTAACTAAAGCCAGCACTCATAAGAAACAATACCTTATAATATCAGACTCCTAGTCTAGCATTATCTAATCCAGCAGAACACTAATAATTATAGGACGCGGTACTTAAACAATATAAATGCCAACCAATGCTTCGTGATCCACTTATCTTAACAACTAACATACATGGGTTATATCAGACCTTAACGCACAATACAATTGGCCAGCATGAAGCTGATTTTGCAGAGTTAACCAGAGGGGATATAGTCTTAATAAAAGGTGGTGAAAGATATGAAAAAAGAGAGGTAGGCAGAGGAAAAGATTCTCAGGTGCGGAGCAGGGGACAGGTAGCAAGGGATAAAGATGGATGCGTTCTAGAAACCAGATCTGAGGGAGAGAGTGGCGAGGAACTGTATATATACTCGCACTAGCTCGAGCCGCGTGGGGAAAAAGCGGTTACAAGTCCTCTAGCCACTAGCAAGGGAGCTAGCAGCATGGTAAGGACCTCTCTCAACCAACCCCCACGAGGCAGCCAGCCGTGACGTCATCGAGCGGGGCAAAAACACTGTGCGCCCCCCTCTCACTCTGTTATACTCTCTCTCTCTCTCTCCCAGATCCCATCATTACTAGTTAATGATAAAACATATACTTTACAATTAAATATATAAAGCCTTGACATGGGTGACTGCCCATGACGAGCTTTCATATGAAATAAAGCACTAATACATAAACTGTAGCCCCATCCACTGCCCTGGCGATCCTAGCGAGTCACTGTAGGACAAGCCATGCGGTTCTAACGGAGTGGTTAACGTCACAGTAGGAAATGGCGAGTTGAGGGAAAGGTAGGTTTGCAACAGGGTTGTGTATTGTCACCATGGCTGTTTAATATGTTTATGGATGGTGTGGAGAGGGAGGTGAAAATGAGAACTATTGGAAGAGGATTGGGTTTAGTAGGACATTTTTTTTTTGTTCCCTAAGCTACCAGGCCGAACAGCCCCGAGTCCCTGAGGAAGGCCATGGCCACGGTTGGGCTTTCCCACAGAGCTCTCATTGAGTGTAGATTGTGTTGTTGTTGTTGTTGTTGTTGTTGTTGTTCCCTAAGCTGCCTGGCCGAACAGCCCCGAGTCCCTGAGAAAGGCCATGGCCACGATCGGGCTTTCTCACAGAGCTCTCATTGAGTGTAGATTGTGTTGTTGGCGTAAGTGGTTGTGTGAAATGCAGTCTTCTATGATGTGTTTAATGGTATGGGGTGCTGTGTTACATCCCGGGCAGGCGTCGACAACGGAGTCATCCAGTCTCTTCTGATAGCTCAGGAGAGCTGGATGGTGTCCGCATCTCAGCCTGGCCAGGTGGACTCTGTCCTCGTGAGGAAGGGAGGATTCGGAAGGATGGATTTCGGGAGGTCGTTCATGCAGCTGCGTGTTGTCTGTGAGTGAGTGGATGGATCGGTGAGAGATATGAGTATGGATGTGCTTCTGGAAGTTGGTTCGGGGTGGGCAGGGAGGGAGAGAGGACAATAATTGTGTGTGATACCGTGTGCTGGGTGTTGTTTTGATATTTCTTGGTGTCTGTGGGTGTGTTGCCATGTAGTTTAGTGGGTGGTCTTGGTTTGTGGAGGCTGCTGCCAGGAATTGAGTGCCTCTCATGTCCAGATGGTCTTTGACTTTGAGGATTTTGGTTTCTTGATGTAGGTGATCTGTGGGTGCAGTAGCTGTGCAGCCTGTAATGATCTTCAGGGCTTTGTTTTGAATAGTCTGTAAGGTCTTATGATGTGTTTCAGCTAGGTTAGAAGCCCAGGCTGGGCTTGCGTATTCCATCACTGATCTTATGTATTGTTTATATACTGTGGTGGTAGTTTCTTTGTTGTGTCCAAATTTTGTGTGAGCAAGTGACCTGAGGGCGTTAAGTCTGGGTGTCAGTTTCTTTTTAATGTTTGTGGTGTGCTGTTTGAATGTCATATGAGTATCATATGTTACTCCTAGGATTTTGGGTGTGTGTGTATGTGTTAGGGGTGTGTTGTTTATGGTGAGTTGAGGGATGTATTCGTGTTCGCTTGTCCAACTTGTGAGCAGGGTTGCGGTGGATTTGGCTGGGGCTAGATTAAGTCTGTTTGTAGTGCACCAGCCATGTAGCGTGTTGAGATAGGGTTGAAGGAGATCTGTTGCTCTTTTTGGGTCATGGTGTGTGCATGTGAGTGTTATGTCATCTGCATAGGAGGCTAAGTTTATTTTGGGCGTATTGGGTATAGTTATATCGTGCATGTACAGATTGAAGAGTGCGGGCGATAGGACGGATCCTTGTGGGACTCCGTTTAGAAAGTTTCTGATTTTAGATGACTGACCGGCAAAAGATACGTGTGCACATCTGCCTGCTAGGAAGTTGGCCAGCCACCTTTTTGTGTTGTTGTGCATGTTTGTGTTGTAGATTTTGTTTGTTAGGTTGTGGCGGGGGATGGCATCGAAGGCTTTACTAATGTCGAGTGTGGCTAATAGTGATCTGTGTGGTGGTCTAGCTGAGTTGATGCCGTCGAAAGCTCTTTGTGTAAGGTCTGTGAGAAGAGTGTTTGTGGAGTGCAGTGGCCTAAAGACATGTTGTGTTGGAGCTAGGGGTAGGTCAGGTGTAATTAGTTGTAATACTAGGCGTTCCATGACTTTGGAGGAGGAGCAAAGGAGTGTGATGGGGCGGTGCGAGGAGGGTAGCGTGGGGTCTTTGTTGGGTTTGGGGAATGTGATGATGATACCATGCTTCCAAATGTCTGGTATTGTGTTGTGAATAGCTGTAGTTTGATATGTTCGTGAGTGCTTGTATGCCTTGTGGTCCCAGGTGTCTGAGGTGTATGTTGCTTATGTTGTCTAGGCCACAGGCGGGTGAGTGCTTGAGATTGTTGATGATATGCTTTGTCTGGTGATTGGTGAAGGGTGTATAGTCAGGGTCTGTGGGGAATTGTCTCTTATGTCGGATGACACGTCGGTCGTCTTTGTGAGGTTTTAGGTGGCTGACATGTGAAAAGTGATTGATGAGAGTGTTTGCTTGTTGTTTACATGAAGGAGTAGAGTCTGTTGTTGTGATTGCAGCATGTGATTGTGTTGTGTTGCTGTTGGAAAGTGTGATGCTGTTTAGTGTTTTGTAGAGTTTTTTGGGGTTTGTTTTGTGATCAAGTGTTTGTAGGAAGTTATTCCAATTTAGTTTTTGTTGTTCTTGTATTTTGTTGTTAGTTTGGGTGATGAGTGCTTGAATTTGTTGTGTGATGTCTTGTGTGTGGGGTGCTGGGGAGTGTTTCAGTATGTCGCGTTGTCTGATGAGGTTTTGAATTTCTGGTGTGAAGTTGGGGTTGTGTCTTTTTCTGTTACCTCTTGGAATGTGTTTCTTGTCAGCGTTTTGGATTGTTTTATTGAGTATGTGTACAGCATTGTTGATGTTAGTGATGGGTGTACTGTTTAGAGTTGTGAAGTGTTGTTCTGTCTCATTTGTGAATGCTTCCCAGTTAGCTCTTTTATAATTGGTGTATGTGTGTTTGTCTTGTTGGCGTAAGTGGTTGTGTGAAATGCAGTCTTCTATGATGTGTTTAATGGTATGGGGTGCTGTGTTACATCCCAGGCAGACGTCAACGACGGAGTCATCCAGTCTCTTCTGATAGCTCAGGAGAGCTGGATGGTGTCTGCATCTCAGCCTGGCCAGGTGGACTCTGTCCTCGCGAGGAAGGGAGGATTCGGAAGGATGGATTTCGGGAGGTCGTGCTTGCAGCTGCGTGTTGTCTGTGAGTGAGTGGATGTGCTTCTGGAAGTTGGTTCGGGGTGGGCAGGGAGGGAGAGAGGACAGTAATTGTGTGTGATACCGTGTGCTGGGTGTTGTTTTGATATTTCTTGGTGTCTGTGGGTGTGTTGCCATGTAGTTTAGTGGGTGGTTCGTGGAGGCTGCTGCCAGGAATTGAGTGCCTCTCATGTCCAGATGGTCTTTGACTTTGAGGATTTTGGTTTCTTGATGTAGGTGATCTGTGGGTGCAGTAGCTGTGCAGCCTGTAATGATCTTTAGGGCTTTGTTTTGAATAGTCTGTAAGGTCTTATGATGTGTTTCAGCTAGGTTAGAAGCCCAGGCTAGGCTTGCGTATTCCATCACTGATCTTATGTATTGTTTATATACTGTGGAGGTGGTTTCTTTGTTGTGTCCAAATTTTGTGTGAGCAAGTGACCTGAGGGCGTTAAGTCTGGGTATCAGTTTCTTTTTAATGTTTGTGGGGTGCTGTTTGAATGTCATGAGTATCATATGTTAGAGATTGGGAGTTGAATCAGTTGCTGTTCGCTGATGACGCAGCGTTGGTGGCGGATTCTGAGGAGAAATTGCAGCGGGAAGTCAAAGAGTTTGGAGTGGTTTGTGGGAGGAGGAAGCTGGAGGTGAACGTCAATAAAAGTAAAGAAGGAAGGAAGATTTTCGGAGCAATGGGAAGTATGTGCAAGACGAGAAATCTTGCAATGCAAGTAAAAAGTGCAATGTATCAAGGGATTGTTGTGCCAACAGTGATGTATGGGGCTGAGAAATGGGCTCTGAAGAAAAAGGAGAGAAGAAAGCTGGATGTGATGGAGATGAGCTGCTTGAGGAGTATGTGTGGAGTTACCCGTAAAGAAGACGGATTGAGAAATTAAGAGATACGTAGGAGAGTGGGGCAGCAGGAACATTTGTCAGCCAGAGTGGATAGAAGGGTGCTGAGCTGGTATGGTCATGTTGAACGAATGGGAGATGAAAGGCTTACAAAGAGAATATATGAGTCAGATAGAAGGGCAGGAAGACCCCCATTGAGATGGAGAGACTGTGTAAGACAAGGTTTGGATGATAGAGGAATGACTATAGATCAGGTAAAGGAAGTGGTTATAAACAGGAATGAATGGAGAATGCTTGTGAATAGTTGAGTGAACACGTGGTCATTTGGGGGAAGGGGTCGGGCGCAAGTTGGACAAGATAATAGTCCATCAGGCGCCTGGCCCGGGGAGACGATTAATATGGAGGGTGCGCCTGGAAGTGTGGTGGGCGGGCTTGTGGCTTTGGCTCCGCTGCATGTCTGCCTGCCGAGATCGGAACCTCTCCGGGTGGTCAGGGGCCGGGGGAGTGCTGGAGCGACCTTGGTGACCCTGGTCTCTGGGTATTTTCCTGGGTGACCTAGATGTGTGTGAATTTTGTGTTTTGTCTGTGTTTGTTCGCTGTTTTGTGTTTTCCTGTTCTTGCTCTGTCTTGAATCGGCCACCCCCTAGAAAAAAAAAAAAAAAAAAAAAAAAAAAAAGGGAAAAGTGGGGCCTGAGCATATAGATAGATAGTGACGAAATAATTAAGGATAGACTAAAACCTCAGAAATCTCGAGGTCCAGATGAGGTGTATGCTAGGGTATTTAAAGAATGCAAGGACGAATTAAGTTACCCATTAACTCACCTATTTAACAATTCACTAGATTTAGGCTTAGTTCCTAACTGTAGGAACTGTAGTTAACTGTAGGGGGCTCCCTAAAACCAACAGAGGGCTTCTCCTACGCCCTGATGTAGTAGACGTATTTAATACCAGTGATATTGTGTGCCTGCAGGAGACTTGGTATTTTAAACAGGATTTGGGTAACCTCAGTACTATCTGTGATAATTTTCATGGGTTTGGGGTCTCGACAACCGATGCTATGGATGGTCTAGTAGCAGGTCACCCACCGGGAGGAGTAGCTATTTTGTGGAGGTACTCTTTAGACAGCCGGGTTAAACCACTTGTAACAAATTTACCATGGTGTACAGGTATAGAAATAGAAGATATCCAACGGAAAGTAGTTATTCTTAGTGTGTACTTGCCCTACCAATGTAATGAAAATGAAGAACAATACCTGGAATGCCTTGGAGAGCTAAGTGCTCTTTTACAAGAACTAAATACCACCTGCTACTCTGTAATAGGGGACTGGAATGCTAATCTGAAGGACATGAGTAACTCTCTGTTTGCTAGTCATATGACTAACTTCTGTGGTGAGCATGATCTAATTATCTCTTCTCAGCTCATGCTCCCTCATAGTAGTTACACATGTGTCAGTGCAGCATGGGGCTCAACGTCTTGGCTAGATCATACCGTAGCTAGTGCTGATTTCCATGATATGATAACAAATATGGAAATTCAGTATACATATACAGATGAAGATCATATCCCATTGACCTTAACAGCTAGTTTGGAAAGAGCGCCAGAATTAACCCAGTCAAACAATAGTGTAAATCCAAAACTGCCATGGGGCGGGCTTGACGAGGAGGAGTGTGAGCAATTTTGCACTTTAACACACACTCTCCTTTCTGAGCTTGATCCTGGCAGTGAGGATGCCATTACCTGTGAAGACCCCAATTGTGTTAATGCTAGTCATCGAGAAGAAGTCAGCAAGCTGTACAATAATATTATATCTTGTCTTACTAAGGCTAGTGACATAGTATTTCACAAGCATAACAAAAATTACTCTTTTAACAAACCTGGGTGGAATGACCATGTTTCAGAACTATACCAGGCATCCCGAGATGCTCGTAGTGTATGGCTGGATCATAACAAACCGAGACAGGGACCCATTTTTGACATGTTCACCAGACTAAAGGCTAGATGCAAGTATGCAATCAGATATATAAAAAACAATGAAAATGTATTAAGAAGAGAAGCATTGGCCAAAAACTTTGCTAGCAAAGACACATTGGCCTTCTGGAAGGATATTAAAAAAATGCATAATAGCTGCACACCTCTACCCGTTAGTGTAGATGGGATCTCTGGTACTAATAACATAGCCAATCTTTGGAAAACACATTACCAAACTTTGTTTAACTCTGTTGGGCACCAAGGAAATACCATTGCTGCTACAACAGAGTGTAACAAAGAAGAAAAATATGACACAATTAAAGTTACAAGTGAAAAAATCAAGGCTGCAATAAGTAGGCTAGATGCTAACAAATCCTGTGGTTTTGATGGTATATATGCTGAACATTTGAAGTACTCCTCCACTCTCCTCTTGGAGAAACTCAGCAGTTGCTTTACCAGCTTTCTAATCCATGGTTTCCTACCAGAATCTATGATGTCCGTTACCTTGATACCAGTAATTAAAGACAAGGCTGGCAAAATTACATCAAAAGACAACTATAGACCTATTGCCCTTGCCAGTATTGTAAGTAAGATACTAGAGTTAATCATTTTAGACAGAATCTCAGTGTATATCTCAACTAATAGTAATCAATTTGGTTTTAAAAAGAATCATGGTACGGACCAGTGCATCTACACTCTGAAGGAGCTAGTGGATGGGTACATCAAAATGAACAGCTCTATTTTTGCATGCTTTCTTGATGCTAGTAAGGCATTTGACAGAGTCTGCCACAATATCCTGTTTGATAAATTAGCAACAAGGGGAGTGCCATCCTATATACTGAGAATCTTGAAGTACTGGTACGCCAATCAAACATTTAATGTAAGATGGGGTAACATTATTTCGGATTCCTTTACAGTAACCAATGGAGTGAGACAGGGTAGTATTCTCTCACCTTACTTATTCAATGTATATATGGATGAATTAAGTGATAAATTGAATAAAGAGCAGATTGGATGTTATGGTGGGAATAAAATCATCAACCATCTCATGTATGCTGATGATCTGGTCATTATTGCACCGTCTTCTGCGGGTCTGAGCAAACTTCTTGATATATGTGAATCTTTTGGTAGTAAACATTGTGTTAAATTCAACCCACTGAAAAGTGCTGTTCTTATATTTAGATCAAAATTACTGTATAAAAGTAAACTGCCAAATTTCTCACTCAATAATCAAATTATTCAAGAAGTAAACAAAATAAAATACCTGGGACACATTATCTCAAACGATTGCTCAGATGATGCAGATATCGGCCGTCAGCGCAGACAGCTATATTTACGTGGTAACACCATCTTGAGAAAATTCCACATGTGTAATTGGGAAACTAAAGTCACTTTGTTCCGGACATATTGTTCCTCTATGTACACGGCCCATTTGTGGTGGAAGTATAAGAGAGCCACCATAAATGGTCTGTGTACATCCTATCATAATATACTCAAGATGTTCATTGGTCTCTCTAAATATGAAAGCACTAGTATGGTGTGCACACTGTTGGATGTGCAGTGCTGTCGGGCTGTCATCAGGAGACTGGTGTACAGCTTTTCGCAGCGACTGCAATCCTCCAGTAACACGCTGATTGTAGCTCTTTGGTCTAGTGATCATATCTATGAATCCCGTATTATATCTCACTGGCAGAAGCTGCTGCACACATAGTATGTACTGTAATGTAATATATAGGTCTAATTGAACTATGAGCAATGATCTGTGCAATAGGTGTTAACCAACATTGAGCAATAGCCTTAGTTAGCCTATCTGTGTTATATTGTGACAAAATGTGATATGTGCTCTATTCTGTAAATAGGCCTACTGTATTTTTTATTTTATTGTGTCTTTATTAATATATCTTTGTGTATAATTATTATCTGTGCTCTGACGAGAAGTGTATGTGATATGGACCATTAGGTCGTACTGTATTTATACTGTATCTATCTTATGTGTCTGGAATAAAGAATTATTATTATTATTATTATTATTATTATTATATTATTCCTGATTCATGGAAGCTTGCAAATATAATTCCGATATTTAAAAAAGGTGATAAGTCCATAGCATCAAATTACCGTCCCATTAGTCTCACATCAATTATAGGGAAATTGCTAGAATCAATTATTACCAGGAAAATTATAAATCACTTAGAAATGTTCAAGTTAATTAAACCCTCTCACCCCGCCAATGGGGAGCCACCTTGTCGTGGTGGCGGGGCTTGAAGCGGGGTCGTTGGTGTCACTCTCTTTAGGGCAGGGATTCAATCGGCGTCGTGGACAAAGTGTCCCCCCTGTCGTCATTGGGGTAAGCGGAACCTCCCGGTGACGACGTTTTTCATGTTCCCATTTTTGTTTTAATTTTGCGGAGGATTTCCTCCCTATTTTAACTAAATTGTGCCGGCTAGGCTCGAGAGCCTTCCCTCGCTGAGTCTGGAGTACTGGCTCCTCTCCGTTTACAGGGGCCGTGGCGGTCTAGCTCACCGCCCGAGGGGGCTGGTCCCGGGAGCGGCAAAGTGGTTGCCCGCGTTGATGCCCCTGGGGTCGCCCATCAGTGGGGACCGGTCTCGGTTCCAGGGGTCCGTTTTCTCTTCCTGGTGGGTTTCCTGGCTTCTGTCCGGCTGCCCTCCATTACGCACAGATTGGGGATGATTGCAATTAACTTTGACCTCGGTCCCAGTATAGCGGTTTTGCCTAAGCTTGGCCTTTCTGTGCGTTTTGGTGCTATCCCCCCTAGTCTAGGGGGGTAGGGTATGAGGATGAGCCCCCTGGAGACCTGCCCCTGTTTGCGCCACCGGTATAGAGGCTGGGGCTCCCTGACTCATGACGGAGGGTTCTCTGTTGGCCCTTCTGGTATGTTCTTTATTTATTGTTTTGTTTCCTATTTTTCTTTTTCTTTCTTTTTTTCCCCTCGGTTGTTTTTCTTTCTTTATTGATTTCCGATAAAATGAAAATAGAATAGTAAAAACAACTAGGGTCATCATGGATCAGCCATGCAAACCTCCTCCCCTGGATCCAGCATTGGCGCCCTCGGTACTTGACCTTTGCATTCCCCTGGACTCTCCATCTGACCTTCCTCTGCCCTCTGAGTCTACCACCTTGGACACCTCCCCTCCGAGTTGTTCCGAGTCTGATGCTCTCTCACGCTCTGATACTAAATTACCTGCTTCTACGACTAAGGATTCCCATCCTCCATATGTGGACCCTACAATGGGCCCTGTTCATATCGACTCCACAGAGCCCAACTACACCTGCCGCTCATGATTTAAATGTTCCTCCCCTCTCCCAAGATAAGAGAGACCCTCCTTGTGTTGAGTCTCCTGTTCAAACCATAGACCTTGGCGTGCCGGGTTCGCTTGACACGCCCTGCTCCTCAGCACTACCCGTTAACCGACTTACAGTTTCCACTGACCACCTGCAGAGTGACACCAGTGTTGGTGACCCTTCACCTCCCATCGACACTGTTTCTCCACCATTTCAGCCGATTGTTAGTTCAGCCACTACTTCCACCTCACTCATTGCAACTCTGGAGCCTCACATGCCTCATTCCGGCCCCCAACATCGGCGTCAGTTTGTCCCCAATGCCACCCTCCGGCACTTCGATTCAATTTTTGGCGATGATGACTGGCCACGTTTCCTCGTCATACGACCGGCTTCCTACATCTCGGGGGCTAAGTTAGAGAACCTCCTCCTCTCGGCGCATGCAACTTCGGACTTATCGTTCCGTGAGACTGGTAATAATGATTGGATTGTGGAAACCACTACTCGTGCCCAATCTGAGACATACCTATCTCTTACTACCTTGGACGATATCCCTGTTACTGTCACGAAACATAACTACCTCAACTACATCCTCGGTACTGTTGTTCTACCCTCAACTTATGACCATGACGGACTTCCTGATAAGTCGACCCTCCTGTCGTCGTTGCGCTTGCGTTATCCAAATGTGCACGACGTTGATTTGTATAGTATCCCAAACAAATCAACTCCTTCTCATCCTCTCCGCATAGCTCGCATTAAGTTTAGTTGACGTTCCCTCCCACGAGACGTCAGGATCGAAGGACAAAGGCGTGAAGTACGACCATATGTCCCCAAACCGTTACAATGTACAAACTGTTCCACCTTTGGTCACTCAGCTGGTAGGTGTAAGAAGGTTCGGGTGTGTGCCTTCTGTAGCTCCGTCAAACATGCTACCCGTTGGAATTGTGGCACTCCAAAGTGTGTTAACTGTGGCCTTGAACACCATGCTCGCTCAAAGCAATGTGTGTTCTACATGTACAATGCTGAGTTAAAGCTTCTCATTAGTCGGTCAGGCATGTCTGTCAGAGAAGCTAAGCAAGAACTGAGAGTAAGAGATGTTAAAGATCCCTCTAGAGATATGACTTACAGTGCTAGACTTCGTGCACCTACAACTGACGTTTCTCCCGGTAGCCGACGACGTGAGGACAGTGATGCTGTGTTGGATTCACCCCTTCCTAGTCCAGCCACTGTTCCCCTCTCCAACCGATTTCATGCACTGAATACCCCTCCCCCTGTTCATGAAGCCTCCACCCCAAAAGCATCCGCGTCCCCTTCACCCGTAACTGATATTCAATCCTTGCCTCTTGCCCCGGCTCCCTCTACCGATGTTGACGATGTCATGTATTCTACCCCCTCCACCAGTAAACGCCGATCTGATGCTCTACATTCTCCCTCCTCAGATCGTCAATCTCCCTCCGTAAAACGTAAGACCCTCACAGCCCGACCTATGCCTGCCAAACCTCAACGTGTCCCTCCTCGCTCTCGCATCTTCCGCTCTGATATGGGTTCTCCGTCCCAGCCTCCCTCACTCCACACCCCCTCTACGCCTGCGTACCCCCCGCCTACTCGTCCTCGACCTCACGCACCTATCAATGTTACCGCCTCGGGCTCCCATGCACCCCACTGCGGCTGTCATGACTGCTTTGTGCGTGAGTATCGCCGGACGCATACCCGCACTAAATCCACTGTTGCTGCGTTGATACGCTCCTTTCTCCGTGACCGACGTTTACCAACCCCTGATAACACCGCCTCTCATAACTCTTCGTGCTTATGCGCTTTTCACTTAAAGTCACGTTCAGATCTTTCACACTCCAAGATAGCTACTATCCTCCATGACCTGTCCTCTAATGTGTCCCCCCACCGTCCACGTCGAAACTCCCTGCCTTCTCATGACCCTCCCCCCAGACCCGTTCCTCTTCATCTCCAACAGCCGAACAGTGCTGTTCATTTACGTAACCTGACGTCTCTCACTTAACCTGTTCAATCCCTATATACTACAATGGAATTGTAATGGTCTCTCATCTAGAGTCCATCTAGGTGAGATCCAGCATTTACTCCGTGTCTATAATCCAATGTGTATTTGTTTACAACACATTGGAAATTATGATAAATCCATCACCAACTACCACCTTGCGTGCAGTTCTCTATCCCCTGATGGAGAATATGGCACAGCAATTTATGTCCATCATCGAGTAACTTTTGACTTGTTTCCCATTCGTACAAGTTTCCTACAGCACTTTATCCTTACTCTTCATATCCACGATGGTGACTCTGTTATCATTTGCAATATCTATAACCAACCTGCTTACAATTATGACCTTTCCTTGCTTTCTCAGTTTTTCTCTACACTACCCTCTCCCATCTTACTGTTGGGTGACTTTAATGCCCATAGCCCTATATGGGACCCTACTTCCTCCAATCCTGATACAGCCAGTTCGTAGATTGAACATTTGCTTCTGAACCGTGACCTTTGCTGCCTTAATGAGGCCAACTCACACACTTACTTTTCTGCTTCCCATCATACTTATTCCTCTGTTGATGTCACCCTGTGCTCCACAGCAATTGTTGATAAGTTCGAGTGGCGGGTCTGTGTTGATACGTTCTCAAGCGATCACTTTCCTGTCATCCTGTCTTACTTGCAATTCCGTCCATGTCCTTCGCTCCCTCGCTATAACTTCCACAAAGCTGACTGGGACGCATATGTCCTCCACACCAGACAAATCCCACCTTTTAATCCCTTAAGGGATCCTGATGAAACGCATTCATTCCTCGTTAATTTTTTTACTAATGCAGCTACTAAGTCTATACCCCAGACGACTTCTTTCCCCCCTATGTCGTCGAGTCCCCTGGTGGGACAGCACCTTATCCACTCTTGCTAAATAGTAAACATGCATTAGGCCGCCACCTCGATAGTCTCAATAGACGTTACAATTCTTTATGTTCACGCTTACCTTTACGTGATGATCTTCTATGCCATTCCATCTCGTTATTGATGGATATATGTGCCATCAAACCTCACTACAATCGACTATCATCTAAATTCCGTCGAGAAGTCATCCGTAGTAGATCCGAATCCTGGAAAACTTATGTCTCCACCATTTCCCCGTCTACCCCGATATCATGCGTTTGGCATAAATTCAGAAATATTAACAGCCTTCACATTGCCCCTCCGCGCCATGCTTTGGTACACGGTGGCCGTACTGTTCACGATCCCCTTGAGATATCGAACCTCTTGGGTCAACATCTTGCCCATGTCAGCAGTAATGAGAGGTTAGACGATAATTTCCGCCGCCATAAACTTGAAATGGAGTCGATCCCCCTCGACTTCTCTTCACCAGACACCTTTGATTATAATGCATGCTTTACTATGGATGAATTTGAACATGCACTCTCCAATTGTCCTAACTCCGCTCCTGGCCAAGATAACATAAGTTTTGCCTTACTCACTAACTTAGCCCCCCTTGCTAAATCCTACCTCTTGCAATTTTATAATCAGGTGTGGATCCATCATCAATTTCCTACCTCATGGAAACATGCTATTGTCGTCCCAATTGCAAAACCTGGAAAAGACCCGAGCTTGCCCTCGAGTTATAGACCAATATCCCTCACCAGTTGTCTTTGTAAATTAATGGAGAAATTGGTCAATACTAGACTTACTTGGTTCCTCTGTCAAAACACTATTCTCACTCCGACCCAATTTGGCTCTCAGAAAGATCGATCTACTCTGGACTCGCTTACGTTATTAGAATCTCATATCAAGCGTGGCTTTGAAAGTAAGTCCATCACCGTCGCCGTTTTCTTTTACATCCAGAAGGCATATGATACCACGTGGCGGCGTCCCATCCAGCAGCTACTTCATGATAGTGGTGCCCGTGGCCATCTACCTTTTTTTATTTCCAACTTTCTTTCTGATCGAACATTCCAGACTCAAGTGGAGGGAATTCTTTCTAATGTCTTTCTACTCGTCAATGGTGTTCCCCAGGGCAGCGTTCTCAGCAGCAAACTTTTTGCCGCGGCCATAAATAAAGTAATTCAACAATTGCTGCCGGAAGTCCATGGCAGCCTGTACGTTGATGATTTTACCATCTATTGCACTGCCCGTACCCTCAGACATGCTCAACATATACTCAACATCTCCATCCAACGGGTGATCGCCTGGGCATCTTCAGTTGGCTTTCAGTTTTCGGCTGAGAAAACTAAGGCAATAGTCTTCTATCGAGACAAACGCTGGCTCCGTGGCCAGTCAATATCGCTTCGAATGGGACCCTCTCAGATTTCTTTCTATCCCAGTGTTAAATTCTTAGGCGTAATCTTTGACCAACATCTCAACTGGAGAGACCATGTTCAGTATACTAAAGGTAAAGGCCTTCGTGCTCTCAACCTCCTCAGAAAACTATCCCATACCACTTGGGGTGCCAGACATACCACTATGTTGATGCTCTACAAGGCGGTGGTTCTTTCCATCCTCGACTACGGCTGCCCCATTTATGGGTCTGCCTCTGCTTCCGTTTTGAAGATGTTGGACCCTGTTCATACGCAGGGTATGCGTCTCTGTACTGGAGCTTTCCGTTCCTCCCCAAATAACTCCGTCTTAGCTGAGAGTGGCGAGCCCCCGCTCTCCCTCCATCGCGATTTAGTTACTATGCGCCGTGCATTAAAAATTAAACATAGTGACTCTCCCACTAATTCCCTTTTCAGTGATGTCTTCATTCCCGATCCGTGTCTATCTTCCCCCTCCTTTCTGATCCGTGGATTGACCTCCCAATCTACCAAGATTGGAAGCCAAAGCGTCACATTTTTCCCTTGCCCCTCAACTTTCTCTTCATAATTGCTGAGGGGCACAGGGCCCTGAGTGGGGCTTTGGTTTCCCGGGCGTTTCTGCACCCTCCTCAGCTCCCCGCCATGGAGTGGCTTCGGTCACCCAGGCTTTATTGTGGTCGGCAAGGAGGGTTCTGTGGGGGCACTCGGTTATGGCCTTGGAATTGCTCGGGGCCTTGGGGCTGTTCGGCCAGGCAGCTTGGGGAACAACAACAACAACAACAACAACAACAAAACATAAGACGCACGAACGAGGCTCCACTACTTCTTACTCGTAAGACTGTTACTTCTACTGTATAATTTAGGTGATTATTATGGACTGTCTTCTTTTCAAAGTATTACACTTGTCCTGTATTTATTATTAAGATATAGATAAGTATAGCACTTCCTTCAACTGAGGACCTACACTTGTGCTTATAGATTTACATAGTAATATAATATACGCGAACTTGATGGTTTCACATGCGTAGAGTTATTCTTGAAATGGCGACTAATGAGGTTTATCACTAATATATCCCTCTAAGTAATTATGCGTAAGATATTTGTTATTCACTTATTATTATTATTATCAGAATTAATATCAGTACTTCCCTGATTTATTTGGGCGTCACTAGTACTTTCTTTAGTTATTAAATTGCATAGAATCGTAGCATGCACTTTCACTAGAATACTTCTTTATATATAGTATTAATATTACTTTTCACTGTCGATCATTTATACTTCTCCTTCTTAAATACACTTAGTATAGATCACTTCTCACAGTTGTTTCTCCTGTTGATTGATAACAGTACAGTCCATCCTACAAATTTGCGAGATTATGGGCGACATGCGACCTCTCACATTTTAAATTCGCATATTTCAAACAACATAGCTTATGGGAATAATACTTATGGGCGGCACCCGCCGAATTTCCTTATTAGTTAGTACATTTATATCGGTTGTGGGACACATTTATACATACAGTTGTAGGAATCGGTTTTTACACCATACTTGAAAGAGGATTTATGGAGCTCCGATCTTACTCTCAACCATCTGAACAATTTTACTAGCACACCTAAACTTCGTTAGATGCGGGAATAGCCTCCCGAAAATATCAAGCCCTGGTGGGGGCTCGATCTCTCGACCCTTGGGTTGTGAGGCAGACACCTTACCAGTTAGACCAATAGAGATATCCCACTTTGCCTGGTCGGCTCAGGGTATTTCCGCATCCGATCTGTTTAGGCTAGCCTATTTTCACAGACTTTACACTACTTCACCTTCTGGGAAGCGAAAGCTCCGAACAGAGAGGAACAAGCTTGAGCCGAATCGACCGAGAGTCCGTCAGAGAGATGAACGGGAATGGTGAGTCAACTTCACTGAGCGGTGCACAACACGCACCTACTAACTGCCCAGTTGGCAACTCGCTTGAGTGGCCGGCAACTCCACAACCCAACCCAAGCGAGTTCTCACTACCCTCCCTGTTCTCTCCTATCCTCTTCCTTGTCCTGTAGGAATTAAGCCTATTTTCACTGAGTTTACACAGTTTTTATGGAAGGGGTTGCTGGTGGAGAAGTGGAGCGATGTGGAGAGCTGGAGCGGTGGCGGGTTGATCTTGAGCAAGGGAGGCGGCGAAGGGTGTATCCTCCTCGCTACTGCTCACAATTTCAGCAATTTCTTCTTGTTTGTCAGTTTCCTTCCTCATCTTGTCATGGACGAATTTATAGTACTGTACAACAACTTGGCATTTGCTATAACTTCTTGATCAAGTGGCTGAACTTTGGAGGTTGTGTTTGGTGGTAAAAATACAACTTCAACTCCAGGGTCATCAAGATGGCAGTAAACCAAACTCTCTCCAAGGTGCATCTGGTTATTTTCCGCGAAATAACCGTTATTTCCATGAATTCAAACGTTATTTTAGAAAGTGGGTAACTATTCTGACTTGCCGTTATTGCCGAAAATGTTATTTTATAAGTCGTTATTGGCGGAGTGTTTGTTGGCTTAGGCCTATTAATTGGTTTGACGTTTGGGTTCCGACTTCCGAGGCGAGGCGAGGCACCCCTACTGGGCCTCACCGCCTCTCTCCCCCCCACCCCGCTCGTCCTCCTCGGCCAACACAGCCGCAAATGTTGATTAGGGGGTCGCAAATTTAGAGGAAATGACGGATTTCCCTTATAATTCTACGGGCTGGTTCGCACATGTGGAATCGACCTCGCAAATGTGGAATATTATATGTTTTTCCAATTTTGACCCCCCCTCGCAAATGTGGAGGATCGCATATTTCAAACTCACATATTTGGAGGATGGACTGTATAATAATTTCACTTGATATTCGTAGAGTAGATAGTTAGGTCTTCGGTAGATGCGTTGGCCATGGTGGTGATCTTGACGTGGCTAGTTGACAACAGTTGTGCTCAAACTCTTGAAGTTGGACCTTGAATACTACCTACCATATGCCAGCACATAGGTAAAATAGAATCGAGTTAACGCAGGAGAGAGCTCACTTGACTACTCTGGTCTTTATAAGAGTTTTGATGTAGAACTTCCAGAGTCTTGAGGTTGGGTCTTAAATATCGTGTGTAAATATGCCAGTGCATCAACACACGTTATCGAGTGAACATAAGATAGTTGTTTGTAAAGCAACAAATTTTAACTACTCTGACCGTTATAAGTCTTTCAAAACTGGGGGATGATGGAGATATTGTGGCCTTCTCCAAGATTCTTCTATCTTGGAAGGACTCCTTGCCGATTGCCGTTATGGGTAGATGGTTTCTCGCAGAGCCCTAGTTGGTCTATACCGGATAAAGCGCTAACCATGGCAGCCTTCTTTATCCACAATAGCGCCTCGGTTGGGGTAGGGTAGGATATTAGTTACAACCAGTGAAGTGTCTAATAAAGCTTCCTTGTTGATACCCACAACAACAAAGATCTCTCTTGCAGTAGTTTGATAGGATACCAGTGCACCTAGATCAATACTAACAAGAGCACAGCAGGGGTGGCCCAAATCTTCCAATGGTCTTACGTCCAGTGATAGTAAGAACAGTTTTCCAACTGAGTAATGATCATAAAATTTCCTGCAGTGGTCATACCTTTTCTCAACGTCATGGCGGTTGTGAAGTAGAAAGGCGCCTGGACGTAGGATGTTCATGGTGGTTGTTTCCTTCTGGCTTGGAGGTGGGGTGAGGTATTAGGGGTAGTCCTTCTTGGTTTCTTCTTCATGGCAGTGGTGTGGTTGAGAGGTAGGCGGGTGCTTGGACTTTTTTTGAGTATGGTGCCTTTTGTGGTGTCGTCTTTTCTTTCTACTTTTCTTATTCTTCGGTACTTCAGGATTGTTCATGTTGATGAATAACTTCTTCCCTGGTGTTGGAGAATGTGTTATTTCGATGGTAGTGATCGACTCTTGATGGACTGGTGGTTGTTTCCTTTTGGCTTGGAGGTGTGGTGGGCAAAGAAGGAAAAATGATTGGTGGTGGTGTAGGAATCCCTGTAGGAATCGGTTTTTACACCATACCCGAAAGAGGATTTATGGAGCTCCGATCTTACTCTCAACCATCTGAATAATTTTACCAGCACACCTAAACTTCGTTAGATGCGGGAATAGCCTCACGAAAATATGCCAGGACCTGGGACCCCTGGGCTATGAGGCGAACACCTTACCAGTGTCACCAAGAAAGATATCTCACTTGGCAAGGTCGGCTCAAGTTATTTCCGCATCCGAGGTCTGTTTAGGCTAACCTATTTTCACTGACTTTACACTACTTCACTTTCCGGGAAGCGAAAGCTCCGAACAGAGAGGAACAAGCTTGAGCCGAATCGACCGAGAGTCCGTCAGAGAGATGAACGGGAATGGTAAGTCAACTTCACTGAGCGGTGCACCACACGCTCCTACTAACTGCCTAGTTGGCATCTCGCTTGGGCGGCTGGCAACTTCCACAACCCAACCCAAGCGCGTCTCCCAACACTCCCTGCTCTCTCCTATCCTCTTCCTTGTCCTGTAGGAATCAGTTTTTACACCATACCCAGAAGAGGATTTATGGAGCTCCGATCTTACTCTCAACCATCTGAACAATTTTACCAGCACACCTAAACTTCGTTAGATGCGGGAATAGCCTCACGAAAATATGCCAGGGCCTGGGATTGAATCTGGGACCCCTGGGCTATGAGGTGAACACCTTACCAGTGTGACCAAGAAAGATATCTCACTTGGCAAGGTCGGCTCAAGTTATTTCCGCATCCGAGGTCTGTTTAGGCTAACCTATTTTCACTGACTTTAGACTGGTGATTGTTGGGCAAGCTGTTTTTCCGTTATTTCACCTCCTTCTCCGTGATGATAGCCATGACCCCGTGGCATAGAGCTGGTAACACCAGGCATTTTCTTAGGTATCGTAGCTATATCACCTCAGCAATCTCAATATTCTTAGGATCCGCGAGATGGGTGCTCAACACGTTCCGTGACTGCCACCAATGAAATGCTGGGTGCGAAGGGAATTTACCCTTCCCGAAACTCCCCAAGTTTTGAGATGCCTGGCGCGGGGTTCGGACCCTGGTTAGCGAGCTCAGTAGGTCAACCAGACCCGCGCGCTAACCCACTATACTACCACGGACGTACAATAGAATAGCAACCTTAATTCTCCTTGAAAGAACCAGTTGATAGTCTCGTGGTGATTCACGTGGTGGGTTTCTTAGACTTCGCCAGCAACGACTATTTTATGCTATCCCAGACGACAACTCTGGTAGTTTTATGGTTGCAGGAGTTTTGCGGGTACAGGGTATTACAATTTTCTTTACTCGATCACTCTCTCCTCGTCTTCTGGCTGGCTCTCGGACACTCACTCACGCCGTATCTGTGTGTTTTAATCTAACTTTTCCCTTACTTTATGATCAACAAAAGTGTTATGCCCTGATTTTATACAGGATTAACTTGGTATAGGTGAGTTCTGCAAGATTGGGTATATAGGACTTCACGCACAGTACACAATAGAATCAACCGATGGTATAAATAACATCACAGTAATGGTTTATAATGCAGCTTTATTCTCCAAAAACACTAGGTAGAATAATGGTTATATGTGCACTTGAAACAATGGTAAATTGAATAAGTCAGATACGTAGTTTTGGACTTTTTACAATCTCTAGCACTTCTCGCGGATTTGGATGGAGGTTCACTTCCCACTTCCAACGTTCAGGTATTATGCTTCTGATCACCTTATTTGTAAGATATTAGAGTACACGAATCACGCGGTTTAGGGATCTCGCTGTATTAACTCTGGCAATATGACTCTCAATCTAGGATGAAGGTATAGGTAATATGGTTATAGCCCAAGAATTAACGTAAAGGGATAACTGTAGCTAGTTGCACTGGTCTAGTATATTCGGCTGTTTAGGTAACACTTTAGACCGAAAAATATCAGTGAGGGGCGAATCAGGTTTCTGGTGGAGTCACAATCACTTCTTTCAAAATTGCTTTTGCTCGAGCTGTAGTCCTAATAATTTGGACTTATTTCTTTGGCGAGGTAAAACACTGATGGCAAGAATAATTACGGGAGTCAGTTCGCCTAAACTAAATTTCACTGATATATGTTAATACATACTAGCATAATAAATCACTTGCTTCCTAACATCAGAGAAAATTGATACATAAACAGATACACTGGATGGTTGAGTTAATGGTACCGTAATTTGGTACTTTGCGAGTTAACACTGTGATCGAGTTTTCCTGGTTATCTTGTCTCGGTGGTGTCGGGGGTTAACAGCAGCTCCGGGGCCATCCAAGTTGTCCGGGAGTGTAGAGAAGGTTTACAGATGGG
This sequence comes from Paralithodes platypus, assembly GCA_032716605.1. Lineage (NCBI taxonomy): Eukaryota > Metazoa > Arthropoda > Malacostraca > Decapoda > Lithodidae > Paralithodes > Paralithodes platypus. The sequence continues at coordinate 41,401,293 of CM064578.1, read as the reverse complement.
CTTTTTGCGTAGCCGTGATGACGTCCCAATATGTAGAAGAGGTTCAAGGAACGCGGGCAGCTTTTCGCCTTTTTGTCAACAATGCTGATGAGGCCTACAGTCAATTGTTGCCAAGGAGTTATGCTTGCAGAATCCTCTATTAGGTTGCTCACGTAATCCCTTCTAACATAAGATCTTTCTGCCTTAGATCAGTTATGAGTTATGATTATTCATGAACTTAAGTAGTAGAGGAGGCACTACCAGACGTTCAGGAAACAATCAAATATGGGTGAATTAGTTGTTTACCAATATAATATTACTGCCGGCAGTCCCGAACGCAATAATATATTCATGAAAAGCTTAAATTCAGTTCCTCACAGAGTTGCACAGATCACGGAACGCCGAAGTTATCGCGAATCTTGAGGGGGGGGGGGAACACTAGATGACAATACAATGCGGTCAACCGTTGCTTTGAGCTCTAATATTCAACTGCCCGACTGTTGTCTCTGTGTCTTATTTATAGGCAGGTCACGGAAGCTTCAGGAATATTCTAGAAGTATTGGATGTCAATGCTATGAAGTAGTTAATTTATTCTGGTGAACTTAGGGGGTTAGGGAGGGGGGTCTTTAATGTGGCGGTAAGTAACTTGTTATCTGATTTATGATCGTGGATATCTTAACTCTAGTATGAGGTACTAGTAGAAGGATATTTAGAAATGAAATGCTGGGTGTGAAGGGAATTTTTCTGTCCTGAAAACTCCCCAGGCCCACTTAGGGTCAACCTTTCCTGGTGCCTGGTGCGGGGCTCGAACCTCTGAAGGGAGTTTAACCCTCCTAAAAACCCACAGGTTTTGAGATGCCTTGGGTGGGGTTCGAACCCTGGTTAGTGACCATGGCCCCTAGGTCAACCAGGCCCGCACGCTAACCCACTGTACTACCACGGACGTACACAAGTATAGTAACCTTAGTCCGATTTGTAAGAACCAGGTGATAGTCTCGTGGTGATTCACGTGATGAGTTTATTGGACTTCCCATCAACGACTATTTTACACTATACCTGACGTCAACTCGGGTAGTACATTATTGGGGTTGCGGGATATTTTCGAGGGCATTACAAAAAGTCTTTCCAGGAGTAAGAGGCAAGCTAGATTTATTAGTACGGGTACTTTGCGAACGATCACACACTGGCTTAACTTCGTCTTTAGTACTGGACAAAGTAGGGCAAGAATGAGACTGTTCAGAAAGCTGGTGGGGGTCCTCACAACAAATTCTGTGTTGTAAGAAAATTCCGGCCTTAGAGTGTTGGGGCGGAATGGTACTTAACCCGGCAGCTGCAGGGAGACTCTTAAGAGGTTTTACTGGGCGACTGCGGGGAGACTCTTAAGATCCTAGGCCTTAAAAAAAAACGTTTAAAAGGCCCCAGTAGCACTTGAAACTGTTTTTTTTTTTTTTTTTTTTTTCCCTCCATACCTCATATCACTTCTCCACATATGTGAAAGTCCCCCCCTTCCCCCCTTCAATTATCACCTATTTTTCTCTTATTCCTGTAATTATCGGTTTATTTATGGCGCCAAAACTCACCACCCGGTTACAAGGTGGAAAGGGAGGGAGGAGAGAGAGAGAGACAAGCTAGTACTAGCTCTAGTCTCTCACCAGAGCTGGTGGAGGGAGGGTGTGGTGTCTTTCTCTGCCAACTTCATGACTAGACCACTCCGTATATATTTGCAATTTTGACCATACACATGATATTCCCACTTGTTTTATTGTTGTAACATGTTACTATCTTCATATTAAACGTAAAATAGGCGCATATGGATAAGTATTAATGATATTTATGGTAAATTAACGATTTTAGTGAGGCATGAGTGTCAATACCTACGCACAGGGGTATGGTGTATACTACAGGGGCTGCGCAGCGGAGAGGTTAAAACACTGAGTTCATTAGGTGATATTACAGATCTTGGAGGATCGTAATAACTCGACTGAACTTCTGAGTTACGTCTGAATTGTTAAATAGAGCAATTGCTCGACCGGTATTCGAACCTAGTCGATTCAGTTTTCCTCGGCCTCCAGCGTTATAACTGGGTGACTCTATAGACACTTAAATTGTCGATTATAACAAGCCTCAGCATTTGTAACTGTCCTTTCTACCCTAGGACTACTTGGAAAGGATTAAAAAATTTAATCTAAGCCAGCATGGCTGAATACTTGCGGATATGTTAGTCAGCGTGAGTATTGTCTTGTTTTTCTGAGGTGTCCTGTACACGGAATCTCCAGGCATCAAGGGCACGGTAGACGTCATGGTATTTCTTACTGTTGGAGAGCAAGATGCACTAATTGCAGCTGGTACTTCTGGTCGGCCGATTAGTCGTGCATGGGGCGGAAGTGGTTGGGCGGCTTGGTGGTGGAGATATGGGTGGTATAGTTTGCTTGCATATTCCCCATGTCTCGTAGGTTATTTCGACTCCCTTGATTATGATGATTTGGTCTGTGAGCAACTCCTGAGTATTTTTCTTGGATGCATGCTGTGGAGGCCTTGTTGTAACTACAACTGGGTTGAATGGTTTGCAGCTAGCTCGTCTATGGGGGCCTTGAAGGATGGAGGTGTCTGAGGCATCGGCGTCCACGTGGAGATTGTATTTTCGCTTTTTAACCCGGGAACTGCCGGAAGACTCTTAAGAGTTCCCCCGGCGGACTGCGGGAAGACTCTTAAAAATCAGAGATAAAAAAAAAAATTTAAACATCGAAAAAAAAAAACATTTTTTTTATTTTTTTATTTTTTTATTTTTGTTTTTGCCCTTGGGCCATGCAAAATATCAGTCCTCTACCTCCCCTCCTTCAGTTATCACCTATTTTCCCTGTTATTCCCTTATTCTGAGGTATATTTTCGTGCTAACATTAGCGAGTTGCAAGCAGGGCATTGTCATCACTGTTAGCAAGCGAGTGCAAGAGAGAGAGAGAAAGTATCGATCGACAGTGTCTCAGTGGCCTTGCGGGAAATTGGCGGGAAAGCAGGTTGCCTCACCCATACATTATGCAACTCCCGCCCTGTATCGCCGATTTTGACCATCCAAACGCTGTTTTCACTCGTTTTATTGTTGTAACAGGTTAATACCTTTATAATCAACCTATAATAGGCGCATATGGATAAGTATTAATGCTATTTATGGTAAAATGAATATTTTAGTGATGGAAACAGCTCAAATACATGCGCACAGGCAGACGTTTCTAATTACCCCCATGCGCAGTTCAGAGGTTAAGTGGGGAACGAGGTGAGATACCTTGTTCCTTGTTGTTTCTCCGGGTGCACGCCCTTAGGTCGGATGTGTATATGGGCTTTGGCGTATCTTGGGCGTGAGTTGCAGTCGTGGTGAGGGTAAGGGTGTTTTCTGATGAATCGGCAGGCTTTTGTTTGGGCGGATTTATATATGGTTTCCCCTATCTGGCGCGTTTTCTATGAAGCTTATCCCTGATGCGTTTTCTAGAGTCTAGAGCTGGCGGCCGCCATGTTGTGGTTTGTTATCTTTCCCGCCATGTTGTTGCCTGTGTTGCACTTTCTTATGCTCGCAATCCGTAACGCCGATCGAGGCTGGAGCGGCTTCTGAGATGGTGCATGGCTGAGGGCAATGTACTGGCTTATTCTCTTCCCGTCGCATCTTGGTTATCCTTGCGTTGGTGGTGTTGAGGGCAAGAAGGGCTTGTGCATTCTGAGGTCTTCTTGGAGGGTTGGTGGTGTTGCCAGGGCGGGGGACGTTCCGGGCGAGAAACTATAGGGCGCGTCGATGGAGAAGACTTAATTACGTCCTTGTTGTTCAGAACTGGAATGTGACGGTGAGGCTGGCTATTGTTATATCCTGCATATTACCTTTCTTATTTTATTGTTATGCTTATTTTTTCTTCTTGTTTTTTACTTTGTCTTATTAATAGGCGAAACTGTATGCGTGCTTAATTCTGTTATAATATTTAAGTAGGCCTACCTCCAGTAGAGCTAGTGTAAACCTGTCTTGTTTATTGTGTACTATAAATAGCGTTAACACTGCTAAGTATAAGGCATTATAGTGAACAATATCGTACATTTAATTGCATTTATTTTAGCTGCTAACATTCCATGAACGCAGTACGTAAAATATAGAAAAGTTTGCCGTCATTCAATTTTCTATCGTATGCTCCAACAGAAAACGGTGGAATCGATTGTTTTGATTAGAAGCTGATAGATGGCAGCAGTAATGATCACGACCGCTGGGCTGTGTTTATCCCAAGATGTCATCCTCCATTAAGGGCTAATACTCTTCTCAAGGTCAGTGATGGGAGGAGGGTGACCTTGGCCGACGACAGTAGAGGTGTGGGAGGCGCCATGGGTGACGAGGCGAGGAGCGTGACCATAATGGAGGCGGCGTTCGGGGTTTGTTTATCCTACGGCTTTTTGTTTGTCGTGGTTTGTGACAAGGTGGCGGCGGCGGCGGTGGATTGTAGGGTGCTGGGTGGCCCGCGCAGAGGTTCACCCATATCCCCCTCTCTGCTCTAACGTCTTCCTCCAATATTGTAAAGTGTTGGTATTGTGTGAGTGTTTGGGCTGGACGGGGGGTGGCGGGGTGACAGGAGGAGGGACTTGAGGTTATGGAACGATTATCTCACGAACAATGACATCCAGATTATTTGTTTTTCTTTTTTCGGAGCTGTGACGTGATACTAGTGGTAGATGAATGTTATGGTATTTATTAGTCAGTTTCATTAGGCCTATGTCTAGCCTAGCCTAGGCCTAGTCAACATTTACTTTGTTTTTAGCCTAGCTTGGCTAAATTTTTAGAGAAGAATAGCCTAGCCTACAGAGTTCAGCTTACTAGGCTTAGGCTATTGTCACAATTTTTTTTGAAATATTTGAAGACATATGGAATCTGTAGGCCTAGCCTACACTCTAAAAATCATATGAAAATGTGTTTTAACCCTCGGCAAAACATAGCCTAATAAATAAATTGGTACTAGGCCTAGGCTAAAATGTCTGGGATGGATGTAGGCCTAGGCTAGTTCCCGGGCGTACGGTCGTCATGTTTACATAGGGTGATCGCCGCGGTTAACTTCGCGTCTAGCCTATTTTGACGGCGATTTTTTTCGGTTATTTGCCCCCTTCTGGCAATAGCTATATATGATGATGACAATATGTCATGGGGGGATGAGGGGGGGCCCTCAACATATTATTGTATCCCAAGGCAGTCAAAATAGACGGGAACAAGATGGCAAGCGTCCGACGCCACTCCGCGTAGTGTAAGCAAGGCTGGCGATACACCAGGGAACTACATCCTACCCAAATGTCTTTCGTAACAAGGTTGTCAATACTCTCCTATAGATGGCACCGATTTGAGTATAACTAAATAAGTTGGTCACCAATTATTTTGCAATATTTGAAAACAAATGTGGAATTTATATGCTCTAAACATAATATGAAAATGTGTTTTAAGCCTCGGCAAAACCTAATAAAAATATATGGTACTAAAATGGAATTTTGTCGTAACATGGTTGTCAATCACTTCCTATAGACTGCACCGATTCGTACACACGCCATTTTCACCTGTCTCCCGAGGTCTGTCCACCAGCTTTTTAGTCCACTCCACCTGCCCATCTCTGTCGATAGGTTGGGTTGTTTGGTTAGGTTAATATACTAGGTCTCGGAAACAAGATTCGTAGTTGCGGCAGTATTTACGGTATCTGGACACTTCGAGCGAATTCATATTTGAGCGGAGGCGCATTTAGGTTAGGTTAGGTTAGGTTAGGTTAGGTTAGATTAGATTGTGCATCCGCTCGATCAGGAATTCGCTCGAAGTGACTCGCATTCGTATTTACAGATACGGCTACTAAATGGGCGCCGGCCCAACCGCCATGTTGTATCCCACGTAGGCCTACTAGGTAGCCTACTACGGACACATTGTAGGCGTTAGGTGTGGATTAGGCTTGTATCCAATGTACTAGGTCTATGTTACTGGATATTTATGATTTAAATAAGTGCTAAGTTTTCGATAAATCTGGTTAGGCTATATGGCTTTGCAATTAGGGAAATCATGTGCCGATTTCCGACATTTAGTTAGTCTTTTTCGATTCTCAAAATACGATCCAAGTTTTGCCAAAAATTGGCTCGGGTTTTCCAAAATTATGCTTTTTGGGGTTTGTAATTTAGGGAAACATGAGCCAAAATTAGGTTACTGTAATTTGTTTACTCTTAAAATTCGCAAAATCCGAGCCAAATTTTGCCAAAACTTGGCTCGGGTTTTCCAATATTCGGGTTTTATGGCTTTGCAATTTCGGGAAATCTGAGCCAAATTTATAAATGAGGTTACTGTCATTTTGTTATCTACAAACTCTCAAAATCCGAGCCAGCTTTGGCCAAAACTTGGCTCGGATTTTCGAAATACAGGAATCAAGAGGAATCAACAGGAATCAACAGGAATCAAGCCAAATACCCTGCACCTCTCTGAAAGATCTCAACTTCTACAGCAAAGATATAGACTGGGACAGACTGAGAGCAGAACTGGCAGGAACTGATTGGAGGGCACTATTCGAAGATAAAAACGTCGACGAAACTCTCAGTATCCTCCAGAAACAATGCCTGGAGACCTGTAAAAACACCATACCACCCAAATCAAGCAGGAAGCAGATCAAGCAGATTCCCAGAGATAGAAAAATACTAATGAAGAAAAGGACGTACTTGAGAGCCAAGCAAAGGAAGACCAGCTATGCGCACAATATCACCAAACTACAAGAAGAGCTTGATGAAGTGGAACGTAAACTCATCCAGTCACACCAAGAGCAAAGAACACGCGAAGAACTACAAGCAGTTGCAAACATACGAGTAAATAGCAAATTCTTCTATGCATATGCAAAAAGGAGACTCAGGAACACCACAACAATAGGACCACTTGCAAAACCTACGGGCGAACTTGAGAGTGACCCAACCGAAATGGCCAAGATACTCAAACAGCAGTATGAAAGTGTCTTCAGCCCGCCAAATGAAGACAAGAAAATCGAGAATGCAACGACTTTCTTTGGCAACGCTCCAGAGACACCACATCAACTCTCCTCGGTAACAGTATCAACAGAGGACATAATAGCAGCCATCGACAAGATTGGACCAAACTCTGCAGCAGGACCAGACGGCTTTCATGCCCAACTGCTAAAAAACTGCAAACATCAGCTAGCCCTGCCTCTAAAACTACTGTGGAGCAAGTCCCTCCAAACTGGATATGTACCACAATCCCTAAAAGAAGGTAATGTCACACCAATACACAAAGGGGGTAGTAAAGGCATAGCCAAAAATTACAGACCAGTGGTGCTGACGTCACACCTTATTAAAATCATAGAAAGAACAATAAGAGCTAAGATGGTCAGCTTCCTGGAAGATAATGAGGCGTTCAACGAGGGGCAACATGGCTTTAGAAAAGGCCGCTCCTGCCTCTCACAACTACTATCACACTACGACAAAATCCTACAGGATATTCAAGACGGAGAAAATGTAGACGTCATATATCTAGATTTCGCCAAAGCTTTTGACAAGGTGGACCATGGGATCCTTCTACATAAACTCAAATCACTGGGAATAGGGGGAGACCTTGGAAGATGGCTCCATAGCTTCATCACCAACAGAAAACAAAGAGTCACGGTTCAAGGAAGCCTATCAGAAGCAGGTGGGGTCATCAGCGGAGTACCACAAGGATCAGTACTGGGACCTCTCCTATTCCTCATCATGATAGGAGACATCGACAGGGACCTGGAACACTCAACAGCCACATCGTTTGCAGACGACACCAGACTCATGAAGAAAATCACCTCACAACATGATGCTCAGCTACTACAACAAGACTTGGACAAAATCCTGAAGTGGGCAGAAGAAAACAACATGGCCCTAAACGGAGACAAGTTCGAGCTTCTAAGGTACGGGAACAAGAGAGCACTACAAAACGACACCAACTACAAAAGCGGACAGCAAGAAATTACCGCCAAGGACACAGTGAAGGACTTGGGAGTAAATATGAGCAGTGACGCCACTTTTTCCCAGCATATTACCAAAGCCACAACAACAGCAAAACAAATAGCAGGCTGGATCCTGAGAACCTTCCACACAAGAAATGAGAGGTGTATGCTAACATTGTGGAAGTCACTGGTCCTACCACGACTGGAGTACTGCTCCCAGCTCTGGTCTCCCCAAAAAGTAGGAGAAATAACAGAAATTGAAGCCACCCAGAGGACATTCACCAGTAAAATCCATGGGTTTCAACACTTTAACTACTGGGAGAGACTTAAGGAGCTGCAGCTGTACTCACTTCAAAGACGTAGGGAGAGATACATCATCATCTACGTCTGGAAGATTTTGGAAAAAAAGGTACCAAACCCAAACATCCAGAGACTCAGCACCAAAGGCGAGGGAGGCTGTGCTATGTGAGGACTACGCCGGGATCAACACAAAAAATCAAATCCCTGATCCATCACAGCTTTACATACAATGGAACCAGACTGTTCAACTGTATACCAGCCCCTCTCAGGAACATAACCGGGGTGTCTCCAGACACCTTCAAGAAACACTTGGACATGTGGCTGGCCAAAATACCGGACCGGCCACCAACACCAGGATACCCCAGCACCAACTCCAACCGACTTCTGGAATGGAGAGTGGAAGAAAGGGAGCTGCCTGGTCGCAGTGGAGCCCCAGCTCAACTGTGTCACTAACGGACGGAATACAACTAAGTGTAACTAAGTGTAAGTGTAAGTGTATTGGGTTTTAGGCCTTAGAAATACCTTAAAACCCGAGCCAAGTTTTGCTAAAATACGTTTTAATCGCCGTTTTACGCATTTAACCCCTCATTTTCCCTGTACTTCATAGCCCTCCTCACTATCGGGCGGCGTGTCTTAAGATCGTTGTATAATGGGGAAAACGGTGTCGCCAAGGGTTGTAATTATTTCCAAACACTATATATTGATGAAAACTAACAGGGAAAAATAAAAAATCCATGGGAAAATTGGTTACCATCTTATTTAGTTTTTCCCCAATTTGTATAGCCTAGGCCTAGGCTACTCAAATTTTCTTTTGTCTCCTGAGGTACCGGTACTAGGCCTAGGGACATGTGGAGCAGTGGAGATGTGGAGGGCATGAAGGGATGGTCTGAGCATTGGTTAATGCCTTTTTATCCAAAAAAATGCAAGTACAGTAAAAGTCCGTTAATCCGACGACCGATGATTCGAATCTCCCAATAGTCCGAATTTTTCAATTTGAGGCCAAATCCGAATTCACCCGATGGTCCGAATTTCAAGAAGTCCCAAAGTCCCCTTTTTGAGGCATTAGGCCACTCAAATGACACATAATGGAGCACACACATATCATATGTTCATGAATTCACTTTAAAAGTTTACCATTGTCATTGTAGCCTATTATCTACTTCAAAACATTCAGATTAATGGTCAAAGGAAGCTACTGATATAATCGTAAACACCTTCGTCTTCTTCTTCTTCCACATCGTCTGCTAGAGAGTTTGTTTTGCTCTTGAACGCATCCTTGGGACGCTCCGATGCGCTACTGGCTTGCACCGCATTTTCTGCAAGCGCATTCAGTCTTGAGCTTGAAAACGCACCTTTCAAGAAGTCCCAAAGTCCCCTTTTTGAGGCATTAGGCCACTCAAATGACACATAATGGAGCACACACATATCATATGTTCATGAATTCACTTTAAAAGTTTACCATTGTCATTGTAGCCTATTATCTACTTCAAAACATTCAGATTAATGGTCAAAGGAAGCTACTGATATAATCGTAAACACCTTCGTCTTCTTCTTCTTCCACATCGTCTGCTGGAGAGTTTGTTTTGCTCTTGAACGCATCCTTGGGACGCTCCGATGCGCTACTGGCTTGCACCGCATTTTCGGCAAGCGCATTCAGTCTTGAGCTTGAAAATGCACCTTTGGACGTATTAGTCTTGAGCTTGAAAACGCACCTTTGGATGTTCCGATACGCTACTATTTATAGTTCAGTGATCGGAGCATCCCAAGGGTGCTTTCAAGACAACAAGACAAGGGTGCTTTCAATACAATATAATAACAGAGCACGTCACAAAAGGAAAATCACAAAAGGAAAATTACAAGAACCTCTCAGGGAAGTGCCGTTGTTAAGGCATTACTTCCCGAACCACATCTGATCTTCAAGAGCAAGACAAACTCGCTAGTAGACGGAAGAAGAAGAAGACGTTTATATCAGCAGATTCCTTTGGCCATTAATCTGAATGTTTTGAAGTAGTTAATAGGCTACAATGACAATGGTAAACTTTTGAAGTGATTTCATGAACATATGATATGTGTGTGTGCACCATTGTGTCATTTGGGTGGCCTAATGTCTCAATGTTTTCGTCATACACAGGTTCATAGGGGTAAAGTCCGATAATCCGAAAAATCCACTAATCCGAACGAGAGCCGGTCCGCTGCCCTTCGGATTAACGGAAGTTTACTGTACATGCGGATTGGGACAAGCAAGATAGACAAGGTAGGATACAGTATGTATGAAGCGATGGAAGAAGTGAATGCAGAAAATGATATAGGAGTACCTGGAGTAGTGATAGACAATAAGTTCAATTTCTCAGAACATTAGTGGAAAAGATAAACAAAGCCAATAGAATTGTAGGGCTGATAAGGAGGACATTTGTGTCACTTGACGAAGAAATCTTCAGGAATCTATACAGCGCTGGTTAGGCCGCACCTGGAATATGCAAACCAGGTGTGGGCTCCATATATGGTAAAGGATATAGAAGCAGAGGAGAGCTAGCAAGCTAGTACCAACGTTAAAGAACGCGGGCTATGAGCAGAGGTTGAGGACACTGGGGCTTCCGACACTGGCATATAGGAGAAAGAGAGGGGATATGATAGAGACTTTTAAGATAGTGTCAGAAAAGTATGATGAGGATGTGTGTGAAGGTATCTTCTTGATGCGGGAGGGAACAAGAACGAGAGGACACTAAGAAAATTTAGAAAGAAAGAAATAGGCTTGAGAAGGCAAAGAACTAATTTTGTCATAGAGTGGTAAATGAGTGGAACGCACTGCCCCAGTATGTAGTCGATTCCGAATCAATAAGGGAGTTTGAAAGTAATCTTGATAAAGCATGGGGAAGACAAGATTTGAAGTTTGATTATTAAACAAAAATACAGAATAGTAAAAATGTTGCGTCTGCTACCTCCGCCGCCAACACCATGAACGACCGCAGCAGTGCAAGTACTGGTACTGAGCTGGATACACAAGGCCTAGTTTGCCTTTTTCCAGAGGATCTACTGTAAGAAATATACTAGGTGTTAGGTGATGGTTAGTTTTTATTTGGGAGGGAAGAGAATGTGATGGGAGTTGTGACGGAGGAGGAGAACGGGGTGGAGGTGTCACAGGGAGAGATAGGAGACAAAGAGGCAGACCCAGTAGTGCTAACGGGGGAGTAGGGTACGGACTGGAGGAGCGGGATGGTGTAATTACTGAAGGAATGGTAGATGGATTAAGGATTATGTTTAGTAATGTGGATGTGTTTTACCCAGGACAAGAAAAGAGAACTGATATGTAGGTTGCAGGATGAAGAGGAAAAACCTGATGTCATAGCCCTACAGGAAGTAAGACCCAAAAATGCTAGAATTGAAAGGGAACTGGTGGAATATAGTTTGGAGGGTTTTGAGTTATATGAGAGAAATGCTATTAGAGCAGAGGTTGGAAGAGGACTGTTTATTTATGTAAGAAAAGAGCTCAAGGTTAATGAGGTGGATATGAGACAGCAGTATTGTGAGTATTTGTGTATTGAAGTAAAATGTGCAAGAGGATCAATTCTAATTGCCTCTATATATAGAAGCCCAAATAATAGCAGGGGAGAGGATGATAACCTACTGAAAGCAATGGAGGAAATAGATAATAGAGAGAACAAATATAAAATTTTGATTGGAGATTACAATTTGCCAAGGATAAACTGGGCAAATTGTACTACTCCAGCGGGACAGGGTAGCCTGGAAAATAAGTTTATAGAGAAAGTGAGAGATTGTTTTTTAACGCAACATATTATAGAGATGACAAGATATAGAGATGGGACGCAGGGGAGTGTACTTGATTTGATTTTTAGTAATGAAGAGGATATAGTGGAACATGTTAATGTGGATAGCCCTATAGGTCGTAGTGACCATGCCTGTATAAGCTTTAGTTGTAACATTAAATCAGAGAGGGATAATAGAAGCAATAGAAAAATATACATGTATGATAGAGCAGATTATGAGCTGCTGAGACGGTGTTTGGACATTGACTGGGGGGAATACTTGAACGGTGAAGATGCTGAAGGAATGTGGAGGAAAATTAGAGTCAAACTGGAGAATGCTGTATCCAAAAGTGTACCAGTAAGGGAATATAAGGCTAAAACAAAATTGAGGAAAAGAACGAACCCAGAATTGCCAATGAAAAGAAAGCTTTGGATATTGATTAGAAGAAAGAAACGATTGTGGGAAAGATTAAAATTGTTAAAAAAGAACAGGGGGTCTAGTATAGAAGCTAAAGAAGTGGATCTGGAACGCAGACAAATAAACAATAAAATAAAGTGGGAAACAAGGAGGGGGGTGAAGGAGAGGGAGAGAGAGATACCGGTAGCTAGAAATGTGAAGGATAATCCAAAAATATTCTGGAAGTAGGCTACATTCAGGAAAAGTTAACAAGAAGAGTAGGGATCCCAGAGTTGGTAGGGGGGTTGAATGATGGGAGTAGAGCGGAGACTGATAAGGAGAAAGCAGAGGTGCTGGGGAAATACTTTGGGGGGGTACTAACAGTGGAGTCGGATGATGCAGTGCCTACTATTCCCATCAAACAGGCACCGGCACTAGAACTAATAGAGTTTTCCCATGCTAGAATAAGAAGGGCTATAGAAAAAATGAACAGAAGTATGTCACCAGGACCGGATGGGATACACCCAAGAATCATAAAGGAAGGAGGTGAGATGTTAGTAGAGCCATTGAAAATGTTATTTGAGGTATCGTTTAATACAGGACAAATCCCGATGGACTGGAGAGAGGCGAACATAACAGCTATATTTAAGAAGGGAAAGAGAAATGACCCAGGGAATTATAGACCAGTCAGTTTGACAAGTGTTGTGTGTAAACTAATGGAAATGGTAATTAGAGAAGGAATAATGGATCATATGAAGTCAAACCAACTTTTCAGTGGGAGACAGTTCGGATTCTTGCCGGGGAGGTCGACGGTACTACAGCTAATTAAGGTGGTAGATGATTGGATGCAAATTCTAGAAGATGGTGATGTAATAGACGTGGTATATTGCGATTTTATGAAGGCCTTCGATAAGGTCCCACATAAAAGGTTAATAGAGAAAGTTAGAAGCTATAATATAGGGGAGAAATGTGTGAAATGGATAGAAGCCTTCCTGAAAGATCGGAGACAGAGGGTACTGGTGAATGGAATAGGCTCGGGGTGGAGGGAAATTACAAGTTTGGTACCTCAGGGATCTGTGTTGGGACCACTGCTGTTCGTTATATTTATCAACGACTTACCTGAAGTTATAACTAATGGAAGTGAGGTATACCTGTATGCGGATGACACTAAGCTGTATAGAAGAGTGAGGAGTAAGGAAGATATGGGTTTGCTTCAAGGAGATGTGGAGGGCATGAAGGGATGGTTTGAACATTGGTTAATGCCTTTTCATCCAAAAAAATGCAAGTACATGCGGATTGGGACCAGCAAGATAGACAAGGTAGGAAACAGTATGTATGAAGCGATGGAGGAAGTGAATGCAGAAAAGGATATAGGAGTAGTGATAGACAATAAGTTAAATTTCTCAGAACATTTAGCGGAACAGATAAACAAAGCCAATAGAATTGTAGGGCTGATAAGGAGGACATTTGTGTCACTTGACGAAGAAATCTTCAGGAATCTCTATACAGCGCTGGTTAGGCCGCACCTGGAATATGCGAACCAGGTGTGGGCTCCATTTTTTTTTTTTTTCTATATTCCAACTTACTTCCTCTCGGGCATAGGCTGAGAGCCTTAACATTCACCGCTTTACAATGAACAGTGAAGCCTGTGAGGTCTTGCTCCAGTCTAGGGAGTAAGACATGTGAAGCACGTAGAGTACAACGAGCACCTGCCATCTTGCCTTCACATGAGGCACGGTGCTCACTCATGGCTCGAAACGACCCCATCTCTGAAGCCACCTCGTTCCCGTGCTTCACTGTCTCACCCCCTACACTCGGACTCTCACACTTACACACACACAACGCCACCTGTTGAGCAGATAACTCACCATATATGGTAAAGGATATAGAAGCAGTGGAGAAAGTGCAGAGGAGAGCTAGCAAGCTGGTACCAACGTTGAAGAATGCGGGCTATGAGCAGAGGTTGAGGACACTGGGGCTTCCGACACTGGCATATAGGAGAAAGAGAGGGGATATGATAGAGACTTTTAAGTTAGTGTCAGGAAAGTACGATGAGGATGTGTGTGAAGGTATCTTCTTGATGCGGGAGGGAACAAGAACGAGAGGACACTCTAAGAAAATTTACAAAGAAAGAAATAGGCTTGAGAAGGCAAAGAACTCATTTTGTGATAGAGTGGTAAATGAGTGGAACGCACTGCCCCAGTATGTAGTCTATTCCGAATCAATAAGGGAGTTTGAAAGTAATCTTGATAAAGCATGGGGAAGACAAGATTTGAAGTTTGATTATAAAACAAAAATACAGAATAGTAAAAATGTTGCGTCTGCTACCGCCGCCGCCAACACCGTGAACGACCGCAGCAGTGCAAGTACTGGTACTGAGCTGGATACACAGGCATAGTTTGCCTTTTTCCAGAGGATCTGCTGTAAGAAACTGTAAGAAACTGTAAGTATCCCATGTACACTACTAGGGTCTAGGGATATATACTAGGTGTTAACCCTCCAGCCCCGGCTACGCATTACATAAATATTCCCCGAAACCCGGGTGTTTTGGCCGAAAAACGTCTAGGCTAGGCTACCGTATCTTTGTTATTCTGACTGCTTCCCGCATTCCCGCGCATCCCCAAGCGTAGCTGTGTTATTTACCTGTAGAATGGCGTTAAGTAGAGCTCTCTAAGTCAACTGGTTCAGTTGTGATGATTTCATTGGAGATAACTTTATGGCAAAAACAGCCACTTTACACTACTTTTCGATACTTAACAACAACATACAGGCACACACGAACAAGCGACGCTCTCCTTCTTGTGGCCGGAGATGCGGGGCGTCGGTCCAGCCGGCTGTTGTTTACATGCGTCGGACCGACGCCTCGCACACCAAGCTCACAGGCTTTCAACCACTGGGCGTTAAAGAGCCCTTCCGGGCAGCTCGTGTATGCTTTTTTATGGGCGTTCAAGAGCCCTTCCGGGAACAGAGGGTTAAATGAGGATTAGTACCGTTAGTTTTGTATCCCACGACAGTAGTACCCACGTACTAGGTACGGTACTAGGGACATATACTAGGTGTTAGGTCACTGGGGTGAGGGTTAGCAGTTCCTTACCAAAATGTGAGGTTAAGTACGGAAAGTAAACGCTGCAATAGGAAAGTTGGGTAAGGATGTACTATTCGGGCGTATCACCTAGTTTGTTTACATTACAGTACTCGTACGCTCGCAATCATGTCCATGACTCCATGTTTATTTTGACTGCCGTGGTTACAATAATAGGTTGAGGTCAGGAGAGGCTTTGCCCCCATCGGTCCCATGACTTATTGTCATCATCATATATATTGCCAGCAAGGCGGCAGATAACAGAAAAACAGCAGTCAAAATAGACGGGAACATAACCGCGAGCGTATGAGTAATGTGCACAAAGCTGGCGATACGCCCGGCTACCACATCCTTCCCGAAAATTGGTCTGAACCACCCTCTAAAGGGAGAATTGAAAAGAAATATACAGGCAAAATTGGACCAGTCACCATTGTCCTCTATAGGGAGATTTAAAAAAGAAATGGTCTGAGTCCCCCTTAACCCGTAAACGGCGGAAAAGCTCATGAGAGGTTTTACTGGGCGACGGCGGCAAAGCTCTTAAGAGGGAGGCCTAAAAAAAAACATTTAAACAGCCCCAGTAGCACTAAACAATTTTTTTTTTTCCCTATACCTCATTTCACTCCTCCACATCCCCTCCTTCCTCCCTTTCCCCTCCCTCTTCAATTATCACCTATTTTCCCTGTTATTCCCTAATTTGTTGGTATATTTTTGTGCTAACATTAGCAAACTGTGTGGAGGATGTGCTTACGTGCCTAGCGGGTGTGTTACATAACCGAGTGTGTGTATGAGTAGGCTCAGCATGGCTTGAGGCCTCGTGGAGGGAGGGGTTGCCTCAATTTTCTCCATAATTCATGAATGGGCTGGTCCATCTATATTCGCGATTTTGACCAGAAAAATTATATTTTCACTTGTTTTATTGTTGTTACAGGTTACTATCTTCATAGTGAATGTAAAATAGGCTCATATGAATAAGTAATAACAATATTTATCGTAAAATGACGATTATAGGCCTGAATGGAGCCAATATGCTCGCCCATGGGCAGCTAGTTCAATACCCCCCCTCGCCGTTGCCGGGTTAATAGGGAGAGTTTTGATACAATTTGTAGTTGTTGTTGTTCCCCAAGCTGCCTGGCCGAACAGCCCCAAGGCCCCGAGTAAGGCCAAGGCCATAAACGAGCGCCCCCACAGAACCCTCCCTGCCGACCACAATAAAGCCTGGGTGACCGAAGCCACTCCATGGCGGGAAGCTGAGAGGGTGCGTAAACGCCCGGGAAACCAAAGACCCACCCAGGGCCCTGTGCCCCTCATCAATTATGAAGAGAAAGTTGAGGGGCAAAGGAATAATGTGACGCTTTAGCTTCCAATCTTGGTAGATTGGGAGGTCAAACCACGGAAGGGACGCCGTCACTTGAGACCTAGAAAATATATAAGTAAAAGGAACAGTCAGAGTAAGCTATGGGTATGGCAGAGATCGCTCAGGTCTCACTCTGATAGACCAGCCCATCGCCAGACAATTTGTAGTAATGTACCTTTTCCTTTTGATACCTTTTGATGTGTTCGCCACTCTTCTAGCAGCACCAAGGAGCGCGACGCCCCTCGTTATGGGTGGTGATTTACAGTAAACCCTCGCCATCTCGGACTAATTGGGTGGAGACCCTGTCCGGAGTCCGGCTTGTGTCCGACCTAACAGAGGATAAAATCCAACCTAACCAGTGTATGTCCGAGGCAACAATGAACCCGGAGACTACGGAAAAAATCCGACCTCAAGAGAGAAGTCCGCATCAACCTAGAAAACGAAGACTACCCTATTCGAACCCTATAATCTGTAATAGAAAACACAGTACTGTACAATTGGGGGTATTAAGTGTTGTCATAGATTCCAGTGGTTTTCGCTCAAAAAGTGTTATTGGTATCTTTATAGTTACTGGGAAAAGAGCTTATCCCTCAAAGTATTAGTCAGTGTCCGAAACTTTGTGAAATATCTGACAACACTTATTAACCTCGACTGTACATGTATTTTAGTTTTACAATATGTATTGTACAGTACATTACACTCACCCCTTCATTGAAAACAGGTCCATTCTTCACATTATTCACGTTGCTCTTGTCTGTAGTCTTGAAGTCCCCCCTCCCCTCTCCCTCCTCCCCAATACTGCATTTATTACTGCAGCATCCACTTTTCACCCCCCACCTCCACCTCACTGTCCAGGTCCTTCAACATCTGAAGCTTAGTTTCGAGTGATATAGAGGTCACCTTACGCTTAGGCTTATCCTTGTGAGGCATGGCGAACTTAATAAATGCACGCGTCTATGTGTAACACAACAGAGCTTGGCGCGGACTGACGCTCCTAGCTCCGACGCTTGGGCCCCGGATGTAAAAATGGCGTCGGACGTCCCTTCTGTTTGTCGGATATTCACCCTTATTGTCCGGTGACGGGAGCGCGTCATCCGTCTGTCGGACACCTTTACGACACATTTCGGAAATATACGAGATATCAGACGACGTATATTGGACGATTATGACGGACATTTGCCCTTATTTTCCGAATACTTATATAAAGTCCGACAACGTCGGAACGATGATGGAAATGTCCGGCAACCGGAGATACGGATCCGAGAGGCCGTTGCCAATCCGGCTAGTTCGGGTTTCCGACATTTAGAAGTCCGAGATGGCGAGGGGTTACTGTACTTGCAGATTCTTGAACCGGCTAAGCCCTGCATAGGCAGAGTATTTAAAAAAAAAAATGTAAAAGTGAAACAATGTGCCTTCTATAGGGAGTTCATTATAAATATAGATACTGATAATTACGGAGCAGTCATCTATAGGGTGATTGGTCATTGGCAATTAACCCACTGAGCACCAGGCAATATAATATAAATGTACACTCCAGGACTGGCCAGCAGGTTGTCAAAAAAAAAATTGTTTCCCAGAAAACACCAGGAATGGGTTAGAAATTAAGGGAAAAAAAAAAAAAACGATCCCCCAGGTCATTAACCTAAGAAGTGCACATGGGGGGTATGAGACACCACACTCCTGTGCTGACGTATTTGAGCTGTTCCCATCACTAACATCATTATTTTACCATAAATAGCATTAACACTTATCCATATGCGCCTATTATAGGTTGATTATAAAGGTATTAACCTGTTACAACAATAAAACAAGTGGAAACAGTGTTTGGATGGTCAAAATCGGCGATACAGGCCGGGAGTTACATAATGTATGGCTGAGGCAACCTCCCTGCCCTCCTCCCCTCCCCTTGTCTGGAGAGACACTGTTACACAATAGTCTCTCTCGCTCTTTCCCACGCTTGGTAACAGTGATGACAACGCCCTGCTACCAACTCGCTAATGTTAGCACAAAAATAGACCACAGAATAAGGGAATAACAGGGAAAATAGGTGATAACTGAAGGAGGGGAGGTGGAAGAGTGATATTTGGCATGGCCCAGGGGCAAAAAAAAAAAAAAAAAAATGGGTGTTTTAAATGGATTTTTGTTTTCCCTTACTCCTCTTAAGAGTCTTCCCGCAGTCCGCCGGGGAAACTCTTAGAGTCTCCCCGCAGTTCCCGGGTTAAGGGGTCTTACGGGGCGCCCGAAAGTCGGAATTAACATAAGGAAATGGGTAGGCTAGACAAAAACAAGCCATAACATGTTTTTGCGTGCTCACGTGCACGCGGCTGGACTTGAGGGTTTTTAACCATCTGCATTGTTGCGTGGGATACTTACGCAGTTCCCATACAAATCTGAGCCCTCTAAGTGCCATAGGACCGGAGTAATTAACCGCGACGCACCCTATGCGACTCTGGGGTTTAGCATTACATACATTGCCGACGCATAAGGTGCGTTTCTGGTACTTGAGGGGTTAAGCTTGAAAAGGAAATAAAATAAGGTTTCTGTGGGATACCATCACATATACATTGCAAGCAGGGTAAGGGCCTAACCCGTCGGCGTGAACTACAAATAAAATAACCAGAAAAGTACACATACCTTAGGAAGAAAGGGTAGAATGTAGAGTTCGGGCGTACCGCCAGCCTTGTTTACACTACGCGTAGTGGCCTTTGCCATCATGTTCCTGTCTATTTTGACTGCCTTTGGATACAATAATATATTGAGGGGGGGCTTTGCCCCCCTCACCCCCCCTATGACATATTGTCATCATCATATATATTGCCAGCAGGGGGCAAAGTACCGAAAGAATCGCTGTCAAAATAGACGCAATCTTAACCATGGCGATCGATAAATGTAAACATGACGGCGGGGGAGGCGTCGGACCTTTGTAATTATGTTCCCGTCTATTTTGAATGCCATTGGATACAATAATATGTTGAAGGGGGGCTCACCCCCCCCCCCCCATGACATATTGTCATCATCATATATATTGCCAGCAGGGGGCAAATCGCCGTCAAAATAGACGCGAAGTTAACCGCGGCGATCGCCCTATGTAAACATGACGATTGTACGCCCGGAATCTACATCCATCCCGAAAGAAGTGCTAGGGTCATTAACCCCTCCAATCCCAGAGACGACTATAGTCGTCAGTAGATAAGTAACTCCCCAGTCCCAGCGACGGATATAGTCGTCAGTAATGTACTTTCCTTGTAACTGCCTGTACAAGGCTGTACCAGTTACCACGACCGTGTGAGCACTGCTCCCGTTATGGCAACACTTCTCAGCAGCTTCTATAAGACCCACTGAAGGGTGACAGAGCCAGTCTTGCCTCATCTCTGGAGGTGGAAAGGTGGTCTCTCCTGTCATTTCGGCCACATTGCTTGGGACTGCTGGGGACTTTTATTACTGTATCCTACGGTACAGTACGGGTTAACAGCTTTGTCGTCAGAGTGCTGAATGGAAGCGACAAGCGGCAACAAATCTGACGAGGGGGCTGGTTGGATTGAGGCTGGTAGAGGATGGCATTTTCCAGTTTGAAGTTCTGGAGATGTTTAACCCTTAACTGTCGGCGCGCAACTTATGTCGTGTGAAACAAATTTCGACTATGTGGCGGTTCACAACTTATGTCGTTCGCCATTTTCACCACGTAATGTTGCTGAGAGAGAGAGCTGAGCGGTGTGAGGAGCGTAGCAACACTATGACCGCTCTCCACGACCACCGTGGACATACTGAACTGTATTCTACTTTCTCACTCGCTACACAGGGAATTATGTAGGGAAATTACCTAATTACAGGGTTTTTGCACTCGTGTTGCACGATCGTTGCAAGAGAACCAGTGGTCATACAAGGATGGTTCGGGTGTCATTGGAAAGCTCTGTTTACGCTCTTTCAGGGATAGATACTCGTTTTACGCTCAGGGTCCTATTTAGGCATGAAAATTATAACGTAAACAACCCTATTTAGGGTAAAAAAAAACCCGCTGGGCGCTACGATCAAATAGACCGCCTAGCCCGCTAAATAAGGGTTAAAGAATAATTAGCGTCCCAAGTACTGTACTGGCGGAGATATTGCGTTTGCATTCCGGTGCGCCTCTCATATTCTTAGACGTCTATCCGCAGCCTTTCAATGCCTTGTGTCAAATTGTGTGTGAATCTCTTATTTTCTGGATCCACAAAATGTAGGCTGTGGTTAACTGCCCAATATTTGTATCCTTCTTCATCTGTGGTAGTATGATATTGGCTAAATGGAACCGTACTGGCCGAGCCATCTAGATAGAGTGTTTAAAAATAGGTAGGTGACAACTGATCCACCACAACTGATCCACCACACAACTGATCCACCACACAACTGATCCACCACACAACTGATCCACCACACAACTGATCCATCGCAACTGATCCACCACACAACTGATCCACCACACAACTGATCCACCACACAACTGATCCACCACACAACTGATCCATCACAACTGATCCATCCCACAACTGATCCATCCCACAACTGATCCATCACAAAACTGATCCACCACAACTGATGCATTACTCAACTGATGCATCACACAACTGATCCATCACACAACTGATCCATCACAACTGATCCATCACACAACTGATCTATCACACAACTGATCCATCACACTACTGATCCATAACACAACTGATCCACCACACAACTGATGCATCACACAACTGATTCACCACACAACTGATTCACCACACAACTGATTCACCACACAACTGGTTCACTACACAACTGGTTCACTACACAACTGATGCACCACACAACTGATGAACCACACAACTGATGCACCACACAACTGATGCACCACACAACTGATTCACTACACAACTGATGCATCACACAATTGATGCACCACACAATTGATGCACCAC
Source organism: Paralithodes platypus (assembly GCA_032716605.1). Classification (NCBI taxonomy): domain Eukaryota; kingdom Metazoa; phylum Arthropoda; class Malacostraca; order Decapoda; family Lithodidae; genus Paralithodes; species Paralithodes platypus. The sequence continues at coordinate 41,379,528 of CM064578.1, read as the reverse complement.
ACAACTGATTCACTACACCACTGATCCATTACACCACTGATGCACCACACAACTGATCCACCACACAAATAATCCATCAGAGTTTAAGATTTGCTTATTGACATTTAGGGTGCTGAGGTTTGGTCAGCCTAAGTATTTGTTGGATCTTCTATTTCTAACACATAATGAGTCAAACGTGAATTTGCGTAGTGGTGATGACCCATATCGCCTTTATGAGCCCAGAGCCATTGGGGAACGTGCTTTTGCTGCTAGATCCTTTTCTTATGTTGCCCCATGTCTATTCAATCGACTTCCAGTGTCACTTAAGCAGTTGAATTGTGTTGATGCTTTTAAGAAACGACTGAAGTCGCACCTATTTCTGAGGGCTTATGATACTGGGGAGCATAGAGTTACTGATGACTATAAACATTTTTTTTTTTTTTTTTTTTTTTTTTTTTTTTTTTAAATGGAAAAAATTAGAAGATAATATGAGCGCTCGTGAATCCACTTGGAAAATTGGCACTCGAACAAATAAAATACCAGCATATTATAATTATTATTATTATTATCACACTACTGATCCACCATACAATTGATCAACCACACAACTGATTCAACACAGCAGATAAGCCTAGTTTATGCATGTCAGCCATTTTCCTCTGTCAAAACACCTAACTGCACCGGTACTGTAACTTTTTATAAAAATATACTGTATACTGAAATATAACGTCATATCATTATTGTATCAAAATCTATACTGAAATATAATGTCATATCATTATTATTGCAAATAGTCTGAACTGCACAGAAGATGTATGACATCTTTGTGACACTGCATCCTGTCTTCCTCCGACAAAAGTTGGTGCTTCCTACATTATGCTGGCTATAATTGGATTTTACGAAGTAGGACATCTGACCAAAGTGTAATTATAATGCACAATATGCGATGTCAGGGAATAACCGGTAAGCTTAGTTTGTATATGACTTCATTACCTTGCTTCCAAACTTTGAGGACCTAAACTGAAGCATCAAATTATGCCACATTTCAAGTACTGTACCGGTAAGTTTATTCATCAATAAAGTTTCACAGGGGTCAGTGTTAGGTTCCCATTTGTTTCTTATCCTCTTGGGAGACCGGGGTGATGAGAAATGCTTCTCTGTACAGGTATCATATTTTCCTTCACCAATGAATCGTATGTAAGAAAAAGGATTAGGATGAAGTAGGAAAGTTATGGAAGGATCTATCCGAAACATGCAAGCATGCAGATTTTAACGTCGTGCACTACTCCCTTGATTGACAGGGCTACGATGTGCCCTTGTTACAGGGACTTTAATGGACATTTGCCATGCAAGTGTGCGAGAAAATATAGTATGGAATTCACTGTCCAGATAATCATGCAGCTTCTGTGCGTCATGAAGGAAGATGTTCCCGAATCCACTTCATTACACAATAGTGATAGAAACAAAAAGCCATCATAACTCATGAAGTACCCAGAAGTAGCGGTCTGCCTAAGCATTAAATAGTTTAGATATTTTCTCGCACCATATAACACCCACCCTGAAGGCAGCCATAAGATTGCCTTCCAGTACCAATACTGTTAAACCAATTACCATGTAGAAGGTGCACAGCAAGAACTACATATCCAAAACACTCCTTAAGCCCGGCATAGTTAAAACATTTGGCTCAATTATTTAACTTATTGCTAAAAAACATAAGGAGCATTACTTGTTACAGTGTACAGTAGATGATATAAAGCCCACCTGGACAATATCTTGGTAGGGGTGCTGGACATATCACCTCTTCCAGAATACATGGCATGTGACAAACACAGTCTAATTCAATCCTGGACGAATTGGATTTACTACTCAGGGATAGGTAGGTTCAGATGGACTGGTGGAGCATCACGGCTCTTAGGCATTGCCCTCTAAACTTCTACAGTACAGTACAAGTATATACTGTATACCAAACCTAACATAGCTTAAGGCCCGGTGCACATTGAGGCGCAGGTGACGCAGAATAGAACAGGGCTGAAATTTGATGATAGTTATTTCAAATTGGAGTTCTCTGCCTGTATGTGCATCGGGATGCAGGGCATCTAATTAGATTTCTGCCCTGCTCTATGCTGTGTTGCATAGGACTCAATGTGCGTCGGGCCTAACTAATCTAATCTAACATAACTTACCCAACCTAACGTTACTTGCCTAACCTAGTATTCCATACCTATCTCAAACTAACATGGCTAAGCTAACTTAGAATGAATGCATTAATCTTAACCTGCTGTTTGGCCAGTGCCAAACTTTATTTTATTTATTTTTTTAAATTCAGAAACCACGGTTAACAGTCAAATTAGTACTCACTATGCCCATTTTATATAATGTTTGGCCATTTAAACATGTATTTTGGGGCACACTGTAGACTTCTGACAGCTATTATATTATTGTGGAGTAACTTTGCTCCCCTGGAACTGATATACGCAGATGACCTAGTACTTATCGCAGATAATGCGCAGGATGCTGAGGCTAAGTTCAGAAGATGGGGAAAGGGTATGGCAAGTAAAACCAAGGTTTTGCACTGTAGATTGGAGCTTGGAAATGTAGAAAAAATTGTATACGTGTTCCCATGTGCAGTATGCAGAAAAGGGGTGGGCGTGTACTTAATTCAGTTTAGCGTCTGCTGTTGCTGGGTACATCATGGGAAGGAGCGCTGTACTAGAATATAGGGCACTCTGTCGAGGAAGAAGTCAGAAGTTGAGAAATTTGTATGTACTGTACCGTACAGTTTAGTATGCAAAGGTGAGCTCTTGTTGAATGACCGGTTCGAGCGTGTTAACTTTGGCAATGAGGCACTGGAGATGGTGGACAAGTTTTGCTACTTTGGAGATATATATATACAATCTCTGCCGGTGGTGGAGCTGCTGCCGCCACTATCGCCAGAATTATATTCTTGCTGGGGAAAGTTCAGAGAACTGCTGCCATTACTAACCATGAGAAGACTCCCTCTCCCCTTGAAGGAAAAGGTGTACACTTCATGTGTTAGTAAGGGCAATAACATACTTCAGAAACGGGGCCTGTTAAAGCAGATGATATCAACAGAATAGAATGTAACAAGATGAGAATGGTGAGATGGATGTGTGGGGCCAAACTGCAAGATAGGACATCTAGTGAAGAGCTGAGGAGACGGTTAGGTATCAAGACTATCAGTGATGAGATGCTTACTAGCAGTCTTGGATGGTTTGGACATGTGGAGAGGATTGATGAACTAAGTTGGGTGAAAAGATGCAAGTCTGTGAACTTGGAAGGAACTGCACCAAGGGGCAGACAAAGAAAGACTTGGGATCAGACCTTACGGTTTGATCTTGAATTAAACAGCCTGACAAGTGAGGCAGCTCTTAACAGGACTGCCTGGAGCACCGCCATTAGGACGTGAGACAGGAACCGCACTTCGTGTGGAGATCTCGGTCTTTAAATTTATGTATATATGTATGTTTGTACAGTAGTATTTGGCAATAATTAATATACGATCTGAAAAGTGTTTTAAGTTTTATGAGCTATTGCTTAATGCAGTCGTCTTCCTACCTCGTAATCAATGTTTACTAACTCCAGCAGCAGCAGCCTCCACGAACCAAGACCACCCACTAAACTACAATGCAACACACCCACAGACACCAAGAAATATCAAAACAACACCCAGCACACGGTATCACACACACTTATTGTCCTCTCTCCCTCCCTGCCCACCCCGAACCAACTTCCAGAAGCACATCCATACTCATATCTCTCGCCGATCCATCCACTCACTCACAGACAACACGCAGCTGCATGCACGACCTCCCGAAATCCATCCTTCCAAATCCTCCCTTCCTCGCGAGGACAGAGTCCACCTGGCCAGGCTGAGATGCGGACACCATCCAGCTCTCCTGAGCTATCAGAAGAGACTGGATGACTCCGTTGTCGACGCCTGCCCGGGATGTAACACAGCACCCCATACCATTAAACACATCATAGAAGACTGCATTTCACACAACCACCTACGCCAACAACACAATCTGCACTCAATGAGAGCTCTGTGGGAAAGCCCGATCGTGGCCATGGCCTTCCTCAGGGACTCGGGGCTGTTCGGCCAGGCAGCTTAGGGAACAACAACAACAACTAACTCCAGTGTTGTCATTTACAATTTCATGACCATGCCTGTATAAGCTTTAGTTGTAATATTAAAACAGAGAGGGATAATAGAAGCAATACAAAAATATACATGTATGATAGAACAGATTATGAGCTGCTGAGACGGTGTTTGGACATTGACGGGGGGGAATACTTGAACGGTGAAGACGCTGAAGGAATGTGGAGGAAAATTAGAGTTAAACTGGAGAATGCTGTATCCAAAAGTGTACCAGTAAGGGAATATAAGGCTAAAACAAAATTGAGGAAAAGAACTAATCCAGAATTGCCAATGAAAAGAAAGCTTTGGACATTGATTAGAAGAAAGAAACTATTGTGGGAAAGACTAAAATTGTTAAAAAAGAACAGGGGGTCTAGTATAGAAGCTAAAGAAGTGGATCTGGAACGCAGACAAATAAACAATACAATAGGGTGGGAGACAAGGAAGGGGGTGAAGGAGAGGGAGAGAGAGATTGCTAGAAATGTGAAGGATAATCCAAAAATATTCTGGAAGTATATTCAGGAAAAGTTAACAAGAAGAGTAGGCATCCCAGAACTGATAGGAGACTTGGATGATGGGAATAGAGCAGAAACTGATAAGGAGAAAGCAGAGGTGCTGGGGAAATACTTTGGGAAGGTACTAACAGTGGAGTCGGTTGATGCAGTGCCTACTATTCCCATCAAACGGGCACCAGCACTAGAACTAATAAGAGTTTTCCCATGCTAGAATAAGGAGGGCTATAGAAAAAATGAACAGAAGTAAGTCTCCGGGACCGGATGGGATACATCCAAGAATCATAAAGGAAGGAGGTGAGATGTTAGTAGAGCCATTAACATTTTTATTTGAGGTATCTTTTAATACAGGACAAATCCCGACTGACTGGAGAGAGGCGAACATAACAGCTATATTTAAGAAGGGAAACAGAAATGACCCAGGAAATTATAGACCAGTCAGATTGACAAGTGTTGTGTGTAAACTAATGGAAACGGTAATTAGAGAAGGAATAATGGAGCATATGAAATCAAACCAACTTTTCAGTGGGAGACAGTTCGGATTCTTGCCGGGGAGGTCGACCGTACTACAGCTAATTAAGGTGGTAGATGATTGTATGCAAACTCTGGAGGATGGTGATGTAAAAGACGTGGTATATTGCGATTTTATGAAGGTCTTCGATGAGGTCCCACATAAAAGGTTAATAGAGAAAGTTAGAAGCTATAGTATAGGGGAGAAATGAGTGAAATGGATAGAAGCCTTCCTGAAAGATCGGAGACAGAGGGTACTGGTGAATGGAATAGGCTCGGGGTGGAGGGAAATTACAAGTTTGGTATCTCAGGGATCTGTGTTGGGACCACTACTGTTAGTTATATTTATTAACGACTTACCTGAAGTTATAACCAATGGAAGTGAAATATACCTGTATGTGGATGACACTAAGCTGTATAGAAGAGTGAGGAGTAAGGAAGATGTGGGTTTGCTTCAAGGAGATGTGGAGGGCATGAAGGGATGGTCTGAACATTGGTTAATGCCTTTTCATCCAAAAAAATGCAAGTACTGTACATGCGGATTGGGACTAGCAAGATAGACAAGGTAGGATACAGCATGTATGAAGCGATGGAGGAAGTGAATGCAGAAAAGGATATAGGAGTAGTAATAGACAATAAGTTAAATTTCTCAGAACATTTAGCGGAAAAGTTAACAAAGCCAATAGAATTGTAGGGCTGATAAGGAGGACATTTGTGTCACTTGACGAAGAAATCTTCAGGAATCTCTATACAGCGCTGGTTAGGCCGCACCTGGAATATGCGAACCAGGTGTGGGCTCCATATATGGTAAAGGATATCGAAGCAGTTGAGAAAGTGCAGAGGAGAGCCAGCAAGCTAGTACCAACGTTGAAGAAAGCGGGCTATGAGCAGAGGTTGAGGACACTGGGACTTCCAACACTGGCATATAGGAGAAAGAGGGGATATGATAGATACTTTTAAGATAGTGTCAGGAAAGTATGATGAGGATGTGTGTGAAGGTATCTTCTTGATGCGGGAGGGAACAAGAACGAGAGGACACTCTTAAGAAAATTTACAAAGAAAGAAATAGGCTTGAAAAGGCAAAGAACTCATTTTGTGATAGAGTGGTAAATGAGTGGAACGCGCTGCCCCAGTATGTAGTCGATTCCGAATCAATAAGGAAGTTTGAAAGTAATTTTGATAAAGCATGGGGAAGACAAGATTTGAAGTTTGATTATAAAGCAAAAATACAGAATAGTAAAAATGTTGCGTCTGCTGCCGCCGCCGCCAACACAGTGAACGATCGCATTAGTGCAAGCACTGGCACTGAGCTGGATACACAGACCTAGTTTGCCTTTTTCCAGAGGATCTACTGTAAGAAACTGTAAGAAATAATACCCCTAGAGTGTATCTTTAAGACACTGATAAATTGGTATTATATTAGCATATTTCATCTAGTAGCTATATACAGTACTGTACTTTGAAACCTGGGTATGTAGTAACTGCAAAAATTTCCCCTTTGACTCTTATTTTTATATAGTCCAAAATATTGAGATGAGAACCACTAGAATGGCAACACTGACCAAGCTAATTTTGCGTTTCGTATTCTTTGCAAGGCTTACGAAAAATACATGGGCAGTTGGCTCAATTTGTATTGCCAGTACAGTACAGTCCATCCTCCTACAACACGAGTTTAGGGGCGGCACTGCGCCTCGTGTTGTAGGTATTTCGCGTTGTAGGAGTAACTCTTTAAATGGAGATAAGGATGTTGTTTTTGGAGGAAAGAAGATAACATTGCATTGAGGGTGGAGATTTTGCAGGTAGGCAGGATGGCAGGGGGCATTATCCATTAGCAAAATCATCTTAAAATCCAGAGCGCATCGACGTCATCGCACTGTAGGGGGGGGGGTTGCGCAGTAAGAGGAGGCGCCGGATTTGAAGCACTCGGCAAGGCCATTTCGCGTTATATGTTTTCGGCTCGGGTTATAAGAGGTTTAGGTAATTCGGGACCCCCCCTTCGTGTTGAAGGAGGATCGCGTTGTAGGAGCTCGTGTTATAGGAGGATGGACTGTATTGGGCAACTGAATGCAGTCTCGGACCCTGGTAAACTAAATTCAATACCACCTTGTACTCTATTTGTATTAGCTTATTATAATTTTACAACTAATTATTTTTTTCTCTATTTCAGGGCATGATGAATCAAGATCAATTTCTGCTAAAGTGGAACAACCACCAAAATAATTTTGTTGAGGTCTTCAGCTATCTACGTACACAAGTATGTTCTAGTCTTTATTAACAATGCATGATAATATTATCCTAATGATTTTTAAAGACACTCCATATCTTTGATATTATACAGTAATGTTTCATATTTTTCATACAGTATACAGCAGGGGTGGCCAACATTTTGACTGATGTGATCTACTTCTTCCACAGTTAGCCTTATGCTATCTACTCGACTCATATGTACCCAAAATACCTCCATCCTATTGGCTAATAAGCCTAATATATGAATATAGAGGAAAAATTATGCACATATTTTTCAACCATTATCATCAATATATTTAAAGGACAAATCATACACTTACATTAGGCTTACTAATGAGATGATTGACATTGCAGATTGTCAGCCAGCTTGTAGTTAGGAGTGTAGGTGGAGACTGCTAGCCTTAAGCAAGCATCCAAGTGGTCATCTGTCATTGTTGATCGGTGTTTGGATGTTATGTGTTTCATGTGTGAAAATGTCGATTCACACAGGTAAATTGATCCAAAAAAAGTTGTTAGGTACATGGCACATTTTCTCACATTGGGGTATTTTTCTTCAACAAGAAGGTTCCAGAAACTTCCTCCTGTTGCCATTGATTTTATCTGAATATAATTTTGAAGTTTCAGAAGCTCATTTTCTACTTCAGATACATCCATGTGAAATTGTGATGCCATTGTAGATGCAATTACTTCAATATTTGAGTCTTTACCAAATAGGAAAACACATATGTGTTGCAACAGGTTCTATTGCTGCTATGTCTTGAAACCGTCTGTCAAAATCTGAAGCAACGTTTGTCATTTGATCAATATATCGAGCACTGTCAAACAGGTCACAGTCTTTTCCTTGCTTTTCTAGTTCAGACACCATATTTCTGAAGTTTCGTAGCTGATGTTGCTGCAACTGTGAAGACACCAGCTTTAGTTTCTGCTTGAAAGCTGTCATTGCACTAATCATGTCAACTATAGATTTGTCTTTCCCTTGCAGATCTAAGTTTGGTACATTTAGCATAGCAGTAAAGTCAACCAAAAAAGCTAAATCTAGCAGCCACACTTCGTTTTCCAACTGAATGCGATCAGAAGGTTGGTCTTTTGAGGCCAAAAACACTTTTATTTCTGGCAGCAGATCTCTAAATCTCTGAAGAAATTTACCTCTACTTAAGGGGAGATTTCCACTTGAGGGATTTTTTTCTTGACTCCTTTCTCCCTCATTGTTTTTCTAATTTTAAGACGTTTGCCCCATTATTTTGACGATTTTAAGAACTTTCAACCCATTTCTGTCAATTTTAAGACCTTTCGTGCCATTTAGGTGTCAATTTTATCCTGGCGAGCGATAGCGAGCCTGTAATTTAAGAGGAACCGGCCTTCAGCCGGTACATTTTTCTACCGAAAAATGTACAAATTTATCTTGAAAGGGGCTCAAGGAGGTGTAATCTTAAGCTTGAAGGATATCTAGGGACAAAACTAAAAACCTCCCCTTAACCACCTGACATTATTATGTAACAAAAGGTCACAGTGCTCAGCTTCATGCATTTCTAGTTGAGATCGAAACAACCGTCTCTGAAGACTTCTGGCTCGAACTGAATTCACAACTTTGAATGAAATACCCATGACTTCTTTCATTAAAATGTAAAACTTGCAAACTAAACAAACCAAAATTGGGACAAGGACAATATAAAGTCAAATTAAATTATCAAAATCGCTATGTGGAAACAACGCTTACTAAAATGAAAATTATTAAATAAAAGAACACAATCATCAATGTTCAATATTTTACCACAAAGTACTTGATGAATAATACAATGATAACTAAAACAATCAGGAAACCTATCATCACTCTTGCATAGAGCAACGAACCCACTGATTCGGCCAGTCATTGCAGGTGCTCCATCAGTTGTTATTGATACGAGCTTACTAACAGGCATTTGTGTACGTTGAACATAATCACTGAAAGTCTTAAATACACCTTCACCCCTAGTTGTTTCTTTTAATGGTAGGATTTTCAGCAGTTCCTCTTTGGTTCTCATGTCTTTAACCCTTGTCTAGCGGGGTGTTTTGGGCTCATTTGGGCATATTCAGGCCCTCCTGCATGATAAATCAAGCATCTTTATGAAAAATAAAAATATTTAGCAAAAAACTAGGCACTAAAAGCTTCAAAATGAGATCAGAACGAGCTACGTAGCACTCGTGGTTCTCTTGCAGTGGCGCCACGAACATGGAAGTTTAGCATATATCGGTATATTTTTCCCAGCTATGCTCACTACTGGCTACACTGCCGGCCTCTCGAGAACACAGGGAACATGAGTTAATGGGCGGCAGTAAGCCCTGGGAGTCGGCTGTCTGGCCCGCTATGCTCCCAGCTATTTGCACTCTATTTTAACCCTTTAAAAGCCTTAATAATGCTCCTAACTTGCTGCAAATTGGTGCACGACTTAAGTCGAGCGCCACCAATAAGGGGTTAAACACCATTCTAATGAAAATGCATAGCTGTGCTGTATCAACCACATCAGTAGACTCATCAAATTGTAATGAAAAGTACACACGCTCACATATGTCTTTATCAAGCTGTTCACTAAGCTCCTCAGCCATATTTTCACAGCGCCTCATAACAGTGTTTCTAGATAACTGAAGATCCTTAATAGAAGACAGTATTTCAGATTTATTTTTGTTATTTTCAAAAAGTGATTCTGCTGCTTCTAAAAACGCCTCTTTGAATATTTCTCCATCTTGAAATGTTTTTTTATGCTTTGCAATCACCCTACTCACCCTGAAGGATGCAATGGTTGCTACCCTTGATTTTGATCTGGCGCCGGTAAATAGATTTTGTTTTGCAGTCAGCTGTGATTTCATTTCATGAACTTTCCTCGTTCTTAACTAACTTTTTGGTGGGAAGTCAGTATCATACTTCTTGTGACAGCTTTTGAAATGTCTTTCCTTTCTTGGCTAGAGCCGGAGACGCTTGACAGATCAGAAATACGCAGTTCGTATTTTTCATGGTAAAAAAATAATCTTCCTCCCATTTATTGTGAAAATGGTATGTTTTGGCCTTTTTAGTACTTGGTCCAGCACTCATTTTTCATTCAAGTGATTGCTTATTGCCTGTACTGAAAAACAAAATAAAAAAAAGAACATGAATACGAGTAGTATTTTTCCATATTTCATACGTAAATACGAGAACAGACTCTCAACCCTTTCAGTACTGTCAAGTTTAACTAATTCTGGGTAATATCAATCAATGTATTTTCTAATACCAGAGATACTCCTCACACTTCCGAATACAGCAGATGACTGGACCAGCCCGAGCAGAGTCTAAACTCGAAAGTACAGTTGGCAGATAGGATTGCCGGTATCTCTAATTTGGAAAATACAGTACTCAACATTGTCTCAACTATCAGTGCCTAGTTAATTAATAGACCCGTTTTCCCATATTCTTAAACAATTAACACAGTCTTAAAAACATATACAGTACTAGTTTATTTTTAGCTTATTACTGGCGAATTTTTTTTGATTAATTTCCTGGCAAGGATCTATCCGGCACCTCTGTCCTGACGGACCTAAATGTTTCCTGTCAGGTTCATCAGAGACGGAGGGGCGCCGCACATTATATAACTATGTATGGGTCTGATGTTTTCATGAGAAACTATTCCTAGAATCCTAGATTATCCCATTAACATTATTTAATTAATCTGAAAATATTATGCCAATAATTATGATTTAAGTTGAACATTATTTTTGGTGTCACCTTATGTATGATAAATCATTTAATTTTACTAAGGCTGTTGATTCATGTGATCGACTTGGGAAGAGTTCGCCGATCGCGATCGACTGGTTGGCCACCTCTGGTATACAGTATGTGAATACAAGAACATTTTATTTAGTGAAGCAGAAGATAAAATATGTAAAGAGAAAAGTCAATTGAAAATGGTATTTGAACAGTTTTAGAATGCAGTTGAGAGCTGTAAAGGAAGCTGAAAATGGCATTTGAACAGTTTTAGAATGCAGTTGAGAGCTGTAAAGGAAGCTGAAAATGGCATTTGAACAGTTTTAGAATGCAGTTGAGAGCTGTAAAGGAAGCTGAAAATGGCATTTGAACAGTTTTAGAATGCAGTTGAGAGCTGTAAAGGAAGCTGAAAATGGCATTTGAACAGTTTTAGAATGCAGTTGAGAGCTGTAAAGGAAGCTTAAGGGAGGAAGACTAAGGATGTGTCAGGTGGTAAACTGATGATATAGTCTAGCACTTTATATGAATCAAAAATTGTTTTTTAATATATGTTTACATAATTATCTTCTTCTTTTCAGGATGCTTTTGTTGATGTCACGCTGGCGTGTGATGGGAAGTCATTCTCGGCACACAGAGTTGTCCTCTCTGCGTGTTCTCCATATTTCCAGGTACTATATGTTCAGAAGAGGTAAAAATAGCTGTGGAAGACAAGAAGAAAGCGTTTAGAGAGTGGTTGGGTAGTAGAGGGAAGGAAGATTTGGAGAGACAAAAACGAGCGAGGTACGTGGAGAAAAAGGGAGTGGTGAAGGGAGTAGTGAAGGAAAGTAAGAGAAGAGTAGATGAGGAATTTGGAAGGAATCTGGGTGTAAAATGGAGGGAGTGTAAGAAACTGTTCTGGAAAGAAGTCAAGAAAGTTAGGGAAGGTAGCAAGGGAAACAGTAAGGGGTGAAAGATAAGAATGGGAGAGTGCTAGCCGAAAAGCAAGAGAGTCGAAAGATGGAGGGAGTACTTCAACGAATTGCTAAATGTAAGGAATGAAGCGCCAGCAAACATAGTTGGATGGGGTATGGGAAGGAGAAGAAGAGAAGTAGTGGAGGAGGAGGTGGGGATCAGGAGGTCAGAAGTGTATGAAGCCATGAAAAGAGTGAAGTTGGGGAAAGCACCACAAATAGATGGAGTGTGTGAGGAAATGCTGAGGTATGGTGGTGAGATAGTGATTGAATGGGTATGGAAAATGTGCAAACTAGCATGGGAGAAGGGGAGTGCACCTGATGACTGGAAGACAGGCATAATAGTCCCCCTATATAATGGTAAAGGGGAAGGAGGAGTGTGTGGTAACCACCGAGGAATATATCTTCTAAGCGTAGTAGGGAAGGTGTACAGTAGGGTAGTGATTGAGAGAGTGAGAGCGAGAACGGAGAAATGGATAGTTGAGGAGCAGGGCGGTTTTAGGAAGGGAAGAGGATGTGTAGATCAGATTTTTACCCTGAATTGTGTTGTGGAGAAATATCTGGAGAAGCAACAAAAGCTGTATGTTGCCTTTATGGACTTGGAGAAGGCCTATGACAGAGTGGATAGAGAAGATATGTGGAAAATACTTAGAATATACGGAGTAGATGGCAAGTTGCTAAAAGCAGTGAAGAGCATGTATGAGGGTGCAAAGGCGGCAGTGCATGTGGAGAATGAGCAGAGCGAGTTCTTTGACATGAATGTTGGGTTGAAACAGGGGTGTGTGATGTCCCTGTGGTTGTTAACTGTATATATGGATGGAGTCATGAGAGAAATACAAGGAAGAGCAGTGGATGTTGGTGTATCGCTGATAAGGGAGGGAAATTAGTGAAAGCTACCTGTACTGCTGTTTGCTGATGATACAGTTCTGATGAGCGATAATGAATGGGAGTTGCAGGGTCTGGTAAATATGCTGGAACAGTATGCGAAAAACGGAATCTGAAGGTAAATGCGGGGAAGAGAAGGTTATGGTCTTCGAAAGGGGTGAAGCCACAGAGTGTGGGGTAAAGTTGAACAATGAGGCTATGGAGATTATCAGCTCATTTAAGTATCTGGGCAGTGTGTTGAGTAAAGATGGGACTATGGATGAAGAAGTGCGGGAGAATGTGCAACGGGGGAAGAGGGTTGTAGGAACGCTGAAAGCAGTAACAAGAAATAGGGTGGTCAGTATGGAAGTGAAGAAGTCCTTGCATGACAGTGTGGTAATCCCAACACTGACTTACGGAAGCGAAGCATGGACGTTGGTGGAGAAACTCAGACCAAGAGTGAGAGGGGTGGAAATGAGTTACTTGAGAAGTGCGTGCGGAGGTACATGGACGGATAGGCAGACGAATGAGGAAGTACAGTACGAAGGAGGTGTGGTGTGGAGGTAGATGTGCTGGAAAGTGTGAAAAGGAACACCTTGAGATGGTTCGGCCATATGGAACGTATGGGAAGCGAGAGAATGACTAAGAGGGTGTACGAGAGCGAGGTGGAAGGACAGAGAGGGAGAGGTAAACCAAAAGAAAGGTGGAAGGATAGAGTTAGGAAATATATGGATGAAGGCGGTGCTGGCGGGGAGGGGCGTTGACTGACTGAGGACAGAGGTGCATGGGGGGGCGATTCGTTCGTGGCCACCCCTTCGGGGATCACGGCATCAGGCAATAGATAGATAGATAGATAGATAAATATGTTTACATATTACTGTATATAGAGTATGTGCAGAAAGGGAGACCTGTCGCCCTATTAACCCTTAAAGAGCAGCGCTCGACTTAAGTCGTGCACCAATTTGCAGCAAGTTAGGAGCATTATTAAGGCTTTTAAAGGGTTAAAATCGAGTGCAAATGGCCGGGAGCGCAGCAGGCCACACGTCCGACATCCAGGGCTTACCGCCACCCACTGACTCACGCTCCCTGTGTTCTCGAGAGGCCGGCAGTGTAGCCAGTAGTGAGCATAGCTGGGATAAATATACCGCTATACGCTAAACTCCCATGTTGGTGGCACCACTGCATGAGAACCACGAGTGCTACGTAGCTCGTTCTGGTCTCATTTTGAAGCTTTTAGCGCCTAGTTTTTTGCTGAATACATTTCTTTTCATGCAGATACTTGATTGATCATTCAGGAGGGCCTGAATATGCCCAAAATAGCCCAAAACGCCCCGCTAGACAAGGGTTAAAGGGGAAAAGAACTGGAGGTGTAAGTGGATTTGGCAGTACTGTACATACATACATAACATTTTAAAACTGAGTGCTCCGCACATACGTGCAGTTACAGTCTCTTGTCCTAATGGCGGCGTTCCAGGCAACCCTGTTAAGGGCTGCTTTACTTGTCAAGTTTTTGGATTTGAGATCAGCACTTATAGTCCGATCCCAGGTCTTCCTCGGTCCACCCCTTGGTGCAGCTCCCTCCACAATCACAGACCTGCATCTTTTCACCCAATTTTGTTCATCCATTCTCTTCATGTGCCCATACCATCCCAGTCTACTTGTACGCATCTCTTCGCTATACTCTTTTTACCTAAACGTCTCCACAGCTCTTCATTTGTTATTCTGTCTTGCAGTTTGGCCCCACACATCCATCTCACCATTCTAATCTAATTTTTTTTTTTTTTTTTTTTTTTACGTTCCATTCTGTTGACATACTCTACCTTAACGGCCTATGTTTCTGAAGCATACGTCATTGCACTTCTAACACATGAGGCATACACCTTTCCCTTCAGGGGGAGAGGCATTCTTTTCATGGTCAGAATTGGCAGCAGTTCTCTGAACTTCCCCTAGCCACATCTAATTCTAGCGACAGTGGTAGCCTCGGCCCCACCACCGGCAGAGATGGTATCTCCTAGGTAACAAAACTTGTCCACCAGCTCCAGTGACTCATTTCCAAATGTCACAGCCACAGGATCATCATTTAACACAAGCTCGCCCTTGCACACTACACACTCATATTTCTCGATTTCTGACTTATCCTTTGGCAGGGGTCCTTTTATTCTACTACAGCGCTTACTCCCATGGTGCACCCAACATCGACAGATGCTACACCGAATCGAGTTAGCGCCCACACACTGAACATGGGTATGCACCGCTCTTTTCCACATTGCCTCGTCTCAATCTACAATGCATAACCTTGATTTTGTTAATATTGACTCTTAAACCCTTGCTCGCCATGCCCTCTCTCCATCTTCTGAATTTGGCCTCGGCATCTTGCACATTGTCAGCTATTAGGACTAAATCGTCTGCATAAAACAGTTCCCACGGGAGTCCGGATCTAAAATCTCTAGACAGTGCCTCCAGGACCATAATAAAGAGGATGGGGCTTAACACTGAACCCTGATGAACTCCAACACGGACTGTAAACTCCTCACTCAGTACACCTTGCACCCCCACCGCAGTTCGCGAATCCTCATACATCCTCATTATCACACGCACCAGCCACTTTTCCACACCAAGTTTCCTCATAGCCCACTGCACAACATCTCTAGCGGTTGTACCACGTCCTGGCATAAAGCCAAACTGCATATCATCAATGGAGATGCTTTGCCTGATCAAACCCTCAAAGACTCTCTCACAGACCTTCATGATTTGGTCAAGCATTTTCAGGCCCCTATAATTACCTCTATCTAGCGCATCGCCTTTTCCTTTGTATATATTTACTACTACACTTTTGTGCCAATCCTCTGGGGATTTTCTCATCTTTAATAATTGTGTTTATCATCTCAGTGACTAAGATGACACCAGTCTCCCCTGAGGCTTTTATCATCTCAGCGACAATGTCAGAGCACCCTGGAGCTTTACCGTCCTTCAGTTTATTGATTGCGTCGCTCATTACAGCTGGTGCTATCAAAGGAGGGGGTCCAGATATTTTTTTTCGATACTAAACTGTTCCTTATCCCATTCAAACTCTACATTTAGCAATCGTTCATACATAGTGTGCCTTCCATGCTTCTCTGATTTCATCTTCTGCATACACAATCTTCCCATTATCGTTTCTAACACACTGTTATCATAGAGAAATATTCCTACATTTAGCCAGTGATACAAGTATGGCAGTTTTTTATGTATCACTCAGTCTTATAGACTTTAACGCTGTGAGACGTCATATGACACACATACTATTTCCGATTAAATTTTTGTGTTGATTTGTATGTGAAGGGGGAATGACTCAATGATTCAGCAGCACAGATGGTCTTGTTCCCTGATTAAATAGCACTGTATGAATATTCCCATATTCAAAATATGCTACAGGGGGAGAATGCCTAGTGAGTTCATTGCTCAATAGGTGGTGTTCTTAGAGTGAGGGTTCGAGTCTAGGAGGTGAGACATTGAAGCACTAGAGCGAGGCAGCTTCAGAGATGGGGCTGCTTCGAGCCGTGAGTGGGCAACTAAAGCGGGTATCACACAAGCACTAATCCGATCAACCAATTGACCAACCAACGTGCATCGGGGCGATCGACTTTGGTAGTAATTAGCACACGGCATCATACTATCGCCAACCAACTGCAGACTACACAGCGTTCTCTTAGCTTCAAACCTGCTTAAAACACGCAATACTGTTTTATGTAATTGTAATAACTATACATAATCATATCTAATAAATGGAATTATAGAGGAAATGTAAAATTTAAATGCTAAATATCACTTACGGGAGGTTAGTATTCGCTTGACAAAATGAAGGATTGCGCATCTACGGTTCCATATGTACTGCATTTTATAAGGTGTGTACATAATTCAATAGTCAAGGCCGCAGATAAGTAAACTAGTTTATTAGAATGACCACCTAACACTATTTACCAATCTGAATACATTGATAACTATGGCATTACAAAACAGAGTTCTCGGCGACGTAGACATGTTTTTTTTTTTTTTTTTTTTGAGAGGCTCGCATAGCCTACTCATGGAGTTTTAACTGATCGCGCAAAAACCCTGCCTAACTATATTATTTTATAATAATCCTTTTACTACTGGTCGATCAAGAGCGTATTATGGTTAATAGGTCTACCAGAGTGACTACATGAAAACACACATGCTGATAACTTAATTAAAGGTAGGGAATAATAATAATGCGATATTATTCACTCCCTTACATAGGGAATGCCAGGTTATAACATATCAATTAATGCCTTAGAACTATTATGTAATATATGGTACAGTGGTGCACCAACTTTCGCAACATCTCGATTCGCGGATCGCACTTTTGCAGCAGTCTCTAAATATTCCGCCGATTTGAATTTGGCGGTAAAAACTTGGAGTTTCGCGCCCTAGCTTCGAAATCTGGCCACTGCCAACCAGCGCCAGCAAACAGTTGACCTGTTCCCGCGCTTGGTTCGGTGTAGTTTACGTGCTGTGGTCAACCATATCGTGCCTTATCGTTGCTGTCCCGCCATATATGCTTTAATTATGGCATCTGCTGGTGCAAGTGGAATGGCCCAGGTGATGGTAATAATGGCGATCGAAGGCCTAAAGCAGGAGGAAAAGTGAAGACAAAGCGAGACTATCGGAAGGGGGTGACGAAGCGCAAGTACAGTATGATGATGAACTGATAACAAAATATTGGCAGAAATGGAGAAAGGTGCTCTTAACTCTGAAATCTTCCAAATGTTGAATGTGCCAGAGTCTACAGTTAGGAGCATGAGAAAGCAGCAGAATGAACTTAAAACCAATCTATCCCTAGCCAAGAAATATTTTGGAGCAGGTGTACAGGGTGGAAGTAAAGGTAGAAGAGTGAAAACTGTGAGTGATTAGGTTCAATTTTGATAGTAGCTGAACATTATTTCCTAAAGTGGTTAAATAGGAGGTCTCGGGAAGGTGTCAGTGTTACAGGTACGGAAATACAAGACCAGGCCCCCCTGTATTATGATGCTATTGCTAAGAAACGCAATATTGCATCGCCCCCCAAGTTTACTGCTTCACGAGGAAAAAATAATGGAGAATCTTCAGTCACTCATCTCCCTTCTTAGTGAAATTTTCAACAAACTAGTTCATGAAGGCCAACAGGCTTTGATAACTCGTTACCTGCAGCCGCCGAGACCCCAGCAGCCTAGGGAGGTAGAGGTTCCAGTCCAGGCTGAAGGTTCCTCTGAACAAGGCAACCGACCAGATCCCCAAGCCTTGGCAAACCTCATGCTCGATGATGATTTCTCGGGCTTTGTTGAGGAGCAGGCTTCAGGGGAAAACCAACACCGAATGGATGTGTAACGGCGTTGTGCGCAGATGAGTGGTGAGGAGAGAGGTGGTGGAGGCAGTGGTGGGGCCAACTAGCCCTACCCTATGCCTCGGATAACCCCTACTATCGAGCCCATCAAGCCCTTAACACTGTTGTCTATGGTTAGTTTTATTTGTGTTTCATTATATTTATCTATCATTTATATGCTCTACTATGTACTCTATATAATATGTATTTCATGATGGTTTGTTCAACTTGGGAGTGAGTTTTCGTACATGCCCGGTCCCTATTAAATTAATTCCTATTACCTCAATGCCCCAACTTTCGCTAATTGCACTTTCGGCGGTCCCTATTGGCTGCGAAAGTGGGTGCACCACTGTATATTGTAAATATATATAAGACATAGCTTAACAATTATTCGGTTCTGTCTACATAACAAATGCATATACAGTATGAACTATATAAGATGATGGTTACAGTGTGCATTCAGTGATGAAATGCTTGGTAGACTACTAATTGCACATTTTAATAGAATAACGCTATGCATATTCATCTTATTTAGAATAATTTGTACCCAATACTATAATTATATAATATCTATGTGGGTTTAGTTTCTTAATTTTTATTACATTAAATACAAACTAACCTAGAGAAACTTATCCCAGTTTATGGTAATCTAGCCTGTAACGTACAGTATATAATTACTATTACAACGTACACTATTTAAGTCCAACGAATGTATGTATAAAAATGAATGAACTAATATGACAGTATGTATAAAAATGAATGAACTAATATGACAGTATGTATAAAAATGAATGAACTAATAAAACACTGTCATAATTATGATACATTTAAATTAATCTGCTTGTATTTTGTAAAAGAAATGCAGCGAGTGAAGCCTAGAGAGGCTGCATGTAGTAGGCTATAGCCTAATGACAAGCAGTGCATTCTGTATGAAAACACTGTATCGGAAGTCAATTAACGACATCTGCTGCAGATATACTACAGTCTATCCTCCTATAACACGAATTCCTACTGAGCGATCTCTGCCATACCCATAGCTTACTGTGACTTTTCCTTTTACTTATATATTTTCTAGATCTCAAGTGACGGCGTCTCTTCCGTGGATTGACCTCCCAATCTACCAAGATTGGAAGCCAAAGCGTCACATTTTTCGTTTGCCCCTCAACTTTCTCTTCATAATTGCTGAGGGGCACAGGGCCCTGGGAGGGGCTTTGGTTTCCCGGGTGTTTCCGCACCCTCCTCAGCTCCCCGCCATGGAGTGGCTTCGGTCACCCAGGCTTTATTGTGGTCGGCAGGGAGGGTTCTGTGGGGGCGCTTGGCTATGGCCTTGGCCTTGCTCGGGGTCTTGGGGCTGTTTGGCCAGGCAGCTTGGGGAACAGCAACAACAACAACAACACGATCCTCCTTTAACACGAGGGGGGGTCCCAATAAATACTGTAGTACTGTACATTTATTCAGTTAATTGTAGCCATGATATTGTAGATTAAAAACAATTCTAACTAATTTCTCTATTATATATTCATACATTTTGATATATTCTAGGAACTAATTTATTCTAGGTCTTTCCTAGGGTCGATCCATCACTTTTATTTACCGCCGTATTGCCGCCGTATGTATACACGATCGCATAGTGCGAATTTCACGTAGTGCGAGGGTCGGATCGACCCATTTTTCTTCATTAGTGGTAAGTGGTGTTTTTTTTATATTTGTTAATGGTTTGATGATATCTGGTAGGTAATACAGTATATGTGTTTGTTTAGCAAGAAATCCGAAAAAAAGGGGCAAAATTGTGGTGCTCAGACCCATATAGAATTATCTCCATATAAAGTGTTATTCCTACAATGCGAATTCCTACAGCGCGAGGGGTTCTGCCGCCCGTATAGTCGTGTTATAGGAGGATGGACTGTATCACTATATATCACCATAACATGTCTCCAAAGTCACAAATAGAAATTAAAGCATTTATAATTTTAAATAAGACTATACCCCGACATTTCTGTCAATGTTTGCCGTCTTTCGTGACGTGATGAGTTTAATCATCTTTTTCCGAACGTTCGTACTACAGTATATATATTTATTTACACTGTACTTCGACAGACTAGGCATTATTTCGTGAAAGTGAAGACTGAATTGCTTAGCATAGCATAATATATCGGCAAATACCAATGCTAACTGATTTATTTGACTACAGGTTGGCGACTTGCCCAACGGTTTTCGCTCACGATCGAAGACAGTTGGTTGCTCCGATTGACGTCGGAGCAACACAATCTCGGCAACAGATTGTCCAGATTGCAGTTGTGTTGTTGTTCCCCAAGCTGCCTGGCCGAACAGCCCCAAGGCCCCAAGCAAGGCCAAGGCCATAACCGTGCGCCCCCACAGAACCCTCACTGCCGACCACAATAAAGCCTGGGTGACCGAAGCCACTCCATGGCTGGGAGCTGAGGAGGGTGCGGAAACGCCCGGGAAACCAAAGCCCCACCCAGGGCCCTGGGCCCCTCAGCAATTATGAAGAGAAAGTTGAGGGGCAAAGGAAAAAAAATGTGACGCTTTGGCTTCCAATCTAGGTAGACTGGGAGGTCAATCCACGCAGTTGGTTGGCCAGATTAGTGCTCGTGTGATACCCGCTTAACCCCTCAGACCCGGTTGGGCTCTGAGGCATCCATAAAAAACACCCCCGCGGAACCCGGAAGGGCTCTGAGGCTCCGACAGCTTGAAAGCCTGTAAGCTTGGTGTGCGAGGCGTCCGTCCGACGCATGTAAACAACAGCCGGTTGGACCGACGCCGCGCATCTCCGACCATAAGAAGGAGAGGCGTCCTTGTTCGTGTGTGCCCGTATGTTATTGTTAAGTAATGAAAAGTAGTGTAAAGTGGCTGATATCGCCACAAAGTTATCTCCACGGAAATTGTCATCACAACTGAACCAGTTGACTTAGAGAGCTCTACTCAACGCCATTCTACAAGTACTAGGTACGAAACACATCTACGCTTGGGGATGCGCGGGAATGCGGAAGCAGTCAAAATAACAAAGATACGGTAGCCTAGGTGTAGACGTTTTTCGGCCAAAACCCCCGGGTTTCGGTATGGAATACATAGCCGGGTCTGATGGGTTAAGCCCCATGCATCCTGCGAAGGCAAGATGGCAGGGGCTGGTTGCAGCTAAAGGTGCTTCACATGTCTCACCCCCTAGACTGGAATGAGACCTCACAGGCTTCACCGTTCAATGTGTAACGGTTGAATATACAGGCTCTCAGCCTATGCCCGAGAGGGAGTAGTTGGAATATAGAAAAAAATATAAATAAAAAATCTTCACAATTGAGGTAGGTATTCCCTGACACTCTCATGATTTACTCTCACCAGGTATCCCATATGCTTCATTCATCATTTTCCACCTCACAGGAAATACAAAACCGTATATTCAACGAAACGCCTCAGGAAGATGAAGAAGCTACAAAGGAGATTTTTGGGTAAAAGTAACTTCCCATTACCAGCCCAAATGCCCATTTTTATTCCCATTCTGCCAGTTAGTATTAATAAATTTGCTACTAGGCGATTACATTTCTCGTCAGTTAAGACACATTATGCAGCATATTGTAGAGGCTTCATGTAATTTTTGTTTTTTTCCTTTGCAGACACTGTTTCAGACTAACCCCTGCAAGCATCCAATTGTCTTCCTGAAAGATGTGAAAAGCCAGGAGTTGGAGGCTCTTCTAGAATTTATATATAAAGGAGAGGTAAGCTCAACACTGTTATTACAGTAAGTATGTGGGCTACAGGTTTCTTATATGTACAGTATGTGTATACCCAGGCACACACCCCACAGCTTGGGGTGGCCGACTCGAGACAGAGCCCGAACAGGGACAACACAACACAACACAACACAACACAACACAACACAAAAAACAAAATACAAATTCACACACATCTAGGTTTCTTAAATTTATATATTATTTAGTTGGGTGCAATTATTTAGTGTGTACATACATACAGTATACAAAAGGCAGTTTACAAACAGTACATAAGATCAGTGATGGAATATGCAAGCCCTGTTTGGGCTTCTAACCGAGCTGAAACACATCACAAGACCTTACAGACTATTCAAAATAAAGCCCTAAAAATCATCACAGGCTGCACAGCTACTACACCTACAGATCACCTACATCAAGAAACCAAAGTTCTCAAAGTCAAAGACCATCTGGACATGAGAGGCACTCAATTCCTGGCTGCAGCCTCCACAAACCAACACCACCCACTACACTACATGGCAACACACCCACAGACACCAAGAAATATCAAAACAACACCAAGCACATGGTATCACACACAAATACTGTCTTCTCTCCCTCTCTGCCCACCCCAAACCAGCTTCCAGAAGCACATGCATACTCATATCTCTCGCCGTTCCATCCAATCACTCGTAGACAACACGCAGCTGAAGGTACGACCTCCTGAAACCCATCCTTCTGAATCCTCCCTTCCTCGCGAGGACAGAGTCCACCTGGCAAGGCTGAGATGTGGGCACCCCAGCTCTTCTGAGCTATCAGAAGAGACTGGATATCTCCGTCGACGACACCTGCATGGGATGTAACACAGCACCCCATACCATTGGACACATCTTAGAAGACTGCATTTCATACAATCACTTACACCAACAATATAATCTACACGCCTTGAGAGCTCTGTGGGAAAGCCCGACCGTGGCCATGGCCTTCCTTAGGGACTCGGGGCTGTTCGGCCTGGCAGCTTAGGGAACGACAACAACAACAACAACAAAAGACAATAGGCTGTCTTGTGAATGCGTGCTCGGCTCAAAACTGAGAAGACGTGGTTCAATCTTTGGGCAGGATAAGATGGATATGCAAGTCTCCTATACCCTATTCCAAATACGTAGGCCAAAACTCTTAAACATTTACCTATATAATTCACAAACGACTTGAGTAATCCAGCTAATATTTCTACCATTTGGGAAGGGCCAGTTAGGGAATAGGTGTGGAAATTTACAGCCCATTTGCTCTTGCCCTTTCTGAGTTACAGAGGTTAAGGTTCACAATTTCTGCCCTACTTACAGTACTTGGAACAGGGTATAATACCGGATGCCTCTGTTCTCCTAGCAGTAAATTATTATGGAGTTAGCTGACATTATAGTTGGTTTGATTTCACTTGACGGTAAATTCACTCCCTTAGCAGCTGATTTCTCGATACTCCTTGGAAAAATATGGAATTATTATATCTGCATCATATAACAATCAATTTTTTTTTATAATTAACAACATAATTCAGCACAAAATCTTTATATGAGTAATCAAGATGAGGACACAACAATTTATCCTCAGCTGAAAATAACAGACTAAAGTGACATCCCATCTGGGGAAGGGAAATTTTGGTAACCAGGATAATTTGCTGTAGCCACTGTGAAACTATGCCTTGTTCCAAGTAGGTAGTCCAGAAATTGTGAACGCTAACCTCTGTAACTAAAAAAGGACTAGACCAAATGGGCTGTAAATTTCCATGCCTATTACCCAGCTGACCCTTCCCTAATGGTAGAAATGTTGGCTTGATTACTCTAGTCGTTTGAGAGTTATGGAGGTTAACGTTCAAGAGTTTTGGTCTACTTGGAATAGGGTATAGGTATCTCCCCAAACATAGGTTCCAAAGGTCACTGTGGCAAAGGGTAAATTAGTGTAAGCTCCCTAATTTTACTTTAACCTTTTATGCAATATTATGATAACCAGTTATTGAAGAGCTTTGAAGATCATTATTTGTTTAACCTTTTTTTTAACCTGATTTAGTATCACGTAGTACAGTATTAATATACAACTTACTCTTAACTCTGATCTCACAATTAACATAATCTAATTCATGAAGTCATGAAGTCTATATAATTGACATCACTCATCAGGAATTTAACCCAGAACCCTCTAAAGCAAAGTTGAGAATAGTAAAATACCTCTGAACTATGCTGAAGTAAAGACAATATTGCAAAAAATAATCTATTACCATTATGTTGAATACCCTAGCACCACAACGGTATATGTGATTATATTTGATGGTACCGGCATTCTAATTGAAGATATATATAATTATACGGGTACTTTTCCTAGTTACTTTTTTGTTTATAATGTACAGTATAATCTATACCGAGAATACTGTATTACCTGTATAAGCTTTCCACACCAATTTCCACATGCAGTAAAGATTTTGATAAAACTGTATGCATTACATCTGTTATATATACCGGTATATTTGTTTCTAGTATATTAAAGTAGTACTTTACTAAACATTAATTATATATTTTTTCCAGGTTAGTGTATCACAATCGGAGTTAGCGTCCTTAATAAGCACAGCGGAAAACTTAAAAATAAAAGGTCTGGCTGAGCCTGACCGACCGACAGAAAAGGCGGTAAAAAGACTGGCCTCCCCGCCACGACCACAGACTCTACCCCCACAGTCCACACCAGTAACGGCTGTGGGAGTAACACAACATTTACAAGTGTCAAAATACCCTCACTCTAGTCCTGTTACCAAAAGAAAAAAAACTGAACAGTTCAATGTGCAAAGTAGTTATGTAGGTGTAAGAGAAAACCAGGAGGAAATGGGGAGTATTGAAATGGGAAACGGGGAAAATCTAAGTTTAAGAGGAGAGAACTTGAGTCTACGAGGCGAGAACTTAAGTTTGAGAGAACATCCTGCGCCTCAAGTAGTGTTGGTGCCCTCCCACGACCCTCCACACCAAGCGGACATTATAGCCTCCCACGCTCCTCAACCCTACGCTAGTCATCACGGCCCCATTGCAGCTTCTGAAGGGGTGCTATACTCGGTCTCAGGGACGGCCATATACGCCGGAACCGCCCAGGTCACCTCCTCAGGGCGGGGAGAACAGTTAGGGCGGGAGGTGTACCCCCAGGCTGACCAATATCACAGTGGGGACGAGAGCACTCTACCGGGCCCTTCAGGAGTACAACCACAACAAGCACACCCAGAAACATCTATGGTCAGTTAATTTTTTACAATTTTTCACAATTCTCTTTAATATTTACCCTTTACTTTCTACCTACAGTTATAGTATTGTTAAACAAATAGTACAGTATTTATATACAATTCAGATGATATGTTCAGATAACTGGAATGGCTGAAGAATGATTGGTAAAGATAGTTTATGAACGTTTATTTGAACAATTGAAACAACTGAAAGACCTTAATTGATCGATTTGTTTGATTGATGGAGGTGGGCATCGTGACCATCTAAACTTTTGGCAGTGCCCATTAAGTCCCTTTAATATCCTTTCAGTTTTTACCTGTTGGAAGGCCTTGTTCAGCAAATATTCAGTTTTGGATGACCTGATAGCATCTCTGTCTCATTTCAAGTCGTTAATCACATGACTCAATAACAATGTAGATATAGACTATCTGTGAGCATGGTACTATAGTACAGTACAGTACAGACTACTAGTTTGGAGGGCCTATGCACAAAGTGAAATATGCACAAACTAAAGTTAACTTTAAATGAGAAAAAACAAAAGTAACGGTACCAGTACGGTAACAGTTATGTTCCCTCCACACTGTCCCTACTATGCCCTCAAACCACTTTTATGTGACCTACTAGCTAAGCCAAGTACCTGCAGCACTAGTCAACCGAGCTGCTCGCTTTGCTTGCTTTTCAATAACCTCGGAGGCCAGCGGGACTTGGCTCATGCTAGGCAGGGCGAGTTACCCTCATACCAGCAAGAACCCTGACCCTACACTCCTTGACATAGGGATCGGCATCGACAGGTAGCTCTGCTAGGCCTCGGAGGCCAATGGAACCCAGCCAATGTTGCTATAACCCCATACCAGCACAGTCCCTCTCCCTCGAGTCCTTGGCATGGGCACTGACAATTTTATTATGATTTTTTTTTTTTTTGTCTATGTGTATGAAAGAGACAAAAGGCAAAGCTGCCTGTAACAAGTGTCCCCCCATAAGTTACAGTCTTATGTCCTAAGTGGCAGCATTCCAGGCGGCCCTTTTCTGAGCCATCTCTATCGTCAGGTAGATGAGATCGAAGTACCGTACTGTATCTGATCCCATATCTTTCTAGGTCTAACCCTTTAACCCTTTGTGCAGTTCTTCCCACGATCATAGTTCGTCATTTCGTCACTTGGTTTTGATCATCCATTCTCTAATATTTCTAATGCCCAGACGCCTTCTTAGTTCCTCACTCGATACCTCATCCGTGGGGTTTACCCCACATATCCATCTCACTATTCTCTTTTCATTCTGTTCCATTCTATTAATCTCTTCCAATATAAATGGTCACGTTTCCGATGCATATGTCATTACACTCTTAACACACAAGGCATACACCTTCCCTTTATGGTGAAGTGGGAGACCTCTCATGGTCAAGAGAGGCAACAGTTCTTTGAACTACCCCCAGCCGCTTCTGACTCTGGCAATGGAGGCAGCTTCAGCACCACCTCCGTCAGAAACCATGTTAGCAAATTTGTTTACACACTTCAGCGTTACACTGCCGAAATCGATACTATCAGTCGAGTCATTGAACACAACTTTTCTCTTGCATACTGCGTATTAACTGCACCTCTTATGCACACTGTCATTGCAGACGTACCAGTAACATTGAAGAGAATTACTTGCCATTCCCTCCCCGCAAACTGCACATACACAGAGTCCACTTCTTTCCGTAGTTCCACGCCCTACTCCACTGATCATGACTTTTGTTTTATCTAGATTAACTTTTAGCCTAATATCTTGTTTTCCATACCATCTCCCTCCATCTATTAAACTTTACCTCTGTTTCCTGTAAGTTATCTGCAATAAGGACTACTGTAGGTCATCTGCATAGGCTATAAAAACTCCTGTGGGAGTCCTGTTTTATAGCAGGCTGGAAAATTAGGTATAGTCCGGCAGCCCGGACTAGCCCAGATATGTTGCCGGGCTAATGATTTACAATGTTATTCTGTCCGGCAGTTGCCCAGGGGGAAAATAATTTGTTTTATTACTTTCTTATATAATGCTTCAAGAAAATAAATTATAGTACTGTAATTATATAATATCAACTACCAGTAGATAATTAATATACGAAAACAAGACTCGAGGTGACCCTCTAGTAAAAAGAGACCGTCACTACACGGTGCAGTGACCCTTTAGTAAACAGATCGGTGCAGGTCATCTATCAATCTATTGCCGGAGACCGTGATCTCCGACGGGGTGGCCACGAACGAAACGGCCCCATGCACATACATACATACATACATAAAATTTTAAGACTGAGTGTTCCACACATAAGTGCAGTTTTAGTCTCTTGTCCTAATGGCGGCGTTCCAGGCAACCCTGTTAAGGGCTGCTTCACTTGTCAAGTTCTTGGATTTGAGATCGGTGCGTATAGTCCGATCCCAGGTCTTCCTCGGTCCACCTCTTGGTGCAGCTCCCTCTACAATCACAGACCTGCATTTTTTCACCCAATTTTGTTCATCCATTCTCTCCACATGTCCATACCATCCCAGTCTACTTGTACGCATCACCTCGCTAATACTCTTTATACCTAAACGTCTCCTCAGCTCAACATTTGTTATTCTATCCTGTAGCCTGGCCCCACACATCCATCTCGCCATTCTCATCTCATTACGCTCCATTCTGTTGACATCCTCTACTTTAACGGCCCATGTTGCTGAGGCATATGTCATTGCACTTCTAACATATGAGGCATACACCTTTCCCTTCAGGGGGAGAGGCATTCTTTTCATGGTCAGGATTGGCATCAATTCTCTGAACTTCCCCCAGCCACACCTAATTCTAGCAACAGTGGCAGCCTCGGCCCCACCACCGGCAGAGATGGTATCTCCTAGGTAACAAAACTTGTTCACCAGCTCCAAAGACTCATTTCCAAAATTCACAGCCACAGGATCATCACTTAACACAAGCTCGCCTTTGCACACTACGCACTCAAATTTCTCTATTTCTGACTTATCCTTCGGCAGGGGCCCCTTTATTCTACTACAGCGCTTACTCCCATGGTGTACCCAACATCGACAGATGCTACATTGAATTGAGTTAACGCCCACTCCCTTTCCACACACTGCACATGGGTATGTACCGCTCTTTTCCACATTGCCTCGTCTCAATCTACAATGCATAACCTTGGTTTTGTTAATATTGACTTTTAAACCCTTGCTCGCCATGCCCTCTCTCCACTCTCTGAATTTGGCATCAGCATCTTGCATACTGTCGGCTATTAGGACTAAATCGTCTGCATAAAACAGTTCCAACGGGAGTCCGCCTCTAAAAACTCTAGACAGTGCCTCCAAGACCATAATAAAGAGGAGGGGGCTTAACACTGAACCCTGATGGACTCCAACACGGACTGCGAACTCATCACTCAGTACACCCTTCACCCTCACCGCACTTCGTGAATCCTCATACATCTTCATTATCACACGCACCAGCCACTCTTCCACACCAAGTTTCCTCATAGCCCACTGCACAACATCTCTAGGCACCCTATCAAAGGCCTTCTCCAGGTCTACAAACACAAAGTAAATATCCCTGCCTTTTAGTAAGTATCTTTCCTGTATCTGCCTGACTATGAAGATAGCATCGGTTGTACCCCGTCCTGGCATAAAACCAAACTGCATATCATCAATAGAGATGCTTTGCCTGATCAAACCCTCAAAGACTCTCTCACAGACCTTCATGATTTGGTCAAGCATTTTCAGGCCCCTATAATTTCCTCTATCTAGCGCATCCCCATTTCCTTTGTATATATTTACTATTACACTTTTGTGCTAATCCTCTGGGATTTTCTCATCTTTAATAATGGTGTTTATCAACTCAGTGACTAAGTTTACACCAGTCTCCCCTGAGGCTTTTATCATCTCAGCAACAATGTCAGAGCAACCTGGAGCTTTACCGTCCTTCATTTTATTAATTGCTTCGCTCACTACAGCTGGTGCTATCAAAGGAGGGGGCCCAGATATTGGTTTTTCGATACTAAGCTGTTCCTTATCCCATTCAAACTCTACATTTAGCAATCGTTCATAGTATGCCTTCCATGCTTCTCTGATTTCATTTTCTGCATACACAATCTTCCCATTATCGTTTCTAACACACTGTTCACCTATAATATCCCTACTGTCATTTTTAACTCATCTAGCTAGGTTGAAGATCCCATTGGGATTGTCAGTGTTACACACTTGTTCGAGGACCAGGTCCTTAATGCCATTTTTAGCATTGTAAATAACTCTTTTGGCAGTTCGCTTAGCTGCCTGGTATTCCTCCTTGCTGCCTCCCTTCTTCCATGCTTTGAAGCATCTCCTTTTCTCTTTCACAGCATGTTCTACCTCATCGTTCCACCACCAGGAAATCTTATTCCTGGGGTGACCCTTTGTTTTCCCACAGACTTTGTCAGTGGCAGCGATAAGGCTATGCTTAATAAAGTTCCATTGACTATTTACATTGTTAGGCCTAGCTTCCTTATTTCTATTAATTTCCTCCAGTTCACTATGAAACCTATCCCTAACTTCCTTGTTCTTCAGCAGCCACACTTTCCTTTTGGGTATGTATACCTTCTTGCGCTTAGGATCTCTGTATAAGCTCATGTCGCACACAAGTAGCTTATGCTGGGGGATATATTCTTCGCTCGGGATGACCTTTACATCTCTAACTAGTTTCTAGTCTTTCCTGTTAACCAAGAAGTAATCTATCTGGATACTGGAGACCTCAGAGTTATATGTGAACATCTCCAGGTGTTCCTTTTCACACTTTCTAGCACATCTACATCCACATCACACCTCTCGTACTTCCTCATTCGTCTGTCTATCCTTCCATGTAACTCCGCACACACTTCTCGAGTAACTCATTTCCACCCCTCTCACTCTTGGTTTGAGTCTCTTCACCAACGTCCATGCTTCGCTCCCGTAAGTCAATTTCGGGATTACCACACTGTCATGCAAAGACTGCGGTGCAGGTGATTGGTTGTAAATTTCATAATGTATTCAGCAGATATTATTAGTCATATACTGTCAATATATTCGATACAATAACAAAGAAAGTCAATAAACATTAATACTGTAACAGTACAATATAACAACAACAAAAATTATGAAAAAAGTTAGGCTCAATGTACCGTAAGCATGTTAATCCTATGATAACATGGCCTAAGATTTGTTGTTAATGCTTTGTCATGTATTTTGTTATGTTGTGAACTTCAGTTGAATTGAATTGGGAATAATAAAGCTTGCTAAGCTTGTAGATGGTGTTGGTGGAATAGTTGTTAGTCTGGTCAGTATTATGCGAAAATTAGGGACAGTTCTTAGAGGGTGGTTAACCCTCCAGCCCCGGCTACGCATTACATAAATTTTCCCAAAAACCCGGGTGTTTTGGCCGAAAAACGTCTAGGCTAGGCTACCGTATATTTGTTATTCTGACTACTTCCCGCATTCCCACGAATCCCCAAGCGTAGCTGTGTTATTTACCTGTAGAATGGCGTTAAGTAGAGCTCTCTAAGTCAACTGGTTGAGTTGTGATGATGATTTCATTGGAGATAACTTTATGGCAAAAACAGCCACTTTACACTACTTTTCGATACTTAACAACAACATACAGGCACACACGAACAAGCGACGCTCTCCTTCTTGTGGCCGGAGATGTGGGGCGTCGGTCCAGCCGGCTGTTGTTTACATGCGTCGGACCTACGCCTCGCACACCAAGCTTACAGGCTTTGACCTCATGGGTGTTTAAGAGCCCTTCCGGGCAGCTCGTGTATGCTTTTTTATGGGCGTTCAAGAGCCCTTCTGGGAACAGAGGGTTAAGGGGTAACAGATTGGCATCTTCAGAACACTCCTGTGCTTGGTATGCTTCCGAAAAGGACCCCCACGGGGCTAAAGAAAATACGGTAGAAAAACAGTGGTGGAACTGCCATCCAGGTGAGGGACTGCTCTGGGTCTACAGTATTTCCTTCAATGTTAATGCTCTTAATCCACTTCGTGGAAATGGCACTGTGGAAATGGGCAGTCGGGGGCATATCTAGGAGCTTGGAGGCAGTTTCTGCCATGGCCATCCCTTTTGGGGGGCTTACTCTTAAAGTAAGGCATCAGACTTATATATGCCTCAGATAAAATATGTGCCTGGTGCCTCACTTGAGTGTGACCCTGTGCTAATTACCATAAATTGTGTGATCTATATTCCTTTCCTGTGTGTTCAAATTGATTTACTGGTCACAATTGTCAAGTGCAGAAATTGAATTTGCACAATCAGATCCGATGCTACTAGAAGAAGGACTGTAGATAAACTATTTCTCATGTTAGCACAATATGAGCCTTACATGATTGGAGATAATAGGTAATTTCTAGTCAGTAGTTTTTGTGTAATATCCTTTAAATTAAATTCTGGCTCGTGGTAAGGGGAGATATTTAGTTTACTCCTTAGACCTCCATCAAGCTTAACAAAAATACCCTCTGAGATAAATATGTGCATTTTTCGGTTGAAAAATGTTCCGGCCTAAATTATAGGCTTGCTATCGCTCGCCAGGAAAAAATGTGTAATGTTGCACTTGATAATGCCACATGGAATACAATACTGTACATCCATTGGGTTTACACAAGTTCTATGATCTGATTTCGAATATTAAAAAGTTCACTATACCCTGTTTCTTTTCAACTGACTGTAAATTGCAAAGTTTCCATCAAGATTTGTCGGTTAATTTTAAGATTTTGTAGTGATATATGGTGCTAATGATATAAACTTGGTCTTGATATGATGCAGAGACATTGTGGTTTCATATATTTCCATTAAGTATCGAGAAATTAGCTGCTAAGGGATTCAATTTACCGTCAGATGAAGTAGCCCAGAACAGAGCTGCTAAGAAAGCCGCCATTTGAACATAAGACTGAAAGTTAAATCAACTTTGAAAAGTTGACAGAATGATTATAAACACCATATGAGGAGGAGCACTTTATTGACCATGTTTAGCAGATAGTGACCTGGAGAAGCTATCTGCTAAACGTTGTCAATAAAGTGCTCCTCCTCATATGGTGTTTATATTCATAAGACTGAAAATGTGTGTGTTATTGATCACTTTGTCTTTAAACTACGTATGTAAGCATGTCTGGAAACTTAAATTTTTAAAAAAATTATCATGTAGGGTAAGACGGGATAATTTCGCCAAAAATCGCGTATTTTGACGAATAGAAACTGCCAGAAATGGAATTTTTAAATTTGTATTTTTTTATCTATACATTCAGCCTTTCTGCTACTGTATAGATGCCCCCCAAAAAAAAATATATACAGTAAAAGTCCTTTAATCCGACGACCGATGATCCGAATCTCCCAATAGTCCGAATTTTTCAATTTGAGGCCAAATCCGAATTCACCCGATGGTCCGAATTTCAAGAAGTCCCAAAGTCCCCTTTTTGAGGCATTAGTCCACTCAAATGACACATAATGGAGCACACACATATCATATGTTCATGAATTCACTTTAAAAGTTTACCATTGTCATTGTAGCCTATTACCTACTTCAAAACATTCAGATTAATGGTCAAAGGAAGCTACTGATATAAACGTAAACACCACATCGTCTGCTAGAGCGTTTGTTTGGCTCTTGAACGCATTCTTGGGACGCTCCGATGCGCTACTGGCTTGCACCGCATTTTCTGCAAGCGCATTCAGTCTTGAGCTTGAAAACGCACCTTTGGACGCTCCGATACGCTACTATTTATAGTGATCGGAGCGTCCCAAGGGTGCTTTCAAGATCAAGACAAACTCGCTAGTAGACGATGCGGACATGTGACAATAAGAAGAAGAAGAAGGTGTTTACGTTTATATCAGCAGATTCCTTTGACCATTAATCTGAATGTTTTGAAGTAGGTAATAGGCTACAATGACAATGGTAAACTTTTGAAGTGATTTCATGAACATATGAGCCGATATGTGTGCACCATTGTGTCATTTGGGTGGCCTAATGCCTCAATGTTTTCATCAGGCCACAGGTTCATAGGGGTAAAGTCCGATAATCCGAAAAATCCACTAATCCGAACGAGGGCCGGTCCGCTGCCCTTCGGATTAACGGAAGTTTACTGTATAAAGTTTTGGTCATGCTGCCAATTTTTTGAAGAAAGTCACTCTCGCGGCGAAATTACCCCGCCGGGCGGGGTAATTTCGCTGCGACCTATTTTACGCATCATCTAGCTAGTAAACTAGATAACATTATATGATTAATGGCCAGACAAAACACTAGCGCGCAGGTAAAAGCAATGACAACATTCACAACCCCAAACTGACACTAAACATGCCAATAGAAAAACGTTGCACGCACACACACACAACTGAACAGGGCGGGCAGAAATGCAGGTGTGTCACACGTGTAGGCCTAGGCGCCACTGTGTGTAGTGCGGGTGTGGACGTGTCTAGTGCGGGTGTGGAGTTGTGGACATGTAGTGCGGGTGGGGACGTGTCTAGTGCAGTTGTAGACGCATTTATTAGGCCTACGTGTAGAAGTATTTAGTGCGGGTGTGGACGTGTCTCGTGTGGGTGCGGCGTGTAGGTTGCTAGTAGAAAGTACCAGGCAGCAGCTGACGGCTACTGCCAACACTGTGTCACACACAAACATACAAACAAACAAACACACATACAAACCACCCACAAACACCCGACCATACCGTCAGACGCGCCGCTAGCCCCGGCTCCAGGCCCCGCGAAACTGCAACAAAACCTAAGCCAAACTAGATCTACAACCTAAGCCAAACTAGCTCTACAACCTAAGCCAAACTTGCTCTACAACCTAAACCAAAACTGCTCTACAACCTAAGCCAAACTGCAGTTTATTCCATGCAATTGTTTCGGAGATATCGGCGTTTGAATGCAAATTATTAGTGCCGCGGCGAAATTACCCCGTCTTACCCTATACAGTAATATGATTTATTGCATTATTTATTACTGATTCGGTTACAGGATCCTGTTCTTTGAACTTTCTGAATAATAAACAAAATTCCCACTGTAAACTGTCCAATACAAGAAAATAACTGGTTTGAGTATTTTTTTTTAAATAATAAGCTGAAAATTGCCGGTATGTTTAAAAATATGACCGTAAAAGTACCCTATTGCTGTGATTGTTATCCTGTTATGGTAAAGTATGGTAAACTAGCGTACAGTACCGTTTACAGAATGTACAGTAGGTCAGTGGTTTTACTATAGCAAACATTTGGCTTGTGAACCCTGGTCATAGCTGCAATACCTTTGTTTACAGCCAGCGAGAGGGAGGGAGGTAATGTCTTTAGTCCTAGACTATCTCATACCGTACTTTGTTAACCCTTTGACTTGCATAATTTTAATTAATTTATTTAATAAAGTTAATGCATCAGTAAATTAATGTTTGGAGGGAACTTGCATGTTTGCCTGGTTCCCTTCCTTCCCTCCCCTTTACTCCTCTCTCTCCAGTATCCTCCCGTGTTAATACCCCACTCCCCCTATATCCTCCCTCCCTCCACCACCCCTCCACCACCCATCTATATCTCATATTAGTCTGTCTCCCTTTTAGTATGATCCTGTACATTATTATTTTTATTACGTATGATACCGTACTGTAGTTTAGTAATTTATTTATGCTGGAAGTATTTACTGTTGAATTTGATAGTCTAAGAAGGCAGATTTGTTTGTTCGAAACTAGAATCCTATATAATTTCAAGTTTGTTATTCTATGGTATTGTCTTTAGTCTATTCCGTACTGAAAGCTTTTAAAATTCTTATTGTATGCCACTGTATGTGCCTGAAAAATCAAAACAAACAAAAACAAAACATATATACCTAATACCATTACCAGTATATTAATGACACTGTTGCATGTTCTCTATGAAACTGATGACATTATGTAAAAATGGATCCTGTTATTACATATATGGTGCAGTTGTACAGTTATCATCTATGATATTAATACCGGTACACCTATTTGAATATTTGAATCTTGAAAACCTGATACTGAAGCATATGGAATATAATAAAGTATTGTATTATCACGTTTTAGTTCCATACAGATTCAAATAGGTGCATAGCTATTATGTTCTCATGGCTGTATATTATGGTACCTACCTACCTAATTACCTAATGTTATGTTCGCCACCCTCCTAGCGGCACCGAGGAGCGCGTCGCCCCTCGTTCTGGGTGGTGATTTGGTGCAGCAGACTGTTCGAAGGGGCAGTAGCGAAACTTGTAGACCGATGAAGTAGCTAGATGTGTTGTGGATATGTGGCTGAATATAATGCTCTTGTGGATTGATTAATACAGTAGACCCCCGCTAACTCGGACTCTTTTTAGTCGGAAACCCGCACTTCTCGGAATGGCATCGGCCTCTCGGAAAGGTCCCTGTATATCTCGGAAATTTCCGAGTTGGACGGGATTTGTGTCCGGTTTACAATTTTCTCTCACTCGGTTTTAAGTGATTTTAGGATGAATTGAAGACTGTGCCTTTTAATTATTGTGTTAATATTAATTACTATGTACTGTACTGTCCCTGAAAGCATAATAAGGTTCGTATTTGTCATTAACCCTCGGAATCCCGGAGGCCTCATATGAGGCAAACAAAAATATTGGAAGGAATCCAGGAGGCCTCATATGAGGCAAAATGCGCGGCTAAAAATCGCCGCTAAAATCATCATAACTCGGCAACCACGCGTCGTAGCGATGTCATCTCAACGGCAGTCTACAGACAACAAGATATTCTACAATTTGCAAAAAAAAATTACTGCTCTAGGTGGTCTCAATCAGTAGCTACTGAATTATGAAGCTTGACTGTACGAAAATGGCCCCGGACACAGCGATCCGCCTCATATGAGGGCCCCCGGATCCGGAGGGTTAATATGATGAATTTCATATGTAAAAAAAAAAAAAAAAAAAAAAAAAATCTCAATTTTCTCTGGCGTGGACTTTCCTCTTCTAATTCGGAATTTTCCCTCTCTTAAGTCTGATATAAGTCGGACTTCGGACATCTCGGAAAATCGGGCTTCTCGGAAGTGGTCTCCCCCCAATTAGTCCGAGATAGCGAGGGTTTATTGTAGTTAAGATGATAGGAAGTTGCATTTAAATTGTTAGAAGCCATCCCATTATAGAAGCGATCTTCCTTCCACTCAACAAGTAAACTCTGTTTTTCCCTTAGCATATGACTTCAACTCTTTAAAGCTCCATGTATCCTGACATTTTGATGCTAATGTACCTTGAATTTGGCTCTGTCATATTCAATTTGAAGGGATACTTGGGCAAGGCCTTTTGTCCCCTTCGTACAAATATATATATATAAATAATTAAAGATGTAACACTATAAGTCATGGTGGTGGAAAAAACAAAGAAAGGCAGATTTCTCCATCACATGTGTCTGCTTCTTCTGTCTACAACTGTACCTGAGTGGACAGTCCCACTAATACACAAAATTAGCTATATGTAACCATAAATAACATCACAGCTATATACCGTTACTTAATTCTAACAGTATGCTGTTATTTGGCATAAATGAAAGGCTGGGACATATTATCAACTCTGCGTAAGCAGAGTTTGGTATCGCCCCCCCGTATATTTCTTGCCGGGGAGGTCGACGGTACTACAGCTAATTAAGGTGGTAGATGATTGGATGCAAATTCTAGAGGATGGTGATGTAATAGACGTGGTATATTGCGATTTTATGAAGGCCTTCGATAAGGTCCCACATAAAAGGTTAATAGAGAAAGTTAGAAGCTATAATATAGGGGAGAAATGTGTGAAATGGATAGAAGCCTTCCTGAAAGATCGGAGACAGAGGGTACTGGTGAATGGAATAGGCTCGGGGTGGAGGGAAATTACAAGTGGGGTACCTCAGGGATCTGTGTTGGGACCACTACTGTTTGTTATATTTATCAACGACTTACCTGAAGTTATAACTAATGGAAGTGAGGTATACCTGTATGCGGATGACACTAAGCTGTATAGAAGAGTGAGGAGTAAGGAAGATGTGGGTTTGCTTCAAGGAGATGTGGAGGGCATGAAGGGATGGTCTGAACATTGGTTAATGCCTTTTCATCCAAAAAAATGCAAGTACATGCGGATTGGGACTAGCAAGATAGACAAGGTAGGATACAGCATGTAATAAGCGATGGAGGAAGTGAATGCAGAAAAGGATATAGGAGTAGTGATAGACAATAAGTTAAATTTCTCAGAACATTTAGCGGAAAAGATAAACAAAGCCAATAGAATTGTAGGGCTGATAAGGACATTTGTGTCACTTGACGAAGAAATCTTCAGGAATCTCTATACAGCGCTGGTTAGGCCGCACCTGGAATATGCGAACCAGGTGTGGGCTCCATATATGGTAAAGGATATAGAAGCAGTGGAAAAAGTGCAGAGGAGAGCTAGCAAGCTAGTACCAATGTTGAAGAACGCGGGCTATGAGCAGAGGTTGAGGACACTGGGGCTTCCGACACTGGCATATAGGAGAAAGAGAGGGGATATGAGAGACTTTTAAGATGGTGTCAGGAAAGTATGATGAGGATGTGTTTGAAGGTATCTTCTTGATGGGGGGGGGGGGGGGGGGGGGGGGCCTTCGTTCTGGGGGCAAAAATCATTTTGCCCCGCATTTGTTAGGTTAAGTTAGTTTAGTTGACATTAGAAGTGATGGTAGTAATAGTGATGATGGTGATAATAGTAGTGATGATGGTTGTAGTTGTAGTGATGATGATGACAGTAGTAGATATGATGGTTATACCTGTAGTACTAGTAGTAGTGATGATGGTCATAAGAGTAGCCTAGGGATGATGGTGACAAGTAATGATGATTGTAAGATGATGGTGATAATAATGATTATGGTGATAGTTGTAGTGATAATGATGAGAGTAGTGATGATGGTGACAGTATTAGTGAAGATGGTGAGAGTAGTAGTGATGATTGTAATAGTAGTAGTGATGATGATAGTAATGGTGATGATAGTAGTAGTGATGATGGTGGTAATATTAGTGATGATGGTAATCCATCGCAGAGTTGGGTATGCCGTTTTGATTTTGGGCAAAACGGCACGTCTACTTTATTCTTTGTTATTGTACTATTTTTGTTGGAATAACAATCTTTACATTGACATATTTGACAAAGAAATTGCTCCTTATCATATTCCCTGTTAGTTTACATAGCAGTGGTGGAGTATGATCTTGGAATTGTATGCCTTTGGTGCAGGGTGTCAAACGAAAGCTTCGTCATCATCAATCTGATGCCCCGCTTCCAGAGGAAGCGCTTCGAAAGGGATGATCATGGCAGAAACTGCCTCCAGGCTCCCAGACATGCCTCCACTGACCCACTCCACAGTGCCATTTCCACTAAGTGGATTATGACCCTTAGCACTGAAGGAGCAGATCCAGAGCAGTCCCTCACCCGGATGGCAGTTCCGCCACTGTTTTGCTATTTTATTTACCCCAGTGGGGCCCTGGCTGGAAGCATACCAAGCACAGGAATTTTCTGAAGATAGGAACCAGTGGTCCACAGCTCCAGAAGCTAATTGCACCATCAAAGTGGCGGGCGGTGGGGTCGCCGCATCCCTACGCCAGAAGGAGAAATGCCGACTTGTGACAGTAAGACACTAGGGAACCATGGGGCACACCATTATGGCCCCATTACCTTCACCACTCTCAGGAAAAAAGTTAGAATTAAGAATGATAAAAAAGGTAAAGTCAGAACTGGCTATGGGAAGTAGAGGACACCAACCCTCACTCTTGGCAGATTCAGCCCTCCACAAAAGCCGAGTCCATTAATTTTAGTCTTTATTTTTGTATATGTAAAGATGAAATGAAGGTACAGTACAAGTATATAGTTCAAATTATGTCTGGAATTGATATAATGGCCAAACCAATGCTATATCATGGTAATTTTCTTGTACCGTATTCCTTATCATAATAATTCAAGTCTTCAAAGAATATTGCTCCAGTTTGACACCCTGGTCATATGTAAGAATATTATACATCAATGACAATCCCAGAATGGCTAGATTTCAGCAAATCCAACCAGTCTTTGAAAACAGAAATGCAGATAACTGTATCTGCCATGTTTTCTGCTGTGCAAGATTAACAAACTACAGTAATGATTTTGCTGTTTGATATGATATGCCTTGTATTAAATGCTCTTGGTTCAAAGTACATGATTAATTTTTAAATTATTGAATTCCGTGCTAAATATATTGTTCATATTTGAGGGGGAAGGCAAAGATCTCATCCATGGGAATGGAGAAAGGTAGAATAAACAGGGTAGTTGAAAGCCAGATAAGCAGAGAAGAAGTAAAAGAAGCAACCAATAGACTTAAAATGGGCAAAGCTGCTGGAGTAGACAACATCCCAGGTGAAATGCTGAGATATGGAGAAGAAGCTGTTGACATAATGAATAGGTTACCGTAAAATGGCCTAACTTCGGTCAAGGGAGTACAGGGTATACTTCGGACATTTCTGGATAAAAGTACAGGTACCTGTATATAAGGTGTATATAAGTATATATAATTATGGAAAAATGGCTCTGCATTATGGAAGAACATCGCAGACATACTTGTTTTTCCATAACATCATGTATTTATCCCATAACTGCGGTTCATTATATATTTTTCCAGAATGCCGAAATTACATCCCTGTCCAAAGTTACGTCATTTTACCGTTATGTAAATTAGCATGGGAAAAGGAAAGTGTAACAGAGGACTGGAGGAAAGCAGTGATACTACCCTTGTACAAAGGGAAGGGTAGTAAAAAGGAGTGTAAGAGTTGTAGGGGAATGAGTGTAAGAGTTATAGGGGAATTAGCTTGCTTAGCATACCTGGAAAGGTATACAGTATGCAAGAGTAGTAACAGAGAGACTACAGAAGATAACGAATGACAAAATAGGCGAGGAACAGGGAGGTTTCAGAAAGGGCATGGGCTGCGTTGACCAGATAGCCTCAATACGTTTGTTAGTAGAGAAGTATCTGGCCAAGAACAGAAAACTCTCTGCAGCATTCATGGATTTGGAAAAAGCCTATGACGAAGTAGACTGGGAGGGTCTGGGATGTGTTAACAGTATATAGTGTGGGAGGAAAGTTGCTAATGGCAGTAAAATATCTGTATAGGAATGCAATGGCAAATGTGAAGGTAGGGGATAAGTAAGTGAACATTTTGAGGTCAATGTAGGAGTAAGACAGGGATGTGTCATGTCAGCTTGGTTCAATATATAAATGGATGGAGTAATTAGAGAATGTAGGGCGGGATCAATGGGTGTAGGAGCTAGACTGGAATCAGAGGGAAGTGCGTGGAAGATTTTAACATGCCTATACGCGGATGATGCAGTCCTGTTGGCGGAAAATGTGGAAGAACTTCAGAGAGTGGTCACAGACTTTGACAGGGTACCGGTATGCGAAAAGAGAAAGTTAAAGGTCAATGTAGCGAAATATAAGGTAATGGTGTTTGAGAAGAGAATGCATGAAACCATAGATTTTAAGGCAAAATATAGAATTAAGAAAAAACATGGGAAAAGTTGTAAAATAAAAATGAAAAATGAAGTACTGGAAGAGGTTGAAAGCTTCAAGTATTTGGGAGCTGTAGGCCTACTATGCAAATATGGTAAAATGGAGAGTGAGATAAAAGAAAGAAAAATGCAAGGGAGAAAGGGGGTTGGAGAACTTGATAGTACAGTATTCTCAAAGGAAGAATGGTTAGTCAGGAAGTTAAGAAGTCACTGAGAAACAGTGTGCTGCTCCCAACACACTCGTATGGAAGTGACACATGGACAGCAAGTGACGAAGACCTCTCCAAACTGAGAACTGTGGAGATGAGCTTTTTCAGAATGGCAGCTGGTGTGAATAGGCTAGATGGGCCAAGTAATAGGGAAATGTATGAGTCCTTTGGTATGGAAGAGCAAGCTTTGGGCATTGATTGTGGAGTGGTTGAGTGGATAAAGAGAAGTACTTTGAGGTGGTATGGTCATGTTCAGAGAATGGATGAAGACAGAATGCCAAGAAAGATATATGGGAGTCAGGCGAGTGGAACAGCTAGTAGTAGAAGACCACCTATGGTATGGAAAAAGAAAGTGGAAACATATATTGAAGAAAAACTTCCACATAGTGGAAGGGGCATTGTGGCAGTGGCACAGGCAAAGGAGGCATATCTTGACAAAGTAGCCTGGAGACGTTTCTGTTATGGCCATCCTTTAGCGGGGGTTTCCCAGAGGGAAACAAGGCATCGGAGATGATGATGATGATGATTATAGTCTTTAT
This sequence comes from Paralithodes platypus, assembly GCA_032716605.1. NCBI lineage: Eukaryota > Metazoa > Arthropoda > Malacostraca > Decapoda > Lithodidae > Paralithodes > Paralithodes platypus. Next base: position 41,338,017 of record CM064578.1, on the reverse strand, counting down.
TCTTTAATGTCTTGACCATCACTTAATCTAAGCTGGTTGAAGAGGCACAGTAGTCCGGAGAGGCCCTGGAATCTAATCTCCTTATTTATCATGTACTGTACTGTACCTTTAGACCAACTGTGTGGCATTTTGTTACAATACATCCACCATACATTGGAGATGGTTAGTCAGGGTACTCTGGCTAGCTATACCCTGTTCCAAATAGGTAGTCCAGTATTCATGAACCCTAACCTCTGTAACTCCAAAAGGGCTAGAGGAAATGGGCTGTAAGTTTGCACACCCATTCCTTGTCTGACCCTTCCCAAATGGTTGTTGTTGTTGTTCCCTAAGCTGCCTGGCCGAACAGCCCCGAGTCCCTGAGGAAGGCCATGGCCACGATCGGGCTTTCCCACAGAGCTCTCATTGAGTGTAGGTTGTGTTGTTGGCGTAAGTGGTTGTGTGAAATGCAGTCTTCGATGATGTGTTTAATGGTATGGGGTGCTGTGTTACATCCCGGGCAGGCGTCGACAACGGAGTCATCCAGTCTCTTCTGATAGCTCAGGAGAGCTGGATGGTGTCCGCATCTCAGCCTGGCCAGGTGGACTCTGTCCTCGCGAGGGAGGGAGGATTCGGAAGGATGGATTTCGGGAGGTCGTGCATGCAGCTGCGTGTTGTCTGTGAGTGAGTGGATGGATTGGCGAGAGATATGAGTATGGATGTGCTTCTGGAAGTTGGTTCGGGGTGGGCAGGGAGGGAGAGAGGACAATAATTGTGTGTGATACCGTGTGCTGGGTGTTGTTTTGATATTTCTTTGTGTCTGTGGGTGTGTTGCCATGTAGTTTAGTGGGTGGTCTTGGTTCGTGGAGGCTGCTGCCAGGAATTGAGTGCCTCTCATGTCCAGATGGTCTTTGACTTTGAGGATTTTGGTTTCTTGATGTAGATGATCTGTGGGTGCAGTAGCTGTGCAGCCTGTAATGATCTTCAGGGCTTTGTTTTGAATAGTCTGTAAGGTCTTATGATGTGTTTCAGCTAGGTTAGAAGCCCAGGCTGGGCTTGCGTATTCCATTACTGATCTTATGTATTGTTTATATACTGTGGTGGTAGTTTCTTTGTTGTGTCCAAATTTTGTGTGAGCAAGTGACCTGAGGGCGTTAAGTCTGGGTGTCAGTTTCTTTTTAATGTTTGTGGTGTGCTGTTTGAATGTCATATGAGTATCATATGTTACTCCTAGGATTTTGGGTGTGTGTGTATGTGTTAGGGGTGTGTTGTTTATGGTGAGTTGAGGGATGTATTCGTGTTCACCTGTCCAGCTTGTGAGCAGGGTTGCAGTGGATTTGGCTGGGGCTAGATTAAGTCTGTTTGTAGTGCACCAGCCATGTAGTGTGTTGAGATAGGGTTGAAGGAGATCTGTTGCTCTTCTTGGGTCATGGTGTGTGCATGTGAGTGTTATGTCATCTGCATAGGAGGCTAAGTTTATTTGGGGAGTATTGGGTGTAGTTATATCGTGCACGTACAGATTGAAGAGTGCGGGCGATAGGACGGATCCTTGTGGGACTCCGTTTGGAAAGTTTCTGATTTTAGATGACTGACCGGCAAAAGATACGTGTGCACATCTGCCTGCTAGGAAGTTGGCCAGCCACCTTTTTGTGTTGTTGTGCATGTTTGTGTTGTAGATTTTGTTTGTTAGGTTGTGGCGGGGGATGGCATCGAAGGCTTTACTAATGTCGAGTGTGGCTAATAGTGATCTGTGTGGTGGTCTAGCTGAGTTGATGCCGTCGAAAGCTCTTTGTGTAAGGTCTGTGAGAAGAGTGTTTGTGGAATGCAGTGGCCTAAAGCCATGTTGTGTCGGAGCTAGGGGTAGGTCGGGTGTAATTAGTTGTAATACTAGGCGTTCCATGACTTTGGAGGGGGAGCAAAGGAGTGTGATGGGGCGGTGCGAGGAGGGTAGCGTGGGGTCTTTGTTGGGTTTGGGGAATGTGATGATGATACCATGCTTCCAAATGTCTGGTATTGTGTTGTGTGAATAGCTGTAGTTTGATATGTTAGTGAGTGTTTGTATGCCTTGTGGTCCCAGGTGTCTGAGGTGTATGTTGCTTATGTTGTCTAGGCCACAGGCGGGTGAGTGCTTGAGATTGTTGATGATATGCTTTGTCTGGTGATTGGTGAAGGGTGTATAGTCAGGGTCTGTGGGGAATTGTCTCTTACGTCGGATGACACGTCGGTCGTCTTTGTGAGGTTTTAGGTGGCTGACATGTGAGAAGTGATTGATGGAGTGTTTGCTTGTTGTTTACATGAAGGAGTAGAGTCTGTTGTTGTGATTGCAGCATGTGATTGTGTTGTGTTGCTGTTGGAAAGTGTGATGCTGTTTAGTGTTTTGTAGAGTTTTGGGGTTTGTTTTGTGATCAAGTGTTTGTAGGAAGTTATTCCAATTTAGTTTTTGTTGTTCTTGTATTTTGTTGTTAGTTTGGGTGTTGAGTGCTTGAATTTGTTGTGTGATGTCTTGTGTGTGGGGTGCTGGGGAGTGTTTCAGTGTGTCGCGTTGTCTGATGAGGTTTTGAATTTCTGGTGTGAAGTTGGGGTTGTGTCTTTTTCTGTTACCTCTTGGAATGTGTTTCTTGTCAGCATTTTGGATAGTTTTATTAAGTATGTGTACAGCATTGTTGATGTTAGTGATGGGTGTACTGTTTAGAGTTGTGAAGTGTTGTTCTGTCTCATTTGTAAATGCTTCCCAGTTAGCTCTTTTATAATTGGTGTATGTGTGTTTGTGGCTAGCTGGGGTGAGTCTGGTTTTGGTGGTGATAATGATCGGGAGGTGGTCAGAGCCTAAGGTTCTGACCACCCTCCAGGATGTTGTGGGGGCGAGTTCTGGGGAGCAAAAGGTGATGTCTGGAGATGATGGGTTATAGAGGGCTTGGTGAGGAATATGGGTATGTTGATGGATGTCGTTAAGGATGATGAGGTTATCTGTTTGGTTTTGTAGTACCAGCCCTCTGTCTGTGTCGGGGTTGTCGACAAACCAGGCCGACGTCTTGGCGTTGAAGTCACCACCCAGGATGATGTGTGGGGTGTTTGTGATGTGTTGTAAGTGTGGTCTGTATTCATTTGGTACTGTAGGGGATGTTTGGGGAGGGATGTATGTGTTTATGATGGTTATGTTGGATTTGTTGCCAGTGCATATTTTAATTGATTGTATTTCTGTTGTGTTATCATTTGGGGGGAGGAGGGATTTGGTTTGTACACTGGTTACTATGTATGATATTTCATTGTGTACCAGGGTGATGAGTCCACCGCCCCCGCCGACGGTCCGGTCTTGTCTGATGGTGGTGAAATTATGAAATGTGGGTGTTTTGTTTCTTGTAAGATGGCAATGTGTATGTTGTGTTGTTTGATGAAGTGTGAGAGTTCGTGTTTCTTTGTGTTAATGCCATCTATGTTCAATTGGAGAATGTTAATGTTATGTGCACGATGTATGTTGGGTGCTGCTGCACGAGGATGGGGTGGGGGTGAGGGAGGGGCTGGAGGTTGGGATGGGTGAGGTGGGGGTGGGGATTGGGGAGCAGGAGATGGGGGTTGGAATGGATTAGGATGGGGTGTGGTGTGTTGAGTTGAGGATGTGGATGGTATGGGAAGGTTAGGTGGGTTAGGGAGGAGAGGTGGACGGGTTTTAGGGGGGGGAGTGGATGATATGGGAAGGCTAGGTGGACGGGTTTTAGGCGAGGGATTTGACTGGGAGAGGGAGGGGCATGAGGAACAGGTCCAGGTGTTTGTGTAGTGTTTCTTGGAGGCAAGTGTTGTACAGGTGAAGTGGGTCCAGTTCCTGCATGAATTGCAGAGAACTGAACCCTTAGTGTGGCGGCTCGAAGTGATGGGTTTTGAGCAAGTTGGACATATGTATGTGTACGTGGGTCCTGGGTTGCTCTCAATGTCTCCGGCTAGAAGAAGTCTTCGAGAAATGACAGCCGGAGAGTCATTTCTCGGTGTAGGAAAAACTGTGTGATGTGTGTGTGTGGTGTGAGAGGTGTGGAAATTCCCGGCGCGACCGAAGCCACTCCAAGGACCCGTGCCCCCAGGGGGGGGGCAGGGGATAGTTGTGACGGTTTGGCTCCCGAAACTGCTCCCCACGGCCGGCATCCGGTTGTCCTCCACTGGTCGATTGATCTTGTCTCCGGCCGTGGAGGGTCGGCAGCCATCCGCGGTTGGCAGCTCCGGGAGGTGGTCCCACGGCATAGACGCCGCCACATCAGGACCTATGGTAGAAATATTAGCTGGATTACTCTAGTTGTTTGTGAAGTATAGAGGTTAATATTCAAGAGTTTGGGCATACTTACTTGGAATAGGGTATAAGGCCATGTGAAACCTGGCTGGCAGGGGGTGACTTAGGTGATCTGGCTCAGTACAACCTTTCTATTAACTTTACAATTAGTGTAAACATAGTTCTATTACTTGATGATAAATACATGCATACATTTAGTAGTGTTTATTAAAACAAATAACTAACTCTGAAAGTTGCAATCCAATCCAATCCATAAATGTAATCCTCACATGGTTAATTACCCCCAAAGTTGACAAGGTGAGGAATGCACTCCCAATGTTTTTAATTAATTTTATAAGGCTGTCATGCATGCCCATGTGAGTTTATGTCACCCAAAGGTGGCACTCTTGGTAGTGGAAACAGAGAGGGCAATTCCAAACTGCAGCACAACAGTTGTTGTTATGCTCCTGGCTCCAGCACTACCTTGCTACCTCTGGCATCCATGTGGTAGTGTTGGGAGCACTGATTGCTCTCAAATACAGTGCCATAATGCCTTACTATCCCCCTTGTTTATAGAAAAAGTGCAGTGTGCTTGTGATTTAATGCTAAGAGGAGGAATTGTTTCTGAAAGCTATCTGGGTTGCTCTCTGTGTAATGCACAGAATGTAAGAGCAAGAGAGGCCAGGCAGATAAAACAGGACTTCCAGCAATATACATAAAGTTCCCATGGGGGTTCCTCTCTGTTCAGTGGTATTAATAATATACTGTATAAACAATTTGTCAACAGCCTACTGGGCAAAAGCCCTTATATGGCTAGAGATCTGTTTTTAGATGCCTGCAGCTAACCTCTACAAAATGAATTATTGATATTTGTTTTGAATTTTGAGAACATCCTTTGCTAACATGTGTTCCTCATCTAGTTAATTTAGGAGATACAGGAATAATTTCTTTGAAGATAACAATCTGGTGATTACATTTATGACTGGGATCTTATTGAAATTGACAGATCAAAATTAGTTTAAATAAACAAGAAGTAAGTACAATACTTTGGTTGGTTTGTAAACTTTGATTGGATTGTAAGTGTGTAGTATAATGTGTTCTAGGTTGTGTTGCATACTTCGATGGGATTTTAAGTGTCTAGTATAATATATGTGTGTTACTATTGCAGACAATAAAACTGGAGCCATCTAGTGCAGGGCTGGCAGCAGAGACGTGGGAGGGTAGCAATCAGAGTTATGAGGATGGTGGTGGAGGTGGTCTAGCTGGTGGTGGAGGTATTTGTGGTGGTGGTGCAGTAGCAGCAGCAGCAGCAGCAGCGGGGATAGTGGCAACGGGGGACCCACTAACCATGCAGCTGCCTCTACACTCTGAGATGTCGGACTCTTCTCAGCTGCACGACTCCTCCAGGGTGAGTGTTGATTTTATTTTATTATGCCTGTCAGTTATAATTTGAAGCAAAAATATTATGCAGTACCGTTATTGAGCAATAAAATATACTACAAGTCTTCAATTATCTCACTAGCTGTATTGGGCAAGTTATTAACCCCTTCTCTACTGGCAACGTCTTTGTTATTTTATTATAGCTATAATTGGATGATTTTGTGCAGCTTAAGAAGGATCTGTAGTAGTAATATGGGTTGTTGTTGTTGTTCCCCAGGCTGCCTGGCCGAACAGCCCCAAGGGCCCGAGCAAGGCCAAGGCCATAAACGAGCACCCCCACAAAACCCTCCCTGCTTACCCCTAACAAGCCCGGGTGACCGAAGCCACTCTAAGACAGGGAGCTGAGGAGGGTGCGGAAACACCTGGGAAACCAAAGCCCCACCCAAGGCCTGTGCCCCTCAGCAATTAGGAACGGAAAGTTGAGGGGCAAGGGGAAAATGTGATGCTTTGGCTCCCAGTCTGCCAACTTCTATGTTGACAGTAGGGAGGTCAATCCACGGAAAAGACGCAGTCACTTGAGATCTAGAAGATATATAAGTAAAAGGAACAGTCAGAGTAAGCTATGGGTACGGGAGAGATCGCTCAGCTCTCACTCTGATAGACCAGCCCATCACCACATGACTAGAACCCATTCCTCTTAGCATCAGCTAGGAAAGGCCCTAGAAAGCCGCCTTTGGCGGGGGGATAGCTCCCCTATTTCAACTCCTTTCGGGGTTGGGCACCCGCCATGGGTTAATTAAGATAGTTCGGAGCCTGTTACAGTAATTGCAATTGCTGGAGGCCCTTCTTAAACTTAATATACCTGTAATCACCTAATAGTAGCCAGCATAAAGTTAAAAGGACATCGACAGTACGGAAAGGGTTAATATGGTGACAGTACAGTATTCTGATGACGAGTGAATTGTAATTGAATAAACAAGCTTAACAGTGATTGTTACTATGTTGCACATGAAAGTTTAGTGCATCACCTCCGCATAATTTTTTGTTTCATATAGTATGGCTGCACAGGTATATTTACTTGCTTTATCTCTCAAAGCAACTTGTTCTTTGAGAGTTTAAGTGCATTACTTTATAAATATGTACAGTTGTTATTATAAACTGTCCCGAATATACAAAAATATGGTATTTTTTTATTGTTTGTTCGTTATTATACATAAAAGATAATCAATCAGTCCAATATGGTTGTCTCAGTTGAAGCTTTTTTGATCATGTAATGTTACTTGAAACTCAAAGAGAATGGTTGCTATGGTAACATTTCACAGCTGATATATACCTGTTAATCCCTAAATTACTAGTTTTTAGCCTGGGTAAAAAAAAAAAAAAAAATTGTTGGTCGGAAGAGAGCTATCATGAAGGTGCCTGTATCACAATTTAGCCTGTTTGTGAATCTCAGTCTCAAGGGTTATTTGTAATAATATACATGATGGCAACATCATGTATGTTTATAAAAGAAGCTACAGTGCACAGAATATGTTTATAGCATAGAGTACTTTAAATAATCTATATCTTTAATGAATGATAGTAGATAAAATCACGAAATTATCCAGCTAAGGTTTGTATACATCAACATGGAGAATATTTTTACCATTAACATTACACTTAGATCATGATTTAAAGAAAGGCTTGAGAGAAAGCAACAAGATTGAAGTTAATATGGGCATCTTATCCCGTATGGGATAAGATGCCCATAAGATGCCCATAAGATGCCCCCCTGGGGGTTAGGGAATAGAATATGCCCCACGTGCCTTCTGCGTGTCGTAAGAGGCGACTAAAGAGGTTGGGTCGGTGGGCTTGCGACCCCCACCCGGAAAAAATATCTAAGCAAAGAAAAACGAGCGAACAGCCTCGGATGCGACGGAACCAACGTTGACGAACCACGACCGACTAAGGACATGCCTTCGGACATTCTGAGAATGGCTACGTGGAATGTTAGTGGCATGAATGATGGCACAAAAGAGAGAGAGGTTCTGGAAGTGTTAGTGAATGCCAGGCTGGATGTATGTGGAATGACAGAGACCAAATGGAAAGGTTCAGATGTGAGAGAGTGGGAGTGTGGAATGGGTGTGTGCTGGAGTGAGTGAAGGAACAGCGAGAGAAGGTGCATGTTTGTTTGTAAGTAGCAAATGGAAGGAATGTGTAAGAGAGTATGGGTCTGTGGGTTCAAGGATTGTGTGGGTGAGAATGAAAGTAGGAATACAAACGTGGGTGATTGTATGCGTGTATGCCCCGACAGAGGATATACTTGAAAGAAAGAAAGAGGAGTTCTGGATGAATGTGGAGGCGTGCCTGGAGAAGTTTGACAAGAACGAAAGAATATTTCTGATTGGGGATATGAATGGTAAGGTGGGTGATAGGAAAGTTGAGGGAGTGGTGGGAGGGTGGGGGGTACCATCAGAGGTGAATGGGAATGGTAGTGCACTTGTGGACGTATGTGTGGGGAGGAGGCTGTGGATAGCCAACACCTTCTTCCGACACAGAATGATCCACAGGTACACGTGGAAACGGATGTTGACGATGAAGGATAAGACAGTGGTGGAACGAAAGTCATTGATTGATTATGTATGTGTGGATGAACGAATGAAGAAATCTGTGATGGATGCTAGGGTGTATAGGGGTATTGGAGGGGGTCTGTCTGATCATTATGTAGTGGTAGCTAAGGTTAGGATACAAAAGAAGTGGGTGAGGAGAGCGGGAGGGAGGCGAGAGGAGGGTGGAATGGTGAGGAGGGTGGAGAGGTTGCAGGAGGAGGAAGTCAGGGAGGAGTACAGGAGAGCAGTGGAAAGACGACTAGGTGGGTTCGACCTGGAAGTTATGGAGGAAGTGGAGGAGATGAGCAAGGTGTTTAAGGATGAGATCTGTGCAGCATGTGAGGAGGTGTGTGGAGTGAGGAGAAGAGGGAGGGGAGTGAAAGGTACAGCATGGTGGACAGAAGAGGTAAGAATAGCTGTGGAAAAGAAGAAAGCATATAGAGAGTGGTTGGGTAGTAGAGGGAATGAAGATTCCGAGAGACAGAAACGAGCGAGGTACGTGGAGAGTAAGAGGGTGGTGAAGAGAGTAGTGAAGGAAAGTAAGAGAAGAGTAGATGAGGAATTTGGAAGGAATCTGAGTGTAAAATGGAGGGAGAGTAAGAAACTGTTCTGGAAAGAAGTCAAGAAAGTTAGGGAAGGTAGCAAGGGAAACAGTAAGGGTGTGAAAGATAAGAATGGGAGAATGCTAGCCGAGAAGCAAGAGAGAGTCGAAAGATGGAGGGAGTACTTCAGTGAGTTGCTAAATGAAAGGAATGAAGAGCCAGCAAACATAGCTGGATATGGTATGGGAGGGAGAAGAAGAGAAGTAGTGGAGGAGGAGGTGGGGATCAGGAGGTCAGAAGTGTGGGAAGCCATGAAAAGAGTGAAGTTGGGGAAAGCACCAGGAACAGATGGAGTGTGTGGGGAAATGTTGAGGTATGGTGGTGAGATAGTGATAGAATGGGTATGGAAAATGTGCAAACTAGCATGGGAGAAGGGGAGTGCACCCGATGACTGGAAGACTGGCATAATAGTCCCCCTATATAAGGGCAAAGGGGAAAGAGGAGTGTGTGGTAACCACCGAGGAATATGTCTTCTAAGCGTAGTAGGGAAGGTATACAGTAGGGTAGTGATTGAGAGAGTGAGAGTGAGAACGGAGAAATGGATAGGCGACGAGCAGGGAGGTTTTAGGAAGGGAAGAGGATGTGTAGATCAGATTTTTACCCTGAATTGTGTTGTGGAGAAGTATCTGGAGAAGAAACAAAAGGTGTATGTTGCCTTTATGGACTTGGAGAAGGCCTATGACAGAGTGGATAGAGAAGGTTTGTGGAAAGTACTTAGAATATACGGAGTAGAGGGCAAGTTGCTGAAAGCAGTGAAGAGCATGTATGAGGGTGCAAAGGCGGCAGTACGTGTGGAGAGTGAGCAGAGCGAGTTCTTTGACCTGAATGTTGGTTTGAAACAGGGTGTGTGTGATGTCCCCGTGGTTGTTTACTGTATATATGGATGGAGTTATGAAAGAAATACTATCAAGAGCAGTGGATGTTGGTGTATCGCTGAAAAGGGAGGGAATTGAGTGGAAGCTACCTATACTGCTGTTTGCGGATGATACAGTTCTGATGAGTGATAATGAATGGGAGTTGCAGGGTCTGGTAAATGAGTTTGGAACAGTGTGCGAAAAACGGAATTTGAAGGTAAATACGGGGAAGAGCAAGGTTATGGTCTTCGAAAGGGGTGAAGTCACAGAGTGTGAGGTGAAGCTGAACGGTCAGGCTATGGAGATCGTCAACTCTTGTAAGTATCTGGGCAGTGTGTTGAGTAAAGATGGGACTATGGATGAAGAGGTGCGGGAGAGGGTACAACAGGGGAAGAGGGTTGTAGGAACGCTAAAAGCAGTAACAAGAAATAGGGTGGTCAGTATGGAAGTGAAGAAGTCCTTGCATGACAGTGTGGTAATCCCGACACTGACTTACGGAAGCGAAGCATGGACGTTGGTTGAGAGACTCAGACCAAGAGTGAGAGCAGTGGAAATGAATTACTTAAGGAGTGCGTGCGGAGTTACATGGAGGGATAGACAGACTAATGAGGAAGTAAGAAGGAGGTGTGGTGTGGAGGTAGATGTGCTGGAAAGTGTGAAAAGGAACAACTTGAGATGGTTCGGCCATATGGAACGTATGGAAAGCGAGAGAATGACTAAGAGGGTGTACGAGAGCGAGGTGGAGGGACAGAGGGGGAGAGGTAGACCGAATATGAGGTGGAAGGATGGAGTGAGGAACTACATGAACGAAGACGGTGCTGGTTGGGGGGAGGGGCGTCGACTGACTGGGGACAGAGGTGCATGGGGGCGGTTCGTTCGTGGCCACCCCTTCGGGGATCACGGCGTCAGGCAATAGATAGATAGATAGATCCACACATACATGCAGTTTCAGTCTCTTGTCCTAATGGCGGCATTCCAGGCAACCCTGTTAAGGGCTGCTTCACTTGTCAAGTTTTTGGATTTGAGATCGGGACGTATAGTCCGATCCCAGGTCTTCCTCGGTCCACCCCTTGGTGCAGCTCCCTCCATAATCACAGACCTGCATCTTTTCACTCAATTTTGTTCATCTATTCTCTCCACATGCCCATACCATTCCAGTCTACTTGTACGCATCTCCTCGCTAATACTCTTTATACCTAAACGTCTCCTCAGCTCATCATTTGTTATTCTATCCTGCAGCTTGCCCCCACACATCCATCTCACTATTCTCATCTCATTACGTTCCATTCTGTTGACATCCTCTACTTTAACCCTTCCTGCCGCCCGGGCAGCATTTTAAAAGGACGCACCTTGCGAAGGCCCGGAGCCCGGGTGTCCTTTTAGAATCCGTATGCTTGGAAGCTTCCTTAAGCGTGCTTTGAAAGCCGCGCGGAAAAACGTTTGTAAACAAAGCCGATCGGAGCACCGCCGTCAAGCCTCAGCAAGAAGAAGAAGAAGTCCGACCTTGTCCGCCATTACCAGTTAGAGCGAAAATTAGTCTTCCAATGTGTCCGATATTGTTAAATCCGCGGAAAAACAGCCAAAACTCTCCACGGAAATCGTCATCACACCTGAACCAGTTGACCTAGAGAGCTCTACTCAACTCCAGTCTACAGATAGCCTACAAGTAAGGGCTACATTTCGAGATTTGTGGGAATTCTCTAGCAGCTAAAATAACAAAAATAGGCATATGTTTACATGCAACGTTTTTTGGCCAGATCGCCCGGATAGGACTATCGACCTGTATAAATGCTGCCCGGGGAGGAAGGGTTAACGGCCCATGTTTCTTAGGCATACGTCATTGCACTTCTAACACATGAGGCATACACCTTTCCCTTCAGGGGGAGAGGCATTCTTTTCATGGTCAGAATTGGCAGCAGTTCTCTGAACTTCCCCCAGCCACATCTAATTCAAGCGACAGTGGCAGCCTCGGCCCCATCACCGGCAGAAATGGTATCTCCTAGGCAACAAAACTTGTCCACCAGCTCCAATGACTCATTTCCAAAATTCACAGCCACAGGATCATCACTTAACACAAGCTCGCCCTTGCACATTACGCACTCAAATTTCTCTAATCCTTCGGCAGGGGTCCTTTTATTCTACTGTAGCGCTTACTCCCATGGTGCACCCAACATCGACAGATGCTACACCGAATCGAGTTAGCGCCCACACCCTTTCCACACACTGCACATCGGTATGCACCGCTCTTTTCCACATTGCCTCGTCTCAATCTACAATGCATAACCTTGGTTTTGTTAATATTGACTCTTAAACCCTTGCTCGTCATGCCCTCTCTCCATCTTCTGAATTTGGCCTCGGCATCTTGCACATTGTCAGCTATTAGGACTAAATCGTCTGCATAAAACAGTTCCCACGGGAGTCCGGATCTAAAATCTCTAGACAGTGCCTCCAGGACCATAATAGAAAGGAGGGGCTTAACACTGAACCCTGATGAACAAAAACATGGACTGTGAACTCCTCACTCAGTACACCTTGCACCCTCACCGCAGTTCGCGAATCCTCTTACATCTTCATTATCACATGCACCAGCCACTCTTCCACACCAAGTTTCCTCATAGCTCACTGCACAACATCTCTAGGCACCCTAGCTGATTTTAATACTTGGGCTAGTGGCTGGTTTTTTGGTCAATTCATTAATTTATTCATTTATTTTTTAGTTTCCTTGCTAGACCTCCATAGTGCCTTTGAAGCTCCTCTTCCTCAAGTACAGAATTGCACAGAATACAGTCGACCCTCGATTTAACGGACCTCGATACAACGGATTTCGGATTTAACGGACTCCGTCCGTAGGCGGACAACCCGTCCGGACACCGGACAAAGTCCGTTAGTAGAAAAATTGTCCCGTAGGTGGCTGGCGCGGCGCCACAGTTTCCCGGCAAAACCCTGTACTGTATTTCTATGTTTTTTATTTGTTTATCTGGGTAATGAAACATGTTTATTTATTTATTTTTTGTTTTGTTTATGTGCAATATGTAAGGAAAGACATAAAAACTCCCGGAAAGTTAAAAATATTTACTTTTGAGGCATGTTAGGGCTAAATCAGCGAAGTCCGAAAGCAGTTTTCCAGCTACAGACACAGTCTCCCCCCAATTAGTCCATTAAATCGAGGGTCGACTGTACTCTAAATGTTATGTATACAATTATTAGTTGTTCTTAGTGTTAACTTTCTCTCTAGGTATTGTAAATTTATCTAACTTGACCTTCTTAGGAGTATCTCCTGATATTTATGAGGAATTAGGTCTCCGCTTACCTAAGTGTGATACAGGCACAAGGCGCTAATACCTCATCTTCCTACCACATTATACAAATCTAAAAATACTAATGGTATAGTCAGTAACTGTTGTATTACAATGAAATGCTGTGTAAAGTTTTACCAGAAATTTGTCTTAAATATGTATACAAGAAATATGTTTGCATGAAATTGTTTATCTTATAGTATATTATGTTATTATGACACTAACAATACTGGTGCAGTATGACTGAAGTCCGTTGTGTTTTATACAAAGTGAAAAGGAAATTATATTACCTTCCGAGGAGAATACCTGTACAGTACGTAATTAAATGGAATATATTTATGCCATATCATAGTATTATTTTTAATCACTTCATTCATAGTTTTTTCTCTATTGTTTAATAATTATTATGTAGGCCTATGTTACTTTATATATCTGCCTTCATTTAATGTATATGTCTTTGAATAACTTCTTATCGTCTTGCACATTTACCTTCTATTCTCTTCATGAAGTGTTTTACTTCATATCTCTAGTTTTAGTCATCTTTATTCTCTTAATTTATTTTTGTCTGTCAACATTTTAGTTTCTAGGTTCTTGTATCTTGTCATATCATTATCTATGGTATTAACAGAACCAAGCTTATAATTTAATGGTATTTTATGAGTGGGGAAAATATTTGTAATGAGGAAAAGCGATGGGTATGCTTACAGAAGCCGTATGTCCGACATATATTGTCCGATTCGTTTGATTGATGGCTACATATGGGCCATCATGGCCATCCAAAAGTTGCCAAGGCCTATTATTGCCATTTCAAATCCTTCTTGTTTCTAGCTGGTGAACGTAAATGGCCTCGTTGAGCTATTGTAAGCTTTAGGCTGGTGTAGATAAAGCACCTGTACCTCATTTATCGGGTGGATGGTACTCGTTAGCCTTGGTAGGCAACTCATCTAGGGGAGACAACCTTATACAAATCCGGGTGGATGGGACTCGTCAGCCTTGGTTGGCAACCTGTCTAGGGGAGTAAACCTGATACAATTCCATACTGCTTACCTAAGGGTAAGGCAGGTTAGTGGATGGATTAGCTGAACACCACTGTAGAAAAATAGTGCTAACAAGATACACAGAGGGTCTCGGAGTCGGACGGATCCTAAATTGAGTGGTCAATCCTGTAAGTCCTTCACTAAACTGGCTCGGGTTGTCCCTCTCACAGGGAATAGGTCCGCTTGAGGGCATTCTGTGTATGGCCACCCTCGTAAGGGGAGTAAGGCGTCCGGCAATAGATAGATAGATAGATAGATAGATAGATAGATAGATAGATGATAGATAGATAGATAGATAGATAGATAGATAGATAGATAGACCTCATTTGAAGCCATTTATCATATAACTGGAACGCAATATCCACATCTGTGAACACACCTATTATTTGGGGTATAGTCTGTTGGTGGGTAGTGGGGAAGGTAACTGGCAGGGTTACCAAATCAAGTCTGCTAGATAGTAAAGAAATGCAAAAAAAACTCTTAAATAATGCCCCAATTTTTACCACCCATAACGAGAGGCGCGCTCCTTGGTGCCGCTAGGAGAGTGGCGAACACAACCTTAGGCGACCTTAGGTGACCTTAGGTGACCTTAGGTGACCTTAGGTGAGGTAGGTGACAACATCGCTCCAAAATAATGCTAGAATTCATTCTGCTAGTTGTGAAAATTTGCCTCTATACGGAAGTAAATATCTTTACACGGGATAGTAGCAAATTGGCAACACTGGCGACTGGACAAATCAACCAGTAGATAATTTCAACCAGTGACCAAATCAAACAGTCAGGTGTCAAACAAAAGCCAAGTCTATTATTTTTAGTCTTTATTATTGTGTATGTAAAAAATATATTACGGTTTATGGATTGGGTGGGGGAAAACACAATTTTTTTATTCTCTAACGATTCGGGCTTTGGACAACCCATTTTCAGAGAGACGAAGAGACTGAAGATGGGTTGTCCATAGCCCGAAACGTAAGAAAATAAAAAATTTAAGCTCATTCCTGTGTTTTCCTCTACTCAATCCATCTATCTGTCGGTATGAAACATCCACATATTATAGTTTATAGTTCAAATTATGTCTGGAAGTGATAAGATGGTCAAAACAATGCTATTTCATGTTAATTTTCTTGTATTTCCTCTCTTATTAATTCAAGTCTTCAAACAAAATTACTCAAAATTGCTCCGGTTTAACACCCTGCAAACGGTACTGATAAGCTGAGTTATGACTTTAACCCTTCCCGCCCGGGCAGCATTTTAAAAGGACATCGCAGCAGATGGGCAGGAGCCCGGGTGTCCCCTTGTAATCCGTAAGCTTGAAAGCCTATTAAGCTTGTTTTGAAAGCCGCGCATCCGACGTATGTAACACAGCTGGTCGGAGGCGATGCGCGCACCTCCGAAAGCAAGCAGACGTCGGAGCTTTGTTGTTGTGGTGTGGTCTGCTAAGACAGATTTAGTGTTAAAAAGGGTGTCATATTGCTAACATCGCCTCGAAACTCGCCACGGAAATTGTCATCACAACTGAACCAGTTGACTTAGAGAGCTCTACTCAACGCCAGTCTACAGATTGGGAAACCGCAGTACGTTTAGAGATGCGTGGGAATTTTCTAGCAGTTAAAATAAGAAAGATACGGGTAGCCTATTAAATACGTTTTTCGGCCATATCGCCCGGATCTCAACAACGTCCTTAGGAGGGCGGCCCCGTGTGGGAAGGGTTAAGGTGAGATGGTTCACTTTTTAAGCGATTTTTGCATGTATTCGTTATTTTTCTAGTTTCCTCCCTAGACCTCCATCAAAGTAAAAAAAAAAACATCCATTAGATCCCCCCTTTAGATTAATTTGTACATTTTTTGGTAGAAAAATTTCCCGCTAAAGGCCGGTTCCTTCAACATTACAGGCTCACTTTCATTCGCCAGGGAAAAACTTGACACCTAAATAGCACAAAAGGTCTAAATATTGACGAAGAAATGGTGCGAAAGGTCTTAAAATCGACTAACTAATGGGGCAAGCATCTTAACACCTGAAAAGTAATGGAGCTAAACATGAGGGAGAAAGTGGTCCAGAAAACCAGCCCATCCCCCCTTAAGTTGACACTGGTTTAGATGGCCCTGGCTTATTTGGCACCGAGATAAACTGGTAGTTGTTGTTCCTTAGGCTGCCTGGCCGAACAGCCCCGAGATATACTGGTTGCATTGTTCAGGATCCAGTGGGAGAGTATACAGATGTTTCTTTAACCCCTTCAGCACCATGACGCCTTTTTACGTTTGATTCGGGATAGAATTTATGATTTTATGTATTTTAAGAGGGACCTATGTTACTGAGAGGATATATTGAGATCACATTTACCCATTTATGTCTTATTAGGTAGATTACAAACTTAGTATGTTTTGGTGGGTTGGGTAAAATAGGTAAATTTCACCGCGAACGGTGTTTTTTTTATTAATTAAAAACGCCACATATGGCATATTAATTTGTATTTCTTGGGTGGATGGGACTCGTTAGCCTTGATCGGCAACCTTATGGGAGTAAACCTGATACAAGTCCATACTGCTTACATAAGGGTGAAGCAGGTTAGTGGATGGACTAGCCAAACACCACTGTAGAAAAATAGTGCTAAAAAGATACATAGAGGGCCTCTGGGTTGGACGAACCCTAAATTGAGTGGTCAATCCTGTAAGTCCTTCAGTAAACTGGCATGGGTTGTCCCTCTTACAAGGAATAGGTCCACTTGGGGGCCTTCTGTGTATGGGCACCCTCATTAAGGGGAGTAAGGCGTCCAGCAATAGATAGATAGATAGATAGATAGATCTATACATTCAGCTCTTCTGCTAAAGAAATATGATCGTTTTTGTCAAAACAAATATAATTTGGACTATGCCACAGATTTTAAAATAACATCCGTACCTCAGGGCGAAATTACCCCGCCCAATGAGGTAATTTCGCCGCGATCATTTCCACTTGATCGTTCTCCGAATAGAAAGGGTTACAAACTTCCACTAAATTGCTAAATCAAGCTCTATTCCTACTCCGGAGAATGGTGAAAACCAGAAGTCGCTACTTCAAGTGGTTAGCCCAGATGGATGTGGTGATTAACTTTGATTATTATGTGCCGTCTAATCGCTGTTTGTATCAGCGCGACCATTTCTTGTAAACAAATTTGGTAAACAATTAATTTTTTTCAAAAGCCAAGTATTGTTTGCACAATGGATCAAAGCCTCATAATGCCTTGTTGGTAGGTCGACATTCTTCTAAAACCTAAACAGAATAAAAAACGAATCCATGCAATACTGTATCGTCGTTGCGGCGAAATTACCCCAGCGTAATTACCCCGTTATATCTTATAATTTTTATTTATTTTTTGCATACCGATTTGATCATTGCATACGAATTGGCACGTCTAGCCTACAATTCCTGGGCGTTGTTAAAACGTTCCATTTGCTCTTCTTGCAGGGGGATGGGGAGGCAGAGGTAGCGAAGGGGATGGCCTTTCGATGTCAGTTTTGTGATGTGCACATTCGCCGCATCGACAACTACCGTAGACATATGCGCAAGCACTCGGGACAGATGCACTTTTTATGTGCCATCTGCCTTAAGCCGTTCTCTCGGTCAGACAAATTGCAAGAGCACACGAGTAAAGTTCATCCCAATTATGGAGATAAAGAGATATTGTAGCCTGTGAAAAAATGCTTTACAATCTTTCAAAGACTTACAGTACATTAATAGAAAAAATATAGTTAACAATATAAAGCTGCTATCTTGTATTGTATGTAAATGCTGCTGTTAAACTATTTGTTGATATGTTATTTAGTTTTTAATGTTAGGGTTAAGCATCTAACACCTATATCAGTACAGTATACAGAAGAACCCATTTAGAATGTTGAAGGACAATGTAGAGTAGTTGATAGCTTACTGATTTTTGTTTTACTCAATCCTCTTGTATCTGGCTGTGTGTGGCTGTGCCTTCATATGCAATACTTTATGTGCGCCTTTCAAGTTAATTATCAGGAAAATTATACAGTAATTGGAAATTATTTTTGTCCTTACTCCTATGGAATATTGATCGTTGAATATTAACCCCTTCAATCTATTTTTTTTTCTTTTATTCTAGCTATCATTAGAAAAATTTACTCATATTAGGAAAGACCTTTGTGAGTCAGAGGGTTATTTAGTCAGAGATAATCTTTATTCCTTTGATTTGTGAAGAAGCTGGGTACTGTAATCATCAGTAATATAAGCCAGAAAAAGATCAAAATTATACCATAATTTTGAAAGGGCTAATCATATCATATTTTGGTGAAGAAACAGCAATGGCTGCAACAGATGTGGGAATTAAGACACAAATGCAGAGCAGGGACCCAGTTTATTCTACGTTTCGCCAGTAAGGCTTCTTCAGGAATAACATACAGTAGGGGAGTACAGTCAACAAAATATATCTCTTACCATAAGGAAACAACACAACAAAAACAACAGCATGAAATGTTCAAATAGTTTAGTCTGGCTCTCGACTCGTTAATAAATATGCAAGTGGTTTGGCTAGTGAAAAGGAACCTTTATTTAAGTTCATGGTATCATTCATTACGATATGAGCTGACTCAAAGCATCTACGTTTAACAGTATTTGTTTCACATTTTATCAATCTAGCTTCATTATATTTTATTATTGACAGAAGTACAGTCACACTTGAAAGTAGTAGCGCACCTTCCTAACTTCAATCATTATTTCCCCTAAATAGAAGAAGACAAAAATGCTCTTCAATTAAACTGAATAAACCTTGAATATAAAGGTGTTGTTCATGTGCTTGAAGAACTTTTTGTTGTTAATTGAAGAGAGTAACCAAGGTTGAAATTAATAGGTATGATACAGTTATATAGACTAGAGTGAGCACACTCTATCCCAGAGCATAGTGAATTATGTTACCAGTGCACACTAAACCAGTGATGACCCCCTTTTTTTGACATGCGTTTCAATGTGTATCATGGCGGTTGCTGGCATCACAGGGTTGGCCCAAGGCATGCTCTAGTCTATTAGTCTGGGTATGACATTACTTTTGAGTGTGACTAGTGGCTTCAGAAACTGTAATTCATAATTTTGAAGAAGTGGAGTAATGGGTACATGTATATTCTGATATTTGTTCTGTTATTTTACATATTGTACATTTTGCATATTAAATTTATTTTGTTTTATCAAAGTTTTAGTTTTATTGCTAATGTCCTTTCTCTAACAATTAGAAAGTGTTAAATATAATTTCAATTTTGTTTAAAGTACTGTAGTGTATTGTTCTCTGGTCATGGTTGATAAGGGGGAATCATAATTAACAATACTGTACATACCTCATGGGGGGAAGGGGGCTTTCACATTTAGTGGAGGAAAATGAACAAGCCCCACATAGCCTTATGTGTATCGTTTAAGGCGTCTAAAAGGGGGGATGACGTAAATATGGACCAACGATCATCCTTTACAGTAAAGTCTTCTTATGGCACTGTCTTGTTGTAGCATAGCTGGGGTTTGTGTGGTGCAGATACTGCAGGTACAGGTGGTGATGCAGGGGGACATGTTGAGGCACTGTTACTACTATGCCAACATCAGCCACAGTGATGCCATGATGGGACAGTGTTATGGCAAAACTTTATAAAACACTCCTACTGCTGAAAGGCAACCCTGTCTGAGCTATTATAGATATTGAGCCAATGTAAGTGTGTATGTATGTACATACAGTATGTACAGTAGATGGTGATACCACCCTCTTTTGATTCCCATTGTTAGCTGGAAAAAAATATCACGCTTTCCAAGATGTTCTGCCATGCTGGTTCGTAAGTAGTACACATAATATTCATGATCCATGGGTACTGCCAACAGATTCACAGTGAATTAAATGGATTGCCCTCTACGTACACATATTTCCTTGATTGGTACATGTTCTTCCCTTTGAGCCAAAATTCTTACTTTCTCCTTGGTGAGTAATGGTGCCTTCATGATTTTAAGCAGCTTATGACCTTTGGGAATGAAAATGGTAAAAACTTGAGGTTTTGTCAATCTACCTACAGGTATCTATCTATTGCCGAACGCCGTGATCCCCGAAGGGGTGGCCACGAACGAAACGCCCTCATGTGCCTCTGTACCCAGTCAGTCGATGTCCCTCCTCCCATCCAGCACCGCTTTCATGCATATACTTCTTCACTCCATCCTTCCACTTCTCTTTCGGTCTACCTCTCCCTCTCTGTCCTTCTACCTTACTCTCGTACACTCTCTTAGTCACACTCTCGCTTCCTATACGTTCCATATGGCCGAACCATCTCAAGGTGTTCCTTTTCACACTTTCCAGCACATCTACATGATCCACACCACACCTCTCTTACTTCCTAATTTGTCTGTTTATCCCTCCATGTAACCCCGCACGAACTTAAGTAACTCATTTCCACCCCTCTCACTCTTGGTTTGAGTCTCTCCACCAACGTTCATGCTTCGCTCCCTTAAGTCAATGTAGGGATTACCACACTGTCATGCAAGGACTTCTTTACTTCCATGCTGACTACCCTATTTCTTGTTACTGCTTTCAGCATTCCTACAACCCTCTTCATTGCACATTCTCCCGCACTTCTTCATCCATACTCTCATCTTTACTCAACACACTGCCCAAATACTTAAATGAGCCGACATTCTCCATAGCCTGACCATTCAACCTCACCTCACACTCTGTGGCTGCACCCCTTTCAAAGACCATAACCTTGCTCTTCCCTGCATTTACCTTCATGTTCCGTTTTTCACACATTGTTCCAAACATATTGTCAATAGATAGCATAATTACAATGATATTTTTTCTGCCATGGCCATCCCTTTTGTGGTTCTTCCTCTGGAAGTAGGGCATCAGATTGATGATGATGATGAATTACAATGAGTATGCTCTTAACAAAATAAATACAAACAAAATAAATAAAAATAAAAAATAAATAAAATAAATAAATTAGCAAGCCCAATGTGAAAGTTAGTTAGTTAAGTTACTCAAACAAACAATATTGTATACTTGAAAATATATCCATCTGTCTTAACCCCTTATTGGCGGCGCTCGACTTAAGTCGTGCACCAATTTGCAGCAAGTTAGGAGCATTATTAAGGCTTTCAAAGGGTTAAAATAGAGTGCAAATGGCCGGGGGCGCAGCGGGCCAGACAGCCGACTCCCAGGGCTTACCGCCGCCCATTAACTCATGTTCCCTGTGTTCTCGAGAGGCCGGCAGTGTAGCCAGTAGTGAGCATAGCTGGGAAAAATATACCGATATATGCTAAACTCCCATGTTCGTGGCACCACTGCAAGAGAACCACGAGTGCTATGTAGCTTGTTCTGGTCTCATTTTGAAGCTTTTAGCGCCTAGTTTTTTGCTAAATCATTTTTTTTTCATGCAGATGCTTGATTTATCATGCAGGAGGGCCTGAATATGCCCAAATGAGCCCAAAACACCCCGCTAGACAAGGGTTAATATGGTATATGGTGTAAATCTGTTTTGGGAAGAGGGGAGTGACTTGAGGGGGGTGGGGGGGGTTAAATAGACATGCACCCCTGATAGACCCTGTAGTAAAAGAGAGCAGCCATATTTTTTTTTTCTGGACGCCATTTTGGTGCCGTAATTATCAACCAATGAAGTACTATTTTATTTCTAATCATGTAGACTTTAGGCCCAAAGACTAAAATATATTTCCCTCATCAGTACTGTTTTGCCGAATATTAATTATGGGTATGGACATATTTGAGTGTAAAATGAGGCTATTGACACCAGTGGCACCAATATGGCGGAGGTTGGCCGATCTCTGTTACTATAGAGTCTGTAGCACCCTCCCACCCCCCACCTAGACGACTGCATTGACCCTGGTTCTGGTGTCTTTTCAGAGCGGGGGAAGGCGGTCGTCTGGCGGTGGTGGGGGGGGCCAGAACTTGTGGAGAGGTGGTGGTGGTGGTGGTTTTGGTGGTGGGCCTACCTTGGGAGGCACTACCACGGAGGCTACCGGTAGCTTGGACGTAAAGTGTGTTACCCTTTTAGGTGGAGGTAGGGAGGCTGGCTCGGTTAGTGGTGATGGTGGTGGTGGTGGTAGAGTGGGAGGTGGGAATAGTGGTAGTGGTAGAGGGGTAAGTGGGAATATTAGTGGTGAGAGTGGTAGAGGGAATGGTGGTCTTAGTGGTAGTAGAGGGGTAAGTGGTAATAGCAGTGATGGCATAGATTTGACCGGGGCTGGTAGTGATGTTGTTGTCAGTGGACGTACATGGAAGTTTGGCTGTATGTACTGCAGTAAGTCATTCCCTACACGGTGGGGCCTGGATCGCCACACACGGACTCACACTGGGGAGAAACCTTACACTTGTCACATCTGCCGCAGGAATTTCAATGAACAGTCAAACTATCAAAGACACTTTAGGAGGCATTTCTTAAATAAATAGATGAATAGATACTGTATGTGGAATGAATGTTATATACTGTATTGATACATTAATAGGTGGACTATAGAAAAGAGCTGAAGGAAAGTAATTGATTGAACTATTCTAAACAAGATCATTATAGAAGTCGATTCATCATGCCTGAATGGTGGACTGAGGTAGCTACACAAAAGCATATTTCCAGATATATATGATTTAGGAATTTTCTAGTAGAATGCTTGCAAATCTGATAACTCCTGTCTCTCTTTTTTTTTTGTTACTGCCTTGTTGTAGTAGCATGGTTAAGTATCAAGAATATCAGCTATGAGATGTTTACAAGCAGGTTTGGATGGTTTGGGTATCTGGAGAGGATGGATGAACTAAGTTAAATGAAAAAATGCAAGTCTGTGGACGTTGAGGGAGCTGGACTAAGGGGTAGACCAAGAAAGATGCGGGATCAGACCATACGGTCTGATTATTTATTAAGAAATCACTGACAAGTGAGACAGCTTTGAACTCCTGCTTGGTACGTTAGAGTCAAAATTAATATTTTTGTGTCATGCCCCAGCGAGGGTTCGAACCCAGGCCAGTAGTGCAGCACTCCAGCACCTAACCAACTAGACACACGGAGCTTGAAACAGTTTAGATCATGGGATGCCTGGATGAGGGAAAGACACACAGAGCTTGAAACAGTTTAGGTCATAGGATTAGGGAAAGACAGATTGAGGGAAGCATTCCAAAACTTACTTGTTGGGTAGAAAAAAGATTGGGAAAATTGGTTCAGTCTTGGGTTAGAAAGTTGGACAGAATATGGGTGGGAGTGTGTTGAAAGGCGGGCGCCCCCCACATTCCGTAAGGGAGGAGGTTTACACGAGAAAGCTCTAAAAATTACTGATTATTGTAATAGTGGTAGAAGAGTGAGAGAAATGCAACATTGCGGTGTGTAAAGAGAGATTGTATGGAATTATTAAGAGGAGGCGGGTTACTGAGCATCTTATTGAAGCTCCATTCAGTAACGTAACATATATTTTCATGTCTCATTTAAAGAGGAACACAATATAAAGAGAAAAATGCCTTTCGTTCATACACAACAGTACCCCACATCCTCAGACATTAACAACCAATAAACTACCTCATCCACTTCATTCGATTTATCTTAACCGGGCCAGAAATGTCATCCCCTAGCAGTCAATTTCCTGAAACTTATTTGTAGATTATGAAACAATTACATTTCTGCTGCATATTAAATTATTCTTCATAATTGACAATGTGCTCTGTTATTAGAATCAAGTCAAAGCTCAGTTACCAATATAGGAACCGGACAATCGTGGCATAGTCAGTAGAGCGTTGGCTGCTGATCAAAGGGTCGGCGGTTCGAGCCCTCACTGTCAAAATGTTATTGGTAGATGTCAAGTTCGGGCAACTTGACCTAGCAATTCGTGACAAACGCCTAATGTTCATGGCCACCCCACCCCTTCTCGGGAATTACGGCATCTGGCAATTACTTTTTTTTTTTACAGTTTCTCCCCCGGTGAGGATAACAATATATACATACATCCAAGCCCTTCATGATATTGTTTTAGTGCCTCCACCAAACATACTATCTTGTCAAATAAAACCAAATTCCACTAAGTACGGTTATGATAGAAAGCGCTGGTAACTCATTCTGGAACCAATAATTATATTAGAGATCAAAAGAGCTTATTATATAACTCTAGTCCTTTAGCAAAAAGTCAGAATACAAGTGATAAATGTTCATTAGATTGACAGCAGTTTTAAGTCTTGAGTAGAGGGGGTAACACATAAGCACTTTTAGCGTTAAATTTCAAGGGCCAAAAAATTTTCAACAATATTTCAGGGACATATTACATTGGTATCGGAAATTAGACTGAAGATAGATGCATATAGGAGTCAGACTGTCAGAATTCTTAAGAAAGTTTAACACAAAAGCTGCTGGATCTGAGTTGGTGATAAGAATTTAGAAAAGATGCTCCTATGTGATTTCAACTATACATTAACTGTAGGTTAGACACAGTATTTTATCTAGAACATATTATAAGTTAATTATAGAACTTTGTCTTTACATGTGATAATGTGTCATATATTAATACCTCCACATAAACTGCCACAGTTGTTCCATAGAATTATATTTGTGTAAGTTGTTATAAACCACTAAAATATATAATTATATATAAATATGTACTGTATATGTATATATATCAGCAGTACTGTATATAGACTATATAAATATTACAGTATATAAATCATTATATCTACAGTAGGTTACTCCTGTTGAGTATTTATAGTATGTTTGAAGACTTTAAGAATACTTTATATTATATAATAATATACATAATTACTGTATTGGAACAATGTACTGTAGTATACTGTAATAGCTAAGGTTTACCATCCAATTTGTATGCAGTGGTCCATTAACCCTTGGGATCCGGGGGGGCCTCATGAATTTTGGTATATTCAACTTCATAATTCAGTAGCTACTGATTGAGACCACCTAGAGCAGTCAATGTTTTTGCAAATTGTAGAACATTTTGTTGTCTGTAGAATGCCGTAGAGATGACGTCGCTGCAACGCGTGGTTGCCGAGTTCTGATGATTATAGTGGCGATTTTTAGCCGACCATTTTGCCTCATATGAGGCTTCCCGGATTCCGAGGGTTAAGTATGTAAAAATTTAAGAAAATAACACCCACTGAAAATAAGTCAAGTTAGATAAATACATTTAGTCTCAATATATTTGATGGTTAGGCACAGTACATGTTGACACTAAGTACATTAAGGTAACTATTATTTTTATCTATATATTCTTATGTTTATTATTCGTGGGCAATTGGGCTAGCAACCCTTCCCCGAAAACAAGCAAGTGAATCATAAGAATTGCTTCAGAATATAGAGACAATTCAGTCGTGGCTGCCCACTCTGGGATAAAGGCGTCTGGTAATAGATAAAACTTTAGTTGTTGTTGTTGTTGTTCCCTAGGCTGCCTGGCCGAACAGCCCTGAGTCCCTAAGGAAGGCCATGGCCGTGATTGGGCTTTCCCACAGGGCTCTTAAGGAGTGTAGATTATGTTGTTGGCGTAAGTGATTGTGTGGAATGCAGTCTTATATGATGTGTTTAATAGTATGGGGTGCTGTGTTGCATCCTGGGCAGGTGTCGTCGATGGAGATATCCAGTCTCTTCTGATAGCTCAGAAGAGCTGGATGGTGCCTACATCTTAACCTGGCCAGGTGGACTCTGTCCTCGCGAGGAAGGATGTATTTCGGGAGGTCGTGCTTGCAGCTGTGTGTTATCTTTGAGTGATTGGATGGAACGGCGAGAGATATGAGTATGGATGTGCTTCTGGAGCTGGTTTGGGGTGGGCAGGGAGGGAGAGAAGACAGTACCGGTATTTGTGTGTGATATCGTGTGCTGGGTGTTGTTTTGATATTCCTTGGTGTCTGGGTGTGCTGCCATGTAGTGTAGTGGATGGTGTTGGTTTGTGGAGGCTGCAGCCAGGAATTGAGTGCCTCTCATGTCCAGGTGGTCTTTGACTTTGAGGACTTTGGTTTGAGATTTAGTTGTTGTTGTTGTTGTTGTTGTTCCCCAAGCTGCCTGGCCGAACAGTCCCAAGGCCCCGAGCAATTCCAAGGCCATAACCGAGCGTCCCCACAGAACCCTCCCTGCCGACCACAATAAAGCCTGGGTGACCGAAGCCACTCCATGGCGGGGAGCTGAGGAGGGTGCGGAAACGCCCGGGAAACCAAAGCCCCACCCAGGGCCCTGTGCCCCTCAGCAATTATGAAGAGAAAGTTGAGGGGCAAGGGAAAAATGTGACGCTTTGGCTTCCAATCTTGGTAGATTGGGAGGTCAATCCACGGAAAAGACGCCGTCACTTGAGATCTAGAAAATATATAAGTTAAAGGAACAGTCAGAGTAAGCTATGGGTATGGCAGAGATCGCTCAGTTCTCACTCTGATAGACCAGCCCATCACCACCATGAGATTTAGTTTATCAATTTTGCTTACTATTTGATTCACCGCATACAAATTATGAAATCTACCATATATGCAGTATCGGGGTATATTAAATTTGTGTTCATATCAGTTGAAAATACCATATCCCATATTCCTATATAAACTACCATATTTGTTGGCCTATGCACCTAAATGTCATTAATGGCATTCTTGGAAATAGTTTTTTGGTGAAAAACAACTACATTGCTGGGAACAAGTTTTCATCAGATTGCCTCACTTCACTGCATTGTTCATCAATCACATCTCCCCAAAGTTCTTATTTCATTATTTATTTGTATTCTATGCTCCAACAGTATTAAGCAATCCATTCTACTATATAATATAAGGAAAACATAGCTAGAACTCTGTTTCCATGGCAACTCCTAAAACAAGTATGATCAGCCTTGGCTTTGGAACTCAATTTATTTTCATTATAAGCATTCCTCAGTTAAAGTTGCCTCATTTGGAGTTGTTTTATTATTATACTGTTAATTAATTACCCAACAATATTCACTTAAAGTTGTAATGCTTCATTAACAAGCTGTGAATCAAATAAAAATGATCCAAAATTGCAATGAAAATCACACAAAATTATGGGTTCATTTTAAGTTGTTTCATTAAAAGTTTTGATTTTCAGGAATGTAACAACTTCAACCCCTTACGAGCGGGCATAAAATTACCTTCATTCCCTGCTCATTTTCATGCTTAAACAAAATCCCAAGCGTAATACGTAATATATCCGTGAAATTACGGTAATAGAGCTTTCAAATGACACCTGCATCATCCCTGTACGACGTCTGGTTATCTTGCAATGATCTTGCAAACGAAGGTAAAAATCGGTAAAAATTAGCAATTTTTTGCTGTTTTCGCTATGTGTGACGCTGCAGAAGTGTCGGGGAACTCTCTGTTACACATCAGTATGTCCCCGTGCTTCGTCGGGTCCGGACCAAGCTCCCCCGCGCTGCTTGCAACAGCTGGTCTGGCTCACAGGCTACATAATAGCCAGAAAATTGTCTCTGTCATATGATGGGCTCCGTACAGAAGAGGTTAAGTGAGGAACTACTGTACTGTATATTTAATTTCAGCAATGGATGATTTATTGGGATATCAAAGCAAGTCTTAACCCGTACTACAGTAATACAGAAGGATACAGTAATAAAAGTCCCCAGCAGTCCCAAGCAATGTGGCAAAAATGGCAGGAGAGACCACCTATCCACCTCCAAAGAAGAGGCAAGACTGGCTCTGTCACCCTTCAGTGGGTCTCATATAAGCTGAGAAGTGTTGTCAACACGGGAGCAGTGCTCAAAAGGTCGTGGTAACTGGTACAGGGTTGTACAGGCAGTTACAAGGAAAGTACATTACTGACGGATATATACGTCGCTGGGATTGGAGGGGTTAAAGTTAAGACGGATCATACTTATGCATAGAGGGTTGACTTGTAAAAAATTTATATTTTTTTTACTTTACATAGTATTGTGGCCCAGAAAAATGTCTGTGTCTATTTATTATGGAATATAAGGTCAACATTAACTTATAGAAGCATAATATAAATGTTAGGCCTACACTGCAAAGATTTCTGGGACTTGTGTGGACACCTGGGATCATGATTTGGATGATTTTCTCAACTCCAAGCCAAAGCATCACATTTTTCCCTTGCTCTCAACTTTCCCTTCATTATTGTTAAGGGGCACAGGGCCCTGGGTGGGGGTGAGGGTGCGTTTCCGCACCCTCCTCAGCCCCTCGTAAGGGTGCGGCTTCGGTCACCTGTGCTTAGTGGTAAAGCTGAGAGGGTCCTGTGGGGGCGCTTGTTTATGGCCTTGGCCTTGTTCGGGACCTTGGGGCTGTTCGGTCAGACAGCCTGGGGAACAACAACAACAACTCCCAGTACCAAGATTTTGAGCCCAATGTAACTCATAAGATTCAGGGGGGATTATAGGTGTCAGTTTCTTGCACAAAATCGCACCTTATAGGCCGAAAAATGTGGTAGCCGCATCATTGTCTCTGGTAAATACTGTATTATAGATCTGTCATATTTCTATGGTAAATATTATAGATCTGTCATATTTCTAGTCAGTGAATATGATGCACCAGTTGTACTGTACTGAAACAAAGTTCCAGTAATTATCATTGCAAGAACTGCAAGTAGCATATCGGGGGGGGGGGGGGGGAGACTTGAGACAGAGCCCGAACATGGATATCACAACACAGCATAAAAACAAAACAAAACAAAGCACAAAATCACAGACATCTAGGTTGTCCAGGAGAAATACCCAGAGACCCAGGCCCATTTGGGGTCCCCAGTTAGATTCCCAGGTCCCAGATCTGCCGGAGAGGCTCCGAGACGAATGTTGTTAGAGCATATTTTGTAAATGTTTCCTTTGGAACGTGTCTCCCGTCTCCACCCTTGTTTGTGTTTGCTTTGAGTTAACTTTCAATATTTGAAGATGCTTTTCATTCTATTATTTTGGCCATCATTAGATGATTATGTTCAGTTTTGGAATGGATTTTAAAGTCAGAGGGTTCATTGAGATACACTTGAGCCCTTTGACTCCTAGATAATCTTCTAAGGTTGAGTAAAATTGGCTAATGTTAGCCAATATGAAGTGAAAAAGCGTAATGGTTTACTAGGGGTGGGGGGGAGATGTGCCAGACTATATACTGTACATACATACATACATACATACATACATACAAGATTTCTTAATACTATATCATGTTAAGGTGTCCAACTTTGTGGATTACTTCACTATTACAAGTACACTTATTATACTGTACATATTTGAGTTTACACTTAGCATAATTATCAATACAGTATAGCATTGTGTGATAGCTATTTTGATTTTTCAAGTTTGTCTTATATCACAAATTTATAGTATCTATTTTACTGCATATTACATAGATAGATGTTGTTACTTTGTACTGTACTACTTTCAAGTCTAATAAGTTTAATTTCTTTTGTTATTGAATATTGTTTTTTGAAGGAATACATTGATATTTTGCAATTTGAGTGCTGTAATTGAGTTGTGTTTTTTTGTGGTCTTTTGTAAGGCTACAGTTTAGGTATAGACCATTCATTATAAGTAAGACAGAAAATTGTGACTCCTAACCTCTGTAGCTAAAAAATATTAGTGCAAATGGGCTGTGAATTTCCACACTAGTTCTTGGCTGACTCTTCCCTAATGGTAGAAATATTAGCTCGATTACTCTAGTTGTTTTTAAGTTATTGTGGTTAGTGGTCAAGATTTTTGGCATAATTATAATGAATAAACCATAGTGATGTATGCCCTTACTTGTACCTAATATTGTTACCACCCTGCGAGACGTAGAAGTCGGCTAGAGGGGATCGGGGGCGGGGGGTCCTGGTATCCTTTTCCCCTTAATATATTTTCGTGCTAACATTAGAAATCCGATTGGAGGGTGTGGTCATCACTGATAGGCGAGTGCAAGAGAGAGAGAGAGAATTACCCCCATGCGCACTTCAGAGGTTAAATAAATCTACCAAAAAAAAAAACATAAAAACAAGTTAAACAGTTACCAAGGTAAATATTGGAAACTGTGCATGTTACTTATGCAGAGTTGTACTGGTTTACAGACTAGATCTGTATAGAAGTTAGTGGATTATTAGTGCCACCCACCATTAACACACTACAGCATGAGAAAGTTTAACTTCTACCAATGGGGTTGTGAGAGTGAGACAGTGGGGGAGAATATAGGGCACATTGCTATGGACCCATTGCCTTCACTACTCTCAGTAAAAAAAGAAGGAATTAGAAAGATGGAAAGTAATGAAAATGTCTATGGGAAGTAGAGGTCACCAACCCTCACTCTGATTGATCCAGCCCACCTTAAAAGGAAGGAAGGCTCACTTATAATGTTTTCAAAGTGAATTATAGACTGATGTCATTATTAAGAATAATATACACCATTATATTTTGTATGTACGTATATATACTCGGGCACATACCCCATAGCTGAGGGTGGCCGAATTGAGACGGAGCTTACCCGGTACTTTACTTGAAATATTTAATAGACAAGCAATATTTTGATAAATTAAATAGTACCGGTACTAGGCCAATTTCAAAAGTCCATGAACACTGAATATAGAAAAATCAGCAGTTTGAAAGAAAACAAAATTCAAAAGCATGCCTGGTAAATTCAAGCAATGATAAATTCAGTCACCGTTCTTCCACTGGTTACATCTCATATGTTTAAAGAATCTGCAATATGGTTATTTCAGGACCTCATCTGGGATGAAGACCCAAGTTTTTCAAGTCCGCAGTAAGATCCTCAGGCATTTTCTCTTAACAAAAATCTCATCATTCCTATCATTGCTTTATTCCTTCCTTCATCACACTGCAATGCATGTATACATATACATACTATACATTTACTTTAAAAAATCATTACATGTTCCAAGCCATATATCAAATGATTTGAGTACAATGTCTAGTTGAGAGCCATTGTGAAGGAGGATTCTTTTTCTCAGATTTTACTCAGAAATTTGTGTATGATAAGTAATGCCTATACATGTCCAGTGATCACCCCCATAACCGCCCTATACTGTATATAGCCAGTTCGTTACCAGGAAGTTTCCGGATACATAAAATTAATATATTAGGACTATAATCAGTTAACTATAATTTTGTCATTATTATTAGGTTATTAGTCATTTAACTAGTTATTTGTAGCTATTACTGTATTATGTTTGCAACATACCTTCATACCAGGGGTCAATAATATATTCAAATAAGTACTGTGGGACTATGAAATAGCTATTATTGGACAAGACAAATATTCTGTACTGTATACACCTCTATGTAAACGAAAGTGGCAGAAATATTTCGGGTTTATACAACTGCTCGTGTCTCAACTCGACTCGAGAAAAATCAATAATAGAGGCACATTAGTATACCGGCGGTAAACAAATCAATAATAGAGGCACATTAGTATACCGGCGGTAAACAAAACAATACGCGTATCGGTTTCGCCAAGATTAATCGGTTTATATATGGTTGTTATGAAATATAATTTAGTATTATGGTAAGTAGGCTACCTACTGTTATGTTTATAAGAGATATATAATAGTGATAAGTAAATATCATATATTGGCAATTTCGGTCTCTCAGAATCTTGGCGCTTCAAATCGAAATGCTTTGAAAGTCATAAACAACAACACACTATCTATCTATATACTCGGGCACATACCCCATAGCTGGGGGTGGCAGACTCAAGACAGAGCCCGAACAGGGACAACACAACACAAGCAAAAAACAAAAACAAAACACAAATTCACACACATCTAGGTTGCCCAGGAGAAGACCCAGAGACCCAGGCCCCTTCGGGATCTCCAGCAAGAGTCCCATGTCCCAGACCTGAAGAAGTTCCGGTCTCAGCAGGCAAACATACAGCGAAGCTCTACCACCACAAGCCCGCCCACCACGCATCCAGGCGTACCCTTCATATATACCGGCTCCCCGGGCCAGGCGCCTGACGGACTATTATCTAGACCAACTGGCGCCCGACCCCTTCTCCCAAATGACCGCATTTTCCCTCATCTTTTCACTAGCATTCTCCATTCAATCCTATTTATTTCTACTTCTGCCTGATCTATTGTCATTCCTCTATCTTCCAATGCTTGTAGGCCTACTACAAATGTTTTCCATCTCAATGGAGGTCTTCCTACCCCTCTACCTCCCCTTGTATATGACTCACATATTCTCTTTGTAAGCCTTTCATAATCCATTTGCTCAACATGTCCATAACATGTCTATAACAGCACTCTGGCCAACAGATGTTCCTGCTGCCCCACTCTCCTACGTTTCTCTTTATTCCTCAATCTGTCTCTACGAGTCACTCTACACATACTCATATATCATACACACATATATTGAGAGGCAGTGTTGCCAATGTCTGGAAGGTAACCAAATTCTGGGCCACCCTGTATATTTATTTCATATCTGGTTATTGGTGAAATATATATCTAAATATAGGATTTTTTTTGTTATATTCTGTACAGTACTTATATTACTATAGTGTATATTACTATACTATAGTATGAAATACAAACTATAAAATGTTAGATTTAATTGTAAAATATTGTTGTTATTTCTTGACGGCAAGTTTTGTGATTATACACACATACACATAATTGTCAAGGAGGATCATATTGGTACAAGTATTTGTCATAGAAGCGTGTGTGTGATAAATAGAGCATATGTATGGCAAATTTATCACTTCTGTACCTGCGACGTATGTTGTATTGTTTTCTAGCTACAGTATATTTAGACGATTTTGTGCAGCTTAAGAAAGATCTGTGGTAGTAAAAAGGGTTAGGTGAGATAATTGGAAGCCTGTTAATTGTTGGAGGCCATTTTTTAACTGAATATAATCGTCTAATAGTAGCCAGATTAAAGTTAAAAGGACGGCACTGGTACAGAATGGGTTAATATTATAGATGGTAAAACTGTGAGTGGTGAGCCAATATAGAGAAGTGCCTTAAATGTGGTAAAAGAGCACAGTATGTTGGTGGTGAGGTACAATCTACAGTATGCACTATATCTAGGACAAGTCTTGACCACTTACCAGCCTCTTTTAACCCTCTCCGACATATGACGCAATTTTGAGCCTATTAGGGATACTTTAAAACCTTTGTTACCATCAGGGGTATTTAGAAACCTTTAGTTTAGTTACTTCAACCTCTGCAGTTGTCTTTGAGTTAGCTGTGTTGAGCCTATTGGGGATACTTTAAAACCTTTGTTACCATCAGGGGTATTTAGAAGCCTTTAGTTTAGTTACTTCAACCTCTGCAGTTGTCTTTGAGTTAGCTGTGGGCAGAAAACTAATTTTGGAGAGGTAATTATAAGAGTGAGAGAACTCTATTTCTTATTGCTAATCTGGCAACCTCTGCGTCATATGAGTCTGAAGGGGTTAATAAATAATGAACTAGAGCAATCAAGTTGATATATCCATCATTTGGTAAGAGTCAACAAGAAGATATGTATTAAAAGTTACTGATCTTGTGCTCTATCTCTTTAAGGGGGGTGACCTGTTTTGGTTCTGTCCTTTTCTATCTTTCTCTGGCTTGTATCCATTTGGCCCCATTCAGCCTACTGTTTTAAGATGTTTATCCCCATCCAGGTGTCAATTTTTTACTGGTGAGCGGTAGCGAGCCAGCATATTTTTTATTTTTGTTTGACAGCAGGCTAAATTTGTACATTTTTCGATAGAAAAATTTCTCCGGCAAAGCCGGATTTCTTCATATAATGCTGGCTCGCTATCGCTCGCCAGGAAGAAATTGACGCCTAGACGGGGTTAAACGTCTTAAAATAGTTGGCTGAATGGGGCCGAATGGATACAAGCCAGAGAAAGAGAGAGAAGGACAGGTCACCCCCCTTAAGTTAAAAAAAGTAAATGGTCTAGATTTCTGGCCTAAATATAGTGAATAGAGTATAGTTGGAGTTTATTGTGTTTCAGTCTGCACATCAGTTTCAGTTGTATATTACCAAATATAAAATGATACAATACTATTTTTGTTTTTTAATTGTCTTGAGAGATTGATGCTGAGAGGGTGGGGGCGGGGGGATGTAGGGAGAGTGCAGGTAGGACTGAGGATAGATCCCTGTTCCAAATAGGTAGTCCAGAAACTGTGAACCCAAGCCTCTGTAACTCAAAAAGGGCTAGAGCAAATGGGCTGTAAATTTCCACACATATTCCCTGGCTGACCCTCCCCAAATGGTAGATATATTAGCTTGATTACTCTTCTCATTTGTGAGTTATAGAGGTTAATGTTCAAGAGTTTTGGCACACTTATTTGGAGCAGGGTATAGTTCATCACTAGGCCGATAGAGCACGGGAGCAGGTGTTAAGGGTTGTTGCTGGACATGTTTGGGTAGACCAAGGAAGACGTAAGATGAGATCTTTCTAAAGGATGTCAATGCCTGTCTAGCAATTCAAAGCATAAATCAGTGTGGTTGTGTGTGTGTTTATTTTTTATTTATATTTTGTTTTTCCTGCCAAGGCCAAGCATGAGTGTATTGACTGGACCTGAAATAGTGGCTGATACACCCAACTTTTACCCAGACAAGTACATATTTTAGCTATACCTGGGAGTGTTCGTTCAAATTTGGATAAGATTTATATAGAGAATTCCTTTGTCACTTTCCCATGGATTTAGAGAGGGGCTGTCAATTTTAATGACTCATGAATTATGATTGCAAGTATTTAGTTCTAGCACATAAGTGATATTTTGACCTTCATAAACAGATATCCTCTCTGCTGAACCTAAAGCTCACAAGAGACTCTTGGACTTTGAAAGTTATCACAATAGAGTTTTGGAAGTTTTGAAATAAATTTGGCTGAGCGCCTCCATTTAACCCGCCCGCTGCTGCTAGTATTTCATGTGCTCGATGCAGCCAGTGCCAGAGTTTTGGTTTTGGTTTAAAGGATTCAGAATGTGAAAAAATTAGAACTTTTCCAGGTCTACAAACACAAGATACAGATCCCTAAGGATAATGTCCGACAGGTTGGGAGAGAGGTAACCTGGCCAGGATTTGAACCCACTCACTCCAGGTATTTTTGGAAGAGTTGGGCACCGTATCCACTCGACCATGAGCCGATATAAGGGAAGCAACATTAGTTCTTATTGTGGAGATGTGTAGGAGCAGGCTTAGATGATATGGACTTGTGGAAAGGATGGATGAGAATAATTAGGTTAAGAAAAGCAAATTTACGAACGTGGAGGGAGTCGCAAGTAGAGGAAGACAAAGAAAGACGTGGTATCAGGTACCTATAATACACATTGATCTCGCAGCCAAAGGACTGATTAAGAGGGATACCAAAGACCGAGCTGCCTGGAATGCTGCTATAAGGTCAACAAAAAGACTGACCTACCCACATGTGGATCATACTCTTTGATATATGTACAGTATACTGTATATGTATTTACATAAGAACATTAGTAAAATGTCAATCTGCAGAAGGCCTATTGGCCCATACGAGGCAGACCCCTTCTCCCCTACATCCCAATTATTTTTTTATTTTACACCTATATCCCTTACACTACAGTACATCTCTTACTACAATCTATATCCCCTACACTTCATATATCACTACTATATACAGTATATGCCCTACACTTAATTTATAGTATAGCTACCTAAGAACATCTGTCACTATCACCTATATCCCCTACATTACATCTTTCGCTACAATCTATATCCCCTACACTTCATCTGTCTTATAGCTACATAAGAACATCTCTCAGTACAATCTATATCCCCTACACTTCTTCTATATTCTGGCCATGTAAGAACATCTCTCACTACAACCTATGTCCCCTACACTTAATCTATCTATATTGTTCTATGATAATATATTATGGTTATACTGTACTGTACTTGGAAGTTGGTACTTCGTTTGAGTTTATGAATGCTACTGCCAACAACTTATGGTGAAAACAGATTGAAGCCTGATAAGGATTGAGTATTCTTGTTTTATTATTGTTAATGTACAGTATATCCTTGACAATACAGTATAATATTATCTTAATATCTAATGATAATGTCAGACAGGTTGAGAGATAGGTACCCTGACCAGGATTCGAACCCACTCACTCCAGGTATATTTGGGAGAGTCGGGCATTGTAACCGCTCATGGCCGAGTGGTTACGGTGCCCAACTCTCCCACATATACCTGGAGTGAGTGGGTTCGAATCCTGGTCAGGTTACCTCTCTCCCAACCAATGTTATCTAAACTTTATCTCATACATTACCTGGAGTTCTCTTACACTCGACTCCCATTGCTTTCATGTCATGTTAGTGAGAAGAATATGATAGTGATAGTGCAATTACTCTTTTGTAGCGTAGTCATTTATTAACCAGGGACTCAATATTTTACATATTTTAAATATATTTTGCAATTTAGCATTTTTTGGTATTGTTCTGCCAGTTGAACTTATCTATGTTTATAATAATTTTATATTTTGTTTATACAATATTGTTTAACCCCTAAACTACGGACAAAATTTATGTTTTATAATTTTTAACCCATTTTTGTTTTGTTTTTATTAAGGGAAAATAGCAAGTAGTTCATGAGGACACTTGGAGTTCATACATCAAATAGACACCAACAATTCCTCTGTAGCTTTCTTCATTATCCTGTGGCAATGAGTTGAATATGCGGTTTTGTGTTATTTTGTGGGATTAAAATGACCAAGGAAGCATAGTGGCTGCTTGGTGAGGGTAACAACCACGAGAGAGTATCAGGGACAACCTCTCTTCACTGTGGATAAACCCACACTAAATCTGTGTGGGTGATGCTCTCCCCCTCTATATGCCAATCTTGGCAAAACAAAATTAAAAAAATGCATTATGTGACATTTCTCGGCATTTGCAGGTTAAGCTATATTTTGAATTTGACATTTTTTATTCAAGGCTCTATAATATATTCTTCTATCTATCTATCTATTGCCGGACGCCTTACTCCCCTTACGAGGGTGGCCATACACAGAATGCCCCCAAGCGGACCTATTCCCTGTAAGAGGGACAACCCGAGCCAGTTTAGTGAAGGACTAACAGGATTGACCACTCAATTTAGGATCCGTCCGACTCCGAGGCCCTCTGTGTATCTTGTTAGCACTATTTTTCTACAGTGGTGTTCGGCTAATCCATCCACTAACCTGCCTTACCCTTAGGTAAGCAGTACGGATATGTATCAGGTTTACTCCTAGACAGGTTGCCAACCAAGGCTGATGAGTCCCATCCACCCGGATTTGTATAAGGTTGTCTCCCCTAGATGAGTTGCCGACCAAGGCTAACGAGTCCCATCCACCCGATAATTTTGGTAGTTCTATGGCTTAGTAGCCACAACATTCAGTGTAGGTGTTTTAAAGTTTTTTATGGAAGGTACTAACATTCCAACATTTGTAATTATTGACCAGACAACTCCTACTCACTAATATATCATTTAAACCAGTAGCTTTCAACCAGTAGACCATTTAAACCAGTATCTCTCAACCAGTAGATCATTTAAACCAGTAGCTCTTAACCAGTAGACCATTTAATTATTATGTTCTCTCCACCAACCTACTTTAATTCTAAACTCTATTAATGAAATTAACAAACACATGTGGCAGTCCGGGGATTCGAACCCAGGATGCTCACACCGAAAATCAACACAGTATCTCAACCAGTAGACCATTTAAACCAGTAGCTCTCAACCAGTAGACCATTTAAACCAGTAGCTCTCAACCAGTAGACCATTTAAACTAGTATCCCTCAACTAGTTGACCATTTGAACCTGTATCTCTCAACCAGTAGACTATTTAAACCAGTAGATCTTAACCATTACTGTGAGGTTAAGTTACGTTTGGACATTAGGTTGGCTCTCATTTTGTTAACCCTGATAAATTTGGCACTGGTTAATATCTATGAGTTGAAACAGTGTACTGGTTGAATTGCCTGGGAATCTTTGAACTTGCATTATATAATACCGTAGCTTATAGATTCAGTACATAATAATATATGCAGTACATCGGCTACTTGTACTCTCCACTGATTGTACATAATATTTTATTTAAAATTCAGCCACTCTTAGAAGATATCATATATTTGTGATAGAATGAATAAGATCTATATTATTGATACTGAACAACTTGCTAGTAGATCAGTTTTACTGTACAGTACTGTACTATTATTAGAATATCGGTAGCCTACACTTGTTTTGGCTATTCACAATATTTTTTCAGAAATCTGTTAATGATCTATGAATACAATGTATAGTACTGTATGCTACTGTATACTGTAGTGAGTTTTGGAGAAAAGTGAGAAGTTTTACTAGCTTCTTTAATCATCTGATACAAAAGGGAAGTGAAATTCTTTGGTGTGATAGTGAGTTGTTTGGATGGTCGCTTTCTCAACTCTAGTGTTTAGGTTAAGTGAAGTAAGAACTGTAGTTGTTGTTGTTGTTCCCCAGGCTGTCTGGCCGAACAGCCCCAAGGTCTCGAGCAAGGCCAAGGCCATAAACGAGCGCCCCCACAAAATCCTCCCTGCTTACCACTAACAAAGCCCGGGTGACCGAAGCCACTCCAAGGCAGGGAGCTGAGGAGGGTGTGGAAACGCTCGGGAAACCAAAGCCCCACCCAAGGCCCTGTGCCCCTCAGCAATTATGAAGGGAAAGTTGAGGGGTATGAAGGGGTAAGAACTGTAGTTATTTAGGTTTGATTACCTAGCGAAGGTGGGTTTAGTGAAATACTATACAGTATTAACATATTTGATTGTAGATTAGGTGTGAGAGGGTTAAGTTTGTTAATAAAATTTGGTTTGTTTAGCATATTTTATATTAGACAAGGTATATTTATTTACTGTAATTAAGTTTAGTAATGGTAGAACAGAGGGGTAGAGTTTGGTGGAACTGGTTACAAGTGTTTAGTAGTGACATGGTCCCTCACGTGTCTTGCAGGGCCTCGCAGCGTTACGCAGGATAGGCCGGCCCCATCCCTGCCCCTTCTGCACCAAAGTCTTCCCCTTCAAGTCCATCCTCCGCAACCACTTGAGAATACACACGGGGGAGAAACCTTTTGCTTGTCGAGTGTGCGGCCGTACATTCAATCACTGCAGCAACTATTATAAGCACGAGCGAACCTGTGCACTCAAGCTAGCCGAGTGTACGGACGATCCCCAAGTGTCCAGCGGTGAGGGGATGGGTGGTGGGGGGGGTGCTCGGTTGGGGGCAGAAGGGGTCGGGGAACTGTGGGGGCCTGAGGAAGGAGTAATGGGGATAAACTCGGCATTACAGTAGACTTTTATATATATAACCTTAGAACCTGAATCCAGATAATTATATTCCAAGACTCCAAACTAAATTCATTTACTCTTTACATTTTAGGCAAGTTTTTAGTTGTGAGTTTTAATTTATTGAATGGGGGGAGAAGGGGGGGGGGGGGGGGAAGGGATAGGAAGTAACTCGACATTACAGTAGAGAGCCAGTAATCCTATATCCTAAAATCCAATACAATCAGTTTTTTGGTCTCATTTCACATTATTGTAGTTTTTTTTCTTCCAAGAATCCACGCATCTATTACCTGACTTCAATCAATAATATAGTTTTAGTCAAATTTGTAGTGGAATTTGATTCTAATAGTAGCGAAAGTGATCAGATTGATATAATTGTTAGCCTTAGGCGTCTCTGTAATTATCACTGGTAAAATAGACCTTAGGACACTCATGAGTCATGATGAATATACCGGTACTCATTGAAATTTGTATCGAACCCAAACAAGCAGTGAAAAGATGCAAGTATGTGAACGTGGAGGGAGCTGCACCAAGGCGCACACCAAGAAAGAAGTGGGATAAAACCTTAAGGTCTGATCTTGAATAAAACAAAACAAAACACCACTTTCTCTCTCTCTTGCTCTCACTGCTGCTCC
The DNA here is from genome assembly GCA_032716605.1 of Paralithodes platypus. Classification (NCBI taxonomy): domain Eukaryota; kingdom Metazoa; phylum Arthropoda; class Malacostraca; order Decapoda; family Lithodidae; genus Paralithodes; species Paralithodes platypus. The sequence goes on along the minus strand of CM064578.1, from coordinate 41,298,206 downwards.
CGCTCTCTCTCGCTCCTGCTCTCGCTCTCGCTCTCGCTCTCGCTCTCGCTCTCGCTCTCGCTCTCGCTCTCGCTCTCGCTCTCGCTCTCGCTCTCTCTCTCTCTCTCTCTCTCTCTCTCTCTCTCTCTCTCTCTCTCTCTCTCTCTCTCTCTCTCTCTCCTGCTCTCGCTCTCTCCTGCTCTCGCTCTCTCTCGCTCCTGCTCTCGCTCTCTCTCGCTCCTGCTCTCGCTCTCTCTCGCTCCTGCTCTCGCTCTCTCTCGCTCTCTCTCGCTCCTGCTCTCGCTCCTGCTCTCGCTCTCTCTCGCTCCTGCTCTCGCTCTCTCTCGCTCCTGCTCTCTCTCGCTCCTGCTCTCTCTCGCTCCTGCTCTCTCTCGCTCCTGCTCTCTCTCGCTCCTGCTCTCTCTCGCTCCTGCTCTCTCTCGCTCCTGCTCTCTCTCTCTCTCTCTCTCTCTCTCTCTCTCTCTCTCTCTCTCTCTCTCTCTCTCTCTCTCTCTCTCTCTCTCTCTCTCTCTCTCTCTCTCTCTCTCTCTCTCTCTCTCTCTCTCTCTCTCTCTCTCTCTCTCTCGCTCTCTCTCTCTCTCTCTCTCTCTCTCTCTCTCTCTCTCTCTCTCTCTCTCTCTCTCTCTCTCTCTCTCTCTCTCTCTCTCTCTCTCTCTCTCTCTCTCTCTCTCTCTCTCTCTCTCTCTCTCTCTCTCTCTCTCTCTCAAGCTTGATGACTACTATAGTACAGTACAGTATATGCTATATTATCTGCTGTACGCAGATGACCGAGTACTTATTGCAGCTACTGTGCGGGATGCCGAGGGCTTGGCAAGTATAGGATTAAGAGTTAATATAAATATAACCAAGGTTTTGCACAGTAGATAAGGGCTTTGAAAGGTAGGAAAAAGTGGTGTATACCGATGTGCTCCCAAGCTAGCCGAGTGCACGGATGATCCGCAAGTTTCCTGCGGTGAGGGGATGGGTGGTGGGGGAGGTGCTCGGTTGGGGGCAGAAGGGGTCGGGGAACTGAGAGGGGGTGAGGAAGGAGTAATGGGAATAAACACAGCATTACAGTAGACTCTTATATATAAAACCTTAGAACCTGAATCCATATGTTTCCAAGATTCCAGGCTAAATTAACTTACTCTTTACATTTTAGACAAGTTTTTAGTGGTGAGTTTTAATTGATTGAATGAGGGAGGGGTCAGTGATGCACTAAAAAGTGCCAGACGAGCCCATCCTCGCAGGTTAGCGTGCTGCCCCTTCGAACAGTCTACTGCACCAAATCACCACCCAGAACGAGGGGCGGCACACTCCTCGGTACCACTAGAAGAGTGGCGAACACAACCTTAGGTGACCTTAGGTAGGTAGTATGCAGAATAGGAGTGGGCATTAATTAATTCAATTCAGTGTAGCGTTTGCTGCTGCTGGGTACACTATGTGAAGAAGCGCTGTACTAGAATAAAGGGACCTTTGCCAAGTAAGAAGTCCGAAGAAGAGAAATTTGCATGTACAGTATAATATGCAAAGAGAGTTAACTTTGGTAATGAGTCACTTGAGATGGTGGAAAAGTTTTGCTACTTTGCAGATACCATCCCTGCTGGTGGTGAGGCCGAGGCTGCCACTATCGCCAGAATTAGATGCAGCTGGGGAAAGTTCAGAGAACTGCTGTCATTACGTACCATGAGAAAACTCCATCTCCCCTTTGAAGGGAAAGATGTATGCTTCATGTGTAAGAAGCGCAATGACATATGCTTCTGAAACGTGGATTGTCTAACTGGATGGTATCAACAGAATGGAATGTAACGAGATGAGAATAGCTAGATGAATGTGTTGGGCCAGACTGCAAGATAGGATATCTAGTGAAGAACTGAGGAGAAAGTTAGGTATCAAGAACATCAGTGAGGAGATGCGTAGTAGCAGGCTTGGATGGTTTGGATATGTGGAGAGGATGGATTTACTAAGTTTGGTGAAAGTCCGTGAACGCGGAAGGAGCTGCACCAAAGGGCGGACCATGAAAGACGTGGAATCAGATCTTACGGTCTAATCTTGAATTAATAAATCTGACAAGTGAGGCAGCTCTGAATAGGGCTTCCTGGAGTGCTGCCATTAGGACGTGAGACCTGACCCGCATTTCGTGCGGAGTACTCGATCTTTAAATTTATGTGAACAGTATACAACTGTATAGCCTAGGCAGTATCACACACACACACTCACACACTTATTCCTTCAACCTTGTCCTCCACTTATATCTGGCAGTTTCTGAAATACACTTTTATAAGAATTACATCACCTATAATAAATGACTTCCACTCTGTATTATTTTTTTTGTATAACTTTGCTTAAAGTTTCCTCCATTAGTGTCTGATTTTTGTATATACAGTGCAAATGAGACATTGCTATGTCTGCATCTTATTGATGCCAGGTTTTCACATTAACACTATATTTGACTAAAAACTATGCAATAGCTAAGTAATTAAGATGGAGTTGAGTCAATTTCTCACCAGCAGTACAGTCTATAGTTGGCAATACCAGGGCATAAAGCCAATGTTACACGAGCGCATTTTCCGGCAGTTTTCGATTAGCAAGTTTTTTATCATACAATTTTGAGGCTCTTTCACATTGGCATCGGAAACTAGATCGAAGGTAGATTATGTTAAGAAGTTAAATTCTTATGAAACTTGAATTGTAAACCTGCCAGACAACAATTGCCCGTGAAATTGACAGAAAAATAGCTTGTGTGACACCGCCTTAAAGGTCTCAAAATGTTGCTAGAATAAAGTTGTTGATCTAAAGGTGACATTAAGGGGGGATGATTCATTTTTTGGTAAATTTATTTTATTTATGTATAATTTTTCTAGTTTCCTCCCTAGACCTAGTATATAATAATTATAATAACAACCCCAAAATCCCCCTTCAAGATATATTTGTACATTTTCGGTAGAAAAATTTCCTGGCCGTAAGCCGGTTCCTCCTAAATTACAGGCTTGCTATCGCTCGCCAGAAAAAAATCACACAAAAAGTCTTAATTTTGACAAAGAAAAGGGGCGAAAGGTCCTAAAATCGCCAAACTAAAATGCTGAACGTCTTAGAATCTGAAAACTAAAGGGGCTAAGAATGAGGGAGAAGGGAGGCCAGAAAAGTTACCCATCTTCCCTTAAAAGCTCTCATATGCAGTGAGTCAAACCACAGCAATTTTGTTTGAAAACTTGAATGATTATGAGAAGGAATACAAGAAATATTAACAATAAATAACATTGTTTTGGCCATTTTATCATTCCCAAAGACATAATCTGAACTATAAGCCATACAACAATTTCATCTTTGCTCGATAATAAAGACTATAGAGAATGGACTCGGCTTTCGTTTGACACCCTGCTCTTATGAAGCCCCCTAATATTAATAATTATATATCTCATGGGGAAATTGTTTAGTGAAAGTGTCCCTAGTGTATCATAGCGCAGGATTATAGTCTTTGGTAGAAACGTGTGAAATTGCGCAGTATTCACATGAAGAACAACAGTTTAAAGACAGAAAATTATATACTGTTTGGGAGAGAGGTATCCTGACCAGGATTCAAACCCACTCTTGCCCTTGGTAGGGGCAAGGAACATCCATATTTTCAAGAAAAAATTGGATAAAAAGTAGACTGAGAGACGGGACAACACGAGCTTAGCTCAACTCCTGTAAACTACAATTAGGTAAATACAATTAGGTAAATACTCCAGGTATATTTGGGAGAGTTGGGCACCGTAACCACTCGTGGCAAGGTGGTTACGGTGCCCAACTCTCCCAAATATACCTGGAGTGAGTGGGTTCAAATCTTGGTCAGCATACCTCTCTCCCAACCTGTCCGACATTATCATAAGATATACAGTATACTGTTTCTTGGTTCTTTCACATGAAGAGGACTCAAAGTGCATATAATATTGTCTTGTCAATAATCACTATCGATTTGTCATGTAGATATAATTTTTGTTATTCATTCAAGTACTGTACAGTATGCACATCACCTTGAAAAGTTGCAAACATTCATAATGATATTAACTTTTTATGATATATGTACTTCAAATCTTTATATTGCTGGGTGCTGTAATCCCTGAGAGGGGGTGGCTGCGAATGAATCTCATTCATATGCCGAGGCAACTCACTCTATTATCTACCTTGTACCTGTTCACGGGAGAGGGTCGCTTAAGTCCAACTGCCCATTTGATATTTTATTATATTTTAGTTAACCCCTTCTGTACCGTCGACATCCTTTTCACTTCATTCTGGCCACTACTAATTAATTTTATTCAGTTTAGGAAAGATCTCTAGCAAATATATAGCTTCGAACTATCTCAATTAACCCCACTTAACCTCTGAAGTGCGCATGGGGGTAATTGGAAACGTCCCCCTGTGCTGACGTATTTGAGGTGTTTCCGTCACTAAAATATTCATTGTGCCATTAATAGCATTAATATTTATCCATATGCGCCTATTATGGGTTGATTATAAAGGTATTAACCTGAAACAACAATAAAACGAGTGAAAACAGCGTTTGGATGGTCAAAATCGGAGATATAGCCCGCGAGTTGTATAATGTATGGGTGAGGCAATCTGCTTTCCCGCCAATTTCCCCCAAGCCCACTGAGACGCAGTCGCTCGATACTCTCTCTCTCTCTCTTGCACTCGCTTGCTATCAGTGATGACCACACCCTCCAATCGGATTTCTAATGTTAGCACGAAAATATACCTCAGAATAAGGGAATAACAGGGAAAATAGGTGATAACTGAAGGAGAGGAGGAAAGTGGGGAAGGAGGGGAGGTAGAGGACTGAGATTTTGCATGGCCCAGGGGCCAAAAAAAAAATAAAAAAAAAAAAAAAAAAAATATAAAAAAATATTTTTTTTTCGATGTCAAAAGTTGATTTTTATTTTCTCTGACTCTTAAGAGTCTTCCCGCAGTGCGCCGGGGGAACTCTTAAGAGTCTCCCCGCAGCTCCCGGGTTAACTACCACAGATCCTTCCCAAACTACATAAAATCGTCTAAATATGGCTAGAATACAATATTACAAATGTTGCTGGTACAGAAAGGGTTAAAACAATTGATATTAGTGTGTACCTTTATTGAGCATGAACAGCCTACTACAGTCATATTCTATTTTGTAACTACAGTATTAACCAAAGTTGTTGCTATCTGTATTTTTCACTAGTTTTCACTTATTTAACCCACTGAGCCCCAGCTAGTTATAAATAAATGTACCACCAGGGACCAGCAGGTTTTGATTTTTTTTTTCTCCAGAAACAATAGCGAATGGGTTAGGAATGAAGGAAAAACCACAAAAAAACTATCAAAAAGGTCAAAAAGGGGTCCTACGGAGCCCCCGAAAGTCGATTTTACAAGAGTAAAAAATTGAAGGCAATAACCCCCCAAAACCATGTTTTTGTGCGCTCACGCACACGCGGTTGGACTTTGAGAGTTTTCAACCATCGGCATGGTTGCGTGGGATACTTACACAGTTCCTATACAAATCTGAGCCCTCTAGGTGCCATAGGACCGGAGTAATTAACACTGACGCAATGTATGTGACGCTGGGGTTTAGCGTTACATACATTGCCGACGCACTGTTTGCGTCGCTGGGGCTCAGTGGGTTAAGCCTCTGGGTGCTAAATTACATCAATTTAACCCCTCTGAAGTGGACAGAGCTTGTAGTAGATGATAATTTAAAGTTTAACCTAAGACATGCGCATGGGGGGTGTGCACGTATTTGAGCTGTTCCCATCACTAACATCGTTATTTTACCATAAATAGCATTAATACTTATCCATATGCGCCTATTATAGGTTGATTATAAAGGTATTAACCTGTTACAACAATAAAACAAGTGGAAACAGAGTTTGGATGGTCAAAATCGGCGATACAGGCCGGGAGTTACATAATGTATGGCTGAGGCAACCTCCCTGCCCTCCTCCCCTCCCCTTGTCTGGAGAGACACTGTTACGCAATAGTCTCTCTCTCGCTCTTTCCCATACTTGGTAACAGTGATGACAACGCCCTGCTACCAACTCGCTAATGTTAGCACGAAAATAGACCACAGAATAAGGGAATAACAGGGAAAATAGGTGATAACTGAAGGAGGGGAGGAAAGTGGGGAAGGAGGGGAGGTAGAGGAGTGATATTTGGCATGGCCCAGGGGCAAAAAAAAAATAAATAAATAAATAAAAATTAAAAAAAAAAAAAAAAAAATTGGGGGGTGTTTTAACCCTCCAGCCCCGGCTATGTATTATACAGTATATATATTCCCCGAAATCCGGGGGTTTTGGCCGAAAAACGTCTACGCCTAGGCTACCGCATCTTTGTTATTTGGCTTGCTGCATTCCGCGTTCCCGTAGATGTGTTTCGTACCTGTAATGGCGTTAGTAGAGCTCTCTAAGTCAATGGTTCAGTTGTGATGATTTCATTGGAGAGATACTTTATGGCAAAAACAGCCACTTTACACTCTTTCGATACTTAAAATACATACAGGCACACACGAACAAGCTACGCACTCCTTCTTGTGGCCGGAGATGCGGGGCGTCGGTCCAGCCGGCTGTTGTTTACATGCGTCGGACGTACGCCTCGCACACCAAGCTTACAGGCTTTGAGCTCATGGGTCTTTAACCCTTAAAGAGTGGCGCGCAACATAAGTCGAGTTAAAGAAACTGGCAAAAAACGGGTGAAAAATGGGTGAAAATCGAGTGAAAATGGGTGGAACAGTAATGAACCATACGTCCGACATCTGTGGCCTCCCGGCCCACACTAACTCCAGTTCCCCCACAGCACGGGAGGATGACAGTGTGACCAATAGTTCGCTAAAAGTGAACAATGTAGCAAAATCCGCTAAACTTCCATCTTTGAGGTAACACTGTCAGTGCTCCACGAGTGCTACGTAGCTGTATGTGGTGTCATTGTGTAGCGATTTCCACCTAGTTTTCGGCACAATACAGTTCCTTTCATGCTGATGGTTGATATAGCAGTCAGAATGGCCTGAAAAGGCCCAAAACGGCCACAGACCCCCCGCTAGACTAGGGTTAAGAGCACTTCCGGGTAGCTCGGTGTGTGTTTTTTATGGGCGTTCAAGAGCCCTTCCGAGTCTGGAGGGCTAAATGGATTTTTTTTTTCCCTTACTCTTAACCTCTGAAGTGCGCATGGGGGTAATTGGAAACGTCCCCCTGTGCTGACGTATTTGAGGTGTTTCCGTCACTAAAATATTCATTGTGCCATTAATAGCATTAATACTTATCCATATGCGCCTATTATGGGTTGATTATAAAGGTATTAACCTGAAACAACAATAAAACGAGTGAAAACAGCGTTTGTATGGTCAAAATCGGAGATATAGCCCGCGAGTTGTATAATGTATGGGTGAGGCAACCTGCTTTCCCGCCAATTTCCCCAAAGGCCACTGAGACACAGTCGATCGATACTCTCTCTCTCTCTTGCACTCGCTTGCCATCAGTGATGACAACACCCTGCTTGCAACTCGCTAATGTTAGCACGAAAATATACCTCAGAATAAGGGAATAACAGGGAAAATAGGTGATAACTGAAGGAGAGGAGGAAAGTGGGGAAGGAGGGGAGGTAGAGGACTGAGATTTTGCATGGCCCAGGGGCCATTTTTTTTTTTTTTTTTTTTTTTTTTTTTTTTTTTTTTTTTTTATGTCAAAAGTTGATTTTTTTTTTCACTCACTCATAAGAGTCTCCCCGCAGTCCGCCGGGGGAACTCTTAAGAGTCTCCCCGCAGTTCCCGGGTTAAGAGTCTTCCCGCAGTCCGCCGGGGAAACTCTTAAGAGTCTCCCCGCAGTTCCCGGGTTAAACAGCCTAGATTTAGTTTTAAATGCATTGAAAACAGTATATTGGGCACATATTTAGCTCTACAGTATATAGAGGGACTCGTTTATCCGTAAAAAAAAAGGGAGTTTACTGTACAAGCCTTCTTACTCACAATTTGAACGAGGTTATGATTTGGTCGAATGTAACCAAACCCTTTGAGCCAGATTGACATACTGTATTCTTTATAAATTAATGTACAGTATTAGGCCTATTATAATTATTATATATATTACGGGAGGATGGGAATCGTCAGCGTTGGTCGACAACCCATCTAGAAAAGACAACCTTATAAAAATCCGGGTGGATGGTTGACAACCCGTCTAGGGGAGTTAATCTTATACAGATCGATACTGCTCACTTAACCCTCCCCGCCTGGGCCCGCCTTCTAAATGAAGCACTAGGATCCGGGTGATCTGGCCAAAAAACATTGTAATAGGCCTAGGCCTATCTTTTTTATTTTAACTGCTAGAAAATTCACACACATCTCGAACTGTAGCCCTTACTTGTATCTGTAGACTGGCGTTGAGTAGAGCTCTCTAGGTCAACAACTGGTTCAGTTATGATGACGATTTCCATGGAGAGAGTTGTGATGCGGTCGTAGCAATATCGGACATTTACAGACACTAATTTCGTCCTAGCAGACAACAACAACAATGATCCGACTTCTTCTTGTTTTTGAAGCTGCGCGTCGCTCCGACCGGCTTTGTTTACAAACATTTCGACACATGGCTTTCAAACCACGCTTAATAGGCTTTCAAGCTTACGGATTTCAAAAGGACACCCGGGCTCCTGCCCTTCGCAAGGGGTGTCATTTTAAAATGATGCCCGGGTGGGAAGGGTTAAGGGTGAGGCAGGTTGGTGGATGGACTAGCTACCCACCACTGTTGAAAAAAATAGTGCAAATAAGATACAGTACATAGAAGGCCTTGGATTCGGACAGACCCTAAGTTAAATTGTCAATCCTACTTAACAAGTAAGCTCTGGAACTCTTTCCCTCATCCTATGACTTAAACTGCTTCAAGCTCCGTGATTCCAGACATTTTGACTCTAACGTACCTTAAATTTGGCTCGCTATCACATTTTCAACTTCAGGGGACATGCTTGTTACAGGCAGCATTGCTTTTTGTCTTCTTCATACACATAGAAAAAACAAATCCTTGAATAAACTGGCACGGGTTGTCCTCACAGGGGACAGGTCCGCTTGGGTGCATTTTGTTTAAGGCCACCCTCATGAAGGGGAGTAAGGCGTTGGGTATACTGTAGTTAGATAGATAGATTTGTATTATTATTGCTGATTTTGTTTGCATTTAGTATTATAGCATGTATTACTGTGCAGTAATTGACCTTAATTAATATTACGGTAATAAATTCCATCCATCTCTAAAGAAAAGGAGACATACCACTTGAATAATTAGGTTTTATAATGATATTACTTTATGCACAAAAATATATTGATAACTTGGAAATTTGGTCTCTTAGTACAGTACTATTTATAGGGGTACCTGTAATTTAATATGATATATATATGATTTATTAGGTGGGGATCAGGAGGTCAGACGTGTGTGAAGCCATGAAAAGAGTGAAGTTGGGGAAAGCACCAGGAATAGATGGAGTGTGTGGAGAAATGCTGAGGTATGGTGGTGAGATAGTGATCGAATGGAAATGGAAAATGTGCAAACTAGCATGAGAGAAGGGGAGTGCACCTGATGACTGGAAAACAGGCATAATAGTCCCCCTATATAAGGGTAAAGGGGAAAGAGGAGTGTGTGGTAACCACCGAGGAATATGTCTTCTAAGCGTAGTAGGGAAGGTGTACAGTAGGGTAGTGATTGAGAGAGTGAGAGCGAGAACGGAGAAATGGATAGGTGACGAGCAGGGCGGTCTTAGAAAGAGAAGAAGATGTGTAGATCAGATTTTTACCCAGAAATGTGTTGTGGAGAAATATCTGGAGAAGCAACAAAAGCTGTATGTTGCCTTTATGGACTTGGAGAAGGCCTATGACAGAGTGGATTGAGAAGGTATGTGGAAAGTACTTAGAATATACGGAGTAGATGACAAGTTGCTGAAAGCAGTGAAGAGCATGTACAGTATGAGGGTGCAAAGGCGGCAGTACGTGTGGAGAATGAGTAGAGCGAGTTCTTTGATCTGAATGTTGGGTTGAAACGGGTGTGTGATGTCCCCGTGGTTGTTTACTGTATATATGGATGGAGTCCTGAAAGAAATACAAGGAAGAGCAGTGGACTTGGGTGTATTTCTGATAATGCAGGGAAATGAGTGGAAGCTACCTGTACTGCTGTTTGCTGATGATACAGTTCTGATGAGTGATAATGAATGGGAGTTGCTGGGTCTGGTAAATATGTTTGGAACAGTGTGCGAAAAACGGAATCTGAAGGTAAATGCGGGAAAGAGCAAGGTTATGGTTCGAAAGAGGTGAAGCCACAGAGTGTGAGGTGAAGTTGAACGGTCAGGCTATGGAGATTGTCAGCTCATTTAAGTATCTGGGCAGTGTGCTGAGTAAAGATGGGAGTATGAATGAAGAAGTGCGGTAGAGGGTACAACAGGGGAAGAGGGTTGTAGGAATGCTGAAAGCAGTAACAAGAAATAGGGTGGTCAGCATGGAAGTGAAGAAGTCTTTGCATGACAGTGGGGTAATCCCGACACTGACTTACGGAACCAAAGCTTGGACTTAGGTGGAAAAACTCAGACCAAGAGTGAGAGGGGTGGAAATGAGTTACTTGAGAAGTGCGTGCAGAGTTACATGGAGGGTTAGACAGACGAATGAGGAAGTAAGAAGGAGGTGTGGTGTGGAGGTAGATGTGCTGGAAAGTGTGAAAAGGTACACCTTGAGATGGTTCGGCCATATGGAACATATGGGAAGTGAGAGAATGACTAAGAGGGTGTACGAGAGCGAGGTGGAAGGACAGAGGGAAATGTAAACCGAAAGAGAGGTGGAAGGATGGAGTGAAGAAGTATATGGATGAAGGCGGTGCTGGTTGGGAGGAGGGGCGTTGACTGACTGGGGACAGAGGTGCATGAGGGCGTTTTGTTCGTGGCCACCCCTTCGGGGATCACGGCGTCAGACAATAGATAGATAGAGATGATTTTACATGACCTCTAAAAATATCTGGAATTAAGCCACTTATTCCTGGACTGGTGCAAGTATTTATACAGGTATTATTTTGTCTAAATATTAAGTGAAAAGGTTTTAATGTACAGTACAGTACAGTACACTATTTCCTGATATTTTTGTATTCATGTGTATCTTTTACTAGATAAGTGCTGAGTTTTGTAGATTAAATTTCAATAAGCTATTTTATAAGCTAGTACATTAGCATATTTTTTGGGTGAGAGCTGGTCCTGTCCAGAGTGAGGTTTGGCATCCTCTATCCAACCTTAGCCGTTTCTGTTCGTCTCTTTTCCTGTACTACTTTTCCTACTTCGGGGGCGGGAGGCTAGGAATCCTCCTCTCCTTGTAAAATTCACCTACCGTACTAGTCGAGACAGAGAAAGGGGTGAGGGAACGTGAAAGTGGTACCGGATCCTAAGAATGGGAATTTTAAATGTTTATGTTTGTACTCAATCTTGAGTCGGCAACCCTCAGCTATGGAGTACAGTCGACCCTCGTTTAACGGATCTCGATACAACAGATTTAGGATTTAACGGACTCTGTCCGTAGCTGGACAAATTTTCCAGTAACGACATTTGTCCGTTACTGGAAAATTTGTCCCTTAGGTGGCGGGCACATATTAAGAAAAACAACTTTATTTGTATCATTGAATTGTTTATTCTCTTCTATCTACTGTTTACCTATATTGTTTTATTCTCTTCTATCTAATTAGGTTGAACCTGTTAATACCTGTATAGAAAGTTTAAAATCTTTACTACAGTATTTTGGCATATTTGGGCAAAAACAGAAATCTGGAGGGAATTTTCCAGTAACAGACTTTTTCCAGTAACGGACAAGCTTTCCCCCCTATTAGTCCGTTAAATCGAGTCGACTGTATGTGCCTGAGTTATTACGTACATACATACATACGGTTCGTTCGTGGCCACCCCTTCGGGGATCACGGCGTTGGGTTTATTATTATAAATTATATACATACATTTTATATGTCAACACATGCGCTTTGTTTATTGCGAGTTTATGTATTGTGATCTAGATTTGCAATACTGTATTGACATCTATTATACAGTACTATTATTTGCATTGCTGTATATTATAGCAAATAGTTTCCGTATTAAATATTGCAGCTTGTTAGCACTACGGTACGGTACTGTATCGGGTGGGCGTCATGAGAGTTATTATGGTACAATATTTTGTTTAATCTTTATTGAGGGCTTTGATTGCTTTTGCTATTTTCAAGCTATGTATATTTAGTTTTCCCCTCAACTTAGAAAAACACCTCCCCAGACATCCTTCATTTTACATTCTCTTGGCATTGTTATTATTATTATTATTATTATTATTATTATTATTATTATTATTATTATTATCCCTATGCCAGTTGATGACTATTACTTTAACTCTTTGTATCAAGTCTGGTTGGATGTGACGTAAGGAGGGTGCTACAAACATTAGCCTGTGTTAGAAAAGTATGTGACTGGTAAAGAGTAAGGACTTCTGGGTTTATTTATCTATTGATAATAATACTGGCCAGATAGCTGTCATCTCACAAAGTTAAAATATTGTGAGCTCATAAATGCATTTCATGCTTTGCAATGCCAAAGCTTCATTTTGTGTAACTTTAACTTTAAAATAGTCAGTAGTTCATGTTATGTAGACTGTATTTATATACGGTATATACACACACACACACATACACACACACACAAGAAGAAAGCATAGGAACAAAATACTGCCGAGCTCCATCTTTATTTGCAAATTTTCGGCCACAACCAGGGGCCATCATCAGATGTACATACCGATCCTAAGCACAGAAATAATTATGTTATAACTAAATGAACAGATCTGAAATACTGTACAGTAGTTAAAAATAAATATACTGATACACAATAATGGGATTAGCGCTAAACATTTTGTAAACTGTACAAGTGATAAACATTGGAGAAAATAGCTTACTATTAGGTTAGTTAATGTAGCATATAAGATTATGCATATAGTTATCCTGTGATACAGTAATTAATTTATAATATATAAATTAATTTGTATGTGCCGTATTGTGTAGACTTAGTGCATTAGCTGCCATACTGTTTTTGCAGCATTATAGCTTCTTTTCTTAAGGACCAGTAGTACAGAATTTATTAGCAACTATGGTTGATAGTTTTATAATAAAATATACAAAAATCATTTATTTGGATTCTTAAATATTTACCTAATTTCCTTTACTATATACTATTTCACTGCATTTCTATCGGAAAGTGACTTTAAAATATGCGTTCTTGTACAGTACATTACATGTGTTGGGAGCAATAACTGTTCCCAAATACAAGGCCGTTTAGCCTTACTGTGTTTGTGGTGTAGTGTTGAGAGGAGGAATTGTTTCAAAGAGTTAGCAGGGCAGGACTTCAGGGCTCCTAGGAATTCTGCCAGTAGGACATAAAAGACCTGTAATAGCATACCCCTATAGCTCACTTAGTGTTTAAAAATTGTATATTCCAGTCAGGAGGGAATGGAACCAGTTTCCATAACAGTTTTTGGGACCGCTTGCAACCAATAGATCATGGTTGCTCCTCCAGCCTTCAGTATTTCTCTAGAATTGATGGACACCAGGTACCTCTCCACCCTTCAACCTACTAGTACTTGCATTTGTTTTTACTTCAGCAAGAAAGAGTGGGTAAAACTTGCAAAATAAACAAACCAAAACAGGCATGACACCTTAATTTAACTCCAATGCATTTATCTACTATAAGAACTGCATTTTGGAAGTTGTCCCACACTTCATAAGGGTCTTTCAGGGAACCAAACATTTCAAACAGATTTGAGACAGCCACTGCAAACTCCTTTGTACATTCTCATCCTTGATGATCACATTTTGATTTTGTTCTAGTAGTCACAACATTAGGATAACAACAACTAGCCTGTGGTCAGTAGCAATCAAATATTAAAGACCATGCAATTCTTAAGAATTCTCTTAACTAAATCAGTATCTACAAGAAGGTGAGATCTTCTCCGTACCACGAGCAGAGTACAGTAATATGAAGTTCAGCAGTGTGAGTCTGATCGCTGGAGCCAGAATCCTGTTCTTCATTGGGAGGTTTGACGTACCTCCCAACCTACCAAATAGGAAAACCTACTATTTGGTAGTAGTCTTGGAAAATCCAACGTCAAGGCTATTAACCTAATTGCAATGACGACTTGTCTATTTTGACTGCTATGTCGTCATTCCAACCGCGGTTAAAAAGAAAACTTCTAGAGTCTACTCCTTATCTTGCTCTAGGAGACGTTGTACATTAACCAAAACTACCACCGAAGGTGAAAAAAGCATAGAAGAGAAGAAAAAGGGGTTTACCTTAGTTACCGCTCAAGGCCCATCCCGTGTTCCGTCATGTGCAGATCCCTGTCGAACGTGCGCATGAGCGACCCTCTTTTGTCATCAAATCTCAGGTCAGCAGAAGAACGCGGATGGGCAGGGGTCCGGCGTGAGGGAGGGTATTATGTACGTTGGATTTTCCAAGCCTACTACCAAATAGTAGGTTTTCCTATTTGGTAGGTTGGGAGGTACGTCAAACCTCCCAATTTGTTAGTAGTCTTGGCAAATCCAACGTCAAGGCTGCATAACAAATAGGAGGAGGACATCCAAGCCCAACATACCAAAAAAAAACAATGCATAAAACAAAATTATGAATGACAAAGAAACACAATTTAAACAAGAGAGTTTAATAAAAGAGTGAAAAACTGAGGAGTAGCTAAAAAGAACAGTTTTAACACGTGCCCGTCATTCATAGTAATGCAAAAACATAGACTTGTCTTAAACCAAAAAAGTACTGTACCCAAAATCCCTTTTCTTCCAAAACCAACAAAAACATTGAACACAATAATAAAACACAATTTTCAATTTGGCAAAAACACTTATGTACCGTATACATAAAACATAATCCCAAACTTGCAATCAAGTGTTGCAAACCCATACTCCCCCCCCCCCATTTTCCAAAGAAAACAAAATAAAAGAAAGAGTGACAAGGGGGGAAGACCAGGCATCGTCACCTGAGCTCTAGGAAACACGACTCCCGAGAGCTATCACAGGCCGAGGGGGTCTAACAATGGACATGGAGAGGTAGGAGGAGACGAAGGTATTGACAGAAGACCACAAACCCGCCGTGGCGATGTCAGGCAAGGATCGACTTTGCAGGAACCGTAAGGAGGCAGCAAAGGATCGCACATCGTGCACAGAACCCCTACAATCAGGGTTACTGGCACGAATGACCCGACAAATGTGGCGTCCTATCTGCACCTTCGAGAGCCTCCCACCAGTCCGAGGAGACACCCACACAGCAGTACCCGAAGCCGGCGCCACAGACTCAACATAGGAGTGCAAGGCGTGCACCGGGCACAACACATGGTGAGTATGTCCACGCTTTACAGCCTGGATGGTGAAAGGCTTGAAAACGTGGGTCTCCCTCTCATTCTTGGCAACAAAATGAGGGGAGGGGGCTAACGTGATGGCATTCAAGGACGGGGAGAATCGCATGCATTCCTGGGACCGTGACATGGCTGCTAGTTCAGACACCCTATCCCCAGTGGCCAGAGCGACAAGGAAGAGTGTATGCTCCAGCAACTGAACCGGTGTAGTGTCCCGTGTATATGTGTGGGAAGCCAGAAGGTCCAGAGCTCGCCCCAGATCCCACTGAGGAGGGATCTGGCGCGGAGGCGGCCGTTCCCTGAAGGCAGCCTTCATGAAGGAATCCAGCTCCTTCGGCGGAACGACCAGCCCAGTGACGGACTCAAAGACCTCCCGGATGGCAGACAAGTGGTTACGTATAGTGTTGACTTGAAAGTGACGTGTACGGAAGAGGTGAAACAAGTAGTGTAGTATGAGGGAAGGAGAGCTAACTGTCTGGCTAGTGTCCTGTATCCACCTAGTAAAAGACCTCCAGTGGGACTCGTAAGTCCCCCAAGTCGAAGACGTCCATGAACGCTTCAGGAAGTCAGTCAGGTCCCGTCTGTGGACTGGGAGCCACCGTGCCTCACGAACATCCACGATGCGAAGGCCAACGAGGTCCGCAGGTCTCCAACCTGGCTCAAGTGGAAGCTTGAGAGAGGGAGAGGGACCGGACTCGGGCACCACCGCTTCAACTGGGCGTACCAAGCCTGGGCCGGCCACAGAGGCGCTATTAGCCACACTCTGCCGCGGTACAGCCGCAGCCTCGCGAGGACTTTGCACATCAACAGTGCGTCTGGTGGCGGAAATATGTATATCGACTGCCACCTGCTCCAGTCTTCCATGAAAGCGTCCGGACCCCCCTCCGGAGTACGAGTCCGGAGGGATAGGTACTGAGGCAACTTGCGCGTCTCCTTCGATGCGAACAAGTCGACCTCCGGAACACCCCAGGAAGCTGCGAGGTCGTCGAACACAGTCTGTTTCATTGCCCATTTTACAAGAACGCCCTGTCCTCTCGACAGGGCGTCCGCCCACAGGTTGGCAGTCCCGGGCAGGTAGGAGGTGTGCAGGGAGATGTGTCAGTTCGCGAGGAAGAACAACTTCTCTGAGATCCCCAACAGAGTCAATGACCTGGAGGACCCCTGCTTTTGGATACAGTGGACAGCCGTCTGATTGTCCATCCTGAAGGCCACCGACTTTCCCCGAAGGGCCAGCGCGTGGTCCCTCAGGAAGAACAAGGGAACCAACAGTTCGAGGGCATTGATGTGTAGGTGTGTGTCCCACCCATCTGCCGTGATGTTGATGTCCCAGGTTGGATTGGTAACCCCACCCTACCTCGCTCGACGCATCTGTATCTACCCAGATCGTCGGCGGGGGGGCGGTCCAGGGCACAGCCGCAGAGAGCGTGCCCCGAGCAACCCAGTGTCCTAAGTGTCTGTGAATGGTACGCGGGATCGGCATGAGCCGATCCATAGGGGCCAACGGAAACACCTTGTTGCCCATGAGTATTAGGCGGCGTAGCCTGAGCCTCCCTAAGGGAATGGTCAGAGCGGCCCAATTCAGTGAACCCACTAACGAGTCCCAGATCCTCCTCGTGAGGGAGACCGAGTGCAACACGGCGAAGACCTTCCTGCGAAGTTTCACCGCGTTTGGCTGACTCTGGGTCACTGTAGCGCTGGTCAGATCCCATTCGAGACCTACCCACGTCACGACACACGACGGGGTCAGGCGGGACTTGGGAATATTGATTTTGAACCCTAACTGTGTGATGTGTTGAACTACTGTGAGGGTGTCGTGGACGCACTGTTCTAGGGTGTCTGAAACTATCAACCAGTCGTCCAAGTAAAACAGGATCTGGAGGCCGCTCCTGAGGAGAGGATCCAGAGCCTGCTTCACCAGTTTCGAGAAGATCTGCGGCGCGATGTTGAGACCGAAGGGAAGTCTGTCGAACATGAACACACGATCGGAAGTCTGAACGGCCAAGAATCGCTGGAAACGAGGATGGATAGGAACGTGCCAATACGCATCCTTGAGGTCCAGCGACACTACCCACGACAGAAGTCGCAGGGCCAGTCGTACCTGGTGCACCGTCAGCATCCGAAACCGTGTGTTCACGATGTGCCCGTTGAGGGCCGACAGATCCACCACCGGTCGCATCGCGTCGCAGTCCTTCTTCGGTACCAGAAATACACGGGAGAGGAAAACCGGTTGACCGGCTTTCACCTCCTTGACGATTCCCTGCTCGTGCATGGACGTAATCACATCGGCCACCTCCGAAGAGACAGGCCGGCTGCGTTGACAAGAGCTGAGTGGGGGTCTGGACTTCCATCTCCAGGTTAGACCCCTCCGTGCAATCTTCCGCCCCCACGTCCCTCGCGGCCACCGAGGGGCGCAAGGGCGAAAACAACCTGTGGTAGCCCCCGAGATGAGGTGAGCGACCCTTTCGGCTAGGCGAGAAGGAGAACAAGGAGGAGACCGACCCGGAGAACCTACAAATTTTTTTACGTGGAGGGTCCCCCGGTACGGTCCCTGCGGTCATAAGAGCCACGTTGACCTCCTCTACCCCCCCCCACCTTGTCGAAAAGGGCGGGTCACCCCATCCCCTGTCCGTCTCGCGTCTGACCCCGTCGAAGTGCGGCCGGAAGTGGAAGGCTGGCCAGCCCCTTCTCGGCGGGGATGAAAGGGAGCAGGAGCAGAAGTGCGAGGCGGAACCGACGCTCTGGCCGGCAACTTCCCTTTCCTGCGCCCTTTCTTGGCGGCAGCACTGGCGGCAGCACCCCGAAGAGGACCGTCAGAAGGATGGGACTGAGAAGACCCTGGTCGCGACACAGCGCGTCTTTGCGTGTCGTAAGCAGGGTCCGCCGACAGAGAAGCGTAGCGTTCCCAAGCATCCTGCGCAAAAAGCCCCGATGTATAGAGTTCAGAGTACAACAAACCCTGACGAATATCCAAGAGGGCTTTCCGGCAGAACGAGGACTTACCGTCTGGCGTTGTCGAGTTGCCTCGCACAAAACCGCCTTCAGCTCGGGAACCAATGAAACCGCGAGCTGAAGGTGGATCCGCCGAACATGGTCCAAACCCTCGCGAAGATCGCCCGGTGCAGTCGCCTCGATAAGCCTCAGGTGGTGAACAGACGTCTGGAGGGAACCTAAAAGACAAGATAATAAGTTCGCCACCCTCTGTCGCAAGGTAAAATCCCTGTCGACAGAGGACTTATCTGGGTGAGAGAAGAACGGGTTAGCAATAGCACAAATTTCAAGTTTGGGCGCGCTGATCCAGGACCAGAACTTGCCGTCCAATCCGCCGACAGATACAAGAGGAGGCAAAAGCAGTGATGACTCCGGGGGAGGGATTGAAACAGATCTGTCGACGGAACGGTTGGCGAATTCTAAGGCCTCAGCAAACCAGGCCTCCAATGGGAGAGGGTTATCGAGCACGACGGCTAAGCCAGGCTTACCGTCGTCGCACAAACCCGTCCCATAGGAGGACAGTCCCGTCAACACAGCCAGGGACTGAACATCCTGAAGGATGTCCTGGCGGCTGAAGTCTGACCAGAGCTTAGTCCGAGGAGCAGACGGGGTCTTGGGCTTCACCGAAAAGTACTGAAGGTCAGTCCTCGTCGGGTAAGCCCGCACCTCCACGTCGGCCACCTGACCATCCACCCTGATCGCCCTGAACTGCATCTTATCATTAATTTGCACCGACCAGTCCGAAGGTAGGGCCCTCTCACCTGACGGGAAGCCGGTAGCACGCTCCGGTTGGGAGGCCTGCACCCCCTTCCAAACAGCCAAGGAGCCATAGAGGAGCGGCATAGTCCGCGATGGGACCTTGGCCTTCTGGATGGGGGGCAAGCGCGGACCCTGCCCTAGCAGACGGAGAACCCCCGCATGGGAGACAGCAGGGGCAACCACCTGAGCAAGGGCAGGAGCAGTACTAGCCGATGACCGGGCAGGCGGAGAAGCAGGGCGAGAAGGAATGTGGTCCACTGCAGAAGGGAGGGGGACCAAAGCAGGGGTAGGTTGGGTGAGGCGCTGAGGTTGTGTCACCGCCAAGAAGCGCGATAAGAGGGAGTCTTGCATCGCCTCCAAGCGCTCGTCGATGTGTGACACAACCCACCCCTGCATAGCCGAAAATCGATCCGAGAGAGGCGACCCCCCCGAAGATTGTTCGGCCCGCAGGGGCGAGCGTGAGCGGGAGCGAGACCCATGACACGAAACAGCAGCGTCGCGGCCCAAAGAAGGCGAGCGACGGCCGTGGCGCCCCTGAGGGTCTCGTCCCCGATCACTAACGCCCGAGGGGGAAACATCACCATCCCCCTCTTCCAGCGACACGTCAGCTCCCGAGAAAGGGGACCCCGAAACCTCGCTATACTCCACCGAGTCAAGAGGTGGGGTACCCCCCTGGCGAGCTGGTAAGTGAAGATCAGGGATAGAAGACTGAGGAGGAGCAGGATGACGGGAGTGGGAAGGCTGGCCGGGTGAAAGGAGGTCAGAAGGAGCCGCGGGGGGAAACAGAGCAAGGATCCCCGGGGCTGAGAGAACAGGGCGGCCCGACACCGAGGCGGAGGAGGGAGGGACCTCCACCTTGGGACGAGACCGTGAAGGAAGAATAGGCACCGAAGCAGGAGAAGTAGGAGGAGAAGCAACTACATCCTGGTGGACCCTCCTGGACAGTGTAGGAGGAGGGAGCAAAGGGCCAGCTACAGCATGAACATCCGCGCGCGTAGAGGACAAAGGAAGAGGACGTCGTTTGTGCAGGGGAAGCGGGCGGAAGGTAGTAGAGCCCCTATCCGGAGAGGCCAGGGGAGGGCGCACAGGGGCAGAGCCGCTAACCCCGGCCTCAGGGCGAGAACCATGACGAGGGCGATGGGCAGCGTCAAGGCGATCAGGAGGACGATGAGGGGCAGTAGAGGACGGGCGATGAGGCGAGCGAGAGCGTGGACGGAGCTGGGGATCCTCCCGACGATGTGACGACCGGCCACGGGATCCAGGGAGGAGGGCCCGAGCAGGGAGAGGGCCAGGCGAACGGCCTCCAGACGGGTCAGGGATGCCCAGGGCGACGCGGATCCGGTCGTCAACAAAGGCCGGGGAACGGTGGCCCACAGTCCGAATATGGTGGGAGACCACCGCCCACACTGACTGAAGGGAAGCAGAGGCCACTGCCGCGTCAGAGAAACCAGGGTGATGGTCCACCACATCCACCAGGTCCATACACGGGCCACACAGAGCAGGGAGGTAGGCCGTAGAGGACACACATTGGGAGTGGCGTTGTTGTTGTTGTTGTTGTTGTTGTTGTTGTTGTTGTTGTTGTTGTTGTTGTTGTTGTTGTTGTTGTTGTTGTTGTTGTTGTTGTTTTGTTGTTGTTGTTGTTGTTGTTGTTGTTGTTGTTGTTGTTGTTGTTTTGTTGTTGTTGTTGTTGTTGTTGTTGTTGTTGTTGTTGTTGTTGTTGTTGTTGTTGTTGTTGTTGTTGTTGTTGTTGTTCCCCAAGCTGCCTGGCCGAACAGCCCCAAGGCCCCGAGCAATTCCAAGGCCATAACCGAGTGCCCCCACAGAATCCTCCCCGCCGACCACAATAAAGCCTGGGTGACCGAGGCCACTCCATGGCGGGGGGCTGAGGAGGGTGCGGAAACGCCCGGGAAACCAAAGCCCCACCCAGGGTCCTGTGCCCCTCAGCAATTATGAAGAGAAAGTTGAGGGGCAAGGGAAAAATGTGACGCTTTGGCTTCCAATCTTGGTAGATTGGGAGGTCAATCCACGGAAGAGACGCCGTCACTTGAGATCTAGAAAATATATAAGTTAAAGGAAAAGTCAGAGTAAGCTATGGGTATGGCAGAGATTGCTCAGCTCTCACTCTGATAGACCAGCCCATCACCACATGGGAGTGGCGTAAGCAGGACCTGTGGCGTTCCAAGCACGGGGAGCCACAGCCCTGGCGAAAGCAAGGCATCCCACCTGCAACGGAAGAACACACACCATAAGCAGCACGTCGACGGAGTAAGTGCAGAGAATGTCCAATAAAAACCAGGGAATGAGCATGGGTAAACAGTAACACACATGCAAATCGGTATCCGTACTCACTCTAAACCGGGAGCACCGAGGTAGGTGAGGAGGGCGGGCGAGGTGGAAGAGCACAAGCAGAACCTGCAAAGATGGAGAAAGTGTGAACCACCACTCAACACCTTACATGCAGGGTCCATAACACTAGTAAAGTGCATACACCAATATAGTATCAGGCAACAATATGACAGAAAAAAGGTCAACAGTGAAAGCCAACTATAACCGCAAATATGCGGGCCAATGGAGGCATAACCGTACCGACACAACCCTCCCGCATCTCCGCGGGACCCCCCAGCGATCTCCGCACATTTGCGGGGAGCCGAAACGTCCCAGAGGACCGAATCGAGCTCTCTGCAAATTTGCGGGACCGGCTGAGACGGTCCGGCGCCGAAAAAGCGAGAGGAGCGTCTAGGGAATACCAAAAAAGGCCCATAAAAAAGCGTCATCTCCTTATGAACTCCAAGCGATTGATGGCCATCAAGCTGAGCAGTGTCTTCCTTGAATATATCCTGACTCAACCGGTCAAGGGAGAGGCAAGGAAGACACACCAGGGGAGAGGAGGCACATCCCCCAGGAACCACCCAACCCACAGAGATAGAGCAAAGCCCATGAGGAGAAGTGGCAGGGAGAGTGGTTTGGCACAAACAGGGGCCCCCGTGGGGTACCCCTGGATTGGGCAAAAGACTATGAAAGGATGGAGGTGAAAACAGGAAGTGAAAACAAAAACCAGTAAATGAAACTGGTGAGAAAAAGGGTGGCCTAGCCGTGAGTAGAGAATGTGTCAGGGGCGAAAAACCCTGTGGTGTGAAGGAGGGGCCCCCGTGGGGTACCCCTGGATATCACGAACCACCTGTCGCCCAGGCCCTTGAGACACAGTGAAGGCTCGAAAGGGGGGACTCGGGAATAACGCTAATAATGCGGCCGACACAAACCCTACAAACAGCACCGCCACCAACTAAATCTCAGATTGTTAACCAACTGTACACCTAGGCTATGAAAATATGAAAACTCATAGGGGCATAGCAATTCCTGAATGAGAAAACAAGCTAGGCTAAAAGAAGCTAAAAGCTAAACTATGCCCAGACTAACAGGAAAAAAGAATATGAAAAGAGAAAGAAATGAAAAAACATAGACGAGGAACGCCAGGCGCCCCCGTACCTTCGGTAGCTATTTCCACACGCGTCTCCATTATACACACTGAGGAGCCCATTTACGTGTGCCCTAGATCACGTAACATCTGTCTAACAAAAAAGAAGGCCAGATAAGCCGAAACGAACATAAAACAGGGTGAATTGAAGGAGCACAACAAAAGCGGACTCAACAATGGCGACGCGTGAACAAATTATGACAAAAGAGGGTCGCTCATGTGCACGTTCGACAGGGATCTGCACATGATGGAACACGGGATGGGCCTTGAGCGGTAACTAAAGTAAACCCCTTTTTCTTCTCTTCTATGCTTTTTTCACCTTCGGTGGTAGTTTTGGTTAATGTACAACGTCTCCTAGAGCAAGATAAGGAGTAGACTCTAGACGTTTTCTTTTTAACCGCGGTTGGAATGACGACATAGCAGTCAAAATAGACAAGTCGTCATTGCAATTAGGTTAATAGCCTTTACGTTGGATTTTCCAAGACTACTAACAAATGATGATAATTGGAGTAGTGATGAAGATAGTGAGGGTAAAATGAGATAGCAACAGTGGTAATGTGGTACGGGTCTCCCTCACTATCCGATGCCCCAATTTACGATATTATAAGTTTTTAGGTGTTTGGGTTTGGGTTTTGGCTGGTCCGAGAACGCATCCCCATTTACCCCATTAATTTTAGGGTTCACTATACGATTTTACTATTGAAGATCGGGTTTTCAGGAACGTAACCCAATCGCAAATCTAGGGAGACCTATATATGGAGGGAGAGATATAGAGAAGGAAAGTAGGAGAGAAAGTAGAATGGCTAAGAGAGGAAGCTGTTGAAAATTACAAGTATTTTGATTTCGAGGGACAGGGACTACATCGACAGTAGGCCTACCTGTACTCTACAGTAGCCTACTGTTATTCATTCATACTACTGCTGGATATAGGCTATGCACTCTCATCCTGACTGTCCTTGGTTCGAATCTTGGTGAGAATAACAACATTTATTCATGTAACTCACATGTACTAGTGATATATACTTCATATACAGTATATGTACAGTATATACAGTACATAATTATACTGTATATATATATACCTGTATATATATATATATATATATATATATATATATATATATATATATATATATGCACACATTATATTCCTCCAAGACCCAATTTTTCCTTCTATCTACCCGTCGCAATCTTCCACAAGACTATCAATTACTCTTCAACAATGCACAAATCAACCCTTCATCTTCTCTCAATATTATTGGTGTATCTTTTTCATCCGACCTTTCTTGGAAAGATCATATTACTACTCATGCTACAACAGCTTCCCAGAGGTGGGTGTGCTCGGCCGTCTCTGTAGGTTCTTCACTCCCGCACAGCTTCTTGCTCTGTATAGGGGCACAATGCGCCCATGTATCGAGTATGGTTCGCATGTGTGGGGAGGTTCCACCCATACCACACTTCTCGAAAGAATAGTCAAAAGCATTTTGCCTCATCAACTCACTTGACTTGGAGGGTATTAACCCTCTCACGCACATATGACGCAGAGGTTGCCAGATTAGCAATAAGAAATAGAGTTCTCTCACTTCCATGGCCGAGGACCCTCGGAGAGTGCTGAACGCATTACCGAGGTAATCCTATCGGGCATGGAAGCATACATTCCATTCTCTTTCTCTCAGACTAATGCTAAAAAATCTTGGTTTACTCACGCCTGTTCTACTGCTGTCTGCAATAAGGAGGAAGCATTCAAACGGTACCGACGCCTTAAAACTCAAGACTCTCATTCTTCATATGTTTCTGCCCGGAATCAAGCCAAATCTGTTCTTCGACTTGCCAAACACTCTTTCATCAATAATAAATGCACTGAACTATCCAACTCTAGCTCTTCCCAAGCTTTCTGGCATCTAGCCAAAAACCTCTCCAACAATTTCTCTTCCTCGTCTTTCCCTCCCCTTTCCCACTCTGATGGCACAACCATCACTTCTTCCTCTGACAAAGCTAAACTCTTCGCTCAAACTTTTGCTAGAAACTCCACCTTGGATGATTCCGGTGCTATTCCTTCCTCTCCGCCCTCCTCTCTCTTACTTATGCCTAATATCCTAATCTCTTCTAAAGATGTACTTTCTACCCTCTCTGGGCTTAACACTAATAAGGCGTACGGTCCGGACGGTGTTCCTCCTGTTGTTCTCAAAAACTGTGCTTCCGTGCTGACTCCCTGCCTAGGCAAACTCTTTCGTCTCTGTCTATCCTCTAACGTCTTCCCTTCATGCTGGAAGTTTGCTCACATTCAACCTGTCCCAAAGAAGGGTGACCGCTCTCAACCCTCCAACTATCGTCCAATTGCTCTTATCTCTTGTCTTTCTAAAGTTTTTGAAACTATTCTTGCTTCCAAATTTCTTAAGCATTTCTCTTCTCATAATCTGCTCTCAGATCGCCAGTATGGCTTCCTTAAGGGTCGCTCTACTGGTGATCTTCTTTCATATCTTACTAACTCTTGGTCATCCTCCTTCCGGGACTTCGGTGAGACTTTTTCTATTGCACTAGACATATCGAAAGCCTTCGATAGAGTCTGGCATAAATCTTTAATTTCTAAACTACCCTCCTTCGGTTTCTATCCCTCCATCTGTGCCTTTGTCTCTAATTTCCTTTCCGGCCGTTCCATAGCCGCGGTTG
This sequence comes from Paralithodes platypus, assembly GCA_032716605.1. Classification (NCBI taxonomy): domain Eukaryota; kingdom Metazoa; phylum Arthropoda; class Malacostraca; order Decapoda; family Lithodidae; genus Paralithodes; species Paralithodes platypus. Next base: position 41,272,938 of record CM064578.1, on the reverse strand, counting down.
TGGACGGCCATTGTTCACTTCCTCACCCTATAAACTCCGGTGTTCCTCAGGGCTCTGTCCTATCTCCTATTCTCTTTCTAATTTTTATAAATGATCTCCTTAACTGTACCTTAATTCCCATCCATTCATACGCAGACGACTCAACCTTACACTACTCCATTAGTTTTTCAGAACGCCCCAGCCAGCAATCCCTCAACGACAAACGTAATGAAGCCATAGAACTCTTAAATTCTGATCTAAATGCTATTTCCAATTGGGGCAGAGAAAACCTTGTTAACTTTAATGCTTCCAAAACCCAATTTCTCCATCTATCTACCCGTCAGGATCTCCCAGCGGACTATCCCTTATTCTTCAACAATACAAAAATCAACCCTTCATCTTCTCTCAATATTCTTGGTGTCTCTTTTTCTTCTGCTCTCATTTGGAAGGACCATATTACCAGTCTTGCTAAGGCAGCCTCCCAGAAGCTGGGTGTGCTCAACCGCCTTAGGGGGTTCTTTTCCCCTGCACAGCTTCTTGCTCTGTACAGGGGCATAGTGCGCCCTTGTATTGAGTATTGTTCACATGTGTGGGGAGGTTCCTCTCACACCGCTCTCCTAGACAAAGTTGAAAGGAAGGCCTTTCGTATCATTAACTCCCGTCCACTCACCAACTCTCTGCAATCTCTCTCTCTCCGCCGCAATGTTGCATCTCTCTCGCTATTCTATCGCTACTATAATAATCAGTGTTCCTCAGAGCTATCCCAGTGCATACCACCTCCTTTACGTAGGGCACGTGGTACCCGTCTTGCAACTCAATCCCACCCCTACTCTGTGCAACTCTCCAACCCAAGAGTGAAACGTTACTCTCAAACTTTCTTCTACTCAACAGCTGAGCTCTGGAACTCTCTCCCAGAATCAGTCTTTCCCTCTTCCTATGACTTAAATTGCTTCAAACTCCGTGTGTCCAGGCATTTTGGCTCGAACGTCCCTTGATTTTGGCCCTGTCACTCTTTCAACTATGGGGGAGGCACTCGCTATAGGCAGTTATGCCTTTTGCCTCCCTCAATCACATAGAAAAAAAAAAAAAAAAAAAAAAAAAATGTTATAATTACCTCTCCAAAATTAGTTTTCTGCCCACAGCTAACTCAAAGACAACTGCAGAGGTTGAAGTAACTAAACTAAAGGTTTCTAAATACCCCTGATGGTAACAAAGGCTTTAAAGTATCCCTAATAGGCTCAAAATTGCGTCATATGTCGGAGAGGGTTAAGGAAGTGGAAGAGGTGAACAAAGTGTTTAAGGAAGAGATGTGTGCAGCATGTGAGGAGGTATGTGGAGTTAGGAGAACTCTGGAGGGGAGTGAAGGCTACAGCATGGTAGACAGAAGAGGTAAAACTAGCTGTTGAAGATAAGAAGAAAGCATATAGAGAGTGGTTGGGTAGTAGAGGGAATGAAGATTTGGAGAGGCAGAAAAGAGAGAGGTACTTGGAAAAAAAGAGAGTGGTGAAGAGAGTAGTGAAGGAAAGTAAGAAAAGAGTAGATGAGGAATTTGGAATGAATCTAAGCGTAAAATAGACGGAGTGTAAGAAACTGTTCTGGAAAGAAGTCAAGAAAGTTAGGTAAGGTAGCAAGGGAAACAGTAAGGGTGTGAAAGATAAGAATGGGAGAGTGTTATGCGAGAGGCAGGAGAGAGTCGAGAGATGGAGGGAGTACTTCAACGAATTGTTGAACGTAAGGAATGAAATGCCAGCAAACATAACGGTAGTTGGGGCTTGGGTTTCCCGGGAGTTTCCGCACCATCCTCAGCTCCCTACCTTGGAGTGGCTTCGGTCACCCGGGCTTTATTAGTGGTAAGCAGGGAGGGTTTTGTGGGGCCGCTCGTTTATGGCCTTGGCCTTGCTCAGGACCGTGGGGCTGTTCGGCCAGACAGCCTGGGGAACAGCAACAACAACAACGGTAGTTAGATGGGGGTATGGGAGGGAGAAGAGGAGAAGTAGTGGAGGAGGAGGAGGAGATGGGGATCAGGAAGTCAAGAGTGTGTGAAGCCATGAAAAGAATGAAGATGGGGAAAGCATAAAGTGTGTGGGGGAAATGCTGAGGTATGGTGGTGAGATAGTGATCAAATGGGTATGAAAAATGTGTAAGCTAGCATGGGAGAAGGGAAGGCACCTGATGACTGGTAGACAGGCATAATAGTCCCCTTGTATAAGGGTAAAGGGTAAAGAGGAGTGTTTAGTAATCACCGGGGTATACTGTATATCTTCTAAGCATAGTAGGGAAGATGTAAAGTAGGGTAGTGATCGAGAGCGTGAGAGCGAGAACGGAGAAACGGGTAGATGACGAGCAGGGCGGGTTTAGGAAGGGAAGAGGATGTGTAGACTAGATTTTTGTCCTGAAATGTGTTGTGGAGAAATATCTGGCAAAGGGACACAAGTTGTATACTGCCTTTACGGACTTGGAAAAGGCCTCTGACATAGTTGATAGAGAAGATCTGTGGAGAGTACTTTTTTTTTTCTTTTTTTTTCTATGTGAGTGAGGGAGACAAAAGGCAGAACAGCCTGTAGCGAGTACCTCCCCCATAGTTGAAAGAGTAACAGGGCCGAAATCAAGGGAAATTTGAGTCAAAATGGCTGGTCACACAGAGTTTGAAGCAATTTAAGTCATACGAGGAGGGAAAGACAGATTCTGGGAGAGAGTTGCAGAGCTCAGCTGTTGCATAGAAGAAAGTCTGAGAGTAACATTTCACTCTTGGGTTGGAGAGTTGCACAGAGTAGGGGTGGGATTGTGTTGCAAGACGGGTACCACATACCCTACGTAAAGGAGGTGGTATACACTGGGAGAGCTCTGAGGAGCACTGAATATTGTAGTAGCGATAGAATAGCGAAAGAGATGCAACATTGCGGCGAAGAGATAGAGTTTGCAGAGAATTGGTGATTGGGCGGGAATTTATGATACGACAGGCCTTCCTTTCTACTTTGTCTAGAAGTGCGGTGTGAGAGGATCCTCCCCACACATGTGAACAATACTCAATACAAGGACGCACTGTGCCCCTGTACAGAGCAAGAAGCTGTGCAGGGGTAAGGAACCCCTTGAGGCGGTTGAGCACACCCAGCTTCTGGGAGGCTGCCTTAGCAAGACTGGTAATATAGTCCTTCCAAGTGAGAGCTGAAGAAAAAGAGACACCAAGAATATTGAGAGAGGATGAAGGATTGATTTTTGTATTGTTGAAGAATAAGGGATAGTCCACTGGGAGTTCTGGACGGGTAGATAGATGGAGAAATTGGGTTTTGAAAGCATTAAAGGTAACAAGGTTTTCTCTGCCCCAATTGGAAATAGTAGTTAGATCAAAAGATAAGTGTTCTATGGCTTCATTAAGTTTGTCTGAGGGATTGCTGGCTGGGGCGTTCTGGAAAACTAATCGAGTACTGTACTGTAGTGTAAGGTAGAGTCGTCTGCGTATGAATGGATGGGACTGGAGGTACAGTTGAGAAGATCGTTTATGAAAATTAGAAAGAGAATAGGAGACAGGACAGAGCCCTGAGGAACACCGGAGTTGATAGGATGAAGAAGTGAGCGAGGGCCGTCCACAACTGCAGCTATGGAACGGCCGGAAAGGAAATTAGAGACAAAGGCACAGATGGAGGGATAGAAACCGAAGGAGGGCAGTTTAGAAATTAAAGATTTGTGCCAGACTCTACCGAAGGCCTTCGATATGTCTAGTGCAATAGAAAAGGTCTCACCGAAGTCCCGAAAGGAGGATAACCAAGAGTTAGTAAGATAAGAAAGAAGATCACCAGTAGAGCGACCCTTAAGGAAACCATACTGGCGATCTGAGAGCAGATTATGAGAAGAGAAATGCTTAAGAAATTTGGAAGCAAGAATATTTGGAATTTGGAATCAGAATATACGGACTAGATGGCAAGTTGCTGAAAGCAGTGAAGAGCATGTTTGAGGGTGCAAAGACGTCAGTATGTCTTTGATCTTAATGTTGGGTTAAACTTTAAAGCAAGGATAAGTGATGTCACCATGGTTGTTCAATATATATATAGATGGAGTCATGAAAGAAATACAAGGAAGAGCAGTGGATGTTGGGGAAGTGTGGTGGAGTGGTCTTGCCACTGGACTGGTAATCCAATGTACCTGGATTCGAATCCCAATATGTCAATGGGAAGATATTATTGGGATGGAATTTGTGCTGTACCTAGTTTCAGTGCATTACCACAGTACACAGAAATGGCCCCCCAAAAATACCCTCATTGTTCCCTGATTAAATAGCATTGTATGAATATTCCCATATTCAAAATATGCTACAGGGGGGCAATGCCTAGTGAATTAATTGCTCAATAGGTGGCATTCTGAGAGTGAGGGTCCTAGTCTGGGGAAGAGACGGTGAAGCGCAGAGGCAAAGCGGCTTCATAGATGGGTTTGCATCGAGTCGTGAATGGGTGCTTCGCATGTCTCACTCCCTAGACTGGAATAAGACCTCACGGGCCTCACCGTGTTCAGCGGTGGAATGTACGGGCTCAGCCTGTGCCCGAGAGGGAGTACTGTACTGTAGTTGGAATATAGAAAAAAAAAAAAAAAAAAAAAAAAAAAAAAAAAAAACTACGCTGATATAGGAAGAAAACAAGTGGAAGTTGATTGTACTGCTGTTTGCTGATGATACAATTCTGATGAGCGATAATGAATGGGAGTTGTAGATCTGGTAAATATGTTTGGAACAGTGTGTAAAAAATGGAATCAGAAGGTAAATGCAGGGAAGAGTAAGGTAATGGTCTTTGAAAGGGGTGCAGCAACAGAGTGTGAGGTGAGGCTGAACGGTCAGGCTATTTTTTATATTTTATTCTATATTCCAACTACTCCCTCTCGGGCATAGGCTGAGAGTCTGTACATTCAACGGTGAAGCCCGTGAAGTCTCGTTCCAGTCTAGGGAGTGAAACATGTGAAGCACTTTGAGATGCAACCAGCCCCCCCCCCCCGCTATCTTGCCTTCGCAAGATGCTCAGGGCCAGGTTGCTCACCCACGGCTCGAAGCAGCCCCATCTCTGGAGCTGCCTCGTCCCATTGCTTCACTGTCTCATCCCCTAGACTCGGACCCTCACTCAGAACGCCACCTATTGAGCAATGAACTCACTAGGTTTTGCCCCCCTGTAACATATTTTGAATATGGGAATATTCATACAGTGCTATTTAATCAGGGAACAAGGAGAGTATTTTTTTGGCGTTTCGGTGGGTTTTGTGGTAATACAGTACTGTACACTGATACTAGGTAGGCTACAGCACAAATTCCATCCCAATAATATCTTCCCATTGATACATCGGGAATCGAACCTGGGACCATTGGATTACCAGTCCAGTGGAGAATGTCAGCTCATTTAAGTATTTGGGCAGTGTGTTGAGTAAAGATGGAAGTATGGATGAAGAAGTGGGGGAGAGGGTGCAACAGGGGAACAACAGGGGAAGAGGAAGTAGGAACGCTGAAAGCAGTAACAAGAAATAGGGCGGTCAGCATGGAAGTAAAGAAGTCCTTGCATGATAGTGTGGTAATCCCAACATTGACTTACGGGAGCAAGCATGGACGTTGTTGGAGAGACAAAAACGAAGAGTGAGAGGGGTGGAATTGATTTTTTTTTTTTTTTTTTTTTTCTCTCCTATATTCCAACTACTCCCTCTCGGGCATATGCTTAGAGCCTGTACATTCTACCGCTCAAGACGGTGAAGCCTGTGAGGTCTAGTTCCAGTCTAGGGAGTGAGACATGCGAAGCACCCACCCACGGCTCGAAGCAGCCCCACCTCTGAAGCTACTTCGCCTCTATGCTTCACTGTCTCTCCCCTCAGACTCCGACCCTCACTCTCAGAACGCCACCTATTAAGCAATTAACTCACTAGGCATTGCCCCCATCTAGCATATTTTGAATATGGGAATATTCATACAGTGCTATTTAATCAGGGAACAATGAGAGTATTTTTTGGGTGTTTCGGTGGGCTTTGTGGTAATGCACTGATACTAGGTAAAGCACAAATTCCATCCCAATAATATCTTCCCATTGACATATCGGGATTCGAACCCGGGTCCATTGGATTACCAGTCCATTAGCAAGACCATTCTACCACACCTCCCACATGAGAAGTGCATGCGGAGTTACATGGAGTGATAGACAGACGAATGAGGAAGTACGAGAGCGGTGTGGTGTGGATGTAGATATGCTGGAAAGTGCGAAAAGGAACACCTTGAGATGGTTTGGCCATGTGGAACATATGGGAAACGGGAGAATGACTAAGAGAGTGTACGAGAGCGAGGTGGAAGGGCGGAGAGTGAGAGGTAAACCGAGAGAGAGGTGGAAGGATGGAGTTAAGAAGTACTGTATACAGTACAGTATGTGTGAAAGCGGTGCTGGATGGGAGGAGGGGCATCGACTGACTGGGGACAGAGGTGCATGGGTGCGTTTCGTTCGCGGCCATCCCTTCGGGGATCACGGCGTCTGGCGATAGATAGAACTCACTTCCTCTTACTAGTTCCCTACAATGTCTTTCTACACGCCGCACTGTTACATCTCTTTCACTCTTCTATCGCTATTACAGCAATCAGTGTTCTTTAAAGCAAGTGCAAGGCATCCGCCTTTCAACACAATCCCACTCCTATTCTGTCCAGCTCTCCAACCCAAGAATTAGCATATTTCTTCAGTCTTTCATCTACTCAACAAGTGCACTCTGGAACTCTCTCACTCAATCAAATCTTTCCTTCATCTTATGACTTAGGTGCCTTAAACTTAATGTGTCCAGGCAACTTGACCCCAACATCCCTTGAATTTGGGTCTCTTGTCACTCCTTTGGCTTTGGGGGAGACATTCGTTATAGGCAGCCTGCCTTTTATCTCTTTCATGCACATAGAAAAGATAATATATAAACTGTACACACATACAGTATATATTATACTGTATACTGTAATACAGTACAGTATATATATATATTTATATACCTGTATATTATATATATCTATATATATATATATATATATATATATATATATATATATATATATATATATATATATATATATATACTGTACCGGTATGTATATATATGTATGTATGTATGGACAGTATGTATGTATGTACAGTATGTGGCCTATAATACCTATCAAATATCAGATATGAATGCTGATGCATACAATGTAGTTCATAGACTTCACATTCTGGAATACTTTTGAAAGTTTCACCTTGTTTAAGAATACACCAGTCTTAATTATGACCTGAATGTAAATGACTTAACAAATAATATAATAGTATGCTACGTATGGCTCTCTCGAATTCGTACCCACTTTGTGATTGTAAGGAAATATAGTTACTGTACAGTAATCTGATTTACAAGAATAATTTGCTATAAAACCATTAATTGGTCATGTTGAATAAGTACTGTACTGCAAAAAATTATTTGCTTCTAATAAGATCATACTAATTATCCTTCTATACATTAATAAAATATCATGAAATGTGTACAGATTCATATGAGCAACTGTAGGCTACAGTACTTTAAATCTTGATTGATGATGGGGTTGTGTTGTGGCAGGACTATATTGTATTATTTTCCAACTGCGGAAAGGCAACCACGTCTGAGCCGTTACAATGTATGTAATGGAAAATTACGTTAAACCATTGTATGTATGTATGTATGTAACGGTATGTATGATCCATAAGAAGTATTGTTATAGTCTATCAAACAACTCTCGAAAAGTGCTGTACAGTATTTCCTTATTCTGTCTCTCTGCTTATAGGTAAGCCACTCTGAAGTGATGATGGAAAGTGTAGCAAGTAACCTGACACCCTTTAAACATAGAAATGCATTCTTTGACCAAAACATGGGCCACATACTTTGTACAGTATGATGAGCTTCTCCATCTACCTTGCCTGCTACCATTTCAAATTTATCTACAGTACAGTATCTATCTTTCATCTATTGCCAGACGCCATGATCCCCGAAGGGGTGGCTACAAATGAATCGCCCCATTTGTATCCACCCCTTCGGGGATCATGGCATCTGACACTCATATACCTTCAACTCCATCCTTCCACCTCACTCTCGGTTTGCCTCTCCCTCTCTGACCTTCCACCTCACTATCGTACACTCTCTTTGTCATGCTTTTGCTTCCCATAGGTTCCACATGGCCGAACCATTTCAAGGTGTTCCTTTTCACACTTTCCAACACATCCATATCCACACCACACCGCTCTTGTACTTCCTCATTCATCTGTCTATCCCTCCATGTAACTCCACAAGCATTTCTCAAGTAACTAATTTCCAACCCTCTCACTCTTGATTTGTGCCTCGCTAACAACGTCCATGCTTCACTCCTGTATGTCAATGTCAGGATAACCATACTATCATGCAATGACTTCTTTACTTCAATGCTGACCACTTTATTCCTTGTTACTGCTTTCAACATTCCTACAACCCTCTTCCCCTGTTGCACCCTCTCCTGCATTTCATCCTCCATACTCCCATCTTTACTCAATATACTGCCCAAATAATTAAATGAGCTGACAATCTCTATAATCTGACCATTCAACCTCACCTTACACTCTGTGACTGCACCCCTTTCAAAGACCATAACCTTTTACTCTTCCCTGCATTTACCTTCAGGTTCCGTTTCTCACACAGTTCCAACTTCCAAACATATTTACCAGACCCTGTAGCTCCCACTCATTATCATTCGTCAGAACTGCATGATCATCAAACAGCAGTACAGGCAACTTCCACTAATTTCTTTCCCTTATCAGGGGTACACGAACATTCACTACTCTTCCTTGAATTTCTTTCATGACTCCATTCATATAAATATTGAACAACCATGGGGACATCACACATATTTGCTTTTGTAATGCAAGACAGTATCATTATACTGTAGTCTTAGATTTTTCATATTCAACTTTTTGCATTAAATGATAGTCAATGTTTGTTTTTAAAGACAGTACATGTAAGTATGTAAGGCTCTGTCTCGAGTTGGCCACCCCCAGCTATGGAGTATGTGCCTGAGTATATACATACATATACATACATACATGTAAGTGTGACTGTACACTACAGTATATTGTTTTAGTGTGATATGCCAGATTGAATTAATTATTGTAACTAATGTTGTTGTTGTTGTTGTTGTTGTTGTTGTTGTTGTTGTTCCCTAAGCTGCCTGGCCGAACAGCCCCGAGTCCCTGAGAAAGGCCATGGCCACGATCGGGCTTTCCCACAGAGCTCTCATTGAGTGTAGATTGTGTTGTTGGCATAAGTGGTTGTGTGAAATGCAGTCTTCTATGATGTGTTTAATGGTATGGGGTGCTGTGTTACATCCCGGGCAGGCGTCGACAACGGAGTCATCCAGTCTCTTCTGATAGCTCAGGAGAGCTGGATGGTGTCCGCATCTCAGCCTGGCCAGGTGGACTCTGTCCTCGCGAGGAAGGGAGGATTCGGAAGGATGGATTTCGGGAGGTCGTGCATGCAGCTGCGTGTTGTCTGTGAGTGAGTGGATGGATCGGTGAGAGATATGAGTATGGATGTGCTTCTGGAAGTTGGTTCGGGGTGGGCAGGGAGGGAGAGAGGACAATAATTGTGTGTGATACCGTGTGCTGGGTGTTGTTTTGATATTTCTTGGTGTCTGTGGGTGTGTTGCCATGTAGTTTAGTGGGTGGTCTTGGTTTGTGGAGGCTGCTGCCAGGAATTGAGTGCCTCTCATGTCCAGATGGTCTTTGACTTTGAGGATTTTGGTTTCTTGATGTAGGTGATCTGTGGGTGCAGTAGCTGTGCAGCCTGTATGATCTTCAGGGCTTTGTTTTGAATAGTCTGTAAGGTCTTATGATGTGTTTCAGCTAGGTTAGAAGCCCAGGCTGGGCTTGCGTATTCCATCACTGATCTTATGTATTGTTTATATACTGTGGTGGTAGTTTCTTTGTTGTGTCCAAATTTTGTGTGAGCAAGTGACCTGAGGGCGTTAAGTCTGGGTGTCAGTTTCTTTTTAATGTTTGTGGTGTGCTGTTTGAATGTCATATGAGTATCATATGTTACTCCTAGGATTTTGGGTGTGTGTGTATGTGTTAGGGGTGTGCTGTTTATGGTGAGTTGAGGGATGTATTCGTGTTCTCCTGTCCAACTTGTGAGCAGGGTTGCGGTGGATTTGGCTGGGGCTAGATTAAGTCTGTTTGTAGTGCACCAGCCATGTAGTGTGTTGAGATAGGGTTGAAGGAGATCTGTTGCTCTTTTTGGGTCATGGTGTGTGCATGTGAGTGTTATGTCATCTGCATAGGAGGCTAAGTTTATTTGGGGCGTATTGGGTGTAGTTATATCGTGCATGTACAGATTGAAGAGTGCGGGCGATAGGACGGATCCTTGTGGGACTCCGTTTGGAAAGTTTCTGATTTTAGATGACTGACCGGCAAAAGATACGTGTGCACATCTGCCTGCTAGGAAGTTGGCCAGCCACCGTTTTGTGTTGTTGTGCATGTTTGTGTTGTAGATTTTGTTTGTTAGGTTGTGGCGGGGGATGGCATCGAAGGCTTACTAATGTAGAATACTGTACTTGCCTTAACTGATGAAAAAAATATATATTGTGTTCTAGCAACTGCCAACTAATATTATTCATCTTAGGAAGGACTCCAGAGTTAAAAAGTTGTAAGTCTGTGTCCATTAATCTTTCCAATTTACATGCGGCGTTCCAATTGATACGCAAAATCTATTAAAACAACTACCTACAAAGAAATTTGTTGAGCTATATAAATAAAGTTTGTGTCAGTATATATGTATCATAGTTAAGGTACATTTTGATGCCATTTCTGTTAATCTACCTTTACTAATTCCATATGGGTATTTGTATATTGATATTACATACTAATAGGAGCACTGCATACAAATTAGTCAGTCTACCCTATGTGAGATCTTTCCTAAACTGAATGAAATTGTCTACAGGTAAGAGGTAGACATGAATCATTAGTTGCCATCAGAGTCTACCCTATGTGAGATCTATCCTAAACTGAATAAAATTGTCTACAGGTAGGTGGTAGACATGAATCATTAGTTGCCATCAGAGTGAGAGAGGTTAACTCATTTAGTGTGCTGACAACTGTTCTCATTATATTCGCATATCAGACAGTATTGTTCAGGCGAGGAAGTACCTATGAGCTTCAAGAGCTTAATTTATATAGTTATTACCTTATTGATAATCTACAGTTCATTCTTAAGCCGAATGAAAGAGTACAGTAGTGTTAGTCAATATATAATAAAAGTGTCGCAAATGTAATACATAATGAAAATTGTCACCAATGTAATGAAGAGTTTAACTAGAGATGGATCCTAAATGTTTTACTGTTAATGGGAAGGGAATATTGATGGAAATTCAGGCTGTACGAAGGTGTAAGGCCGACATGTCTTGATTACTTGCTGTGTGGTTAGAAACTCACAATCACTGGTTCAAGTACTTGTTTGGAGTTTCTTCACTTTTGATTACAGTACATAACCCGCATTATTTAAAAATGTACTTGTGTGTCATATTTGCAAAGTAAATTAAGTAATTTTAATCACTTGCAAGATTTAAATTTAGGCTTTCTTTCTTACCTTTATGTTTAGTGCAGTTCATTTAAAGTGGCATCATGAGATAATGTAGTACACTAGAGTATTACTGTGTTATTGTATTAGCCACAACTATAAAACTATTATGTTGTCCACTTGCCATGATACTTGGTAGTAGACGCGACCTCTGACTGTCTTCTGTTGTCACTTTCAGGGGTCGTGTGTGTCCGGGGGCGCGCGCTGTCACGACATGTCGGCCTATACCAGTGGTGGAGGTGGTGGTGGTGGTAGTGGTGGGGAGAATGGTGGTGGTGGTGGTGGTGGTAATGGAGGGGAAGGCAGTGGCAGTATACGCAGATTGTTGGAATGTGAACATTGCCACAAACACTTTACGTCACGCTTCAACCTTCAACGCCACCAACTCATCCATACCGGTGCCAAGCCATATGAATGTCCACTGTGCCACCAACGCTTCAACCAGTCTGGTCATGTCAAGACCCACTTGCGGACCCGACACCCGACCCAGGAGGCTCAGACGTTGGCCGACATGGCTAAACTGTAGCCTTCAGCCTCCGGGCCCTTGGTAGTGGCCTGCTCTGATCACGAAGAACATCCCACCACCCTGGCCTGTACATCCCCTCAGGCACAGGAGCACGTGATGGTGTATAGTCCAGCGCGAACAGAGCAGGTCACGGTCTGTACCTCTCCTCAACCCGAGGAGCAAACTATTATCTTCAGACCTTTCCAAGCCCAAGGTGTCCGGACGGTGGCTCTCAAACAATATCAAGAACAAGACTACGTACCTACTCAGATACATAATGAAACAAAAAATAGCATGGGAGCCTCCATGTCTCCGGTGGTAGAGGAGCGGAGTGTGGTAACATCATCCTGGCGACCGCGAGACCTCACACCGGGTGCCACCATCATTCACGCTACAGCTCAGCCACCACAACCTCCGGTGGTACAGATCATATCCCAGGCTACCACACCGGACCACCAACCAGCCACGGTGGAAATAGAACTGGATGTTGATCTATTGAAACAATGGCCCCCTCATGAGAGACATTATCAACAGTAACACCTACATTATATAGCTGGCATCACAAAAGGACTTTTTCTCCCAACTTTGTTGTCAACACTGGTCTGGCAGCTTATGAGATAAACTTACAAATAATTCTGGCATCTAAGTTTATCTATCTTCAGTGTAGTTTCTGATACCATTGCAAATTATATCAGAAATGTTGCCAGAAAAATTTTGACCATGGAAAATTGCTGATAAAAGTTCTTATGTGACACCCCTTAACACTACTTGACACTACCATCAGCCAGACTATCACTACTCTACAATACCACTTATCCTGTCAGTACCATGGCACCTGTCTTCATAGTATTCTGGATAGCAGTAGATGACTTTATTCAGTTTGCAAAGGACCTGTTGGAATCAAAGAGTTCATAGCACTTCTTTTTACCCCTTTGACCCAGAGGTCCTTCATAACCTGAGTAAAGTACAGTAGTCTAGTGTTGGCCAAAATATAATGAAAATGGCAACATTGTTTTGAAGAGGTTATCTTAATAATGTCCACTAGCTACCGAATACACACAAATACTTGTTATGGTTAATGAATCTCATGTATTTGATTAAGAGTCATTTATGTACCTGCAAACATTAGCATATTACAACTGTGTTCACTCATTCATTATGGTTAATTGTTAACTTCTCACTTTATTGATAAATAGCATTTCAATATATTTCCATGGTATGCATTTATCATAAAATGTGGAACAGTCTTGCTTTTAAAAAAAATTTAAGCATCACTTGAAATATATATGTCTTTCGGAAGATATTTTAGTTATATGTATTTGCAGTAATTTACATAATTGTTTTACAACCACTTGCTAATTCCTGCTTTCATGAGTTGGTGATATTTAAAACACCCATACAGTACAAAAAAATTTCAACCTTAACATGACGTGAGTCAGTTACCAACACGACTGCAGAACTAATATATCTCCACAGGTAGGCCTCTTCTCTGGTTTTCCCCAACTGATTCACAAGTAGCTTGATAATCCTGTCCATTAACTATATACCTCCCATAAGTTACATATGTTAATTCTACTCTTTCACCTGTAAGTCTTTCCTCCTCCTAAATGACCAGAGGGACTCCAACTCAAAGCATTATTAACTCCATCCTTCCATCTTCTTGGCTTACTCCTTCTCATTTTCTCTATAGCTTACAATACTGTACAAGTTTTATACCATCTTTACCAATATTTGGTCACTGGTTGTATTGCCTGGAAGAATGGTCTTCAAAAAGTGAATACAAGTCACTGGGGGATAGTGCATTGCTCCCAAAAAATTTGTGAACCCAGCAAGCGCGATATGCTTCACGGAAGGGTCACCATAGCGAACGCGATAGGCCTCACTGAAGCAAGACCATAAAAAAACCCTTCCAAAATACCCCAGTGGCTATCAAAACAAAGGAATATGTCATTAGGTGAGATCATTCCCCTCTAGTACTTCATACCACTCATCCATATGTTTCTCACCCCCCCCTCCTCAATTATCACCTATTTTTCCTCTTATTTTCATCATTTATCGGTTATTTTTCTCTCCCGCGGTAATGTAGCACAAGTGGGTTGCATAAGAGTCGTTATATAACATTGAGACACCTCCCGCTTGCTTCAGTTGAGTCAGAGAGAGCGAGAGAGGAGGGTGTATGTCTCGCTCACTCACGCCTGAGAATACAACCGGGTGGCGAATATTTACGATTTTCACCACCCAAATGCTTTTCCCACTTATTTTATCGCTCTTCAAGGTTCATATATTCATCATATATGTAAAATAAAAGCACATTGAAAAATAGTAATGCTTTATATCGTAAATATAACTAATTCTGTCAGAATCCAAGGCTAGAAATTCACAAATAAGTACCGTTGCCCCTAGGGCATTTTTGCGCTTAATGGGTTAATGGAACCAAGGCATGGACAGCAAGTGCTATGGAAATGTCCAAAATGAGAGCTGTGGAGATGACCTATTTCAGAATGGCATATCTGGTGTGAACTGGTTAGAAGGACTAGTACAGTAATAGGAAAGTGAATGAGTCTTATGGAATGTAAGAACAAGCTTTGGTGTATTGGTTGAATGGATAAAGGAAAGTAATTTCCAGTTGTATAGCCATATACAAAGAACACATGAAGACAGGATGTTAAACAAAATACATGGAAGTCTAGTGATAGGGATAGCTGCTAGTGGAATAATATCATTGGTTTGGGAGAAGAAAACGTAAAATTGTATTGAAGAGAAACTGCCATGTAGTGGAAGGAGCATTGTGGCACAGACAAAATCAGCATATCTAGACCATGTAGCTAGGAGGCATTTCTGCCATGGCCATCTTTTAACATGGGTTTCCCAGTGGTAAACAAGGCATCAGAGAGGATGATGATAAAGTTGCTTATCTCCATATTATCATACCACTTCAGCACTCCTCCTGCTCTTGCTAATCTAATCCTCTTCTTGGACTTGTATTATTCACTCATCCACTACTCTGTCAAACCATCTTACTCTGCTTTTTACCTTGCACATTTAATTTTCAATGCCTCAATTTTCCTTTGCTTTTTAGGAGTTAAAAATGTATTTCTCATATCCTTAAATTGTTACTTTAGCTTGTACAGTAGATGTATGTATGTATGTACTGTACTGTATACACTTAGACACATACCCCATAGCTAGGGGTGGCCGACTCGACACAGTGACCGAACAGAAACAACATTTAAAGTTCCAATTTTTAGGGTCCGGGACTACTTTCGCGTTGCCTCGCCCCTTTCTCTGTCTCGTCTAGTAGGTGAAGTCTACAGATCACCTACATCAAGAAACCAAAGTCCTTAAAGTCAAAGACCATCTGGACATGAGAGGCACTCAATTCCTGGCAGCAGCCTCCACGAACCAACACCACCCACTACACTACATGGCAACACACCCACAGACACCAAGAAATATCAAAACAATACCCAGCACACGGTATCACACACAAATACTGTCTCTCCCTCCCTGCCCACCCCAAACCAGCTTCCAGAAGCACATCCATACTCATATCTCTCGCCGT
Source organism: Paralithodes platypus (assembly GCA_032716605.1). NCBI lineage: Eukaryota > Metazoa > Arthropoda > Malacostraca > Decapoda > Lithodidae > Paralithodes > Paralithodes platypus. The sequence goes on along the minus strand of CM064578.1, from coordinate 41,257,306 downwards.
TCCATCCAATCACTCATAGACAACATGCAGCTGCAGGCACGACCTCCCGAAATCCATCCTTCTGAATCCTCCCTTCCTCGCGAGGACAGAGTCCACCTGGCCAGGCTGAGATAAGGACACCATCCAGCTCTTCTGAGCTATCAGAAGAGACTGGATGACTCTACGTCGACACCTGCCCGGTTTGTAACACAGCACCCCATACCATTAAACACATCATAGAAGACTTCATTTCACACAACCACTTATGCCAACAACACAATCTACACTCCTTGAGAGCTCTGTGGGAAAGCCCAACCGTGGCCATGGCCTTCCTTAGAGACTCGGGGCTGTTCGGCCAGGCAGCTTAGGGAACAACAACAACAACAACAACAACAACAACAACAACAACAACAACAACAACAAGGGAGGAGGATTCCTAGCCCCTCGCCCCCACAAAAAAAAGTAGGACAGTAAAAGAGACAGACAGAAATAGCTAAGGGTGGGATGAGGATGCCCAACCTCACTCTGGATAGGACCAACCCTATACAAACATTAATCTTTCTTTCAATTCGGGGTTAGAAGGTTAGTATATATGTATGTACTGTATGTATTTTTTTCTTCTATATTCCAACTACAGTACTCTCTCTGTATGTATGTATATACACAGGCACATCCCCATAGCTGGGGGTGGCCGAATCGAGACAGAGCCCGGACAGGGACAACACAAATAAATAAATAAATAAATAAAAAATATAACCTCACACACATCTACTGTAGGTCACCCAGGAGAAGACCAGGCCCATTTGGGGTCTCCAGCAAAAGATTCCCAGGTCCCAGACCTCCCGGAGAGGTTCCGGTCTCAGCAGGCAGATACGCAGCGAAGCTTTACCACCACAATGCCTGCCCACCTCACATCCAGGCATGACCCTTCATATACACCGGCTCCCCGGGCCAGGCGGCTGACGGAGTAATATTAACTCTTTCACGCATATGACGCAATTTTGAGCCTATTGGGGATACTTTAAAGCCTTTGTTACCATCAGGGGTATTTATAAACCTTTAGTTTAGTTACTTCAACCTCTGCAGTTGTCTTTGAGTTAGCTGTGGGCAGAAAACAAATTTTGGAGAGGTAATTATAAGAGTGAGAAAACTCTATTTATTATTGCTAATCTGGCATCCTCTGCGTCATAAAAGCGTGAAAGGGTTAAGTAACTGGCGCCCACCCCCTCTCCCAACGACCGCGTTATCACTCATCTATTCACAAGCATTCTCCATTCATTCCTATTTATGACAACTTCTATTGCCTGTTCTACAGTCATCTCTCTATCTTACAATCTCTCCATCTCAACGGAGGTCTTCCTACCCCTCTACCTCCCCTTGTATCTGACTCATATACTCTCTTTGTAAGCCTTTCATCTCCCATTCGCTCAACATGTCCATACCAGCACAGCACCCTTTTGTCCACTCTGGCCGACAAAGGTTCCTGCTGTCCCATTCTCCTATGTAACTCTTCATTCCTCAACCTGTCTCTACGAGTCATTCCACATATACTCCTCAAGCAGCTCATCTCCATCACATCCAGCTTTCTGCTCTCTTTTACCTTCAGAGCCCATGCCTCAGACCCATACATCACCGTTTGTACAATTATCCCTTGATACATTGCACTTTTAGCTTTCATTCAAAGATTTCTCACCTTCCACATACAGTACTTCCCATTGCTCCAAAAACTTTCTTTCCTTCACATATTCTCTGTTTTACCTCCATTTTGTGCTTCATGAGTGAGAATTTTACAGTTGATCAAAGATTAATGCATGTGTGTTCACATCAATCAATTGCTTTAAGACTTTATTGTCAATACTGTAGTTTATTATATTTAAAGCCGGTATCACACGAACAGCTCCTTCAATTTTTACTGTCAACACTGTTCTGGTTTATGGAGTAAACTTTTAAGGTAATTATATCATCTAAATTAATGTATCTTCAGTCTAGTTTCTCATACCAGTGCTGAAGACCTCAGGAGTGTTGGCGTAAAATGTTGACCATCAAAAATTGATGATAAAAGCTCTCGTGACTTACCCCCCTTAACTTTTAAAGTTTATATATTTGAAGTATTTGCCTATGTATATTCACTGGGATGATTTTAATTTTAGAATATTGTTTGTGGTCTGAGGAATGATACCTTAATTTACCTGTATATTATTTATTTTGTTATTTTGAAGTTTGGTAATGAATTAATTGACTACTTTCAAATTTTGGGCTATAAGAAAGTTGGAGCCGTAAACATCGTTATTAACTCATATTTTCTTTGTCTTTTTGTAATTTTTTGTTATTTTTTTTACCCATTATTTCCTTCTAAAGAAAATTAATAGGGAAAAACTAATAGCTTGTAATGAAGCAAGGTATAATTGCTTCAAATGTACATGAAAAACTCCTGTTGATTTTTGTCATCTTCCCATGGCGATGAGTTGAATACTGTATATGTTTTTTAAAATGAAAGAATACAAAAACACCACATAGGGTGTGCATCACTACATGAGCAAGTTAATCTGTTTCCCAAGCAAACTAATCGCACATATAACAACGCACTATCGTCACGTTCAAGGAATTAGTCAAATTGGGAAGTCTATGCCAGAGCTGTGTGTTTGAAGCTCTCTCCCTCCAGATCCCTCTCGAAGCAAAAAGAAAGGCTGGATTAATTGTGGATATTATATAACATCATCTCTTCAAGCGTTCACACATTTAAAAAATATGTGCGTTTGTGATAGATAGAAAATTTACTTACATTTATTTTGTGTATTTATATATGGAATCTATCTATCTATCTATTGCCGGACTCCTTACTCACTTTAATGAGGGTGGCCATACACAGAAGGAATACAATCGTATTTTAGTTGTTAATTCTGCTAACTATTGATGTCTGCAGCTCCAAATTACTTATAGCTCAAAACTGGCCGGTGGTGAATTGAGGTAAGTTTGGAATATTACCCTGGAGTACCTCAGCTGTTCTGGGTGAGTGGTGCATTCTCAAGTAAAGGTAAAGGTCAGATTATGTAAACTGTAGTGCTAAATAATTAGGTTGACAAAAATCTTTCAATTATTTTTCTGTGAAGTAAGTTCACTCTATTAATACAACCATTCGTGGTAACGTTCGTAGGGAGAATGTCCTTTGAAGAAAAAAAAGAGAGAAAGTAAGATTTGTTGTCAATCTGATTGTTGAGCTAAAGTCAACATGGTTTGACTGTTAATTTCAGTTGAGAATGCGCTTCTCAACCAGAGCAACTGATATACTCTGGGGTAATGTCCAATACCTATCTCTGGTTACGGCGATGCAAAGAAAACAAGCTTTATTTATCACATTGACCTCACTCTCAGGAAAGAAACTTATTATTTTATATGTACTTGTATATTGGTTTATATGTATATTAGTTAAAGTCGTTTATAGGCTGCTGCTTTTATTTATTGCTGATTTAATAGAGTATTTATTGTTTCCTAAAGTTTTATCATTTATTTGTTACTGCATTTTGTAATGACTGAGGATGGAAAGTTTAGTTTAATTTGTTATTATTCATGACATGATTAGCTTTATTATTATTAATATTATTTATATTATTATTTTATATATTATTATAATTATTATTAGTAGTAGTAGTATTTCTATATATCAATAATAATCATAATAATTTATACAGTATAATTTATGTTCTCTATTATATTATTTATTTTTCTTGTTAAATATTGCCTATTTTGCTGTGAGAGCAATAAATAGAGATTATGGTATGAATGTATAGTAAGATGCTTTATTTTTTGGTGTACAGCACTGGATACTGTATATATATATATATATATATATATAGTTTTCTTTCTTCTGATTCTTCTTTTTTCTGTCCGGACCATTTGATCCCTTTTTTTTGTCAGGTGTTTTTTGGGTTAACTTCTATAAAACAATTTTTTGAGAACAGAGGCAGCCCCTGACAGGGCCGCCTGAAAATCCGCCATTTAGGACATGAGACTGTAACCACATTATCTGTGGACAAAACGGTCTTTAAACTTGTATGTACAGTATGTACAGTATACTGTATATGTTGCCATGTGCACTACAATACTGTATAATACCGTACTTTAGTATATTAGTATATACAGTATGTATATTGAATGAATTATTAGTTACAAACCACTACTTGAACATTCTTGTTCTTTTATTTAATAATTTTCATTTTAGTAAACGTTGTTTCCACATAGCGATTTTGATAATTTAATTTGACTTTATATTGTCCTTGTCCCAATTTTGGTTTGTTTAGTTTGCAAGTTTTACATTTTAATTCGTGAATAATCAAGATAATTGGTTATATATAAAAATTCCACAAGACAATACACTATTTAAAACTAATTCTGATTCCTGCCTCGTTGAGGTGGCACACGGAAAATCAAAGAGGATAAATAATTACCTGTATAGGCAAAAAAAGCAAACAAAACAGACATTCACACACACTCGATCATAATACAGTAATTACTAAAGTAAAATATTTGTTTGAAAACTGGGCCTCTGTCTCTGATGTTCTGTAGTAGAGTACTGTACTGTATCTGGTAGTTTCCTATAATTTGTCAAATATTAAACTACAGTATTCAAATACGGTAATCATAGTGATTAATCTTCGGTAACATATTCTTTGACATTTTCAGAGTGCCAGTTCTATATTGTGTATTACGGAAAAATACACAATACAGTATCAGTATCATACTGGTTAATTGTAAATTGAAGATAAACTTGTACTGTACAGTATTGGCAGTGTGTTAATTTGCATGTTTTGTGAAAAGCTACAATAATTAAGGCCTAGAATCTCTCCTCTAATCTAATATAAAACAGTTAATTTAATCAAGAGGCAGCCTTCAGGGTTTGTTGCTCCACAAAATGACCTCACTGAAAGATCATGCACAAGTTTACTTTGAAGCTTTAGGATTTTTTTTAATGGATGTTTGAGTGTTAATATTGGTTGAATCCGAACACATAAAGCTATACATCTACTTTATTAGGGACTTTGAACATTCTGAAATATATCTTGGAAGATGCTTGTCTGGGGAAGAGAACCTGGAGGTGATTTCTGCCATGGCTATCCCTTTAAGGAATATTATGTGGCTGCAAGGTGGCAGGCTTAGGTATGTATGCTTGTACTAAGATCTTGGGGTATATTAGCTTTATCATAGGGTAGAATGAATTTAAAATGTTATCAAGCTCAGGAAGAAATATATCAAGGAGTGGCAAAGGATTACTAGACACTATAATAAATATTTTCATTGTTTATGGGGAGATTTATTAAACATCTGGATGCAGTCAGTATATTTAAATGCCAATTCCTAATAAGAAGAAGACAGTAAATGTATGTATAGATCAAGGTACATTATAGGTAATTTAGATGTTTTTGGAAGGTTGTCTGGTGTGCTTGTTAAGTGTAGTGAAATTATTAAGAGGAGGAGGTGTTTGTGAGTTAGCTGGATTGCTCTCTGTATAGGTGAGGCAAAAATAGAAACGGGTGAAGCCAGACAAGTGGTACAGGAGTTCCAGCAACTCCTTATCATATGCCTATGTGGCCTCCTCTGGGTATTGCCCTGCTCGATCGGGGCCTATAATCTCCCCAATACGTACATACATACCATTCTTCTTTGTCATCCGTTAGCCAGACCTCCTCCCCCAACCAACACCACTTTCACACATACACCTTTCAACTCCATCCCTCCGATGAGAATGGTGAGATGGATGTGTGGGGCCAGGCTACAGGATAGAAAAACAAATGTTGAGCTGAGGAGACGTTTAGGTATAGAGAGTATTAGCGATGTGATGCGTACAAGTAGACTGGGATGGTATGGACATGTGGAGAGAATGGATGAACAAAATTGGGTGAAAAAATACAGGTCTGTGATTGTGGAGGGAGCTGCACCAAGGGGTGGACCGAGGAAGACCTGGGATTGGACTATGCGTGCCGATTTCAAATCCAAGAACTTGACAAGTGAAGCAGCTCTTAACAGGGTTGCCTGGAACGCCGCCATTAGAACAAGAGACTGAAACTGCACGTATGTGTGGAACACTCAGTCTTAAAATTTTATGTATGTATGTATGTATGTCTCACTCTTGGTCTGCTTCTCCCTCTCTACAATAAGAACTGCTCATTGATATTAATTATTGGAAGCTACTTTTGAGAATTGGTACCAATATGAATGCTAGTGGGGGCCATAGTAAGTTTTGTTACCGTGAAGTTTAGCTGACTGTTATCTATCTATGATTGTTTACATATCCTTATACAGTACAGTATATGTAAGTCCTTCTATTAGTTTGAGTACTGTAATTTATTTTGTATATAATTTGCATTAATATTTTTATTATTATCTATTTCCTGATTTATAAGCTAGTCAGTTTCCCCGTCCTCCTATGCAGTTATTCCACTCATTCTTAAAACCATTTTTATATTTTTGTTCTGAAGAGTATGATAATGCCCATACAAAATATATATTTTACCTTACTATTTGACCCACTTATCTCTGTTTGAATTATTGGCCACTTGCTAGTTTGAAGCTATAAAGAATTTGGTGTTATAGATATTGGTATTTAGCAGAATCTCCAGGAAAAACACAGCTCTAGTGCACATATAAATGCAGTACATAAAATAGTATTCAGCAAAAATCCTAACCATCACAAACCCATATAACTTAATTTTTCTTAAGGCTCAAAACTCACAAGTGTTCAATTAAAATGTTCTTAAGGCTCAAAACTCACAAGTGTTCAATTAAATTCTAGCCGTATATTATTTTGTTTTGCATACTTTTTCATCAGTAACTTTATGTCTTTATGAATTATATGTTAATTACAGTATATCTTAGAGCAATTATCAAAATTTCTTTTAGAGAACCATCATTATAATGAAGTAGCAAAGCCACAGAATTATAGACTCAGTTAATACTACCTCTTAATACTGTAGTAATATCTGCTGCTACCTGAGCTTATCCCCTTATGCATGATCAATCTGAATTGAAATACGAACAGTGTAAATATTGGTGTACTGTAGAGATCCTGTAATAAGAGAGAGCGCTTATTTGATCATTTTGACACAATTCTGGTACCGTGTTTATCAAACAATGGGGATAGGATGATATATTATATTATTTTGATCATATACAATTTGGATCCCATACCAAACGCTGTATCTTGTGTCAGTTTTGCCGAATATTTACAATGAGTATGGACATGTTCGCGTGTAAAGAGAAGCTAATGCCACCAGTGTCCCCAATAAGACGGAGGTTAGCTGATCTCTAAGTTACTCTAGGGTCTCTAGTTACAGTACTTCATTTTCATCTAACTGTTGTATGTTGGCCTGTGAATTGAAAACAAAATACTGCCCCAGGGCTGGATACTCAGAACATTTACGACACCTTATCTCCCTCTGACCCCCCTGGTACTACTCTCCTTGGCACGGTTGGGGGGCTTCGGGGCCGGCGACTGGGGTTTGATAGGAGTGGGCTAGGGTTATTTCCCTTCCTCTCCCCTCGAGCTTTCGTCATCAGCTTGACTAATTTTGAGTAATTTTTCTTTCCTCATTCTATGTTTTCCCCCTTCTATTCTTATTTTGTCCCATTCGGCTGTCCTCGGGTAGCCTATACCTCATGTCTCCCTGGCCTGGCTAGGTAGTTGACTCCTGACCCATTTTGTCTTTTCGGTTGGTGATGTGGCCGAGCTGACTTGATTCCCTTTTTTGCTTCTCGCTGTGATTTTTGTCTACCTTCGACCTGATCTCTCATTCTTCGCCCTGATCACTTATTCTTCGTCCTGATCACTTCTTGGTTGGTGTTGCGGTGCAGCAGTTCTTGCCTCATCCTTCGGCTCTGCCCTATAAGAGCTCTGATGTGGAGCTCATGTGGTCCGGCTGAACTGGTGAAATGGCGAGAAATGTCTGCGTGTCTTCACCTTCCTCGATTTGTTCCCCTCCTGCCCTTCCCTATCTATCTTGACTTGCTTAGTTATATATCTTGATCAAATCCTTCGGGCCAGCCCTATGAGAGTTCTTTTGTGGAGCTCAGTGGTCTGGTTAAACTAATATTAAAAAAATAAAATAAAAAAATCTCCCTCTGATCATCATATCCTAAATGCCCACATCGTAATTCTAGCACTATTAATACTGTACTTAAAAGCAAGTCATAACTGGGTATAACTTATGACCGTCTAGTTATCCTTAGTAACTATGATGTCAAGGGCAAGGAATAAGATGTTAATTGATTGGTTTGTTATGCCTCTTACCTCACCGTAACGTATGTCATCATGGAGTATCCAGACCAAAAATATTGGTATAGAGCCTACTGTATATTAGAGATCCTGGAGTAAGAGGTGCCACCCAGCTTTTTCTCGGGATGCCATTTTGGTGCTGTAATTATTAAACAACAGGATGGTAATTTATTTTTGATCATGTAGAATTTAGATCTAAAACCACACTGTATATCCTATATCAACATTGCTGAATGTTTATTTTGGGTATAAACATATATAAGTATAAAGAGAGGGTATCGACAACAGTGGCACCAACGTGGCAGAGGTTGGCCAGGTTCTATTACTATAGGGTTTGTATTGTGTATCATCTATCTGCTGTATGTTGGCCAGTCTTCCTGTATATAACTAATTAGGATCATCAACCGTATGCAGTCAGCTATTGTATTAATCTAATATTACATGTCTTCCCATATGTGGCTCATCAATTATGACATGTTCATAAATTGTGTGAGAGAGAAACTCAGGCAAGCGCTTAAATTACTTACCGGTATTTCTACAACTTTTTGGGGTGTGTAGTCTCTCAGTCTCTTTGAAGGTGGGATCTCCATAGCTGAAAATGGTAGAGAAAATAGAATTCAATCTAAGAACTGCATGTTTTGGTTTTCCCTCTGCCTCTACCAGACATATTTTCTGGCAAAAATTGACTCCTGAAGTGCAACCCAATGTACCTCAAAGTGTAGGATAAAGGTCCGTTTGTATGACCCCTAAAACAGTTTTGCTGAAAGCCTCCTGGTTATTTTGTAATGGTGGTTGTAAATGTGAGAATAGCATCAAATTTCTACTACAGCCACATAGTTTTGTAGCCAACCTGAAATTCATGCTCCATTTAGGCACGTTGAATTCCGCCGTTTAAACATCAGTAGAGGCATGACACAGTTTACAGGTTGAGCTCTATTTTGGGTTTTCCTCCCACACAATATAGCTTGACATACTTATGTTTCACCAAGTCGAGGGTACCCACATTATTGTGGTTATCTGTGCATCAAGACCAAGAACTGTTTTTGTATTTTTTTAATATTTTTTTCATTTTTGTAACTACAAAAACTAAATTCTCACCAGTACAGGTGTTTCAACTTTTGTCCAGTTAATAGAGTCAGGATTATTGTACAGTAATTACACAGAAATGATCAGGTAGAGGTATTTTTAGGTGAATCTGTCATTCATACTACAGTACAGTAAAATAGTATTATACAGTATATGGTAAGAGCATTTGTTTTGGAGGAACAACTTGCAAATAATTTGACACTAAAAAATGGGCCACTGTGTTACTCATAAATAAACAAAATCTCCCAATTCAGTGACATGAATAGAACAAAATGTAACCTTATTATAATTGTAGGACTAGCAAATCTGATAGTAATGTCTTGTCTGATGGAACAACTGAGACAAAATAGAGGATGTCATATAGAATATGAATTTTTACAAGAAATTTCTTACTGAACTAATTATCATAGGCCTCAGTTATTGGAATCTTTCACTATTCCATTCTTATGTCCAGCTACTGTATTTCATATATTTAACTAAACTTCAATACATGTATCTTTTTTCCATGTACTGTACATGGATAAGGGCACATTGTACCAATAAGGGATTAGTGGTAAATTAAAGTATATACTGTATACACATCTGTATATGGTGTTTCCCTTCACTTCCGGTGTAGAGAAACACTTTTTATGGACTGGAAGATCTGTTGTTCTCTGTATTTCCTGTGAATCATGATTGACCTTTTATAACTGAAGTTGACAGTCCCACTTACAGGTGGACCCGGTAAATCATCCCAGCTTTGAATGTGAAACTAAATGATACTGGTTGTGAGTACGTACACAGTAAGTGTAAAGACATTACCACAAACTGGGAAGACTATTATTGTTGTATAACTAGTAAGACAATTCATCTTGTGAAAGTGTCAAAGCTATAATTTTCTCTACCTATGTGGTAAAATATTTGAGCTTGATATGAAAATATTTTATGAATGATAAGGGTGAAAAACAGCGTTCAAGTACTGTACATCTTTTCATCTTTGTCTTCTGTTCTTAAAGGGATTTAGTAAACATCTGTCTGACTATAGCTCTGCTCATCCTTGGTGAGTTATGGCGGTGCACGTGGATAATTTTCCTGTAGTGTTGGTACCCAGTAACTGATTCTGGCTTCTTATTTTTGTAATAATAATACCCACGTCAATCGAATAGGTTGATTCAATCACCCTAGTTTAGAATTGGTACCTGAAGCTAATTATTATCATACATAAATCAGGTACAGGCAGTAGAAACAAAATCAGCGAAAAACTTGCCTAAAGTGAAATAAAAACAAAATCAGCGGAAAACTTGCCAAAATTGATAGCCAGAATAAGAAGCAAGATAGCACAAACACCAAAGAACTGGCCGTGTGACGTCACCTTTACACTCAAGTACTGTAATGTGCTCTACAAGTTATCATATTTCACAGACTTCTTTATCTTTATGCAAAATTCTTCTCAAATTTAAGGTATTGGTTATTTCTGTCTACTGTACACCCATGGACAAAGACCGTGTCCCGCCTTCAGAACTTCAAATTAATTTTCCTCCTTTGGCTTAAGGGGGGTGACCTGGCTTTTTTCTCTATTTTTCTCTCTTTTTCTCTCTTTCTCTGTCTTGTATCCGTTCGGCCCCATTCAGCCTACTGTTTTAAGATGTTTATCCCCATCCAGGTGTCGATTTCTTATTGCTCGCCAGCATTGTATGGAGAAATTTTTCTATCGAAAAATGTAAAAATGTTGCCTGCTGTCAAAAACATTTAAACAAATATGCTGGCTAGCTACCGCTCGCCAGGAAAAAATTGACACCTTTAAATTTAAACGTCTTAAAACAGTAAGCTGAATGGGGCCGAATGGATATAACCCAAAGAGAGAGTGAGAAAGAGAGAAAAAAAATGAGGTGGGGCCCCCTTAATACAAAAATATTCCTGAGCCACACTGAACAAACCCAGAATATAAAGGCTTTGTTTATGTCTGTTAAGGATATTTGTTCATGTACTGTATACTGTAATTAGAGTTGAAATTTTGGAGGTAGGACACACTTTTCGACTGTGACTGTACACACATGATGTAGATATCCATCTTCATGCATGTTGTAGATTATCTTTGACTTAGTTATCTCTGGTATTTGTAGGGATTATCCTACTTTTTTTCTACAACTAATTATTGAGGTAGCTTGTGCCTACAGTTTTAGATTGGCACACATGTTCAGGGAAGTTCTGAGTAAAATATGAATGTTCAGGTTTTGTAATAGTTCAAATCTCATTTCATTCCTAAGGACTGAAGTAGTAATAATGACCAGAAGGTTTTATATATTTTTTTGTACAGTATACATTATTCTTTTAAGAGTGGTATCATATTTTTTAGATGTTTTTACAGTTTATTTCATACATCATAAGTCATAGTGTGAATTGAAAGTTCAAATTTATATCGTGCGGGTTTATCTTGATTTCTGTATAAAGTTATCGCAGTAGATTTAATGAATCATTCAAATCTTGCCATAATTATAACCATTTACCATAGTAGAGAAAAAATTAATTCACCAAAACATACAAATTAATTTTTGCTCATTTGTACAGAGTATTGTTGTGTACGTCTTGTGCTACCATGTTGTACTATGGAGGGTATCTTTGCATTTTGTGCCGAGGGGATTTTTGTCCACCTTGGCTCTTGTACAGTTCTGAGCCGTAATAAGTGTGCACCCATTGGAATATTTGAACCTTTATAGCCAAGTTCTGAAAAATCTGAAGTATAATAAATATCTGTTTTCTTTTTCTTTTGGGGGGTTGGGGGGGGGGGGGGGGGGTACAATCGAGGGTATTAAGTGTTATCATAGATTCCAGTGGGTTTCGCTCAAAAAGTGTTATTGGTATCTTTATAGTTACTGGGAAAAGTACTTATCCCTCAAGAGTATTAGTCAGTGTCCGAAGCTTTGTGAAATATCTGACAACACTTATTAACCTTGACTGTACATATTCAAATGAGTGCATACGTATTATAGCTGATGGCTGTATGTACCGTCATGCCGTTCCAAGTATTAGTATGTACAGTTGCTGAGACATCAACCTGGTACAGGAGCTATGAAGGGCTGGTGGGAATTAATGCCTTCACTGGCTTATTTATTGTTTGAAGGTGAATGTTTTTAGTTTACCCTCCTGTAATAATGTTGTGAGTAGTGAGGAATTACCATTCATTCACATTAATCCTATGCATTAACTCTTTCAATCATTGACGACTTATGGCTATCCCCAGAAGTTTTACTCAGCTTAGGAAAGGCTTTAATGAACCTTCTCACTCCAAAACGTCATTCCTAAGTTCATTATTATTACCTGGTGTGGTAGCTAAATTATTTATCAATATAGCACCATCTGATTGAAAGGGTTAATTCTCTCTACAGTCAGGCACATAAGTTCTTTCCCTGTCTGTGATCTTATAACTGAAAGTAAACTTTGTTAGATTGGATAAAGAAAAGAGTTTGTTATACAATAGTTACTATATATGGTTAGTTGTTTAATAACAAAATATTATCATGGGTCAATCATACTAATATTACTTCCATACAAAAAAAAAAAAAAAAAATCACTGAGAAGACATAAGTTATGCATGCGACTGTACATCCAAGCCTCCCCATGACTTTTGTCCCAGGTAGATGTGATGGCAACTGAACACTTTCCAAGCACCTTTATATGTAGCTATGTGCCAAAGTTAGTCTGTCACACCAGTAGCTCTCAGCAATTTTATAAAGGATGTGATGTATAAGGGTTGATGATAATAATGTTGTTACCTTGGGGGTTTGGGAATGCTTCGTGGATTTAACCCCTCTTGTACCGGCAACGTTTTCTTCGTCACATTCTGGCCGCTATTAGAAGATTTTATTTCAGCTTGGGAAGGACCTCTAGCAATCAAAAGGCTGTCTCATTTAGTCCTTTTAGCTACCACAGATCCTTCCTAAGATGAATAAAATTGTCTAACAGTTGCCAGAATATGATGAAAAGGAAGTCACCGGTACAGAATGGGTAAATTTGGTTAAAAATATTGCGCAACCTTATCAGTTTTTAGTTTGTTAATTTCTAGCTTTACCTAAAACCTTATCTAATCTTTCCTAGAGCTTCTTTTAATCTCCTAGTATATTTAGGAAAGGTTTGGTTAGGTTTTGGGTTATTGTATAGCTAAAAACAAAATGTAAAACAAGGCAACTATTCTCAACTGGTATAGGTAGCGCCAGTGAACTTGACAATAATCTTGACCCCTTAACTTCTAACTCAAAATTAATTAAAGTAATCGGGCTGACGTTTCTATCATTTGGGAAGAGTCCACCAGGAAATAGGTGTGGTTATTTACAGCCAGTTTGCTCTAGGCCCTTTTGAGTTACAGAGAGGTCAGGGATCAAGATTATTGTCAAATGCGTTAGCGTTACCTATAGTTTTCTTTGAACTGATGGCAAACTGTATCATCTGGTAGTCTGTGTTATTTATATTTACCCCTTCAGTATGGTCAGGCCAGTTTCTCTGTTTATTCTGGCTATTAGTAGACAGTTTTATTCAGTTTAGGAAGATCCTTTGGGAGTCAAATGAGTAAATGAGTTTTAGGATTCACCTTTTGAATCATAAAGGTTCTTCATAAACTGAATTAAGCCAGTGTCACACGAGCGCTTTTTCCGGCAATTCTTTAAAAAGTGTGCAAATTTATCTTGAAGGGGGGAGGAAACTAAAAATATATAAGAACATAAATAGACCAAAAAATATACCCTATCCCCTTAACCCGGCAAGCGCGCGCCATTGGTATTTGAAAGCGCCCGCCAAGCGAGCATATTTTGGTTCATTCCCGCCTAAAATCGCCATTATCCGTTAAATATCGTTATTACATTTTCATATGCACCTATTTTTCGTTTAATATGAAGATATTAACATGCAACAGCAATAAAACAAGTGGGAATAGTATTTGGGGGATGAAAAAGACGAATTATTGCCGACCCTCCAGTCATGAGGTGAGAGGCGCACAAGATATACAGTACACCTTTCCCCTTCGAGGCCTGAAACCAGACTAATGTCTCGCTAATGCTGTCTCTCTCTTGCTACGATCTCTATATGCGTCCCAGATGACCTTGAAACCGGGTGGGAGATATTGGCGCGGTAAATAACCCAATAAACAAGGGAATAAGAGGAATAATAGGTGATAAATGAAGGGGGTGGGGAGTTTTTTAACACATGTGGAGCAGTGGTAGGAGGTATGGAGGGGAATTATCTCACTTAATCAACTATTCCTTTGTTTTGAGTGCCACTGTTTTTTTTTTTTTTCTTTTTTTTTTTTTTTTTTTTTAGGCCTTGTATATTAAGAGTCCCGTCGCCTTCGCCCAGTATAACCTCTTAACCCGGCAAGCGCGATAGGCCTCACGGAAGGCTTCCTATAGGGAACGCGATAGGCCTCATGGAAGCAAGACCATACAAAAAGCCTTCCAAAAAAAAAGGGGGCCTATCAAAACAAAGGAATTTGTCTCTAGGTGAGATAATTCCCCTCTAGTACTCATCCATGTGTTTCTCACCCCCCCCCCCCCCCCCCCCCCCCCCCCCCCTCCTTCCCCACCTTATTCCCCCCTCCCTCCCCTCCTCAATTATCACCTATTTTTCCTCTTATTATCATCATTTATCGGTTATTTTTCTCTCCCGCGATAATGTAGCACAAGTGGGTTGCATAAAAGATCGTTATGTAACACCCAGACACCGGCACACACCGCCCCGCTCGCCTCAGTTGACTCACAGACAGCGAGAGGGGAGGGTTGCCTGTGGCTCTCTCTCGCCTGAGATTATGACCGGGTGGCCAATATCTTTGTTTTTCACCACCCAAATGCTTTTCCAACTTATTTTAGCACTCCTGAAGGTTCATATATACATCATATATGTAAAATAAAAGCATACCGAAAACAAATAATGCTCTATATTGTAAATATAACGAATTCTGTCAGAATCCAAGGCTAGAAATGCACAAATAACTACCCTAGCCCCTAGGTCTATATCGCGCTTGTCAGGTTAAGAGTCTCGGCGCCGTTCCCGGGTTAAGTGGCTTTTAGTACCAATAATTGTGTAATGCTAGCCAGAATAAGTGACAAATAGCATCACTATAATCAAAGTGTTATGTTCTTATTATGTTTAGTCATGCTCAAAAATCATGTTCTATCTTCACAACTTTAACTTTCTTTATAAGTTTACAAAATACTCCTCATCTAAACCATATACTGTACTGTAATCTAATTATTTCATTCCCAACACCAAACACGGTGAAATACCTCCCAATGAAATTAATGAAAGCATGTGATCTTTGAGATGGTTCGGCCATGTGGAACGTATGGGAAGCGAGAGAATGAGTAAGAGAGTGTATGCGAGTGAGGTGGAAGGACAGAGAGGGAGAGGTAGAAGGATGGAGTTAAGAAGTATATGCGTGAAAGCGGTGCTGGATGGGAGGATACAGATACAGATTCACCGCTAACTCTGCGCATGTGACGCCGACTTGATCATATTTGAAACATCACAAGCTTGGTCAGTTGAAACACCTCAGTCACACCCCAAACTTTGATGATAAAATTTGGCTAATCATTAAATATTGATGGAGAGTTAGAATCGCATAATGTGTACTTTATCAAATACTGTACAGTAATGTGAAAACTACTACGATCAATTAAGGTGATAGGAATACCAATTTTTTTTTACTGATTAAGGATAAATATGGCAGGCAACTTGAAATGTCTTCAATCGTAATTCTGGTACATCCAGTAAAAAAAAAGTTGTCATTAGTAGTTTTCAAGCATTTGTTCTTAGCCAGTATTTGTTAGTAAAAAAAATTGATATCTTGGAAGATGTATAGGGTAAATAATTTTAGAGTGAGGTTATGTGTGTATTGGCAGAATAATAGCAATACAAGTATCAAGTTAAGTCAGTTCAGCAATTAACTACTTGCCAGTTTTGGGTTTCAAGGGGAGATAGATCGTTTTTATTTGCTCATTTATGTATCTTTTTATTATTTTATTAGTTTCCTCCCTAGACCTCCCATCAAGCTTAAAATACACCCGCCCAAGACCCTCCTTCAAGATAAATGTATACATTTTTTTATAGAAAATTGTCCCGGCCGAATGCCGGTTTCTCTTAAATTACAGGCTCGCTTCGCTCGCTAGGAAAAAATCAACATCAAAATGACACGAAAAGTCTTAATATTGACAAAGAAATGGGGCGAAAGGTCTTAAAATCGCCAAATTGTAGGGGCCAAACGTCATAAAATCTGAAAAATAATGGGGCTAAGCATGAGGAAGAAGGGGGGCCAAAAAAAAGGGCCTATCTCCTCTTAAGGAAGTTCAAGCTTTAAACATTGAAACTTTAACAAATATACAAACTAAAATATGATTGTAAAATAATAACAAGTACATTACTGTACTGTATGTTCATATTCTATTTTGTGGTTGTGTGATATTCCTATGTAGGCCTATTAGTAGTTATGGGGTGCTGAACAGAGGTATATCAACTACTTTGCTTGCATCCATATTTCGGTCTTATCTCGTTACATCTTATATATATTATTTATTATTTGTATTATATCTTGTCTCATATCCACTTCTGGTTTAACTTTGTCAATCAGCTGATACAGTTTTACATTATATTCTGACTACCTTCAGCTTGGGAATAAACTCACAGAGGTTAGAAATATGCATGGTGAAATTCTTAGCTCTGAGACGGCATTTCTAACCTCGGTAAACTCATCTGGTGGCAATAAGAATGAATAATAAAAATGTGTCATCTGATTAAATAGGGTGAACTGCTATATTCTGTTCTCCTTCAATATTATCTTGTTGGAATATATAATTTATGTATAGGCCTATTCTTTTTCTGTATTAGTGGTTTATATATTTTATTTCATATAAATTATTGATACAGTTGTCATGAGGCTATGTTATCTTGTCGCACAAGAAGAAATATATATTTTATCATACACTGTACATTACAGTAATTCAATTTGAATACTATAGTATATATATCTATAAATCTATATGTTAAGCATTCATTTTGTGTTCTATATATTGTATGTAAATCTAGAAATGATTGATTACATTAATTGAAAGGAAAATATTTTTAACTAAGATTATTTGCGTTTATGTTTGTAGAACTTTTTTTTTTTTTTTTCTGGTGCCAATAATATAATGATCACTGTTGTTGATGACTGAGGTGGAGAGTGATTGGCTATGTATAAAATAACCTCTGCTATTCTAAAACATATTTATTCAATATTCTTGTAGAAAAGCAAGTCATTATTGGTATAACTTAACCCTTTTTGTGCCATGGTGGCTTTATCATTATATTCTGGCTAACACTAGATGATATTATTATATAGCTAAGGAAGGAACTTAGCAATCAAAGGGTTATAATCTATCTCAATTATCCCTTTATCTCACACTTACCCATTTTAAGCTTAAAAAATTCATCTAGTAATAGCCAGAATACAATAAAAGAATGAATGATCGTGTGCTGACAGGGTTAATTTATTCTGAGAAATGCTTTGACTGACCACCACATTAATTTTCAGTGTAGCGTACTGTACATTATTATATTTATATACCGGTATCCACTTTGTTAGAAGCCCCACCCCTTTGTAATGGTAAGAGTGGCATTGATATATTAGAGATAAAGGCAATAATTGTGTTAACCCATTCACTGCCGGTGACATCCTTTTCATTATATTCTGGTAACATTAAGACAATTTTATTCAGATTAGGAAGGACATCTACCAATTATTATTGTTGAAGAGTATAAAATAAATGCCTCTTCAACAACAACAATCTACCAATTACAAGGTTACAGACTATCTCAGTCAATCCTCTTTGCCGTCATATACCGGTATTCTTTCTAAGCTTCATAATATCGTCTGAATGTGGCTTAAATAAAATATAAAAGACGTCACCAGTACTGAAGGGGTTAAGTCATAAAATATCATCAAGTATCTCCGTCCGTTGCTTTTAAAAGACTAATACTGTACTGCATCTGTGGAGAGTCCGTGTCTGATTCACACAACTATAATAAGAAGCCTAAGGTTAGTTTTTCGTGCAGGTGACAATGGATGTTTTACCTGTGAAAATCTTTTAGGGCCGACTAGCCAATTTGTATGCGGTGGGATAAATTAGTACGTAGTATCGATAAAAAAACTACCCACAAAGAGAATTAGTAAAGTTAGATTAATGAGTTTAGCCCCAAAATCTATCTTAATTATCATAAATTTTGATGCTACTGTACATTAATTAATCTAACTTTGATCATAATTAGTAGATAATATTTTTATTGATATACAGTAGAGTAATAATTGAACCCCTGCATAGGGATTTGTCTAGTCTACCCTACATTCTCCCACTCTTTGAAGCACCTTTCAACTAAACTGTACACCATTTTTGTTGTGAACAGTGCTGTAAATATATGTCAGCTATACAGTAATAATGTTAAGTCATTTATCCAGGGAGCCAAGCTATTGCAGAATTTCACCCCTTGAGTACCGGTGTCGTCCTTTTTTATTATATTCTGGCAACTATTAGCAAAACGATTATATTCAGCTTAGGAAGGACGTCTATCCATTGAAAGGCTACAGGTTATCTCAATTAATCCTTTTACCTACCATATATTCTTCCTAAGCTTCATAAAATTGTCTAAATGTAGCTGAAATCAAATAAAAAAGACGTCGCCAGTACAGAAGGGGTTAAGCTGAAGCCGGAGACGCACCACCTGTTGTAGCGGAAGATCTATATCGGAGTCGGGTGTCCGTTACAAGTTATCAGGTTATTGTGATGGATTTGGGTCGTGTAATCGTGTTTTATTTTTTAACTTTAAAATTACGAGCTATACGATTCAAAATTCCATCATACAGTATTAGAAGTGAGTATTTGCCAACCACTAAATTTTGCTCAAGTATACCTGTGTTCAAGATTGAAATTCCTTCATAATATTTGCTCTTACTGAAAATTGTTCGCAAATATAATTCACCAAAGTATATTTCTTGACACAGATACAATGACCAAGTATACAGTGACTCGTATACAATGACTCATACAGTGGCTCGTATACAGTGACATATGCAGTGATTTGTATTCAGTGACTCGTATACAGTTAGTTATATTCAGTGACTCGTATGTATCGACTCGTATACAGTGACTTGGATACAGTGACTTGGATACAACGACTCCGATACATCCAGCACTATAATTGGTGGTGTGACCTGGCTTTGACCTGTCACTCTCAGACCTCTGTCACTTGACCTGTGACCCGTGCACCCAAAAATATTACCGTAGTTTACCTATTGTAGTCGTATGCAAGGTATATTATCTTTTTCTTTATTTCCAAAGCCCTACTGTACCTTTGTGGTTTTGTACAGTGGCGCTAATAAGTCATATCTCAGCTGTCCTTACGTTTGGCTGGCTCTGTGCTGTAATAATGTCTGCCAGATGTTGAATAGGGTGGGTAAGTGTAGGAATAGGTTTGCATATCCCCTTCAAAATGAACAAATTAAGTTTAGATATTGCTGAAACCAATTATGGATCAAAATATACTTGGTACCGAGATATCACTTATTAGGCCGGCTGTACTACAAGTTTCTGTTTTACCTTTACAGACTTCTACTTTAACCCTTTCAATCAGGTGATGCCAATTTGCATATTATTGTAGCTGCCTCTTGACGGTTTTATGCAGCTTAGGAAGGCCATGCCAGTGATTGAGGGTTAAAAATGTGAATGCTTTTAATCCTTTGATTCTTGGAGGTCCTTTCTAAACTAAGTAAAATATCTCGAAAGTACTGTAGCATTAAAAAACAGATAAATTGTGGTCTGACTGAGGTGTTAATGAGGGGCTTTGTTAATGTGTCTGCCAAAGAGAAGTTATGTTAAAGTGAAGCTATTGAGTAAGTGAAGTTGTGTTAAGGGGGTAGTGGTTATTTTTTGGTCTACACTGTATTTATTTATTTATTAACTTATTTTTAGTGCCCTCGCTAGACCTACTCCATCAAGCTTAAAAAAAAACTTAGATCCCTTTAAGATAAATTGAATATTATTTGGTAGAAAAATGTCAAAGTCAAAGGCTGTTTCCTCCTAAAATTACAGGCTTGCTATTGCTCGATAGGAAAAAATAGACATCTAAATTGCACAAAAGGTCTTAAAATCGCCAACGTCGCCTAGCGAACGTCTTAAAATCTCAAAACTAATGGGGCTAAACCAATGGTACAAGGAGGTCCATAAAAGCAACCATCCCCCCTTTACTGTGTCTCTGCCAAAGGGAAGTTAGGATTAGGATGCTTTCTAGTTCTACGTTTTTCTTTTATTACAGACTTTAATTTGGTATTAGTTTGGCTGATTCATGAGATTGTTTATCTGCTTCAGTATCCATTAATTCGTCCTTCACAATAAATATCCATTAAGGGGAGAGGGGCTGTTTTTTTGGTCTATTTATTCAGTTATTCATATAATTATTAGTTTCCTCCCTAGACCTCCATCAAGTTTTTAAAAAAAAACCTAGACCCACCTTCAAGATAAATGTGTACTGTACATTTTTCGGTTGTCATTCCCTAGGCTGCCTGGCCGAACAGCCGTGAGTCCCTAAGGAAGGCCATGGCCACGATTTGGGCTTTCCCACTCATATTCACTGTTTTTCACTATCTACTAACCAATTTTGGAAAGTGTTCTTGGGTGAGAAATGTTGAAACCAGTCACAGAAGGGGTAACCAAAGGTAAAGTCGGCTAAAATAGAATGAAAAGTAATTGGCAATAGCAACATCAGGTTGACAGAAATGCTGGAAAAATACCTGTTAAAGATTAAAATGTAAAACTTGCAAACTAAACAAACCAAAATTGGGACAAGGACAATATAAAGTCAAATTAAATTATCAAAATCGCTATGTGGAAACAACGCTTACTAAAATGAAAATTATTAAATAAAAGAACACAATCCACCACATAGGGTGTACATTACTACATGAGCAAGTTAATCTGTTTCCCAAGCAAACTAATCGCACATATAACAACGCACTATCGTCACGTTAAAGGAAGTAGTCAAGTTTGGGAAGATAGTGATCATTCGTCGGGGGTTTAAGGGGGTAGTGCTTGCTTTTTGGCTTATATATATATTTATTAACTTTATTTTATAGTTTCCTCACTAGACCTCCATCAAGCTTAAAAATACACCCCCTAGACCTCCATCAAGCTTAAAAATACACCCCCTAGACCTCCATTCAAGATAAATTTGTACATTTTTTGGTAGAAAAATGTCCCGGCCAAAGCGGATTCTTTCTAAAATTACAGCCTCGTTATCGCTTTACAACTTTACAACTTTCCTTCCTCTTTTCTTCCTTCTTGCACATTTTTCATATAATTTATATTTAATTCCATCTTCATTTTCTTCTCTCATTATATTCCTTAAGCATATGTGAATCTTCTTGTTTAATAGTTCTTCAAAACATTTTGCTACATTTAATAAATTTCCCTCTTTCAGCTGCCTTCAATTTCTGGAATTTTATATCCTGTACTGTACTATACAATATCCTGTACTGTACTATACAATATCCTGTACTGTACTATACAATATCCTGTACTGTACTATACAATATCCTGTACTGTACTATACAATATCCTGTACTGTACTATACAATATTTCCTTTATTCTTCCAACTTTATATTCTTCAAGGAAGAATCTTCTTTATCTTCTTGGAATGGTTATTCCATCTTTAGCGATTATATCTTTAAAGTTGCCATTTATTAACACACACACACACACACACACACACACACATACACACACACACACATACACTCAACTGGCTAAAACAATCAACTATATATTTTTAATCAGTTGTTTTTTGTGTTAAGATGAGAATTGATTTAGTTTGGAGTGCTCTATTTTTGTACAATACTGTACAGGTATTTGGATTTTTCCATTACCATATTCTATTTAGAAATAATTATTCTAAATTTCTATGTTATGTCTAATTTCTATGAAGTCTGCATAGGTAGAACTTATAATTGTTGAAAAGTCATTAAGGGGGGTCACCTGCTTTTTTTTTTCTCTCCTCTTTTCTGGCTTGTATCCATTCGGCCCCATTCAGCCAACTGTTTTAAGACGTTTATCCCCATCCAGGTGTCGATATCTTCCTGGTGAGCGATAGCGAACCAGCATTGTATGGAGAAATCCGGCTTCGCCGGAGAAATTTTTCTATCGAAAAATTTACAAATTTAGCTTGCTCTCAAAACAAAAATGTATGTATGCTGGCTCGCTACCGCTCACCAGGAAAATATTGACACCTGGATGGGGGTAAACGTCTTAAAACAGTAGGCTGAATGGGGCCGAATGGATACAAGCCAAAGAGAGAGGGAGAGAAAGATACAAAAAGCGAGGTGGGCTCCCTTAACCCTATTTGGTCTGAGGGAGGTCTTTTTGTGCCTCCCCTGTTTTGCTCCATTAGTTTGGAGATTTTAAGATGCTGCACCTCATTCAGGTGTCATTCTTTTTTCTGGATGATCGACTGTATCTTCGGCCGGAACATTTTCTATCGAAAAATTTACAAATTTAGCTTGAAGGGGGTCTGGGTGGGAATTTTTTATTTTGAAGGAAGTCTGAGGTGTTTTTGTTAGCCTAGGGGAAAAATTAAACTACATTGCTCAAAAAACCGCAAAAGCAAGCAAAACCCTCAATAATAATAAACAAAATATCACAATAACCCACAAGAGGTTGGACCAAATTATGTTAATATATTATCTGTACAGTACTCTACAATGCTTTGTTAGGCTTTATTTGGATATCATAGATTTAATTTGGATATCATAGATTTGATTCCAGGCATTCCGTAGGAAAAATAATTCTGAAATTATTGCAAGCATTTGTAGCTTGAAAGGTTTTGTTGAGATGTTACAATAAGCATATCAGCAGACATATCATTATTGCATCTATTCCAAATGCACTTGTTATATGCAATACTTTTTTTTCGTACTAACTTACAAAAGATAGGGACAGCAGTACAAATAACAAAGCCAAATCTAAGTTTTTAACCCAGATAACAACTTAACATTTTGTTAATGGATAAAATATTTGATCGAATTTGGCAGGGACACATTATTGTATTTGCCATATATTTATGTTCACATCTCTTTATGGAATATTTAATTATTTGTTTCTTTCTCTAAATATAGGGCTAAGAATATTTTTGTATTACATTTCGTGTTTTCAGTTGTCATATATTGTTTTGCGGATTTTTTTTTTGAAATATGTAAATTACTTTACTTATCTATTGAACTAAACGTTTTCAGTTTAGAAAAAAAAAGCCAAGGTTCCAAGTTTTTGGAAGAAGTAAGCCTCTGTGAATTTGAGGCAAATAACATACCTCTTCTCTTCACTTAAAATTGTCCACGAAGGAAAACAAATGGCCCTCACTGCCACACCTGCCAATCTAGTTACTGTATGTCAGAATTATGTTATATTATTACCTACCTTTGTATTTATAAACAGAGGTTACAACTTACAGTATACTGTACTGTACTCACCTCTCACCCAAACCTCACACTTATTATTACATTGATATACAGTATTGTAATTATGGCAGACCTGTGTGTGTGTTAGGGGGGCTACACTGTATGTATGTGTGTGTGTGTTAAGCGGGGCTACTGTATGTGTGTGTGTGTGATACTCGGTCTGTCAACGTGTACAAATGTTTAGCTGGGTTATGGTAATGTATATGTGTGAGGTGGGTAATGAAACTTCAAAGTTAGGAACAATAATGTTCAGAATTATTGGTCTCTGGTAAGAAATAATTTTTGAACGATATATGTTTTCAAAATCAATCAAGGTAAAGCTTAATAATGGCTGAATACTGTTCAGAAATTCATGAAATTATGTTTTTAAAAATCTAAATATTAGGGAGATGAGCTTATTAGAAGATGTAAAGTCATGGTCTAAAGTTTGTTCCTACCTTCACAACTTCAACTTCCTCTCTTGATAAAAAAAAAAATAATACCTTTCTACAAAGCTGAATAAAGCTTGAATATAAAGGCTTTGTTTGTGTGTGTTAAGTATTAATACAGCAACACCCCGCTCCCAACACTAATCATCAACTACAAACCCCAATGGACTTAAATAAACTAATTAAAGCATACAGTCCTCCCGGGATTTGAATTAAAGAAAAAAAATCCTTCAACAGTAATGAACAAATCGTGAATTTAAAGTCTTTATTATTATCTTTACTAGAGAGAATGTTGTTGTTGAAATTGTTGAGATAGGATCAGACTATTGATGTTGACTCTACTAGTAGTTGGTGTGAGATGTACAGATGCCGAGACATGAACCTGAGACAAATTCTGTGACGAGCTGGCTGTATTCGACTCGTTCAGTACCGGTGACATCCTTTTCATTATATCCTGGCAACTATTCGACAATTTTATTCAGTTTAGGATGGATGTCTACCAATTAAAAGGCTACAGACTATTTCAATAAATTCTTTTAGCTACCATATATCCTTCCCGAGCTATATAAGATCGTCTAAATATAGCTAGAATCAAGTAAAAAGACGTCGCCGGTACAGTATGGGTTAACCACCATAACAGGCTAATGCATAGTATTAATGAAAATATATGGTCTTGCCTACTTCAAGCAACAAAATTACAAGATAGTAACCTCATGCCTCACCTTCAATCTATATATACACTTTTTAAGAACATTAAACCCTTCTGTACCGGCGACGTCTTTTAAATATTATGCTGGCTATATTTAGACGATTTTGTGTAGTTTAAGAAGGATCTGTTGTAGTAAAAAGGGTTATGTGAGATAGTTCGAAACCTTTTAATTGCTGGAGGCCCTTTTTAAACTGATTGAAATTGTCTAATAGTAGCCAGAATAAAGTTTAAGAGACGTAGCCGGTACAGAATGGGTTATATCCTGTCACTCATCCACAGCACTTGCCCCAGGTGTATGTCTCGGGAACTGTACAATATAGAGATGCGTGTGTGTGTGTGTATGTGTGTGCTGGTGTGTGAAACTACCCAGCTGTGGTGGTGGTGGTGGTGGTGGTGGTGGGTTAGCAGCGGCCACCAATCAATCCATGTCATCTGTGAGTGACACTAATCATTTTACTGTTGTTCAGTCCGTGTTGAATTGATGTATAATGAATGTGAATATGTGTCATTATGGTAGTTTTATTAATTGACCATTCCTTTAACTATATTCTATTACTTATATAGCAATTGATCATCCTTATCTCTATCATTCTAAAGTAGCCCACACATTTTTGACAAACATGTTACATTACAAATTACCTTTGGTTCCTTGAAGGTTGAAGAAAACCGAATAAGATACTATCTCAAATTACGGGGTTAATGAGTGGCGAATCTTATTATTATTTATTTATTTATTTATTTATTTATTTATTTTTTAAACCAGAGAGTTTCATATGAAAAACAAAACAAAACAATGGTAACATTTAGTTATGTAATTGTCTCATATAATTATAAGTACAGTACTGTAATACAAAAAGGGAACTTTAAATGTTGTTTCTGTTCAGTCTCTGTCTCGAGTCGGCCACCCCTAGCTATGGGGTATGTACCTGAGTACAGTATATACATACATACATACAATACAAAAAGGGAAAGGAAAATGACTAAAATAAAAAAATTAAACTCCAGGGGCTAAAGAAGGTTTATTTATGGTGTGTTGAAGTATGTCAAGCTAGTTAGCATTACACATGAATTGAAAGCAAATTTTCCCAAACATAGCGGAGAGTGTTTGCGGGGGAGGTCTATGATACATCAGGAAGTTTACATTATAAGAATGCTTTTCACTATTCCAATTACAGTAGTGGGGAGGTGTGGCGGAGTGGTCTTGCCACTGGACTGGTAATCCAATGGACCCGGATTCGAATCTCAATATGTCAATGGGAAGATATTATTGGGATGGAATTTGTGCTGTACCTAGTATCAGTGCATTACCACAGCACACCGAAATGCCAAAAAAAATACCCTCATTGTTCCCTGATTAAATAGCACTGTATGAATATTCCCATATTCAAAAATATGCTACAGGGGGGCAATGCCTAGTGAGTTAATTGCTCAATAGGTGGCGTTCTGAGAGTGAGGATCCGAGTGTGGGGAGTGAGACTGTGAACCTAAGTTCATAGTTTCCGTTTTCTAGCTGTAACATACTTGCTGGTCTCGATGATTTGACTTTCAGTGAGGAAGGAAGACACTAAAACCCTTACTGTACCGGCGACGTCTTTGTAATTTTATTCTAGCTATAATTAGATGATTTTATGCAGTTTAGTAGTAAGAAGGGTTAAGTGACATAGTTTTTAAGCCTGTTGATTACTGGGGGTCCTTTTTAACCCTTAACCAACGGCGCACGACATCTGTCGAGTTAAATAAATGTGGACTATGTGGCGGTGCACCACATATGTCGAGTGCCATTTTCAGCACGTAATGTTGCTGAGAGAGAAAGCTGAGCGGTGGGACGAGCGTAGTAACCTTATGACCGCTCCCCACGACCACCGTGGACGTACTGAACTGTATACCACCTTCCTTCCTCCTCTCTCACTCGCTACACAGGGAATTATGTACGGAAATTACCTTATTTTAGGTTTTTTGCACTCGTGTTGCACGATCATTGCAAGAGAACCAGTGGTCGTACAAGGATGGTTCGGGTGTCATTGGAAAGCTCTGTTTACGCCCTTTCAGGGATAGATACTTGTTTTACGCTCTGGGTCTTGTTTATGCATGAAAATGAGCACAGAAACCCCTATTTAGGGTAAAAAAAAAACGCTGGGCGGCACAGTAAAATACCCTACCACCCGCTCTTTGTGTGTTAAAGTGAATAAAATTGTCTAATAGTAGCCAAAATAAAGTTAAAAGGTTGGCACTGGTACTGAATGGGTTAAATATAAAAAATATATTGAAGTTTTAGGCCCATCTTCTTAACCATGGAAATGAGGAAAACAAGGGGTGGACACACGTCTGTATTCAGAGCCTTAGGGCACATGTAAAGTCTTGAGTATTAACAAGGGTATACCATTTAAGTCTGTGAACCTTTAAAGCCAAGTTCAAAAGCATCTGGGATGTAAGTATGCATTGTAGTGTGTCATGAAGGTTCAATATTGATTCAAATTGGTGGAACTTTATTGGTGCTCACAACTTTCCATAAAATACATTTTTAAATTTAAGCTCTGGACATAGCCCAGTTTTGCAATTATTAAATGCTGGTATAGAGAAGAACGTCTTGGATTCTCACCCGGTGAGAATCTGTGAAAGTCAGTCTCGGATTAGAACATGGGGCCCATAATGAGGTCTGTATTTTTAGGTCTGTGCGAAGCATGGACCTCTAGGGCTTCCTCATTTTGTTGTTTTGTTGTTGTTTTTTATGAAGATGCCTTTTTTACCCCCATGCACTCCCTGCTCAAGAGCTGGGCTAGGGTAGGTGCCCTGATTATCAGGGACTTCACTGAATAGTTACTACAAATTGCTAGACCACGCCGTCCACCAACAGCACAGCGTCTGCCAATAACACACACTGGCTGGCCCGAGACTCGAACTGTCAACCTCACGGTTTGCAGGCGAGTGCTCTACCAACCGCGCTACGGCCTGGTGATTCTGTATATGGTGATTCTAAACTACCTGTGATTCAGAGATTGAGGGAGGGAGGGGAGCTATTCAGTTCATATTGTGACCTACTGTACATATTAACAATTGTAAACTATTAAATTGTTAACACTACAGAACAGAATTTCCAATTTAGACTTGACAGACTGGGACTCAAATTAGTCTGATTATTGCCTGTTGAGTTCCTTGTCCGTTTTTCCAAGGGTTTTTACCAAAGCCGGATATGGAACCCAGGCTCTACTTCTTCCAAGGCATCAGCAGAGTTTCTGAATTATACCACCCAGTACTACACTCCACAGTCTATGTCTTGGTAGGAGCGCACTCACTTTCTAGTATGCTGCGAAAATTGTGTATTCAATTGTAACAAAAATTATACATGTTATGCTAGACAAAAACGAGTATTGTGGATTCTTCTAACGGGGAGAAATCAACGGTTCAATACACATATACAATACAAACACAAGGTTAGTTATATAAATAATACAAGGCAACGTTTTATTTACACATAGAATATATCTTTCAAATCGAGATGTTACACATATAAATCAATAATCAAATATCACAAGTAATACTGCAATCTTCACTTTATGTATGTATGGCACATAATTCGGTGAGTTCTTAGACATCATCATCATCATCAATCTGATGCCCCGCTTCCAGAGGAAGCGCCCCAAATGGGGTGGCCATGGCAGAAACTGCCTCCAGGCTCCCAGACATGCCTCCACTGACCCACTCCACTGTGTCATTTCCACTAAGTGGATTATGACCCTTAGCACTGAAGGAGCAGACCCAGAGCAGTACCTCACCTGGATGGCAGTTTCACCACTGTTTTGCTATTTTTTTTTTTACCCCAGTGAGGCCCTGGCTGGAAGCATACCAAGCACAGGAATTTTCTGAAGATAGAAACCAGTGGTCCACTGCTCCAGAAGCTGATTGCACCATCAAAGTGGCGGGCAGTGGGGTCGCCGCATCCCTACGCCAGAGAGAGAAAGGCCAACTTGTGCCAGTGGGCTGTGGGAGTAAGACACTAGGGAACCATGGGGCACATTGGCCTCATTGCCTTCACCACTCTCAGAAATAAAGTTAGAAATAAGAATGATGAAAAAGGTAAAGTCAGAACCGGCTATGGGAAGTAGAGGACACCAACCCTCACTCTGACAGATCCAGCCCACCAGACTTTGATTAATATTAATACAATCTGGATTAAGGATATTTATGGAAATCAATCTTTATGTGAGTTCTTAGACTCTAGCAAACATTTATATTAGTAGAGTAATATTATTACTATCAAGTTACACAACTATGCTGTATATCATGGAAATGGTCTTCCTAATAGGCTACAGTACGTTGAAGTCTGGTTTCTGGAGACTATATTACACAATTTATCTTGTCTGCCTGAGCATCTAACTAAATGTTCGTTTTCCTTATATATACAGTATATATACTGTATATATATATATATATATACTGTATATATATATATATACATATACAGTATATACAGTATACAGTATATATTTTGTTTTCTTTCTATATTTCAACTACTCCCTCTCGGGCATAGGCTGAAAGCCTGTACATTCTACCGTACATACAACGGTGAAGCCCGTGTGGTCTCGTTCCAGTCTAGGGAGTGAGATTTGTGAAGCACATTAAGATGCAACCAGCCCCTGCTATCTTGCCTTCGCAGTATGCACAGGGCCGGTTGCCCACCCACGGTTCAAAGTAGCCCCATCTCTGAAGCTGCTTCACGGTCTCACCTCCTAGACTCGGACCCTTACTCTCAGAACACCACCTAATAAGCAATGAACTCACTAGGCATTGTCCCCCTGTAACCTATTTTGAATATGGGAATATTCATACAGTGCTATTTAATCAGGGAACAATGAGGGTATTTTATTGGCGTTTCAGTGGGCTTTGTGGTAATGCACTGATACTAGGTACAGCACAAATTCCATCCCAATAATATCTTCCCATTGATACATCGGGATTCGAACCCGGGACCTTTGGATTACCAGTCCAGTGGCATGAGCACTCGGCTTTACTTCTGAATGACGTAGGATGTGTAACTACCAGTATTTAATAATCACTTTAGCGAATAGTATCACGTCGGATGTTGGGGTGTCTAAGTATTTTTCCAGCTATCAAATATCTTTAGTTATGTTGACGCTAGGGTGTCCAACTTTAACAATAAGAACATTCAATAGAGGATGTCGAGGATAGAGTCGTGTGTTGTGTTTTCTTAATGGAATTAAACAGTTGCTCAAGTAGAGACTCTAATAACGAGACAGAGTTACGTTAATTCTGTGAAAGTGATTTTCCAAGTATAAGGGGAGGACTCAATGATTCACTTCTAATTGTTTTTGAAGGGAAATTTTCTAAGGTGTCATTATTGGGAATTTTAACAGTGTTAGGCACTGTGGACGGTCTTGAACCACTTCCTTTAATTATCGTCGTATCTGGGGACGTCTTCTTCTTGGAAGGTCTCTAACCACTTTTTTGAATTAACGTAGAGGTGATTATCGTCTTCTTGGAAGGTCTCGAATCACTTCCTTTAACTTCAGCAACTGGAATGGTTCTAGTGCCGAGCCTAGTTCTGTGAGCCTCGAGCCTCACTGGGGTGGTACTAGTGTCGAGCCTAGCTCTGTGAGCCTCGAGCCTCACTGGAATGGTACTAGTGTTGAGCCTAGTTCTGTGAGCCTCGAGCCTCACTGGGGTGGTACTAGTGCCAAGCTTAGTTCTTTGAGCCTCGAGCCTCACTGGCATGGTAGCCTACTAGTGTTGAGCCTAGTTCTGTGAGCCTCGAGCCTCACTGGAATGGTACTAGTGTCGAGCCTAGTTCTGTGAGCATCATGCCTCACTGGAATGGTACTAGTGTTGAGCCTAGTTCTGTGAGCCTCAAGCCTCACTGGAATGGTACTAGTGTCTAGCCTAGTTCTGTGAGCCTCGAGCCTCACTGGAATGGTACTAGTGTTGAGCCTAGTTCTGTGAGCCTCAAGCCTCACTGGAATGGTACTAGTGTTGAGCCTAGTTCTGTGAGCCTCGAGCCTCACTGGAATGGTACTAGTGTCGAGCCTAGTTCTGTGAGCCTCGAGCCTCACTGGAATGGTTCTAGTGCCGAGCCTAGTTCTGTGAGCCTCGAGCCTCACTGGAATGGTTCTAGTGCCGAGCCTAGTTCTGTGAGCCTCGAGCCTCACTGGAATGGTACTAGTGTTGAGCCTAGTTCTGTGAGCCTCGAGCCTCACTGGAATTGTACTAGTTTCGAGCCTAGTTCTGTGAGCCTCGAGCCTCACTGGGGTGGTATTAGTGCCAAGCCTAGTTCTGTGAGCCTCGAGCCTCACTGGGGTGGTACTAGTGTCGAGCCTAGTTCTGTGAGCATCATGCCTCACTGGGTTAGTATGAGCGTCGAGCCTAGTTCTGTGAGCCTCGAGCCTCATTGGGTTAGTATTAGCGTCGAGCCTAGTTCTGTGAGCCTCGAGCCTCACTGGGTTGGTACTAGTGTCGAGCCTAGTTCTGTGAGCATCATGCCTCACTGGGTTAGTATTAGCGTCGAGCCTAGTTCTGTGAGCCTCGAGCCTCACTGGGTTAGTATTAGCGTTGAGCCTGGTTCTGTGAGCCTCGAGCCTCACTGGGGTGGTACTAGTGTCGAGCCTAGTTTTGTGAGCATCGAACCTCACTGGGTTTGTAGCATCGGGCCTATCTAGTAGATGATGCGTTTATTTTACACTAGCCCTCTTGAATACTGGCCCTCACAAAGCTAGTTCTTGGCGAGGTTGAGTCAAGTCATGCAGTAGTCAACGTTATATGTCATCATACAGTCTTGTAGATATCAGAAATGACGGATTAATGTGAAATTGATTGTGAATCAGAGTCTTTATCTTTTTTAATGTCGTCTTTCAATGTCAAACGCTGGACAGTCGTAAAGAATTTGTGGTACGGTGAGTGAGACAAGCCAATGTTGGCAATCTGGTGGTTGGGCATGGGGAGTACTCATTTAGTATCCATGGGTGAGGCGCATATGCCCAGTCCGTAAGCGAATTAAGATGGATTGGGCTGCGCGACAAGAGTCAACCAAGGAGAGACATAAGTATATGTCGTACTTGATCGAGCAGAGGTGACCAGTCAACGGTTGTGCACTCCATTCAACATGCCGCGTCTCAAATATGCTTTGTCGAAGAACAGGCACTATGTCCGTTGGTTGTAAAAGGAAAGAGAAGGGCGCACTGGAGATCTGTTGTGGTGGTCTTTGTGCCCTTGTGTCTTGGAAACTGATGCGGTGGTGATGGAAGGCATGTGAATGCTGTGCATATAAATACACATATACAGTACAATGTTTCAATAGTTTATGTGTACTATTTTGAACACTTTGACGATTGAAACTTTTATTATGTGTATATTTGTTGTTAAATTTCAGCACAACATTTTTACACTGTTGAGTCAGGCCATTTTCAAAGAGGACAACAACAAGGTTCTTGAAAATAATGGTTACTCAGCCTTGAGTTGTTGCTATTGTTGTTGTACCCCAGGCTGTCTGGCTGAACAGCCCCAAGGTCCCAAGCAAAGCCAAGGCCATAACCAAGCACCCCCACAGAACCCTCCCAGCTTTACCACTAAGAAAGTCCAGGTGACCGAAGCAGCTCCCAGGCGAGGGGCTGAGGAGGGTGCTGAAACGCCCGGGACATCAAAGACCCACCCAGGGCCCTGTGCCCCTTAACAATTAGAAAGGGAAAGTTGACGGGCAAAGGAAAAAGTGTGACGCTTTGGCTCCCAGGTTGTCAGCCTCTAGATTGGCAGTAGAGAGGTCAATCCACGGAAGATACGCCGCCACTTGAGATCTAGAAAATATATATGCGAAAGGAACAGTCAGAGTAAGCTATGGGTATGGCAGAGAATGCTCAACTCTCACTCTGATAGACCAGCCCAATCTACCCAATCTACCAAGATTGGAAGTCAAAGCGTCACATTTTTCCTTTGCCCCTCAACTTTCTCTTCATAATTGCTGAGGGGCACTGGGCCCTGGGTGGGGCATTGGTTTCCCGGGCGTTTCCGCACCCTCCTCATCTCCCCGCCATGGAGTGGCTTCGGTCACCCAGGCTTTATTGTGGTAGGCAGGGAGGGTTCTGTGGGGGCGCTCGGTTATGGCCTTGGCCTTGCTCGGGGCCTTGGGGCTGATCGGCCAGGCTGTCTGGGGAGCAACAACAATATATACATATATAGGCCTACATGCACAAAATGGGGACAAGACAATTCATGGCAGATGGCTACACTGGTGAGTAGCTTAGTTGAACTTAGGCCCGCATTCCTAGACAAACTTCATTCGTGTAGGTGGTAATTATTATAGTTTTGTTCTATTCCTAGCAAGTCTATATATTACACTAGTTATTGTAATAGCTTATGTGGGACACTTCTTTGTAAATCTTATAACTAAATGTCCATCTGTGGTTCTAGCAACTGGCAGCAGCGCGGGCACTGTTGCGGGTTCTGGGAGCTGCTGGAGCTGATTGCCGCAAGACCCTCAGGACCGACTCTTCCAAACACACCATCATTCCAGGACAATGTCGGGTAAGTCAGAAAATCGTAAAGGAATACAGCCTAAGTAAGAACATCATATTAGAATTAAGTAGAGTGCAATTTTTTTGCATAAATAATATATAAATATATAAATAAACATAAACTTTGACCTTGACCTGTAACCCTGAAAATACTTGTCTGAAAAAATGGCAATTATATTTTTCATGTAATGAACAACAATATCAGTAAATTTTGTGAATTGTGTCCTATACATAATTGACCTATGACTACAATTTATTTTGTTCTCTGTTCCTTAAATAACAATTTCGAGAATAGCAGTAGGTTTAAAGATAATTTTTGTGTTACATTAATGGAAAATAATTAATATTTAGGCCTTACAGTAACATATTTTTTTTTTTTTTTTTTTTTTTTTTTTTTTTTTTTTTTTCTATATTCCAACTTACTTCCTCTCGGGCATAGGCTGAGAGCCTTAACATTCACCGCTTTACAATGAACAGTGAAGCCCGTGAGGTCTTGTTCCAGTCTAGGGAGTGAGACATGTGAAGCACGTAGAGTACAATGAGCACCTGCCATCTTGCCTTCACATGAGGCACGGTGCTCACTCATGGCCCGAAACGACCCCATCTCTGAAGCCACCTCGTTCCCGTGCTTCACTGTCTCATCCCCTACACTCGGACTCTCACACTTACACACACACAACGCCACCTGTTGAACAGATAAATATAGGGAGAATCTTTCAGTAAGTTAAGAAAGTTCACACAAGATGAGCTTTTGCTCAATGACCAGCTCGAGAATGTTAACTTGGGCAATGAGGCACTGGAGATGGTGGATAAGTTTTGCTACTTGGGAAATACCATCTCTGCCGGTGGTGGGGCCGAGGCTGCCACTATTGCCAGAATTAGATGTGGTTTGGGAAAATTCAGAGAACCGTTGCCATTACTTTCTATGAGAAGACTCCCTCTCCCCTTGAAGGGAAAGGTTTATGCTTCATGCATTAGAGGTGCAATGACCTATGGTTCATATATTAACAGAATGGAACGTAATGAGATGATAATTTTGAGATGGATGTGTGGGGTCAAACTGCAAGATAGGATATCTAGTGAAGAGCCGAGGAGACTGTTAGGTATCAAGAGCATCAGTGGTGAGATGTGTACTAGCAGGCTTGGATGGTTTGGCTATGTTGAGGATGGATGAATTAATTTGGGTGATAAAATGCAACTCTGCGAACGTGGAGGGAGTTGCACCAAGGGGCAGACCAAGAAAGACGTGGGATCAGACCTTACAGTCTGATCTTGCATATAAAATCCTGACAAGTAAGGCAGCTCTGAACAGGGCTGCCTGGAATGCTGCCACTAGGATGTGAGACCGGAACTTCGTGTGGAGCATTTTGGTTTTAAATTTATGTATGTATTTTTGTATGTATGTATGGAGTGTTACATTTGCAGGTATGTGGGGAGACTATAGCCCGCGGGGAACACAGAGCACACATGGCCTCACACACTGCCCATCGTCCCCTACACTGTGCCGTGTGTGGCCGAGGCTTCCACCAAACAGAGGACCTCAAGCGACATATCAGGCATGTCTTATATACACCTTTTTATATTTTTAAGGTATTTTTTATGTTTCACATTTGATTTACATTATAATAATGCATTATCTTGTCAGATGTCAAAATACCCGTAGAATACCGGTACCCCATAATTTTAAAAAGTTTCCTTTTCTATGCATGTTCATATCTCTCTCTCTCTCTCTCTCTCTCTCTCTCTCTCTCTCTCTCTCTCCCTCTCTCTCTCTCTCTCTCTCTCTCTCTCTCTCTCTCTCTCTCTCTCTCTCTCTCTCTCTCTCTCTCTCTCTCTCTCTCTCTCTCTCTCTCTCTCTCTCTCTCTCTCTCTCTCTCTCTCTCTCTCTCTCTCTCTCTCTCTCTCTCTCTCTCTCTCTCTCTCTCTCTCTCTCTCTCTCTCTCTCTCTCTCTCTCTCACTCTCTAACTCTCTCTCTCTCTCTCTCTCTCTCTCTCTCTCTCTCTCTCTCTCTCTCTCTCTCTCTCTCTCTCTCTCTCTCTCTCTCTTTATCTTTATCTTGCTGCAATAAGCCTCAAACTGGTATTCCGGTCTAGATAGCAGAATTACATGTGTGACATAATTGACCCTACCAAGAATTCACCTGAAACCTCTGGTGGACGCTTCCGAAGTAGTGCCAGAGCTACGACTGTCGACGTCAACAATACCCAACACGTAGAATATGCAAAGTTTATCTCAATTTTTTTGTGATTCTACATGTTTTTATTCTAAAGTATATGACTACACTAAGTGCTTATATAGTATAGTAATAAAGGGAAAGTCCATATGCAGCTGATAATGACTACAAACATAATTATAAGCAGATTAGTTATCAGAACAAAATAGGCGCGAAAATACTTGCTGACTTTGTATTGTAAATATATGTTATTTATGAATATGGGTGATTTTAAAATATATTATTATGTTCTCTCCACCAACCAACTTTACTCCTAAACTCAATTAATTATCATAACAAAATAGGTGCGAAAACACTTGCTGACTTTGTATTGTAAATACTGTATATGTTATTTATGAATATGGGTGATTTTAAAATATATTATTATGTTCTCTCCACCAACCAACTTTACTCCTAAACTCGATTAATGAAATTAACAAACACACGTGGCAGTCCGGGGATTCGAACCCAGGACGCTCACACCGAAAATCAACACACTTATGCCTTGTGCCACGAAGACAGTATGCATAGACCAAAGTATGTGTCAGCTACAGAAATCTTGACTAACTGCTTATAATAAAGAATTGTTGAAGGAGAGGGAGGGTGGATAGGTCCGCGATGTCGCCAATTTCCCACAATGCACCGCGTTAAACATTGCTTTCAGCGCCTCTATCGGCCACTGTTGGCATTTATTGGTAGGGAGAATTTTCACCATTACTGCACCATGGAGACCATACTGGATCCATTTTTACAATTCATATTATTTCTAGGAGGAATTAAGTGTTTCTTTGTTGTGTGGTACAAAATGCTTCTTGTAGAATTTGAGGCATAGACCAAAACCTGGCATAGGATCTTTTAAGGGTAAATAATGTAAATATGGATATAATCAAATTACCAAAATAACTTTGATTTCGACTAAAATTTAAGTACTGTATGTGAACATATTTGGTTAAACATATTAGGTTACCTGTTTGAGAGTGTCGAGATTGAAGTGCACAGATGTAAATTTTTGTGATAGGTAGGCAGTCTTTTCCTATCCTAATTATCAAAGTCGCCCATTAAATATCCAGTTGTCTTCTATGAATCTATTTCTAAAAGAAAATGGGTAATTTACTCGGCACCTTCAATATTAGAGCAATACTGTACTTACATATCCTTACAGCACTCCTCAGAGAGTTAGTACTTGCATTGAAAGGTGAATGTAAAATTTAGAATACCGTACATATAATTATACAAACATGCACATACACACCCCTTTAGCAATAACATTCCCCATAATGTTGGGTCTTTTACTGAAAGGTGAATGTAACATAATAAAGAGTAATCCAATATTTGTTTTTTTCTCAAGATGTTCAAGGGTATGTCCTTTGCACAAAACATGTGTTCAAGGATACGAATTTTGCAATAACACTCTGTGCAACATATTTTTCCAGGTCTACCTCATGCCCCTGTAATATATTGTAAATTTTGCCTTAAGATTGTAGAGTTGTATGTTTTGGAATTTTGCATCATCTTTTATAAACAGGTTATTTGGCTCTTTAACCTTTAAAATGCTATAATTCGTATGGAAAGGCATATGCACTATGCGTGAGATTGGTGATTTTGATGGGTGTTACAGAATTGCATGAATATACTTACTATCAACGTTTTTGAAATGGAAGTCCGCATCTACCCTGAAAATCTTACCGTCTTGAACAATCTGGTTTTCCCGTGGCAGTGGCCAGAAGTTGTGTGGTTGGCCCGCATAAGCACATCATGGGAGCAAGCGAGAAATATGCCTATAGCTCCGATTATGCGCATATTTGCTTTATAGCACCTCATTAGAGTTATTACAATGTTTTTCCGAAGAACATATGCTACCTACGTAGTATTATAAAGTAGGGGAGGATGTGTTGAAGGTACAGTATAGGAATGGGATTGCAACCTGATATTTAACAGAAATATGTGAAAGAGAAAGGGTAACGGTATACTGTACAGTGTAAGGAGGAGGAGGAGGGAGGGAGAGATAAGAGGCTGTGATGTGTGTCGTCCTCCTTCCCCTCGCCCCTGTACGTCGTGCTGCTAAAGGGTGCTTGGGCGATTGTGTGGGGCTCTGGGGCTGGCATGGAGGCGAAAGGCTGTGCTTCTGGTCTCTGGTGTTTCTGGGAGTTTAGTGTTCTGTCAAACCTTGAGTTGCCTAGTGTCACTACGCGCCATCCAGGTATAGGTGCCGTCACTGCCGTGTGCACATTGGCGTGGCTTTTATAAAAGTGTAAAGTTAATGCCTATGGAAAGGATACTCACATTTCACTGCTATGGCATTTAGAAAAGATACACACAGTTTACAAAATAATGTCTAATTGTATAGTATATTTTACTGAAATGTTGAACTTCAACCCTGTTAATGTATTATCTAATGAATAGTATTAATGTACATTTCATGAATAAATATACAAGGCACTAACAATATTTTCTCTCTGGGTCTGTCTGGATCTATCTGTCTGTCTGTTTCCCTTTCTCTCTGTCTGTTCCCCCTTCTGTCTGTTCCCCCTTCTGTCTGTTTCCCTTCTCTCTCTCTCTCTCTCTCTCTCTCTCTCTCTCTCTCTCTCTCTCTCTCTCTCTCTCTCTCTCTCTCTCTCTCTCTCTCTCTCTCTCTCTCTCTCTCTCTCTCTCTCTCTCTCTCTCTCTCTCTCTCTCTCTCTCTCTCTCTCTCTCTCTCTCTCTCTCTCTCTCTCTCTCTCTCTCTCTCTCTCTCTCTCTCTCTCTCTCTCTCTCTCTCTCTCTCTCTATCTCTCTCTCTCTCTCTCTCTCTCTCTCTCTCTCTCTCTCTCTCTCTCTCTCTCTCTCTCTCTCTCTCTCTCTCTCTCTCTTTCTCTCTCTCTTCTCTTCTCTTCTTTTCATCTCTCCGCCCATCAGGATACACACTGGGGAGAAGCCCTACAAGTGTTCCGTTTGCGGGGTTGCATTCAGACAGCGCGGCCACCTCTCCCGCCACATCTTCAAGTACCACCCGGAGCACCACACGCCTATACCAAAGTCCACGCACTAGAGGGGATATTAAGCCGGTATCACATGAGCGCAATAGAGGGGAAATGAAGCCGGCATCATATAAGCGCATTTCCCCTCAACTTTTATCTTCAACGCTGGTCTGGCAGCTTGAGAGTTCAACTTTTATAATTATTTTTGTCACCAAAATTAATTATATCTGCAGTTTAGTTTCCAATGCCAGTGCAAAGGATCCCAGAAATGTTACTGGTAAAAGGTTGGCCATTGAATGTTGAGGATATAAGCTCTCATGTGGTAGCGGCTTTAGTTAACCCCTACGGCCATAGTTAACTCCTTCGGTTTATGATGATGCGGTTCTTCATTGTATTCTGGGTATCATTATGCGATATTATAAGCTTAGGAAGGTACTCATACAAATTAAATGGGGTACATACTAAACATGTAACTGCCACAGAAAAACAAATGAAGAAAGACATCCTTATACTGAAGGGGTTAAGAGCAATCGTTGGGTGTACTAAGATTCCATGACAAGTACTTTCAAGTCTGATATTTACAGAGCCAATTTTACTTTAGCTAATTTAGCGATATAGTGTATGAATTGCTGACCATTATTATCGGCTATCTCTACAAACTTAGCCTATTCTTTTAATTGTTATACAATATTATTTAGTTTTTTATATCTATACAGAAGAAATTCACCTACTAGATGAGACAAAGAATGGGGCGAGGGAACATGAAAGTGGTCCCGGATCCTAAGAATTGTAACTTTATATGTTGTTTCAGTTCGAGATCTGTCTCGAGTCGACCACCTCCATCTATGGGGTATGTGCCTGGGTTTACACAATATATACATACAGAAGAAGAAAAAAAAAAATGGCTAAGCGAACATCATTAAAAGTATCCCTGTAACAGTTAGACGTGTAGGTAACTGTAGTATAGTCTGTATTATTCCAGCTGACGGTAAATTGAATCCCTTGGTACCTAATTTATCCATAAATAATGGACAAATCTGAAGCTGCTATGTCTGAGTCATAATTATGCCAAGTTTTCATGAATCATAACTAACATCATATGTCGGCAACAAATCTTGATAATAGCTGAATAATCAAGATGGAGACATGGCAATTCGCCGTCAGATTAAATAAAATAGGGTAGTGGTTTGAGGAATATAACACTACTGATTGACTATAGGGTTATATTTATTATATGTATTAATATTGTATTATGGAATCTATGACATCATATTGACTTTGCAACGTCTTTGTCCTCTAGCCATTGAGATCCAAAGGAGTGGTGGATCCTTAGCACGCCTGATGGCTGTTTTCGACTATGGCCTATAACTTGGAAGCAGATCACCTCCATCATCAGTTTACTTAGGCCTACAGGAAATTATGGTATTATTTGTACAATTTCAAGTCAAAATTTTCAAGGCCACACTCCAAAACAGCAACACCAGAATGGACATTCTCTTAACCTACTATACTTATATTAGCCTAATGTGATTTAACCCTAAACAAAACTAAACTAACTTAACCTAACTTAGGCTGGTTAGGATTGTGACCAATTGAGTTGTTGCCGTTTAGGAGTGTGGTCATTTTGACCTACTGTAGGCTACCTCTATTTGTACTAACTGTATTTACATTAGTAAACTAGCACATCATTATAGAGATTATTTTGCAGTCGCCAGTTCAATGGAAAATTTAGTGAATTCTCCTTCATAGCTACCTGAAATAATTTATTATAGTAAGTGATAATACTCCCTCACAGCTTTCATCACCTCATTTTAACTGCTTCTTAGCTGTTACTCAGATTACCTGTTATGATACTCATTCTTAGATTGAATGTCCTAAAGATTTATATAATTTTATAATTGTCTTTAATGGACATTGTTGGGGATTATTTTGTAAATAAATGTATGGTTTAGTCAATTCTGCTTGAATGTGAAGCATAGGCCTACATTCTGTACTGGATGATATATACAGTAAACCCTCGCTAACTCGGACTAATTGACCACTTCCGAGAAGGCCGATTTTCCGAGATGTCCGAAGTCCGACTTATGTCAGACTTAAGAGAGGGAAAATTCCGAATTAGAAGAGGAAAGTCCGCGTCAGAGAAAATTGAGATCCCTCTTTTTTTTTTTTTTTACATGTGAAATTCATCATATTAATGACAAATACGAAACTTATTATGTTTTCAGGGACAGTACAGTACATAGTAATTAATATTAACACAATAATTAAAAGGCACAGGCTTCAATTCATCCTAAAATCACTTAAAACCGAGTGAGAGAACATTGTAAACCGGACACAAAACCCGTCCAACTCGGAAATTTCCGAGATATACAGGGACATTTCCGAGAGGCCGATGCCATTCCGAGAAGTGCGGGTTTCCGAGTAAAAAGAGTCCGAGTTAGCGGGGGTTTACTGTATATGCAGTATATTTGTACTTGTGTATGTATGTGTGTGTGTGTGTGTGTGTGTTTATTTTGTTAGAGTGCCCAAATTAGCTATATTCCAATTGGCAAGAATGTTAAGTGCGGGCGTACTGCCAGCCTTGTTTACACTACGTGTAGTGGCGTCGGACCTTTGCCATCATGTTCCCGTCTATTTTGAATGCCATTGGATACAATAATATGTTGAGAGGGGCTTTGCCCCCTCTCATCCCCCCCCCCCCCCCCCCCCCCCCCCGCCCCACGACATATTGTCATCATCATATATATTGCCAACAGGGGACAAATAACCGAGAAAAAAAAATCGCCGTCAAAATAGAGGCGAAGTTAACCGCGGCGATCGCCCTATGTAAACATGACGACCGTACGTCCGGAATTTACATCCATCCCTTCCAATTACACCTAACGCTATCTGGATCCCGTAGTGGTACTAAGTATGTAGGTACAAACAAAGACATTTGGGAGATTACGGTCTAGATACAGTTTTATCACGGCTTGTCTTGTAATTCATTGTTGCAGCCAAATTTAATTGGGAATAAGAATTCATTCATCTTCAGTAACTCATTCTATGATGATTCTCACAATCAATAATAAAAGTAAAAGTATAATTAATTATTTTCAACATTTATACACAGGTACATTTTGACTACATACGTCTGCAGCAACACCGATAAGAGCTATGAACTGCATAGTGTATATATTTCTTAACAGAACACCGCCCGCCACTTCGGTGGTGCAGTCAGCCTCTGTAGCAGTTACGGTGATTTCTTGTTACTGCCCTATTGTAGCACGGTTAAGGCTGGTGTGGTGCGATTTTGCCAGGTGCAAGTGCTTCAAGGGGACTTTATTGAGTTTTGCTGAGACACTGTTAGCGCTATACCAACATCAGCCACAGTGATAACATGGTGGAGCATTTGTTAATGTGGCAAAACTTTGTTGTACTGTGCTGCAGTAAAGACTGTAGCTACCGTGTTATGATTGCTGTGCACTGTGTGCAGTACTGTGATTGTACCATGGAAGCCATATTCACTGCGGACGGTTGCGGTCTTTGAACCTGTATGTATGTATGTATGTAAACAATGTATGTAACAGCTAAAATTGAACGTTTTACAGAGTTATTGGGGTCGTACAGCGATCTTTGGTTATTTAGTTAGTCAGTTATAATTATACAGTATATGAATTTATGTGAAAGTGTTTGTATTATGTCTGATGTCCAGATTCACACTATGTTGATGATCAGATAACACATCTACGATAATGTGATGGCCTTAGCGAGATTAAAGAAAAGTTAAGTATGCCGATATTAGCAATCTGGTTACTATTCAGTAACAATAGTTTGCTAAATTTTATTATAAGAGATTTTTAGGATGACTTATATAATAATAATAATATAGTGAGTGTTTTTTAGGCTTCGAATCTCTAATTTTCGGAATATGTTTGTGAATGACTTGATTCCCAGCCAATGTAGAATTTCCACACATTATTAAGGAGTGATAGACATATTTATTTCCTCATTTATGTATTTTTTTATGATTTTTTTTAGTTTCCTCCCTTGACCTCCATCAAACTTATATAAACATCCATTAGATCCCCCTTCTATATTAATCATTTATACATTTTTCGGTAGAAAAATGTCCCGACATAAGGCCGGTTCTTCCAAAATTACAGGCTCACTATCGTTAGCCAGGAAATAAACCGACACCTAAATAGTGCGAAAGATCTTAATATTGACAAAGAAATGGGCAAAAGGTCTTAAAATCGCCAAACTAACGGGCCGAAAGTCTAAATATCTGAAAACTACATGGGCTAAGCATGAGGGAGAAGGGGGTCCACAATAACCGGCCCATCCCCCCTTAACCCGGGAACTGCGGGGAGACTCTTAAGAGTT
Organism: Paralithodes platypus; assembly: GCA_032716605.1. Lineage (NCBI taxonomy): Eukaryota > Metazoa > Arthropoda > Malacostraca > Decapoda > Lithodidae > Paralithodes > Paralithodes platypus. The sequence continues at coordinate 41,214,289 of CM064578.1, read as the reverse complement.
CCCCCGGCGGACTGCGGGGAGACTCTTAAGAGTCAGGGGAAAAAAAAATCAACTTTTGACATCGAAAAAAAAAAAAAAAATTATTTATTTTTTATTTTTTTTTTTTTTGTTTGGCCCCTGGGCCATGCAAAATCTCAGTCCTCTACCTCCCCTCCTTCCCCACTTTCCTCCTCTCCTTCAGTTATCACCTATTTTCCCTGTTATTCCCTTATTCTGAGGTATATTTTCGTGCTAACATTAGCGAGTTGCAAGCAGGGCGTTGTCATCACTGATAGCAAGCGAGTGCAAGAGAGAGAGAGAGAGAGAGAGTATCGATCGACGCGTATGGATAAGTATGGATAAGTATTAATGCTATTTATGGTAAAATGAATATTTTAGTGACGGAAACACCTCAAATACATGCGCGCAGGGAGAGGTGTCTAATTACCCCCATGCGCACTTGTTAGGTTAAGGAGGATATATAGGAGTGCTTTTTCTCACAACACTTATCTGAAATCTTGTGAAATATATTAAGTATTTTGTCACCCATAGTAATCTACTTTCAGTCTATAGTAGTAGTCGACACCAGCGCAAACTTATCTCAATATGTTGCCAGAAAAGGACCTCATAAACTGTGTTGGTGGTTGTTGTTGTTGTTCCCCAGGCTGTCTGGCCGAGCAGCCCCAAGGTACCGAGCAAGGCCAAGGCCATAACCGAGCGCCCCCACAACACCCTCCCTGCTTACCACTAATAAAGCCCAGGTGACCGAAGCCACTCCAAGGCGGGAAGCTTAGGAGGGAAAACAAAGCCCCACCCAAGGCTCTGTGCCTCTCAGCAATTATGAAGGGAAAGTTGAGGGGCAAAGGAAAAATGTGATGCTTTGGCTCCCAATCTGTCAACCTCTATGGTTGGCAGTAGGGAGGTCAATCCACGGAAGAGAAGCCGTCACTTGAGATCTAGAAAATATATAAGTAAAAGGAACAGTCAGAGTAAGTTATGGGTATGGCAGAGATCGCTCAGCTCTCACTCTGATAGACCAGCCCATCACCACATTACTAGAACCCAATCCTATCAGTATCAGCTAGGAAAGGCCCTAGAAAGCCGCCTTTGGCGGGGGGATAGCTCCCCTATTTCAACTCCTTTTGGGGTTGGGCACCCGCCCATTGGTGGTGTAATGGATTAGATGCTTATGTTCTGGGTGTGGTGTCCCAAGTTCGAATCCCGGGAGGATCATATACTTTAATTAGTTTATTCTAGTGCATTTGGGGTTTGTAATGGAGGATTAATGTTAAGAGCGGGGTGTTCCTTGATGCATCCACTTTTTACTCTGCACAAAAAGCAGGCCATGCTAAGCTAGTGAACTATGAGTGTGGCATGAGAGAGCGGGCATGTACAGACGAGGTCAGTAATGCTGATACAATTTGAAGCCTTGAACGCTTTGAAGGAACCTTCCAAATGCAAATACAGTAATTATAATGTCGATCTATCTATATGCTCAGGCCCAATCCCCATTTTGGGGGTAGCCGACTCAAGACAGAGCAAGAACAAGGAAAACACAAAAACAGCATAAAACAACGAATAAACACAGATAAAAAACACAAATTCACACACATCTAGGTCACCCAGGAGAAGACCCAGAGACCAGGGTCACCAAGGTCGCTCCAGCACTCCCCCGGCCCCCGACCACCCGGAGAGGTTCCGATCTCGGCAGGCAGACATGCAGCGGAGCCAAAGCCACAAGCCCTCCCACCACACTTCCAGGCGCACCCTTCATATTAATCGTCTCCCCGGGCCAGTCGCCTGATGGACTATTATCTAGTTCAACTTGCGCCCGACCCCTTACTCCAAATGACCACGTGTTCACTCAACTATTCACAAGCATTCTCCATTCACTCCTGTCCACCACCACTTCCCCTGCCTGATCTATAGTCATTCCTCTATCATCCAAAGCTTTTCTTACACAGTCTCTCCATCTCAATGGGGGTCTTCCTGCCCTTCTATCTCCCCTTGTACATGACTCACATATTCTCTTTGTAAGCCTTTCATCTCCCATTCGTTCAACATGACCATACCAGCTCAGCACCCTTCTGTCCACTCTGGCTGACAAATGTTTCTGCTGCCCCACTCTCCTATGTATCTCTTCATTCCTCAATCCGTCTCTACGAGTAACTCCACACATACTCCTCAAGCAGCTCATCTCCATCACATCCAGCCCTCTTTTCTCCTTTTTCTTCAGAGCCCATGTCTCAGCCCCATACATCACTGTTGGCACAACAATTCCTTGATACAGTGCACTTTTTACTTTCACTCCGAGATTTCTCGTCTTCCACATACTTCCCATTGCTCCGAAAACCTTCCTTCCTTCACACACTCTCTGTTTTACCTCCATTTCCATACCTCCACTCCTGCTTATCGTTCCTCCTAGATATTTAAAACACTCTACTTGTTCCAATATTTCCCCATCCAGCCTCACATCTAGATTCACCCTATGCTCTCCCCTATTACACACCATTACTTTACTTTTATTTTGACGTTCACCTTCAGTTTCCTCCTTCCACAAACCACACCAAACTCTTTGACTACCCGCTGCAGTTTCTCATCAGAATCCGCCACCAATGCTGTGTCATCAGCGAACAGCAACTGATTCAACTCCCAATCTCTACCATTCTTTCCTACTAAACCCAATCCTCTTCCCATAGTTCTCCTTTTCACCTCCCTCACCACACCATCCATAAACATATTAAACAGCCATGGTGACATTACACAACCCTGTCGCAAACCTACCTTTACCTCAAACCATTCACTCAACTCACCATTTCCTACTCTCACACATGCTCTGCTCCCTTCATAAAAACTCTTAACTGCTTCTAACAAATGTCCTCCTATTTCATAAATCCTTAACACCTTCCACATTGCTTCACGGTCCACACGATCATACGCTTTATAATGTAAAACTTGCAAAATAAACAAACCAAAACAGGGACGACACAATATAAAGGCAAAAGAACTTATCAAAATCGCTATGTGGAAATAACGCTTTAGCAAAATATCATTGTGAAATAAAAGAACAGAAAACCACCACATAGGTAAAGAATACTGTATACAGTATATTGAGATTCAGTTCAGTAGGCATTTATATGATGCAGAGACACACTAGTTTTATATTTTTCCATTAATTATTGAAAGATCAGCTGCTAAGGGATTGAATTTACCGTCAGCTGAAAATAAACAGACTACTGTATAGTTAATTCATCTGGAAGAACTGGTGCTTAACACTTACGCTGCGGGCATGTTTCCGCCATATTAGGGCTCATTCAAGCACTCCTGATTAATTAGGCAAGTGTCTGCATAAAATGAAATGTATTCAGGCGAAAACTAGAAGAAAATAGCTTCAAAATGACACCAGAACGAGCTTCGTAGCTCGCGGGGTTCACCCGCAGCGCTACCATAGACATTCGCTAAAATGAGCAATTCTCGCTAATGTCACGCTATTTTTGCCTTTGGCAGCAATGTATATCTAGCGAGACTCTGACGCAGACCTTTCAGTGTACCGGGGCGGCTGCCTGGGAGAAGGACAGGTGGCCTGTCGCATTCTCGCTCCCTCGCACTCGATTTTACAGGCTTTAAGAGGCTTTAACCCTCGGAATCCGGGAGGCCTCATATGAGGCAAAATGCGCAGGTAAAAATCGCCGCTAAAATCGTCATAACACGGCAACCACGCATCGTATCGATGTCATCTCAACGGCATTCTACAGACAACAAAAATTTCTACAAATTGCAAAACAATCGACTGCTCTAGGTGGTCTCAATCAGTAGTTACTGAATTATGAAGTTTGCCTGTACATAAAGGGCCCCAAACACAGCGATCGGGATTATATGAGGCCCCCAGATTTCGTGGGTTAAAACCCTGTAGATTGCTGTAAATTGCCATGGCGTTCGGGAACGTCTCCTGCAGCCAATGGGTTAAGAGGGTATTGTTTATTTATATACTGTATATATTTTTATTTATTTTCTAGTTTTCTCGCTAACCTCCATCAAGCTTAAAAAAACACCCCCTAGACCCCCCTTTGAGATAAATTTGTACATTTTTCGGTAGAAATTTTTGTCTGGCCAAAGGCCGGTTCCCCCTAAATTTTCAGGCTCGCTATCGCTTGTCAGGAAAAAATTGACACGTAACTGGCACGAAAGGTCCTACTATTGACAAAGAAATGGGTTGAAAGGTCTTAAAATCGCCAAAATAATGGGTCAAACGTCTTAACATCTCAAAACTAATGGGACTAAACATGAGGGAGAAGGGGATCCAGAAAAGCAACATAGCTTCCCTTAATCCCTTAATAGAAAGCCAGAGATGATGATGATGATATTTTTATTATATTATTATTATATATTTCCAATTATTATTATTATTATTATTATTATTATTATTATTATTATTATTATTATTATATATTCTCTTCAGTTTGGGTTGATTGGTATTCGTGATTATACTCTGACAAATAGGAATGATTAGCTTTTAGAGACAAGTAAATGGGAAACTAGGAAATTACAGAAAATAATGTTGGCTTCACTTCACATTGTGAAGTTTTAAAATTTTATATTCTACTGTACTGTACATTATTTATTACCTATATTTACATTTTAATAGAGCTAGTCGTGTTTATATTGTGATATTAGTGCATAGGTATTAATTTCTGACCTTACTTGGAGGAAAATAAATTCATATTATGCATATAATGTTATTTGATTTTAAGTTAAAAGCCTTTACATACAATATCTTTAAATATTTGTGCAGTGCATTTGATTATTTTCAGTTCTGGTGAGAAGATATGATATTGATAATACATGCAACATGTATACAAATCTAAAGACCGTTTTGTTCACAGAGAATGTGGTTACAGTCTCACGTCCTAAATGGCTGCTTTCCAGGCGGCCCTGTCAAGGGCTGCCTCTGTTGTCAAGTTCTTTATTTTGAGATCGGACCAGAGTACCCGAGCCCACGTCATTCTAGGTCCACCCCTACGTGCAGCTCCCCCCACGTTCACAGTCCGGCATTTCTTCACCCAGTTCTGATCATCCATCCTCTCCTTGTGTCCAAACCAACCAAGTCGGCTAGTGCGCATCACTTCACTGACACTCCTAATACCCAGACGCCTTCTTAATTCCTCGCTCGATACCCCGTCCCTGAGATTAACCCCACACATCCATCTCACCATTCTCTTCTCATTCCGTTCCATTCTATTGATATCTTCCGCTTTAACCGGCCACGTCTCCGAGGCATAGTTCATCGCGCTCCTAACACACAAGGTATACACTTTCCCTTTAAGGTGGGGTGGAAGCCCTCTCATGGTCAGGAGTGGCAACAGCTCTCTAAACTTTCCCCAGCCACTTCTGACTCTAGCAATGGAGCCAGCTTCATCGCCACCTCCGACGGAAACCGTATCGCCCAGGTAGCAGAACTTATTCACACACTCCAGTGTTACACTGTCGAAATCAACACTGACAGGTGGGTCATTTAATACAAGATCTCCCTAGCACACTGCACATTCAAAGTCTATGATTCTTGTCAAAGGTCCTCTAGCTCCACTACATCTCTTGTGTACCCAGTCATTACAGACGCAAAATTGACTTGAGTTACTTCCCACCCCCTTCCCGCATACTGCGCATGGATAGTCGCTGCTTCTTTCCATAGTTCCACGCCCTACGCCACTAATCATGACCTTTGTTTTATTTATGTTAACTCTTAGACTTGTTTGGCATGCCCTCCCTCCATCTTTTAAACTTTGCCTCTGCTTCCTGCGCACTATCTGCGATAAGAACCAGATCATCTGCATATAACAGCTCCCATGGGAGTCCTGTCCTAAAGTTCCTTGACAAAGCCTCCAGGACCAAAAGAAACAGTAATGTGCTCAGCACTGAACCTTGGTGAGCTCCAACTTTGACTGGGAACTCTTTGCTAAGGCCTCCATTCACTCTTAACCCGACAGCTGCGGGAAGACTCTTAACCCGGCAGCTGCGGGAAGACTCTTAACCTCTGAAGTGCGCATGGGGGTAATTGGAAACGTCCCCCTGTGCTGACGTATTTGAGGTGTTTCCGCCACTAAAATATTCATTGTGCCATTAATAGCATTAATACTTATCCATATGCGCCTATTATGGGTTGATTATAAAGGTATTAACCTGAAACAACAATAAAACGAGTGAAAACAGCGTTTGGATGGTCAAAATCGGAGATATAGCCCGCGAGTTGTATAATGTATGGGTGAGGCAATCTGCTTTCCCGCCAATTTCCCCCAAGGCCACTGAGACACAGTCGATCGATACTCTCTCTCTCTCTCTTGCACTCGCTTGCTATCAGTGATGACCACACCCTCCAATCGGATTTCTAATGTTAGCACGAAAATATACCTCAGAATAAGGGAATAACAGGGAAAATAGGTGATAACTGAAGGAGAGGAGGAAAGTGGGGAAGGAGGGGAGGTAGAGGACTGAGATTTTGCATGGCCCAGGGGCCAAAAAAAAAAATAAAATAAAAAAAAAAAATATAATTTTTTTTTTTTTTCGATGTCAAAAGTTGATTTTTATTTTCTCTGACTCTTAAGAGTCTCCCCGCAGTGCGCCGGGGGAACTCTTAAGAGTCTCCCCGCAGCTCCCGGGTTAAGATCCTAGGCCTAAAAAAATAATTTAAAACACCCCAGTGGCACTAAAAAAAATAATTTGTGTTTAGGTGAGATAATTTCCCTCCATTACTTGCTACCACTCCTACACATGTGTCCCCCCCCCCTTTTTCCCCCTCCTCAATTATCAGGTAATTTCTCTATTATTCCCGATAATTATCGAGTATTTTCGTGGGAGAACGGGTGGGAGAGAAGGACGGGGGTGGAGGAGTATAACTCCGACCCTCCAAGTTAGTCTGAAAGCTCCCCTGGCCTCTCAGTCCCACGAGAGACAAGAGAGAGTGAGGGAGTAAGTCTCTCACTGCTCAAGGCCAGATTACGACCGCGGGGCTAAAATATACAATTTTCACCAGCCAATTGCTGTTACCAACTGTTTTATTGCTTTCCCATGTTCATATGTTCATATTAAAAGTAAAATAGGCGCATATTGATTAAAGTAATTATATATATGGTAAATTAACCCCTCTTTGGCGGCGCCCGCCTTAATTCGGTTAGAGAGCCAAGGCCTAAAAAGCGGGGCCCGCCTTAAGCCTTATGCGATTTTTAGCACATAATCGGCTCTGAGAGAGAGTCCGAGCGGTGGGAGGAGTGCGGGTGGGCTCTGACCGTTCGGCATGGACCCAGTCCCGCCACTGACGGTTACATCACATCCCACCATATCCCTGGTCCCGCAATACAGGGTAAAAACTGACGAAATTACTGTATTTTAGGCATTTTCCCTTCGTGTTGCACGATCATTGCAAGAGAACCCTTGGTCGTACAAGGATGGTTCAGGTGTCATTGGAAAGCTCAATTATCGCCCTTTCACGGATATATAATTGTATTACGCTCTGGCTCTTCTTTATGCATGAGAAAGAGCATGGAATGAAGCTCGTTTAGGGTAAAACTACCCGCTTGGCAGGTAGTAGCGTTACAAAACTAGCCGCTCGTTGAGTGTTAACAATTTTAGTGAGGAATGGATCAGAATACTTTCGCACCGCGGGCACATTTAAATACCATAGCTGCGCAGTTAAAAGGTTAAGAGGTCCTACTGGGTGGCTGCGGGAAGACTCTTAAGATCCTAGGCCTAAAAGAAAAACATTTAAAACACCCCAGTGGCACTCAAAAAATTAATTTGTGTTTAGGTGAGATAATTTCCCTCCATTACTTTCTACCACTCCTACACATGTGTCCCCCCCCCCACTTTTTCCCCCCTCCTTTTGTTCTGCCTTCCGAAATTCCGTCCCATCTAACAATTGTCTGGCGGTGTGTTACACCTTTCATGATGTCAACCAAGCCTCAGGTACTGGAAGGGGGAGTGGAGAGAATGGAAACATGCAAGAAAGGAAGAGAAAAATACCAGTGAAGAGGGCTACACGTGTTGGAAAAGCATTGAATAAATATATGGAAGAGGACAAAGCGAAAGTGATTGAACTAATTGAAAAAGGCCTCAAGAACTGTGAGATAGTGAAGATAACTGGGTTTCCCGAGGGGACAGTGCGTAACTTTAAGAGACAAAGAAAGTCGCGAAACTACAAGAGAAGGCGGCGGAGACACGGGCAGAAAGGGAGGAGAGAGAGGGAGGAGGTGGTGGAGGGGTGGAGGTGCGCGGCGCTTCCAGGTAGCCTCGCCTCCCTGCCTCGGATATCTTGGACATCGTCTAACCTACACACCTCATTATTCACTCATAGGTTGGTTTATTATTAATTCTTCTAATAATTAATATATTACATGATTTGTATTTATTTTATGTCTCAAATAGTACCCGGAAGGGCAAAAATAGGTGAAAAATGGGGACTTGACCTAAATTTTGACACCAATTACCATTTTTCCCATAAGTTTATATATTTACATCTAACGAATCTGGATTTAATGCGTTTTTTTGCACCCAATATTCGTTAGATGTGAGATCTTACTTTACAGTATATATATATATATATATATATATATATATATATATATATATATATATATATATATATATATATATATATATATACAGTTGGTCCTTCGGTAACGCGGCTAATGTGTTCTGGTTACCTCCCGTGTTAGCAAAATCCGCGTTACCGAACCCATATGATTACATGTTAAAGGTACCTTGGTGTTCTGGGGATTTCCACAAAGTCCACTTTTTCTCCATAGAAGCCTATGTTATAATGATAAATTAAATTATAAAGGTTATTTTACATGTGCATTGGGTTGATTTGCCCATTGCAACTCTTACCTCTGAATAAATGAAGTGTTGCATCCCCCCCATCCCCTCCCCCCCCGGATCCATCGCCGTCACTGCGATGAAGTTGATGGTCTGGTAGCTCTCGCCGCCAGCCATTCGTTGATAAGGCGTGGTCCCTCCACAGCTTCAGCATCAGAGTCCTCGAAGCCACTGTAGTCGGCATCTGATACAACCGACAGTAAATCGTCTGGTGGCTGAGGGTCGGAGTCGGAGTCTGAGTCACTCGACGCCACTTGTTCCTGTTGCTGTGCTTGTTGGCGAAAGAAATCTGTTATTCGTGTCTGCTGGCGTGCATTTATCCTGTCGTGAAACATATCAAAGTAGGGCTGGATGGCAGCAGTAAAACTTGCTATTATCTGTTCTGAATGGTCATGTTTGGGATCAAAGTTGTTCATGTGATGGCTGAGGCGTTGTGACAATTCTACAAAATCCTGTAGACAGGAGTATTCGGCTCTTCCTGGGGTTCGTCTTCTTCTCGGTGTTCTTCCTCTGCCTGCTCCTCCTCTTCCAAATCCTGCAGTAGGTCCTCGGCATCAAGCTCCTATGGTGGTTGAATCAAACCTTGAATATCTTCTGGCCCCACTTCATCCATCCCGGGCACACGTCTGGCAACCTCGACTGCTCTCTCCACCACTGCTTCAAGCCTGACTGGCTCATCAGGTAAATCCAGCTTGTGCCCAGGTAACCCCTCTAGAACATTCCTCCAGGCATGGTGGATTGTAGCTCTTGTGACATCAGCCCAAGCTTCCACCATCGTATCCACTGCGTTCTTAATATGAAACCTTTTCCAAAAGGCATGAACTGTCATAGCTGCTCCGTCGGCGGGTTCCTGTTGCTGTTGTTGTCGTTGTTGTGGAGGCGAGTTTGGTGCAGGCTCATTGAGTGGTGGGGGGAGAGTCAGGGGCAGACAGTTCTTCGAGCGGTGGGTGAGAGTCAGGGACTGATTCTTAGTCCGACATCTGTACCAGTTCTTCTTGGGTGTCAGTGACAGTGTCGAGCATCAGGAAAGTTTTAGTGGCGTATGCACCCTTAAAACACGCTATCACCTCCTGGTCAAGGGGTTGTAGCAGGGACGTAGTGTTGGGGGGCATGAACATCACTTTTACGTTTGGGTGCCGATCAACCAACAATCTGGAATGTCCTGGTGCGTTGTCAAGCAGTAACAGTGCTTTAAAAGCAATGTTTTGGCGGGTACAAAATGTTTCCAAGTCCTTCACAAAATAATTGTCGAACCATTCGAGGCTCAACGCTGACAACATCCAGGCCTTCTTGTTGCTCATCCAGTGCACATTCAACTTGGCCATGTCCATATTGCGATAAGGCCTTGGGCGCTTTGCCTTATGGATTATTAGAGGCTTCATCTTGCAGGTGCCGAAAGCATTGCAGGTCAACAAGATGGTTACACGTTCTTTGGCCATTTTGTAGCCCCTTGCTGCCTTCTCCTTGCGAGAAATGTAAGACCTTTTAGGCATTTTCTTCCAGTTGACTCCCGACTCATCGCAGTTAAAAATCTGATCCAAGTTGTAGCCATCGGCCACAATAACCTCACACAAGAAAGCAGGGAATTCGTTGGCTGCAGCATGGTCGGCGCTTGCTGTCTCTCCTGTTATCCGAACACTTTTAATTTTGTTCGTTTATTGAAGGACACCAACCACCCAGCAGATGCCTTAAAGGGTTTGGGGTTCTGTACATTGTTCATTCGAGCCACTGCTGCATAATATTTCTTAGCCTTTTCTCTGATCATTCGTCCGTCTGTCGGCACATGATTCTTCTGTTGCCTTCCCAAATAACGCACCATTAGCTTCTCTGTCTTCTTTAGGATGATATTTCCCACTTTAACCGACGCCTGAGTACCCTCTGCGGGGTTTCCCTTCATAATGTTGGCAATCTTCTCCCTGTCCTTCCAAATGGTGCGAATTGTACTCTCGTTAACATCGTGTCGTCTTGCCAACTCAGCTTGTCTCTTTCCCTTCTCTAACTCCTTCACGATGTCATATTTCTGTGCGTACATAAAGATACGGCGCTTCTTGGGCGGCATGGCGGCGAGGTTAAGTCACAGAAAAAAAGGCACTTTAAGGACCACAGTCTGTGTTACAACACACGCGGTGGGGGGGGTCGGTACCTAAGGCGAACAATGGTGGAACTGGAGAAGGACGCTGGGGAGGGAAGGACATACCCGGAAGAGCCGCAAGTGACGTCACTGGACCAGGGAGGGAGACGGAACAGCCTCGCCCGGCCCAGGAGAGAGAAAACTGCCCAGCTGGACCCCGCGCCAGTGTAAGTACTGTATTGACCGTGCTAGCAAAATTTTGGATATTTGGGGTGTACCGCGTGCCACCAAAACCGCGTTTCCAAAACACGCGTTACCGGAGGACCAACTGTATATATATATATATATATATACAGTAGGGTCTCACATAGAACATGTTCGCATAGAACGATTCTCTTTTAGAACGAACGACCTAAAATATTGTTCCAAAATTTTCGTTAGGAACGAATGTGATCATATAGAACGATTTCGCCATCAAAGTAGGGCAAATCCGAGGAGTTCTCATATAGAGCGCCGAAATATCGTACAAAACGTCAGGTGACTTGACGTAGGTTGCGCATTGTGACGTCACTGTCATCTGAGACGCTTGGGATGCTGGGCAGGGAGGGAGGGAGGAGAGGGAGGCAGTCCGCCATCATTTTGCCTCAGTGACGAACCCGCACATACGCTCCTGATGGAAATTTGCGCTTTCAGTGAACATTGACCATATTGGGCCACCAAAATACCATCCCTATTAGATTTAAGGTAAGCAACAATATGCCTATTTCATAATTTCTATGCATAACTTATCATTTATATATGTTTTGGTATGCATGGGTGTGAACGAGTATAAATGTAAAGGTACGTACGGGAGGACCGATCGACCAATATCAATTATTCCCATAAGGTACGTGTTTCACATAGAGCGAATTCACATAGAACGACCTCGTCTATCGACCAATTTCTCGTTTTATGTGAGACCCTACTGTATATATATATATACAGTATATATATATATATATACTGTATATATATATATATAATATATATATATATATATATATATATATATATAAACTATATATATATATATATATATATATATATATAAACTATATATATATATATATATATATATTAACCCTTTCTCTGCGGGCTTATTTGCGCTATTTAGGGCATATTCAGGCACTCCTGAATGATTAATCAAGTATCTGCACTAAATGAACTGTATTCTGCCGAAAACTAGGCGAAAATATCTTCAAAATGACACCAGAACGAGCTTCGTAGGTGGCGGGGTTCATCCGCAGCGTTGCCATAGACATTCGGGAAAACTCGCTAATTATTCATTGTACTTGCTCCAAGTTGCCTAATGGCGGCACACTGGCAGTGGGTGTCGCTCCCTCTGGACCCGGCCCTGGCACCCTGGGCCCAACCTGGACGAAATGGATCCAGAGGGTACAGTACGTAGTGTTTCCCCGGACTGGCACTTTCCGCCCAATAGTATAGGGGCCCGAACCTGGTGGTAGTGCTCCAGGAGGCTGCCCTGTCATTTGGCGAAAAATATCAGGCCAGTCGTAGTGCCGTGTACGCGCACGGGGTGCGTTCCTGCGGCTGGTTCTGGTGGGGCGTACCGAGGCCACTGGATCCTACCCCCTTGTAATCACTTGGGGGATGGTGCTGGGAATGGTCCCAGGGTAGACTGGAGCCGGAGTTCTGGGGGGGGTGATGCCCATCTGCCAGCCAAACCTACCTAACTATGACTAAAATCAAAGAAAACAAACGTAAGTCCGATGAAACAAAACCGCACAGGACAATGACAAATGCCCCCCACAAACTCAGACTTGCTAGTGTGAATGTTGGTAGTTTGAATCTGCATGCGAATGAAGTGGCTGAGATGTGTGAGAGGAGGCGAGTGGACGTCTGCTGTACCCAGGAAACACTCTGGAAGAGGCATGGGGTACAGTGGATTGTCGGAAGGAGGAAAAGATATAGGATATACTGGATGGGTGTGGAGACTGATAAAGCGAAAGGAGTGGGTGTTCTGGTGGCTGAAGAGCTGGCGGAAAGTGTGCTTCAGATTACGAGAGTTAGTGAAAGGCTGATTGTTTTGAAGTTGAAAGTTGGTGAAAGAATTCTGAATGTGATATCTGCATATGCCCCACAGGCTGATTTACAGAAAGAGATAAAAGAGGACTTCTGGAATGACACTGTCAGTGTCATTTCAGGCCTCTCGGAGAACGAAATAACTATCGTGGGGGGGGGACCTCAATGGTCACGTGGGAGCATCTGCAGATGGATACGAGGGGGTACATGGAGGAAATGGATAATAATAATAATAATAAGCATGTTACTTATTTCTCATAAGCGCCAATTTTTCCGAAGAATTCACTAGCGCTCGTAAAGAGACAGAAAAAAGAACAAAATCAATGCATCAAAAGAAGGTTACGGAAGGAGAAATCTAGAAGGCGAATATATATTGGAGTCCTGCATTGCACTCAACATGGTTGTGTGTAACACAAAGTTCAAGAAAAGACAGAGCCACCTGATCACATATAACTCTGGGGTCTCCAGTAGCCAGATAGATTACTTCTTGGTTAACAGGAAAGACTGGAAACTAGTTCGAGATGTAAAGGTCATCCCGAGCGAAGAATGTATCCCCCAGCATAAGCTACTTGTGTGCGACATGAGCTTATACAGAGATCCTAAGCACAAGAAGGTTTACATACCCAAAAGGAAAGTGTGGCTGCTGAAGGACAAGGAAGTTAGGGATAGGTTTCATAGTGAACTGGAGGAAATTAATAGAAATAAGGAAGCTAGGCCTAACGATGTAAATAGCCAATGGAACTTTATTAAGCATAGCCTTATCGCTGCCACTGACAAAGTCTGTGGGAAAACAAAGGGTCACCCCAGGAATAAGACCTCTTGATGGTGGAACGATGAGGTAGAACATGCTGTGAAAGAGAAAAGGAGATGCTTCAAAGCATGGAAGAAAGGAGGCAGCAGGGAGGAATACCAGGCAGCTAAACGAACTGCCAAAAGAGTTATTTACAATGCTAAAAATCGCATTAAGGACCTGGTCCTCGAACAAGTGTGTAACACTGACAATCCCAATGGGATCTTCAACCTAGCTAGGCGAGTTAAAAATGACAGTAGGGATATTATAGGTGAACAGTGTGTTAGAGATGATAATGGGAAGATTGTGTATGCAGAAAATGAAATCCGAGAAGCATGGAAGGTACACTATGAACGATTGCTAAATGTAGAGTTTGAATGGGATAAGGAACAGCTTAGTATCGAAAAACCAATATCTGGGCCCCCTCCTTTGATAGCACCAGCTGTAGTGAGCGACGCAATCAATAAAATGAAGGACGGTAAAGCTCCAGGTTGCTCCGACATTGTCGCTGAGATGATAAAAGCCTCAGGGGAGATTGGTGTAAACTTAGTCACTGAGTTGATAAACACCATTATTAAAGATGAGAAAATCCCAGAGGATTGGCTCAAAAGTGTAATAGTAAATATATACAAAGGAAAAGGGGATGCGCTAGATAGAGGAAATTATAGGGGCCTGAAAATGCTTGACCAAATCATGAAGGTCTGTGAGAGAGTCCTTGAGGGTTTGATCAGGCAAAGCATCTCTATTGATGATATGCAGTTTGGTTTTATGCCAGGACGTGGTACAACCGATGCTATCTTCATAGTCAGGCAGATACAGGAAAGATACTTACTAAAAGGCAGGGATCTTTACTTTATGTTTGTGGACCTGGAGAAGGCCTTTGATAGGGTACCTAGAGATGTTGTACTGTGGGCTATGAGGAAACTTGGTGTGGAAGAGTGGCTGGTGCGTGTGATAATAAAGATGTATGAGGATTCGCGATGTTCGGTGAGGGTGAAGAGTGTACTGTGTGATGAGTTCGCAGTTCGTGTTGGAGTCCATCAGGGTTCAGTGTTAAGCCCCCTCCTCTTTATTATGGTCTTGGAGGCGCTGTCTAGAGTTTTTAGAGGCGGACTCCCGTTGGAACTGTTTTATGCAGACGATTTAGTCCTAATAGCTGACAGTATGCAGGATGCTGAGGCCAAATTCAGAGAGTGGAGAGAGGGCATGGCGAGCAAGGGTTTAAGAGTCAATATTAACAAAACCAAGGTTATGCATTGTAGATTGAGACGAGGCAATGTGGAAAAGAGCGGTGCATACCTATGTGCAGTGTGTGGAAAGGGAGTGGGTGTTAACTCAATTCAATGTAGCATCTGTCGATGTTGGGTACACCATGGGAGTAAGCGCTGTAGTAGAATAAAGGGGCCCCTGCCGAAGGATAAGTCAGAAATAGAGAAATTTGAGTGCGTAGTGTGCAAAGGCGAGCTTGTGTTAAGTGATGATCCTGTGGCTGTGCATTTTGGAAATGAGTTTTTGGAGCTGGTGAACAAGTTTTGTTACCAAGGAGATACCATCTCTGCCGGTGGTGGGGCCGAGGCTGCCACTGTTGCTAGAATTAGGTGTGGCTGGGGGAAGTTCAGAGAATTGATGCCAATCCTGACCATGAAAAGAATGCCTCTCCCCCTGAAGGGAAAGGTGTATGCCTCATGTGTTAGAAGTGCAATGACGTATGCCTCAGAAACATGGGCCGTTAAAGTAGAGGATGTCAACAGAATGGAGCGTAATGAGATGAGAATGGTGAGATGGATGTGTGGGGCCAGGCTACAGGATAGAATAACAAATGTTGAGCTGAGGAGACGTTTAGGTATAAAGAGTATTAGCGAGGTGATGCGTACAAGTAGACTGGGATGGTATGGACATGTGGAGAGAATGGATGAACAAAATTGGGTGAAAAAATGAAGGTCTGTGATTGTGGAGGGAGCTGCACCAAGGGGTGGACCGAGGAAGACCTGGGATCGGACTATACGCGCCGATCTCAAATCCAAGAACTTGACAAGTGAAGCAGCCCTTAACAGGGTTGCCTGGAACGCCGCCATTAGGACAAGAGACTGAAACTGCACTGATGTGTGGAACACTCAGTCTTAAAATTTTATGTATGTATGTATGTATTAGCTCTCGCTCGCTCGGCAACACTGTCGAGACAGCCGCGCGAGACACAGTCTCCCTCAGTGAGCGGCTGGCTGCTCTGAGGGTCGGAGGGAGGTCCCTCACGCTCCCGCCCACTGACACTCGATTTCTACGGCTTTTACAGGCTTTTACAGCCTTTTACAGCCTGGAAATTGCTGTAAATTGCCTATGCGTTCCAGAACGTCACCCGCAGGGAAAGGGTTGATAAAAATATTAATTAAATTACTTTCTTGCATGCAATCAAACTTAAGCCGCAACTGCCAAGACAGAGTGACAATGTACAGCAACCAATGTAAATTAATAAACTACTGTAACTGAAGAATAATGGAGTTACAAACTTCAAGGACTTAAATCTTACCTGGCTCGGGCTCCCCGATACAGAGAGTTAATGTCAACAATATTTAATCTACCTAATGAACAATAATATGAGCCACTTACCTGAAGTGCTGTGATCTTACCAAGTTGTTGTTGTTGTAGTTCCCCAGACTGTCTGGCCGAGCAGACCCAAGTCTGGTTGACCAATGCCGCTCCAGATGCTCGGGCCCCCGAAGGGGCCAGGGTGAGATGAGATCTGTCTCAGCGAGGGCAGCGAGGAGATCATCAGCCCACGGGCTTGCACCTCCAGGCCAACGCCCCCACCGTCTGCAGCCCCCCTCGCAGTGCCACCCAATCGGGCGATCTCGCCAACACCGAAAAAGAAAATTAGATAAATCTACAGTTATACTACCCCTATTTTGTCGCTATTCTGTTGGTACTAATAGGTTAATATTATTAGTAGTAGACTTAGTATGGTTTGATGATGCGCGGAAATGTATATTTGACTTGAAATAGATACATTGAAGTATTGCAAACCTTCGGCAAAGTGAGACTCGTCCGCAGCGGTTTCTTCGTCCGCGGTTTGTTTACCTGGGTGTACAGTCGGTTGGGCCACGGCGTAGCCTACTTGTTTTTTGCCCCCTGCTGTCAATATATATGATGATGACAATATGTCATGGGGGGGTGAGGGGGGCAAAGCCCCCCCTCATGGGGAAAACAGTTTTTCAGAGGCTTGTAATTACTTCCAAACACTAGGCCTATATATTGATGAAAATTAACACAGAAAACTATATAAATCCATGGGAAAATTAGTGACATTATTATAAAAAAAAATCTGTGTTTTTTTTCAGTTACCGCGTCTGCTGAACCATCCAAAAACACGCTAAAAGGCGTGTTTTGAAAGGAGGAGGTGAGGGGGGGGTAGTATAACTGTAGAGATGCCGAAAATTAGTATAGTACTGTACAGTAAAAGAGACAGACTGAAATGGCTAAGGTTGGGTATAGGACGCCAAACCTCACTCTGGATAGAACCAGCCCTCACCCTGGTTGTCTATTCCGATGTGGGGTCCAGCCAAACACTGACTGGGGGAGGGTATGATCCAAACTAATCACAGATACAATAGTAAATTGTGTGAATTTTAAGTTTTAAGGAAAATGATTGGTGTAACTGATATACTGTAATTTAGTATTGGTTCCTTCGTCAATGACGAAGAGCCTATACTATATATAGGCTGAGATTCCCCGGAGTTCTTATCACAACCGTTGCGTATATAGCATAAAACAATCCTTGGTTAATACCCATTAAATCTTACCAAGGGCTCGTCATTGAAAATGAATACCACTAGAAATAAAATTTAAAGAAGAATCTATCATTTCAAACCTCCTGGTGCCTCAGCCCTCCAGCTGTGCTGTCGTTATGCTTCCCTTGCACGTGATGCCAGACTTTCTAGCGTGTTTATCTGCCTCTTTACGGTTGTGATCCAGGCGAGTCGGACGTGTGCCCCCTTGCTCTGGGCGTCTCAGCGTTTGCCTGGCTTTCTCACTCCTAGTGAGTCCTTGTTATATATTATTTGAGTTAGGTCCAAACATGAATTGAGTAATCGCCCTGTATGTTTCAGAGGGCCACCGTCCACGCCTGTCCACACCGAAAGTATATGGATACTGCTTCGCCATTCTTAATATTTGTTGTTCGTCGTAGTAAGTGATTATTGTTATATTAGGCTATATCCTATACAATGCTTGCCTTTAATTATTTACTTATCGTAGGCTATTTTTCATCTTATTCGTGTGCCCTCAGGATACACGTTGAACTCTAAGGATATTATTAATTCAAAGTTTTCTTTGTCGTAAAGTAGCCTACATTATTTCCTGAAATTCTACTACTGTAGTATTAAATTGTTCAAAGTCGCTTTACTTTTATAAGTCGCTTTACTTTTATAAGTCGCTTCACTTTATAGTTTGCATGCTTCTAGCATTACTTCGAGCTGATAGGGTCTTAGCTAGACTTATTGATTCCCTTATATGTCCCATTCTTGTACCAGTACTTATTTATAAGGCCATGCTTTGTTCGCCACCTCGGGCAAGTGTCCACGAGGGCGGCCAATAGGCCTAGCTAGCTCGGCTTCCCTCTACTGAATTTTACATGAGGGACCAATTATTCTCTTCCTATATGAGTAATATGTTATGAAGTGCTTCGATACCAATGATTCCTAAGAGTTTGCATGACCAAGTTCAAGAGCACCAACTAAACTTATACAATTTGCATGCTTCGAGTCCCGGAGTCGGCGGGGCTCCTGTGTCCCTCCGTTCTCTCCGGGTCTCCGGGTTTACAACTCTGGGTACTAAATGGTTTCGAGTAAATAAAGTATAAGCACCAACACAATTATATGTTAATTTCTTAAATAGAAAGAGTTTGCATGAAACCAAATGGAGCAACAAGTTTCCTCCAGTTCAAGAGCACCAACACAATTATGTGTTAATTTCTTAAAATAGAAAGAGTTTGCATGTGAACAAATTGACCAACAAAGTTTCCTCCAGTGCAAGAGCACCAACTAACCCTATACAATTGCATGCTTCGAGTCCCGGAGTCGGCGGGGCTCCTGTGTCCCTCCATTCTCTCCGGGTCTCAGGGTTTTAGACCTCCGGGTACTAAATGGTTTCAAGGAAACCGAGGAAAAAAAAAAGAAAAAAAAGAAACGATGCACAAAGAAGTTCCGGATACATGGAGAAACAAAATTTTCCTCCAGGTGCACAAAACACCAACAAAACCAAGAACGAGTGCTTCCTCCGGGTACTCCGAGTAATACAAAAACCAAGGAACCAAAAGTTCAGGTTAAATTAAGGAAAGAGAGCTTCCTCCGAATACTCCGGGTACTACAGAAAACCAGGGAACCAAGAAGTTCAGGTTAAATTTAGGAACATAGCAATACTGAACTCCGGGTACATACTGAAAACCCAGGAACCAAGAGGTTCAGGTTAAAATTAAGGAACAAGAGCTTCCTCCAAGTACTCCGGGTACTCAGGGTAAACACTGACAACCCAGGAACCAAGAGGTTCAGATTAAAATAAGGAATGATAGCTTCCTCCAAGTACTCCGGGTACTCAGGGTAAACACTGACAACCCAGGAACCAAGAGGTTCAGATTCAAATAAGGAACGATAGCTTCCTCCAAATACTCCGGGTACTCCGGGTAATACTGAAAACCAAGGAACCATGAGGTTCAGGTTAAATTAAGAAACGAGAGTTTCCTCCAAGTACTCCGGGTACTCTGGGGGGGGGGGGGGGGGGACAATGTTTTCCTTCAGAAACAAACATCCGATGTACCAAAAGGTTCCGGTTAAATTAAAGACCAACGTTTCCCTCCGAGTTCTCAATGTAGAACAATGAATGGAAAAAGAAGGGAGGAGAGTACTCCAGTGGCATTTATGATAGCCTATAGACTATCCCACTTAAATCCATTCTTATATACGATGTAGCAAATATGCTACCCTACTCTAAATTCTTTAAAACATTCATAGGGCCAGCAGGCTACTCGACATTGCATGAGCCTTATACATAAGGAACTGGTACATGCTTTGATTCTTTGCTCTTATACTATGTAACATTGATTCTTGGCCTTTTTCTGACAGGTGGGCTATAGCTCTCCTCAGTAATCTCCGCCCCCTCACCTGAGCCACAACTGACGAGGTATGTACGCCAGATGTCTTGTGTGAATCGTACATTGACTAAGTGGGCTCCTAAAAAATGTACAAATTGTGCACTCTTCGTGTAACACTACCACAATCCGAGTGGCCACATAACAGCAGCGGGGGCGACTCAGGTATTACTAAACATTTGGGATGAAGTGAAAGTTTATTTCTCAAGCGAGCGCACGATCACGGAAGCGGCCAATAGGCCTAGCTCGAGCATCACTACTGAATTTTATAATATAAGAGATAGATGATCTCTTCCTATATAGATACTGTATATAGATATATAAATATTATATTATGAAGTTTTTCGAGGGATTTACTTCATTTTTCAACATATAGATATATAAATATTATATTATGAAGTTTTTTGAGGGATTTACTTCATTTTTCAACATATAAGCGGGGGGCCAATGGTTCCGATATTGTTGACCTATAAGGAACAATGTTCCTCCGGATACTATTCCTATTTTTAAGCCAAATATTGACTCAATATTATGAAGTTTTCTCACGCTCGTCACATCGAGCGCGGAAGTGGCCAATAGGCTATAGCTCAGAGCCTCACTCTACGGAAAGTTACAGCACAAGAGATAGATTAGTATCTTCCTAGATATAAGTATTATATGAAGTTTTGCGGTGGATTTACTTCATTTGTCATTTTTCAATGTATATGCTGGGTGCCAATAGTGTGGGCCGTATTATTGAACTATAAAGGAAAAGTTTCCTCCGGGTCCTATCCCTATCATAAGCCAAATATTGAAATTATATTATGAAGTTTTTCGATGGCTTCACTTAATTTTTCAATATATAAGCCAGGTGCAAAAAAGTTCCTGCTTACTTATGTTAGCACTTCTGACATGGAAATAGTTCGGAAACTTCGAGCCCTGGAGTCGGCGGGACTCCTGTGCCCCAGTGGGCTATTAGGGACAGATGAGGAGCAAAGCTTCCTCCAGATACTATCACTATTATAAGCCCAATATTGAATTGATATACACGGACTAACCAATGGTGTCCGGGTACCGGGTACCCAACGGACCTCCGGTGACATTGATAATCTACTGATTATTATTATTATTATTATTATTATTCCATTGTTATAACTTAAGTTCTGCAAATTGCAATTACAGTCTCTCGAATTGAATTGAACTGAAATAGACCTTGACTCTTAGCTACGGTCCACTCTCTCCGGTTCCGTATTCCCGATCGGGTTGCTATGAAGGTCTTCGGGCTTCACCTCCATCTCCGGGTGCTGCCCAACGGCGTGTCTTTCCGGGTCAATGATAAACATCTTTCCCATAGGTTCTCAATGGAGGACAATGAATTTATATAAGAGATAGCAGATACGCTACTCTACTATAACCTCTGTTACGGCATTCATATAGCCAATAGGCTATTCACCGCCAGGTGTTACCCAACGTAATTTCTTGTTGAGTCGCTGTTAAAAGTCTTCACCTTGGGTTCTCAATGTAGAACCACGAATGAGAGAAAGGGGGGGGGGGATACTCTAATCATATTAATGATAACCATCGACTATCCCACTCTAATCCATCTTTATATAAGATACAGCTGATATACTACCCCGTTCTAACTTCTTTTACTGCATTCATATAGCCAACAGGCTACTCGGCATTCCATAGGCCTTATGCATGACGAGCTGGTACATGATTTTGTTCTTTGCTCTAGTATTATGTAACATTAATTCTTGGCCTGATGAGCAACAGCTCTCTCTTGTAATCGCCACGACCATTGTGCAGTGGTTCGGGTTAACAAGATGCAACAAATTCCCCCTTCTTGGGCGTACGAAGTATGTATGCCATCTGTCTTGTGTTGATTGTACGCAAGCTAGTGGGCTACTAAGAAGTGTACAAACTGTGCACCCTTTGTGAAACATCACAATCTGATTGGCCACATAACTGCGGCTTAGGTTTTGCTCAATATTTGAAGTAATGTAAAAGGTTACATATCCTAAGTCCCAGACATTATCCATAATGCCTACGTGAGTTTCCTAAACATTCTTTTGCCCACGTCCCAACGAAGTTGGAGACCCTGTTCCAAACAAAGGTTCTAGCAGCAATTAAGTCCAAGTTTAGTCAGAGACAAGAGTCTCTGACTCCCCAGGTTAGGCTGTCCTCTAAGCTAATGCCTTCTACGCTACCTACTGTTCCTTTACAACCTGTCCTTATATGAATAAAGACCACCACACCGCCTCGTCCCTCAGGGTCAATTGGTCCTAGTGTTCCCTAACCGGTGAATCAGTAGCGATTCCCACCCTTGACAGGTGGGGCTATTCATAACCCCTTCACTTCGGTTGACCTTGAGGAGGACCCGGGGTTTCCCAACAAGCCAATGGCTTTGCTTTATGATCCTGCCCGAGTTTGACAACCAATCGGTGATCCTCCTATTCCGGAAGACGCGGAGACAGGTATCCCTGAACTTTACCAGGTCCCTCAAGCTGGGGTTCTCGAGGTAAATGAGTTAAAACATCTGCGAGCAAAAGATGCTGAAAGGTGGGGAATGGAAATAGTCGTGCCTCCTTTCCCTTCCAGGTCTGATATTCAGTTTTGTGGACAACCCTGCCCCAATATTTTCTGCCACAAAATTCTGGGAGCCTTGGTCAGATTTCTCTAAGCTTGCTGCTCTTAATGCTATAAAGTCCCTCCTCAATGTGTTCTACAAAGATAGAAACTGTTGCTACAGACCCTCAGTCTCGCATGTTACCTTCAATGGAGTGGGACAAGGTCCGTGGGTGGAATGGGCAGTAGAGGCGGCAAAATTTGCTCTAGCCATCACTGCAATTGCCCCAATAAAGTTCCAAATGAGGAACATAGATTTGCTGCTTGTCATAATTATGTGATCTGCACAACAATACAATGATACTTTCACCAAACGTCATAGAAGTAATCAAAGAATGATTAAAGCCGATGGTATTAGTGCCAGTACTAAAAGAAACCACAGTTTTCCTATCCCGCACGTTTCTTGTTCCCAAACGAGACAGCTTAAAGATGAGACCAGGCAGAGACCTCTCCTCACTCAAAATTACAGATTTTGCATGCTCACAGTGCCTCGGATAAGGCTACTCCTTCCTCAGGACGTGTGACTGATAACGTTGAACCTCAAGGATGCCTTTTGGCGATCCTATCTTACACCCTAAATCGAAGGCCTAATAGTTGGTAACCACTATCAGGCAATGGGCGTCACACTGAAAGAGTTTTACTACCATGACTAAGTAAGAAGACAAAGCATTTTTCTTCTATAGTAAATAGTACGAGTTGTATGTACTGCATGAGTCTGGTTCTCCTTTCCTCCTTTGGAATCTCCAAAAGGAATAAAAAAGGGGGGGGGGGTGTAGAACATAAATAAGTACAGTATACGAATACAAAGAGTTTTCTTCTATAAGGAATAAGTACGAGTTGCATGTACTGAAAAAGTATGAACAAATAGTTCATTTTTTGGTTTTTATACCAATGCAAGCAAGAAATGCGCTTGCTAACTTGTTGCACAGCTTCAGGAGCATTATAGTATGAGATGCTTTGACATTAAAAGCATCCGTTCATACAAATGTTTACATCTTGTTCTCCTCAACACATTTTAAGTTATGACTATTCTTCCATCTTTCCTTCTTTATGAGGCTTCCCAGTATACCCGCCTCTTCTTTCTCTAATACAGTAATTTGAATTTCTCCCGGTGTCAGCCTATCTGTTAATTGGTTCTCTCTGGATACGTTGAGCATCTGATGTCCCACCTCCGGTCGTGGTATTCTAGGCTCTTCGTCATTGACGAAGGAACCAATACTAAATTACGGGTTTGACAACCCGTAGGGAAGAAAGGAAAACCTTCTATTTAGGAGTGGTTCCGTAGTCAATGACGCAAAGGTTCCCTCCCACCATCCCCTTCCCATGCACATGCCCAACTTGATATAACATTTGAGGCAGATAAACACGCTAGAAAGTCTGGCATCACGTGCAAGGGAAGCATAACAACAGCACAGCTGGAGGGCTGAGGCACCGGGAGGTTTGAAATGATTGATTCTTTTTTAAATTTTATTTCTAGTGGTACAGTCAGGACCCCCAATACACGATTCCACAATGCGCGAAAACCCTAATACACGAGTTACCCCTCGAAAATAACATTAATTAATTAAGCATTAATTACGCGAGGTGGTACCACAATACACGAATCGAGAGCTAAGAAGGGGCCAAATCCGCTATTCCCGCTTGATACGCGAGCACGTCTACGTTTCGCGAGGCCCAGGAGTAGCTCCGAAAAAAGAAGAAGACGGGCATACGCCTGCCTTCCCTCCCGCTTACCCTCCCTCCCTCCCTCCCACAGTCCCGCTCAAGCGCTCATAGCCGTGCGGAGTGACCAAACGTTTGTAGTGCCTGCCACTTTTTTCGCCATGCCACGCCAATATAAGAAGATAACACACAAAATGAAGGTGGAAGTGTTAGATAGTGGGGAGATTGTAGGCACCAATCGATCAGGGCTAGACCCAGGTGAGGTTATAGGCATGTGATAAAGAGTCGCTGGAACTCCTGTTTCATTTGCTTGGCCTCTCTTACTGATTTTCTTTGTCCCTCATTTACACTGAGAGCAATCCAGCTAGCTCTCACAAACACCTCCTCCTCCTATCCACTTCACTACACTAAACATGCACACCACACTTCATTCCTCCACACCAAAATTAAAAAAACACAAAATGATGAATTGTAGCCCAGCCTCGGAGTCCCCAGGGGGGGGGGACCATAAATGCCCCCTCACCCGACCGACCATCCCCTGACGATCCCACACAATTACCTGGACCTCAGCCTGTTACTCTTTCTATTAATTTCTGCAACATTCGCGGACTTTCCTCTAACTTTCACTCTGTTGAGCACCATCTCTCCTCCTACAAACCTGATCTTCTCTTCCTCACCGAAACCCAGGTGTCTGTAGCAACATCCAGCAACCCCTTCTCTGTATCCTCCTACTTTCTCTATCCTAGTTTCAAAGCCAAAGGCAGATGTTGTGCATATGTGCACAACAAACTCACTTGCTCTCGTGTTCCCGATTTCGACTCCTCTGAATTCTCAACTTTATGGCTCAAACTTTCCTGTCATTCTCTTACTAAATATTTCTGTGCTGTCTATCTTTCCCCTAACTCTACCAACTTTCCCAAATTCTTTGACTATCTAAACTCTACAGTGGAACACATTCTATCCATTTCTCCTTTCTCAGAAATCTCCATCTTAGGAGATTTCAACGTTCACCACCGCCAATGGCTCTCCTCTCACACTACTGATCCACCTGGTGAACAAGCCTACGTCTTATCTATCCTAAATGACCTAGAGCAGTTAGTACAGCAACCCACCCGTATCCCGGATCGCATCGGAGATCGGCCCAACATTCTTGACCTGTTTCTAACTTCTAACCCTTCTTCTTATACTGTCGATCTTTTCTCTCCTTTGGGCTCCTCCGACCATAAACTTATCTCTGTCACCTGTCCTATCTCTCCAGTACAGCCACCCGATCCTCCTAGCCGGCGGCACTTGTGGCACTTTGGCGCTGCCGACTGGGAGGCTCTTCGGCAGTACTTCTTTGATTTCCCATGGAATGATTTCTGCTTCCATGGCCGAGGACCCTCGGAGAGTGCTGAACGCATTACCGAGGTAATCCTATCGGGCATGGAAGCATACATTCCATTCTCTTTCTCTCAGACTAATGCTAAAAAATCTTGGTTTACTCACGCCTGTTCTACTGCTGTCCGCAATAAGGAGGAAGCATTCAAACGGTACCGACGCCTTAAAACTCAAGACTCTCATTCTTCATATGTTTCTGCCCGGAATCAAGCCAAATTGTTCTTCGACTTGTCAAACACTCTTTCATCAATAATAAATGCACTGAACTATCCAACTCTAGCTCTTCCCAAGCTTTCTGGCATCTAGCCAAAAACCTCTCCAACAATTTCTCTTCCTCGTCTTTCCCTCCCCTTTCCCACTCTGATGGCACAACCATCACTTCTTCCTCTGACAAAGCTAAACTCTTCGCTCAAACTTTTGCTAGAAACTCCACTTTGGATGATTCCGGTGCTATTCCTCCCTCTCCACCCTCCTCTCTCTTACTTATGCCTAATATCCTAATCTCTTCTAAAGATGTACTTTCTACCCTCTCTGGGCTTAACACTAATAAGGCGTACGGTCCGGACGGTGTTCCTCCTGTTGTTCTCAAAAACTGTGCTTCCGTGCTGACTCCCTGCCTAGGCAAACTCTTTCGTCTCTGTCTATCCTCTAACGTCTTCCCTTCATGCTGGAAGTTTGCTCACATTCAACCTGTCCCAAAGAAGGGTGACCGCTCTCAACCCTCCAACTATCGTCCAATTGCTCTTATCTCTTGTCTTTCTAAAGTTTTTGAAACTATTCTTGCTTCCAAATTTCTTAAGCATTTCTCTTCTCATAATCTGCTCTCAGATCGCCAGTATGGCTTCC
The DNA here is from genome assembly GCA_032716605.1 of Paralithodes platypus. Taxonomy (NCBI): domain Eukaryota; kingdom Metazoa; phylum Arthropoda; class Malacostraca; order Decapoda; family Lithodidae; genus Paralithodes; species Paralithodes platypus. Next base: position 41,187,871 of record CM064578.1, on the reverse strand, counting down.
TTAAGGGTCGCTCTACTGGTGATCTTCTTTCATATCTTACTAACTCTTGGTCATCCTCCTTTCGGGACTTCGGTGAGACTTTTTCTATTGCACTAGACATATCGAAAGCCTTCGATAGAGTCTGGCATAAATCTTTAATTTCTAAACTACCTTCCTTTGGTTTCTATCCCTCCATCTGTGCCTTGTCTCTAATTTCCTTTCCGGCCGTTCCATAGCTGCGGTTGTGGACGGCCATTGTTCACTTCCTCACCCTATAAACTCCGGTGTTCCTCAGGGCTCTGTCCTATCTCCTATTCTCTTTCTAATTTTTATAAATGATCTCCTTAACTGTACCTTAATTCCCATCCATTCATACGCAGACGACTCAACCTTACACTACTCCATTAGTTTTTCAGAACGCCCCAGCCAGCAATCCCTCAATGACAAACGTAATGAAGCCATAGAACTCTTAAATTCTGATCTAAATACTATTTCCAATTGGGGCAGAGAAAACCTTGTTAACTTTAATGCTTCCAAAACCCAATTTCTCCATCTATCTACCCGTCAGGATCTCCCAGCGGACTATCCCTTATTCTTCAACAATAAAAAAATCAACCCTTCATCTTCTCTCAATATTCTTGGTGTCTCTTTTTCTTCTGCTCTCATTTGGAAGGACCATATTACCAGTCTTGCTAAGGCAGCCTCCCAGAAGCTGGGTGTGCTCAACCGCCTTAGGGGGTTCTTTTCCCCTGCACAGCTTCTTGCTCTGTACAGGGGCATAGTGCACCCTTGTATTGAGTATTGTTCACATGTGTGGGGAGGTTCCTCTCACACCGCTCTCCTAGACAAAGTTGAAAGGAAGGCCTTTCGTATCATTAACTCCCGTCCACTCACCAACTCTCTGCAATCTCTCTCTCTCCGCCGCAATGTTGCATCTCTCTCGCTATTCTATCGCTACTATATAATAATCAGTGTTCCTCAGAGCTATCCCAGTGCATACCACCTCCTTTACGTAGGGCACGTGGTACCCGTCTTGCAACTCAATCCCACCCCTACTCTGTGCAACTCTCCAACCCAAGAGTGAAACGTTACTCTCAAACTTTCTTCTACTCAACATCTGAGCTCTGGAACTCTCTCCCAGAATCAGTCTTTCCCTCTTCCTATGACTTAAATTGCTTCAAACTCCGTGTGTCCAGGCATTTTGGCTCGAACGTCCCTTGATTTTGGCCCTGTCACTCTTTCAACTATGGGGGAGGCACTCGCTATAGGCAGTTATGCCTTTTGCCTCCCTCAATCACATAGAAAAAAAAAAAAAAAAAAAAAAAAAAAAAAAAGATAACACACAAAATGAAGGTGGAAGTGTTGGATCGCAAAAAAAAAGGAGAATGAAACTGTGCAATAGGCTTGTCAGAGTAAACTGTTCGTACAATTTGGTCAGGGAGGGAGAAGTTGGAGAAAATCGTGAAGTCCTACGGTCCTAGTCCTAGCCTATCTACTACTAATTTTAAGGTAAGGTTTCATATTTTGATTCATTGTTTTTCTTATATATAAGATATAGACTGTACTGCAGAGCCAAAAATGTCGAAAATAGGGCCAAAAATGTCGAAAATAGGCCATAATTGAGAGATGTCACCCAATCTAATTATTCCCATTTAAAGTTAGTTCCACAATACTGTACACGAATTCACAATACGCGATGCCTCCTGTCACCCCTATTCTCGCGAATTGGGGGTCCTGACTGTATTCATTTTCAATGACGAGCCCTTGGTAAGATTTAATGGGTATTAATCAAGGATTGTTTTTATGCTATATACGCAACGGTTGTGATAAGAACTCCGGGGAATCCCGAACGGGTCCCGGAATCTCAGCCTATATACTGTATACAGTAGTATAGGCTCTTCGTCATTGACTACTGAACCACTCCTAAATAGAAGGTTTTCCTTCCTTCCCTACGGGTTGTCAAACCCGTAATGTATCTAAATATTCATTACTAAAATCTGAATGCGTAGTGGTCAGGAAATATGTTTTTTAATCAATGCTAATTAAGTTCTGTAATCTGGGAATTAAAATAATGTCCTTTATAAAGTGTCCTTTTCATTACTTAGGGGTTCTTTTTCATTACTCAGGGTCTCTTTTTCTTTACTTAGGGGTTCTTTTTCATTACTCAGAAGGTCGCCACTTTTCATTACTTTGGTGCCCCAAGTGTCATGGCTTAGGGCTCCATTTCATTACTCAGATGGGTCTCATATTCTCTCCTTTTCATGACAAAGGGCCTCCTTTTCAATAGTTTACTCAGGAGTCACTTTCACCTTTCATTACTTTGGGCACCCTGTTTTTCATTACACAGGAACTCCTTTTCACTACTTGGGGATTTTTTTCAATACAAAACTATTTATTTGAAATAGGACCTAACTCACGCTATGCCATCAATTCTTTCTAAACTTACTGGTTGTTTAATCAAAATATTATTTAAATAACTTTCTTGCATGCAATCAAACTTAGACCACAAACTGCCAAAAAAGAGTGACAATGTACAGCAACCAATGTTAATTAACTAACTAACTGAAGAAAAATGAGTTACTTGCTTCAAGCACTTTGATCTTACCTGGTTAGGGCTCCCCGATACAGAGAGTCAATGTCAACAATATAGTTTAATCTGCCTACTGTACTGAACAATAATATGAGCCACTTACCTGAAGTGCTGTGATCTTACCAAGTTGTTGTTGTTGTAGTTTCCCAGACTGTCTGGACGAGCAGACCCAAGTCTGGTTGACCAATGCCGCTCCAGATGCTCGGGCCAACGAACCCGGAAGGGGCCAGTGTGAGATGAGATATGTCTCAGCGAGGGGATTATTATCCCACAGGCTTGCAGCCCTGGGCGAATGCCCCCATCGTCTGCAGCCTCCCTTTCATTGACACCCAATCGGTCAATCTCGCCAGCACCGAGAAAGAATATTAGTACAGTACTGTATACTAAAAGAGACAGATTTAAACGGCTCAGGTTGGGTAGAGGGTGCCAAACCTCACTCTGGATAGGACCAGCCCTCACCCTGATTGTTGTTCTCCAGGCTGTCTAACCGAGCAGCCCTAAGGTCCCGAGCAATGCCAAGGCCATAACCGAGCGCCCCCACAGAACGCTCCCTGCTTTACCACTAAAAATGCCCAGGTGACCCAAGTGGCTACCAGGCGAGGAGCTGAGGAGGGCGCGGAAACCCTTGGGACACCGAAGGCCCACCTAAGGCCCTGTGCCTCCCAACAATTATTAAGGGAAAGTTGAGGACCTCGCTTGGGTTGGGTTGTGGAGTTGCCGGCCGCTCAAGTGAGTTGCCAACTGGGCAGTTAGTAGGTGTGTGTGGTGCACCGCTCAGTGAAGTTGACTCACCATTCCCGTTCATCTCTCTGACGGACTCTCGGTCTATTCGGCTCAAGCTTGTTCCTCTCTGTTCGGAGCTTTCGCTTCCCGGAAGGTGAAGTAGTGTAAAGTCAGTGAAAATAGGCTAGCCTAAACAGATCGGATGCGGAAATACCCTGAGCCGACCAGGCCAAGTGGGATATCTCTATTGGTCTAACTGGTAAGGTGTCTGCCTCACAACCCAAGGATCGAGAGTTCAAGCCCTCACCAGGGCTTGATATTTCCGTGAGGCTATTTCCGCATCTAACATAAGAACATAAGAAAATGGGAGTCTGCAAAAAGCCGATCGGCCCATACAAGGCAGATCCCTGTCACACCCAACCCCAATTATAGGCCCAACTCACTAATACCTTGAGTACTGACCCCACCAAAACGGTCAGAGATTAACACAAGATTACGGGGGTCTGCTGAGCGCCGATTGGCCCACACCTGGTTGATCCCCCTCACACCCAACCCATCTCGTCCATATGCCTATCTAATTTTATCTTAAAGCTCCCTATCGTTCTTGATCCCACTATATCACTCGGTAGCCTATTCCACCCCTCTACAACTCTGTTACCAAACCAATATTTGCCTATATCTTTTCTGAAACAAAATTTATCTAATTTGAAACCATTTGTTCGAGTTCTTTCGCTATCACTGAGCTTCAGCCTTCAGTACATTTTTCATATCTCCTTTATTTGTCCCACTAACCCACTTGAACACTTCTATCATATCCCCTCTAACTCTGTGTCTTTCTAACGAATGTAAGCCTAATTTTTTCAACCTTTCTTCATATGGTAGATTTCTAATATTATGAATAATTTTTGTCATTCTTCGCTGTACTCTCTCCAACGAATTTATGTCCATTCTGTAATAAGGACACCAAAATTGGACAGCATAATCCATATGAGGTCTCACTAATGACAAGTAAAGTTTCAAGATAACATCGGCAGTTCTGTTACTCACACTCCTTGAGATGAACCCTAGAATCCTGTTTGCCTTGTTACGTACGCTTATACACTGTTTTCTAGGTTTCAAATCGTTGCTAACAAACACACCCAAATCTTTCTCGCACTCTGAGTTTTCTAATTCAGCATTAGCTAGTTTATATTTTGCGTTAGTATTCGTCTTCCCTATCTTTAACCCTTTATTAGTGGCGCGCATCATATGTCGAGTGAAAGAAATTTGGACTATGTGGCGGCTCACACCATAAGTCGTGTGGCAATTTCAGCACGTAATGTTGCTGAGAGAGAGAGACAAGTGGTGGCAGGAGAGTAGCGAGCGTATGACTGCTCCAGACCACCGCGGTGGATCAACTGACATGAATCCCACCCTCCTCCACCCTCTCACACTCGCTACATAGTGAAATGTATGGGGAAAGTACCGAATTACATGGTTTTTGCACTCGTGTTGCGCGGTTGTTGCAAGAAAACTAGCGGTCATACAAGGATCGTTGTGGTGTCATTGGAAAGCTCTGTTTATGCCCTTTCAGGTATAGGTACTTGTTTTATGCTCTGGGTCTTATTTAGGCATGAAAATGATCACGTAAACAGCCCTATTTTGGGTAAAAACACCCCGCTGGTGGCTACATATTATTTACCGCCTAGGCCGCTCGTTAGGTGTTAATACCTTGCATTTGTCAATGTTAAAATTCATCTGCCATTTTACTGACCATTCGTGTAAGGTATCTAGATCCCTTTGGAGGCACTCTATGTCGCTATCTGAATCTATTGGTCTCCCTATTTTGGTATCGTCTGCGAATTTACTTATCCTACTAGTTATACCTAAATGAAGGTCATTTATATATATAATAAATAACAGAGACCCAATACAGATCCCTGGGGGACACCACTCTTGACTGATCCCCACTCGGACTTAGTACCATTTATGCTGACTCTCTGCTTCCTACCAATTAGCCATGACCTAATCCATCCCAACAACGGCCCACCTATTCCATGCGCCTCAACTTTTCTCATCAATCTCTCATGAGGGACTCTGTCGAAAGCTTTACTGAAATCTAAATATATTATATCATATGACTTGTCATTATCTACTGCTTCATACACCTCTGAGAAAAAACTAAGCAAATTTGTAAGGCAAGAACGTCCCTGAGTGAATCCATGCTGAGAAGAATTTATTAAATTAAATGTTTCTAAGTGGTTTCTAATTTTACTAGGAATAATTGACTCTAGTAGCTTTCCTATGATTGATGTGAGACTAATGGGACGGTAATTGGATGCTATTGATTTATCACCTTTTTTGAAGATCGGAACTACATTTGCAATCTTCCAAGCTTCTGGAACTAAACCGGTTTCTAATGACTTGTTAAATAGAAATGTTAATGGGTAACTTAACTCATCTCTGCATTCTTTTAATACTCTAGCATATACCTCATCCGAACCAGGCTATTTCTGAGGTTTCAGTCTGTCAATTTCCTTAAGCACATCATTTCTACTTATAGTAACCGCACTTAAGCTATTTTCTATACTATCGCTATATACCTTACGGACTTCTGGAAACTGTGCCAAATTTTCATTTGTGAAAACGGAAAGAAATTGATTATTTAATGTACTGCACATTTCTAAATAATTTTCTGTAATTTCTCCTATCGAAGTTTTAAGGGGACCAATTATATCTCTAACCTTGGATTTATATACTGTACTTGGTAAAAAGCTTTAGGATTATTTTTTGAGTCATTTGCAACCTTGATTTCATAATTTCTTTTCTCTTTCCTAATATCCTTTTTGACCTGTCTTGATAAATTGTGATAGTAAGCAAGTAGGTGAATTTCGCCTTTCTTAATTTTTCTATATATTCCTATCTTTTTTCCGAGAAGGTCTAATAGTCTATTATTCATCCATTTGGGTTGGTTCTGTGCTGATCTAAATTTTCTTTTTGGGGATATATTTATTTTGCGCATTGAATACTGACTTGATAAAATTATCGTATGTATCTAACAAATTTGATGTCTCTTCCTGACTTAAGCTAGGGGTAAGGGATAAGGGGTATGGGGTACACGCATTTGGACACCTGGATAGACTTAATTTTTTTACCATAGGGTCCGTTAACCCGGCAAGCGCGATAGGCCTCACGGAAGGCTTCCTATAGGGAACGCGATAGGCCTCACGGAAGCAAGACCATAACAAAATCTTCCAAAAAAAAAAAGCACCTATCAAAACAAAGGAATTTGTCTCTAGGTGAGATAATTCCCCTCCAGTACTCATCCATGTAAATCTCACCCACCCCCCTCCCCTCCTTCCCCACCTTATTCCCCCCTCCCTCCCCTCCTCAATTATCACCTATTTTTCCTCGTATTATCATCATTTATCGGTTATTTTTCTCTCCCGCGATAATGTAGCACAAGTGGGTTGCAGAAAAGATTGTTATGTAACACCCAGACACCGGCCCACACCGCCCCGCTCGTCTCAGTTACCTCACAGACAGCGAGAGAGGAGGGTTGCCTGTGGCTCTCTCTCGCCTGAGATTATGACCGGGTGGCCAATATCTTCGTTTTTCACCAACCAAATGCTTTTCCCACTTATTTTAGCACTCTTGAAGGTTCATATATACATCATATTATGTAAAATAAAAGCTTACCAAAAACAAATAATGCTCTATATTGTAAATATAACGAATTCTGTCAGAATCCAAGGCTAGAAATGCACAAATAACTACCCTAGCCCCTAGGTCTATTTCGCACTTGTCAGGTTAATAGGGCTCTTCTTAACCCACCATAATTGGCTTTTCTAAAGTCGGATATTAATGTCGTATTCTCTCTGGGATTACCTCTCCATTGTATATTAAAATACACAGAATTGTGATCACTATTTCCTAGGTGGTCCCCGATTTCTACATTATTTATCATATGTTCATTGTTACTAAAAACTAAATCGAGAATATTATTACCTCTAGTCGGGTATCTATGAATTGAAATAAAAAACTATCTTGTACTACCTCAATAAACTCCTTTGAGTCAGAGTCGCCTCTTTGATGCTGCCAATCTATATTCGGAAAATTAAAATCCCCCATAATGCACACATTGCTAAACCTTGATGCTATTTTAATTTCCTCCCATAAAGATGTTCCGTAATTTCTACTCATATTTGGCGGTCTATACATAACTCCAATAACTATGGTCTCACTACCTTCGTTAACCTCTACCCAAACACTTTCATTATCATTATTTAGTCTAATACCTGCTTTAATACAGCTTTTTAATGTACTCCTGACAAATACTGCTATACCACCTCCCCTCCTACTTGTTCGGTCATATTTAAACAAACTATATCCAAAGTATATCAAATTCTGCTAAAAAATGCCTGGTTTCTGTATTAATCCATGTTTCAGTTAGTGCTATTATGTCTATATTTTCTTTGCTCACAAGTGCTCTAAGTTCATTCATTTTGTTACACAAACTCCTACAATTTGCATAATATACCCTCAACCTATTACTTTTATTTGCAACTAATTTTTTATTGTTTTTAACTAGTTTATTATTACCTGTTGAACTACTAGACCTAGACGGAAAATCTACTCTATCAGAATTTTCGTCATTACAAACAATTACATGTGGCTGGGATTCTATTTTACTTACACACCTATGGTTTATTAACAAAACCCTGCAACAATCTTGTCGAGTGAGCTGGCTAAGGTCGAAACTCCTAGTCGAGAGAGATGTACTCCATCCTGGGCATACAGTTCATCCTTACCATAAAAGAGGGACCAGTTATCCAGGAATGGAATAGTATTTGCCTTGCAATACTTCTCCAGCCGGCTATTTACACCAATAGCCCTGGAGGACATTCCTTCCTTACCCCTCTTCTTGGCAGGATACTGTGTACCACAGGAACTCCACCCTTTTCCTTGATCCTCTCCAACATTTCCTGATACTTGGAGAGCAACTCCTCAGTCCTGCATTGAGGAAGATGATGGGGTCCTCCCCACTCACTTCCAGGACAGCATCTATCTTCTCAGCCACCCTCCCGACTCCGGCACCAGGCACGCAGACAACTTTACCAACCTGAGTGTTTGTTGCCCTGCCAAGGTATCTAACCAATGAATCACCGATAATGAAAACTGACTTAGCTAAACGAAGTTTAGGTGTGCTGGTAAAATTGTTCAGATGGTTGAGAGTAAGATCGGAGCTCCATAAATCCTCTTTCGGGTATGGTGTAAAAACCGATTCCTACAATGCCAACCTCTAAGTTGGCAGTAGAGAGGTTAATCCACAGAATGTTGTTGTTGTTGTTGTTGTTGTTGTTGTTGTTGTTGTTCCCCAAGCTGCCTGGCCGAACAGCCCCAAGGCCCTGAGCAAGGCCAAGGCCATAACCGAGCGCCCCCACAGAACCCTCCCCGCCAACCACAATAAAGCCTGGGTGACCGAAGCCACTCCATGGTGGGGAGCTGAGGAGGGTGCGGAAATGCCCGGGAAACCAAAGCCCCACCCAGGGCCCTGTGTCCCTCAGCAATTATGAAGAGAAAGTTGAGGGGCAAGGGAAAAATGTGACGCTTTGGCTTCCAATTTTGGTAGATTGGGAGGTCAATCCACAGAATAGACGCCGCCACTTGAGATCTAGAAAATATATAAGTAAAAGGAAGTCAGAGTAAACTATGGGTATGTCAGAGAACGCTCAACTCTCACTCTGATAGACCAGCCCATCACCGCCCTCACCCTGGTTGTCTATTCCAATGTGGGGTCCAGCCAAACACTTACTGGGGGAGGGCATGACCCAAACTTATCACAGATACAATAGTAAAATGTGTACATTTTAAGTTTCAAGGAAAATTATTTGTAACTGATATAATGTATCCAAAAATTCATTACTAAAATCTGAATGCATAGTGGTCAGGAAATAAGCTTTTTTAATCAATGCTAGTTAAGTTCTGTATTAAAGGAATTAAAATATGTTCGGTCAATATACAGGAGACGCAACATTATAGGTAGCAAATTTTTAATGGTAGGTTGGGGTTCCTATCATATGCTTCATTTCTATATACTTTTTATGCCCGGGGAAAACAAACAAAATTCTTGGGTTTTTTTTCTTTTTATTTCTTGGGATTTTATTTTATTTTTTTTTGTCATTAACCTAACCAAAAAACCTAACCTAACCTAATCCAATAGCCCCCAAATACATTTAAGTTAGGTTAGGTTAGGTTTTTTGGTTAGGTTAATGAAAAAAACAAAAATCCCAAGTAAAAAATGAAAAATCCCAAGATTTTTTGTTTTTTCCCCGGAGATAAAAAGTATATAGAAATGAAGCATATGATGATAGGAACCCAAAACTACCATTAAAAATGTGCTAACTATATTGTTGTGACTCCTGTATATTGACCATATTTTCCTTTATAGTCTCCTTTTCATTACTTAGGGGTTCTTTTTCATTACTCAGGTGCCTCCTTTACATTACTCAGAAGGTCGCCACTTTTCATTACTTTGGTGCCCCTAGTGTCATGGCTTAGGGCTCCATTTCATTACTCAGATGGGTCTCATATTCTCTTCTTTTCATGACAAAGGGCCTCCTTTTCAATAGTTTACTCAGGAGTCTTACGGTCACCTTTTCATTACTTTGGGCACCCTATTTCATTACTCAGGGCCTCCTTTTCAATAGTTTACTCAGGAGTCACTTTCACCTTTCATTACTTTGGGCACCCTTTTTTCATTACTAGGGAACTCCTTTTCATTACATTGAGCTTTGTTTTATCAATACTATACATTATTGTGGAATGTTTTCATAGAAATTTAATAAATATATTTTGTAACATGCAATCAAAGGTAAATCACAAATTGACGAGACCGAAGACAGAATTTCCGAGTCTCAACAACAATATAACCAAAGTTAGTTCATCAACCCTCTGTTAGTTAATTAAAATATGACTTCAGAGACTATCAACCCTTCTGGATTATTAAACAAGCACAGTATAAGTCAACAATTGCGTTAGAACTGAAGCCCGATTTTGAAAACTCCAGTCCGTGCAACTCTCTGAACAATAATGCGATGTGACTGTCGAGCGTTGCAATATAGGCTATAGCCTATCCTTCAATAAGAATATCTACATAACCTTTCTTTCTTATGTTGGTTTTAATTCAGTCAATTCCGGTATTTTTTCCTTGGTATATTTTCTGATAAGAATAATATCGTAATAATTCTGGGTATCACTTTAAATATAAATAATGTTGATAAATATATAAAATATTTAATTAAAATTATTCAGTCAACCATAAAAATGTAGTAGTTTTCTATAAACGGCTACCAAAGCAAATATTTTTCAAAGGCTAACTAACTTAACATGAGTGTATTTGTATTGAAGGTTTTATAATAATAATAATAATAATAATAATAATAATAATAATAATAAGGTTCTTTATATTTTGCTTACAAGAATCGTTGCAGTTCAACGTTTACGTCGAGAACCCAAAGAGGGCTGCTCTCGGGCAACATAATGTGCAGGGGGTCACGGGATAGAGACAGGAAGAGGAAAATAATCATAATGGTTGGTGATCCTAGTTTTTGAAGAATCAAGCGTGGGACTATTAACCCCTTCTGTACCAGCGACGTCTGTTTACATTAATTCTAGCTACATTTAGACGATTTTGGGCAGTTTAAGAAGGATGTGTGGTAGTGAAAAAGGTTAAGTGAGATAGTTCGAAGCCTGTTAATTGTTGGAGGCCATAGCCTAATTGTTAAACTGAATATCATTGTCTAATAATAACTGGGCCTATAATATGATTGAAAAGACGTCGCCGGTACAGAAGGGGTTAATTCATTCAGAACCGGTGACGTCTTTTAAAACTATTAGACGATTTTAATCAGTTTAGGAAGGATCTGTGGCAGCTAAAAGGATTAAATGAGATAGCCTGTAGCCTTTAATTGTTAGAGGCCCTTCCTAACATGAATAAAGTCATATAATAGTTGCCAGAATATAAGGAATGGGTTAACTATACATGAGAATATTGCACTCTTGGATGACAATGAACAATGGAGATTGGAGAACACATCGAAGGCTTGGATAAGGTTATCATATGTGTCACCAATTCAGGTACCTCGATTATAATGTATAAAGCTTATACAATCTTTATGGCTCATATATAATTCCATAGGTAGATGGGACTCGTTAGCCTTGGGCGGCAACCCATCTAGGGGAGAAAACCATATACAAATCTGGGTGGAAGGGACTCGTCAGCCTTGGTCGGCAGCCTGTTTAGGGGAGAAAACCTAATAAAAATCTGTACTGCTTACCTAAGGGTGAAGCAGGTTAGTGGATGGATTAGCCGCACAGCACTGTATCAAAAATAGTGCTAATAAGATGCATAGAAGGCCTCGGAGTCGGATGGACCTTAAATTGAGTGGTCAATCCTGTAAGTCCTTCAGTAAACTGGCATGGGTTGTCTCTCTTACAGAGAGACTTTGTGGGTTATATAAGGGTGGAAGCAAGAAAGGCAGCCATCTTGAATCAGTGGAGATCAAATTTGTTTAATTTTTTCCAGTGTATTTTTAGTATTTTGTTATCCTCAACGTCAATGCTAAGACCAGCGGGGGCAAGTTAGGTTAGGTTGTTAGGTTATTAGGTTAGGTTAATGAAAAATATAAGTTTGAGTCCCAAAGGGAAGAAAAAAACCCTAATATTTAGTAGTGGCCACGGAATCATTGACGAACTGCCTTAACAAAATTATAGCCTCTCTTTGAACTCATGGCTTGCCATTTCAAATGACCCGCCTAGGAGCTAAAATATAGAGAATAACCATATCATCGTGAGCGAACGCTCAAAACACTCACAGACTCGTCCATGTATGATGCGGATGCTACTACTAAAATAAAACGGTAAAAAATATGGTAAAAATAAAATTAAAAGTAAATAAACTAGATCTGACCAGCACTGCGCTTCCTGACAGTCTGATGTCTATAGCAGCGTCTCCCAGCTATCCGCGCTACATCTCGCCCTCAATCGATATATCAAGACTCGCTAGTACATCAGATGAATGGGAAGGGGATGGATGGGAGGGCCGGAATCGTCAATGATTCCGGGGCCACTACTAAATATTAGGTTTTCCTTCTTCCCTTCGGGACTCAAACCTATCATTTATTAGTGGCCCCTTCATCATTGACGATATGCCCGATATCGCAAGTCTGGAGGGGGACATTCGTGATGAATATAAAACCACTAATAAAATAACAATAGGATGAGAATAAACCCAGTTCATAGTGTAAAGTCAGTGAAAATAGGCTAGCCTAAACAGACCTCGGATGCGGAAATACCCTGAGCCGAACAGGCCAAGCGGGATATCTCTATTGGTCTAACTGGTAAGGTGTCTGCCTCACACCCAAGGGTCGAGAGTTCGTGCCCCCACCAGGGCATGATATTTTCGTGAGGCTATTTCCGCATTTAACGAAGTTTAGGTGTGTTGGTAAAATTGTTCAGATGGTTGAGAGTGAGATCGGAGCTCCATTAATCCTCTTTCGGGTATAGTGTAAAAACCGATCCCCACAATAGAGCTCTACTTTTCTTTATTTTGTGACAAAATACAGTAAACATTGTAAAGAGGTACAGGTAGCGTACTTAAAAATATACCTGTGTACAATAATTCTTAAATCTTAGGATGGAGATTGCTGAAAAATAGCACTTCATATAAACTTAATGATTATATGTACAAACAGATTAATTACATGTATACAACATATGTACCGGTAACTATTTTAAAAATAAAATATATGTCTATGTATATTCTATTATACCATATACAAAAATATTCTCCAACTCATGACTATATTTCAAACACCTGAGTAACTTTATGATAATGAGTATCACATAAAAAATTTGTCTATGTAAACAATTTTTTTCTTTCCCACTCTTGACTATGTTTCAAGTCCTCGAGTAACCTTAGGATAATGAGTATCACGGTGCACACATACACTAACCACGTCCGCGGGGCTGAGGGTCTTTAGCAAATAATAAAAAGCACCGAACCTTCAGACCCGCTGTCTCAATGCGACACAGGTCATTCGTCGTTTATCTAGAGTAACAGACAGGTAACGTGTTAAGAAGGTGTGATTTGACGCTAATAAATGCGTTTGCTGAATATCAGTGACTGAGTAATTCTTTAAGAATCTAAGTGATACTGCCCACTTTCTTATATCATGAGCTCGCCCAACGGCTCCTGGATTACTTTCCTGGATCACATCTACTAACAAAGCTTCCAATTGCCGCTTCGTAAGACGTTTACCTGTCTGATTCACCCAAAGAGCTCCCAGTTGGTTAAGCCGGGACACTCCCATATAGGTCATTAAAGATTTCACCGGACATAGCTTGTGGTGAGCATCTCCTCTTTTGAGCGCCGGAACCTCAAATTCAGTGAACACATGTTCATTGTGCTAATTTTTGTCAATGAAAGTAGGCGACGGCGCAATTTGAACATTGACATTGCGCCGTGCGAACCTAAGACAATTGGGATCGTTGCTCATCGCCGCCAGCTCAGATACCCAGTTTCCTGTAGCCAAGGCCATAAGGAACACAGCCTTCTTTAAGAGTGTATCAAAAGTAGGCTTGTGACTATATTTCTGAGAATGAAGCAATGACAAGGCTTTGTCAAGTGACCAGGTAGGCGTGGTGGTGGGCGAAGCTTGAAGCATGCACGCATGAATGCCTTCTCCTCCGCCTGCGGCACTGAGATTCCTGTTAAATAAAAAAGTGGAACTCTGATGGCTGTCATGTGATTCTTTAGCATAATGACTGACAATCCTTTACGTTCAAATAAGTAGTCTAGGTATTTGAAAATTAAAGACTGGTCAGTTTTTACGATCCAAGTAGTAAAGGCTTTCTAGTGTGATTGGTACTGACGTTGAGTAGAGAGTATATTGATTAATCAATTTATTGGTTACACTGTCACCATAGTGGGCTAACCATTTGGCCTTCTGAATATCCACAAGGGAAAAGTCAGCGAGATCTTTAGGTTGCCAATTGTCTCTAAGTGGAAATACGAGATCGGGAGCGACACCGGATTCTCGCACCACGTCTTCAATTGGGAGTACCACACTTGAGCCGGCCACAGGGGCGCGATCATCGAGACTAAGCCCCGATAATCCCGTAGTTTGTGAACTACTTGACACATGAGTGAAGCGTCTGGTGGCGGAAATAGATATATGGCTCTTCAATCATCTATTGAAAGACGGTTTGCTTGAGCGCCCATTCTACTTGTGTGCTCTGTCTCTGTGACAGAGCGTCTGCCCATACATTGGCTATGCCCGGCAGATATGATGCGTGAAGATAAATGCTTAGCTTGTCCGCCAACACAAAGATCTTTTTCGACAACTCTAGCAACACTCGAGACCTCGTTGACCCCTGCTTCTGAATGCATGTGACTGCATTCATATTGTTCATTCGAAAGACTATTAATTTTCCCACTAGAGTTGAACCGTGAGCCTGAAGGAAAAATAGGGGAACTAGTACTCTTTTGCACTGATATGAAACTCCTTGAACCGGGACCAAATACCCTGACCTTGGTGACCGAGGTTTGACTGATACTCCCAACCCAGCTTACCCAAAGCGTCGGTGTCGACCCACACCGTAGGCGGAGGAGATGTCCATGTCATAATTTAATGCAATGTTTCTGGCCTCGCCCAGACCGCTAGTAAGTTGTGGTTTAATTTCGGGATATGCCATGACTTGTCCGCCGGCAAAAGCGGAAAATGTCTGTTTTCCTCCAAGATTAATCTCTTTACTTTTAACTTGCCCAACTTTACTGTTAGTTGAATCCAGTTGAGAGAGCCGACAAGGGACTCCCACACCTTCCTCGTGGTAGTCAGACTGTGGAGAAAACTAAACAGTTTCCTACGAAACCTGTTGCGATTGTCCACACTCTGACTGAGAGTTAGGTGCGCTGTGTCTCACAGCAGCCCTACCCACTGAATTACCCTCGTCGGCACAAGATTCGACTTTGCCAAGTTGATATTGAACCCCAGAGATTTGACATGGCGTAGAATGATATTGATATGTTTGAGGCATGTTATCTCGGATTCTGCTACCACCAGCCAGTCGTCTAAGTGCCACATGATCGTGATTCCTTTGCTGTAAGAGTGGTAACAGGGCCTGTCTGACTAATTTTATTTGGTAAATACTCTCGGTGCCAGGTTCAGACCGAAAGGCATTCTTTGAAAAAAATAATTCTGATGCCTGATCCTCAGTGCGAGGAATTTTTGGAACCGTTTGTTTACTGGGATATGCCAATTGGCGTTTGTCAGGTCTAACGAGCACATCCAGCCTTGAGGTGGAAGAGTGAGCCTGATCTGATTCACAGTGAGCATCCTGAACGATGGGTTGTGAATATGGCAATTCAGTTGAGACAAGTCTACGACCGGCCTCATCTGAACGCTGTCCCTCTTTGGCACGAGAAAAAGTCTGGACGTGTAAACAGGGCGAGTTGGATAAACTGGGACAATGATATGCTTGGTTATCATTTCTTGGACTAATGACTCCACCTCTAAAGAAACTTGGTTGAATTCTAAAAAATATCCATTTGATCCCCCTTCCAGATTAATTTGTAAATTTTTCGGTAGAAAAATGTCCCGGCCGAAGGCCGGTTCTTACAACATTACAGACTCACTATCGTTCGCCAGGGAAAAAATCGACACCTAAATAGCACGAAAGGTCTAAATATTGGCGAAGAAATGGGGCGAAAGGTATTGCAATCGACTAACTAATGGGGCAAACATCTTACATCTGAAAACTAATGGGGCTAAACATGAGGGAGAAAGTGATCCAGAAAACCGTGGGAATCTGTGGGAAATATAGTGGTAAAAACTATCTCAATTATTCCTCGGGGTTCCATAATTATACCCTTCCTAATCTGAATATAAGCGGCTCAAAATATCCAGGAAACATACATTTATTGCGTATTTGGATCTTGAAAGGGTTTGAAGATTAATATGCACAATTTCAAAGCCTCCACACACATAAATATAATATAATGTATGTATGTATGTATGTATGTATGTATATGCTCAGGCCCAATCCCCACTTTTCCTAATTTTATTCTCATTTTTTATTTTACTCTATTTTATTTTTGTTGTTGTTTTTATTTTCTTGGGGGTAGCCGATTCAAGACAGAGCAAGAACAGGTAAAACACAAAACACAAGACAGAACAACGAACAAACAGACAAAACACAAAATTCACACACATCGAATATAAGATAATGATAAATAAATATATTGAGTGAGAATTCCGTAAACTCTTTATTCACAAGTGCCAAGGAGGTAAGACAAATAATGATAGAAATATACTCAGAAAAGTTGACCAATTGAATTTAGAACCATATGAGGAGGAGCACTTTACTGTCAACGTTTCACATATTATACAGCATACCTTCATCAGGCCAATGAAGCTTAATATGCGAAACGTTGTCAATAAAGTGATCCTCCTCATATGGTGTTTGTGTTCATTCTAGTAAACAATGACAATGGAAGAGACGGAGAAAAATATACGTGATATTCGACAACAAAATGAATACGAAAACAACGAAGAAAGACGAACACAAAAACACGAACAACGAGAATACGAACAAAACACGAATAATACGAAAATATGCAAACAAAACGAAAAAAGTGCATAACCCACTTTCGTTCCTCCTTTCCTGCCCACCCTACTCACCCACTCAATCAATGCCATTACTACTTAACCCTCTCCGACATATGACGCGATTTTGAGCCTATTGGGGATACTTTAAAGCCTTTGTTACCATCAGGGGCATTTAGAAACCTTTAGTTTAGTTACTTCAACATCTGCAGTTGTCTTTGAGTTAGCTGTGGGCAGAACACTAATTTTGGAGAGGTAATTATAAGAGTGAGAGAACTCTATTTCTTATTGCCAATCTGGCAACCTCTGTGTCATATGAGCGTGAAAGGGTTAACTACCACCTCACACTAGTCGACACGCAACACTTACACATGTATTGCGGAGGCACCTCTCTCTCTCTCTCTCATATAACACACACACACGGATAGTACTGGCGAGATCTCTCCCAAGGATCAGATCGTAAGTGACACACACACACACACATAGCACTCCACTCACATACACACACAGTACTTCAATCACACACACACACACAAGGTGCTCCACTCACACACACACAGACAGTACTTCACACATACACACGCCCACACACAAACGCACATATACACACATGTATACACACACACACACACACACAAACATCTAACGACGGTGCGTTATCGGCACAAACGCACATTATGCATGCTCACGAGTACATTTTTCAATTGTGCAATCTAACTAACATGGAGGTGATCTCACCAGCACCTAGAAGGAAAAGTGGTACAGTAAAAGCGACAGACAGAAATAGCTAAGGTGGTTAAACTGTCTCTTCAATCTAATTTTGCATACAAACCTACGCATGTTATATAACGTTTATCCATGAATCCAACCTTAGACACTAATGTTTCTTATATGCTAATTATTGTGTGTAACTCTCTCTCTCTCTCTCTCTCTCCCGTCCCTGCGTGACTGACACTGAATTATGACTTCCCACTCTCTACTTCCAGGTCGCGTTAAGGGAGCCCACCTCGCTTTTTTTCTCTTTCTCTCCCTCTCTCTTTGGCTTATATCCATTCCGCCCCATTCAGCCTACTGTTTTAAGACTTTTACCCCCATCTAGGTGTCAACATTTTCCTGGCGAGCGGAAGCGAGCCAACATATATATATTTTTGTTTTGACAGCAAGCTAAATGTGTACATTTTTCGATAGAAAAATTTCTCCGGCAAAGCCGGATTTCTCCATACAATGCTGGCTCGCTACCGCTCGCCAGGAAGAAATCGACACTTGGATGGGGATAAACGTCTTAAAACAGTAGGCTGAATGGGGCCGAATGGATACAAGCCAGGGAAAGAAAGAGAAGGAGAGAAAGATAAAAGCGAGGTGGGTTCCCTTAAGGACCGGTCCCTTCATTACTGCTCTCATAATGACCCCGGACCCTGGTTTTATAACCCGGAAGTAACCCTCTTTGACATACTGGCTGCCTCGCCTATCATAACTGGACAATTAGGCTTTAATTAAGCCTAAGGGGTTTAGACTTCCTTCTCCCTCATGTTTCGCATATCAGTTTTGAGACTTTAAGACGTTTCGTTCCATTAGTTTGGCGATTTTAAGACCTGTCGCCCCAATTCGTTGTCAATTTTAAGACCTTTTGTGCCATTTAGGTGTCGACTTTTTCCTGGCGAGCGATAGCGAGCCTTTAATTATAAACGGAAGCGGCCTTCGGCCGGGAAATTTTTCTACCGAAAAATTTACAAATTTATCTTGAAGGGGGGTCTCGGAGGTGTGTTTATAAGCTTGATGGAGGTCTAGCGAGGACACTAAGAAATATAGGAATAAATGAATTAATAGACCAAAAAACGACCCATCTCCCCTCAAGGACCCTGCACTACCACGGAAGTAAACTCTCTTTGACATACTGGCTGCCTCGCCTATCATAACTGGACACGGCTCTCGTAACTGTAACGAACACAAGGCTAATTAACTATCTCAGTGTATAATTAAAATGGAATATGTGTTGTGCTTAGTTTCAGTACATTGCCAAAAAACAAATTGTGTATGTAAAAAAAAAAAAAAAAGAAAAAAAAAAAAAAATATATATATATACTGTATATGGGGAATGGGCCCGAGTAAATTCAATAGCTAAATGAATAAATATATATTATTATCAAGCGCCATAGAAAATATTGTCACTGTTTATAATACATCAGCATTAAATGAACATCTCCATGATTCATACATAAGAACATAGGAAAATGGGAGTCTGCAAAAAGCCGATCGGCCCATACAAGGCAGATCCCTGTCACACCCAACCCCAATTGGGTACTTTTATCTTCTACTGTACTTCCTATTTCTCAACCTATTCTTCCTCTATCCAAAACTCTCTAATCTCCTACTTTTCCTATAGCCATCATCATCATCATCATCATCATCATCATCATCATCATCATCCATGATTTGCAGTGCCAGTCTCGTTGCCTCATAAAAAAATATATATATATTTTATCTCTTTTTATTTTTTTGGGATATTTTTTCTCCGATACATCCGCCGTCCAAGCGCTCGTGCTTAAGGGGAGTGACCTGTTTTTTGTTATTTCTGTCCTTTTCTCTCTTTCTCTGGCTTGTATCCATTCGGCCCCATTCAGCCAACTATTTTAAGACGTTTATCCCCATCTAGGTGTCGATTTCTTCCTGGCGAGCGATAGCGAGCCAGTATTATATGAAGAAATCCGGCTTTGCCGGAGACATTTTTCTATCGAAAAATGTACAAATTTAGCCTGCTGTCTAACAAAAATAAAAAATATGCTGGCTCGCTATCGCTCACCAGTAAAAAATTGACACCTGGATGGGAATAAACGTCTTAAAACAGTAGGCTGAATGGGGCCAAATGGATACAAGCCAGAGAAAGATAGAAAAGGACAGAACAAAAACAGGTCACCCCCCTTAAGGGGAGACTGGCCTTTTTTTGGGGGGGGGTCTATTAATTCATTTATTCCTATATTTCTTAGTTTCCATGCTAGACCTCCATCAACCTTAGAAACACCCCCTAGACCCCCCTTCAAGATAAATTTGTAAATTTTTCGGTAGAAAAATGTCCCGGCCGAAGGCCGCTTCCTCTTAAAATTTCAGGCTCGCTATCGCTCGCCAGGAAAGAATCGACACTTAAATGGCACGAAAAGGCTTAAAATTGACAATGGAATGGGGTGAAAGGTATTAAAATCGCCAAACTAATGGACCGAACGTCATAAAATCTGAAAACAAATGGGGCTAAACACGAGGAAGAAGGGGGACCAGAAAAACGGCCCGTCTCCCCTTAACTTCCACATATTCACGGGGGCCTCCTTCTAGGGACTGGGGTTCTCGAAAAGGGGCTGGCCAGTCCTGAAAATGTACTTTGACTTGCAGTGTGCTGGCTTAGTAATCCAGAAGCGTTGATAGTCTCTGAAGTCCTATTTTAACCCCTTCAGACTCATATGACGCAGAGGTTGCCAGATTAGCAGTAAGAAATAGTTCTCTCACTCTTATAAATACCTCTCCAAAATTAGTTTTCTGCCCACAGCTAACTCAAAGACAACTGCAGAGGTTGAAGTAACTAAACTAAAGGTTTCTAAATCCCCTGATGGTAACAAAGGCTTTAAAGTATCCCCAATAGGCTCAACACAGCTAACTCAAAGACAACTGCAGAGGTTGAAGTAACTAAACTAAAGGTTTCTAAATACCCCTGATGGTAACAAAGGCTTTAAAGTATCCCCAATAGGCTCAACACAGCTAACTCAAAGACAACTGCAGAGGTTGAAGTAACTAAACTAAAGGTTTCTAAATACCCCTGATGGTAACAAAGGCTTTAAAGTATCCCCAATAGGCTCAACACAGCTAACTCAAAGACAACTGCAGAGGTTGAAGTAACTAAACTAAAGGTTTCTAAATACCCCTGATGGTAACAAAGGCTTTAAAGTATCCCCAATAGGCTCAACACAGCTAACTCAAAGACAACTGCAGAGGTTGAAGTAACTAAACTAAAGGTTTCTAAATACCCCTGATGGTAACAAAGGCTTTAAAGTATCCCCAATAGGCTCAACACAGCTAACTCAAAGACAACTGCAGAGGTTGAAGTAACTAAACTAAAGGTTTGTAAATACCCCTGATGGTAACAAAGGCTTTAAATAATCGGCTCAAAATCGCATCATATGTCGGAGAGGGTTAACTAACTCACAATTCATGCGTGTTATTGTTCGTTTGAGGATGATTTGGGTGGAATACCTACCCAATTAGGTGCGAGGGGGGACTTTTTGGGCCTCCTTTGTTTCGATGCGTAAGTTTGGCGATCTTAAGACGTTTCGCCCCATTAGTTTGGCGATGATAAGACGCTTCACTCGATTCGGGTGGCCATATTTGTTCTGGGCGAACGATAGCGAGCCAGTAACGTAACATAAATCGGCATTCGGCCTCGACATTTAGCTTCGAATAAATGTACGGTTGCCCACATAAGTTCCGTTCCTCTCCGTGTTCCTATACATGGAAATATAATGTTTATTTATTTTTATTTTTTTAAAAGACCTCCGTCTACGTATTGTGAAAAACCTGTTATCCTCCGGCAAATTGTGGGGTTGAGTGAGTGAAGGGGGGGACAGTGAATGAAGGAGGATACATGTTTTTCATAATACGTGTTGCTAGCCCCAAACGCGCGAGCAACTGTGGCTTTCAACCATCCGACACATCCCCTTTTATTTATGTGCATCACACATGTTACATACAAATAGTTTATGTTTTGTTTTACCCTACTGTGGAAAGACTACGGATAAACCACTCCTGCCCGGGCCTCACACAGTGGCATGACCCAGTCCTGTCGAACTGAGCTCATGACGCTGGTGGCATTGCCCCGGAGGATAGCCATCCCTAGTCTTTGCTTGAGCCAGAGGGTTTCCCAGGGTTCTCCTGAAACTTCTCTGATTTTACGGCCTATTTCATTCACCATCTTAAGGGTGGTAGGGCTGAAGACTCCTGAAGTTTCGAATGCCAGGGGCTCGAACTGATGATTTCTGGCGATGGCTTGATATTTTTCTCGCTTTTTATTTTCTGCTATCCGGGCGGCTTCACCTGCTTCGTCGGCGTTTCTGGCGATGTTGGTTGTGGAGAAAGTGTCAACACATGTGGCATCCCACACGAGGCACCGGCCATTCTTGTAAGGGAAAGTGGTCATCCCATCTGGCCGTTTGCCGTCTTCTCTGTGAAGTCCATGTGGTTCGAGGATTGATGCACGGTTAGCACTCTGCAGGGCCCGTTTTATGACATCATTTAGTGCAGAGTGATGTTTAAAAGGGGTCTGAAGAGGAGGTACTCGGATTTTTGGACCCCCTTCTCCCTCGTGTTTAGCCCCATTAGTTTTGACATTTTAAGACGTTCGGCCTATTGTTTTGGCGATTTGAACCCATTTAGCTCCATTTCGTTGTCAATTTTTAGACCTATCGTGCCATTTAGGTGTCGTTTTTTTCCTAGCGAACGATAGCGAGCCTGTAACTTAAAGGAACGAAAATTTACAAATATATCTTGAAAGGGGATATAGGGGGTGTTTTTTAAAGCTTGAAGGAGGTCTAACAAGGAAACTCAAAAATAAATATATGAATAAGTAGCCCAAAAACAATCACTACCCCCTTGTTGTTGTTGTTATTGATATTTTTGCTGTTGTTATTGATATTTTTGCTGTTGTTGTTATTGATATTGATATTTTTGTTGTTGTTATTGATATTTTTGTTGTTGTTGTTATTGATATGTTTGCTGTTGCTGTTGTTGTTATTGATATTTTTGCTGTTGTTGTTGTTGTTATTGATAATTTTGCTGTTGTTGTTGTTATTGATATTTTTGCTGTTGTTGATATTTTTGCTGTTGTTGTTGTTATTGATATTTTTGCTGTTGTTATTGATATTTTTGCTGTTGTTGTTATTGATATTTTTGCTGTTGTTGTTATTGATATTTTTGCTGTTGTTGTTATTGATATTTTTGCTGTTGTTGTTGTTGTTGTTGTTATTGATATTTTTGCTGTTGTTGTTATTGATATTTTTGCTGTTATTGATATTTTTGCTGTTGTTGTTGTTGTTATTGATATTTTTGCTGTTGTTGATATTTTTGCTGTTGTTGTTGTTATTGATATTTTTGCTGTTGTTGTTGTTGCATTCTATAGGGGAGGCAGCAACTAATATGGGTCGCCAATAAACCACTCTGTACGGATAGTGTGAACCAGGTTGCATAAAAAAATAAAAAAATAAACAAAATATATACTGTATAATTATACAGTATATATTCGTGGTCAAAGGGGAAAGGGTCATAGGTTAGCGAGGAAAATTCGTGAAAATGTGCTCTGCTGGCTTGGGGGAAAATGGAAAGAGATGGTGAGAGGAAAATTATATTAACTGCCATAAATTCTGGAGAATGGCCCAAAATATCATTCCTTGCGCATTTTCCCCGACCTGGTACAAATTAACAAGGTGTGTGAGAGAGAGAGAGAGAGAGAGAGAGAGAGAGAGAGAGAGTGTGTGATTGTGTGTGTGAGATATATATATTAATAGATAGATAGATAGATAGATGGATAGAGATAGATAGATAGATATAGAATGACATAAAGAGTGTATGAGTGAAATAATGACATAAAGAGTGTATGAGGGTGAAAGAATGACATAAAGAGTGTATGAGAGTGAAAGAATGACATAAAGAGTGTATGAGAGTGAAAGAATGACATAAAGAGTGTATGAGGGTGAAAGAATGACATAAAGAGTGTATGAGAGTGAAAGAATGACAAAGAGTGTATGAGAGCGAAAGAATTACATAAAGAGTGTATGAGAGTGAAATAATTACATAAAGAGTGTATGAGAGTGAAAGACTGACATAAAGAGTGTATGAGAGTGAAAGAATGACATAAAGAGTGTATGAGAGTGAAAGACTGACATAAAGAGTGTATGAGAGCGAAAGAATTACATAAAGAGTGTATGAGAGTGAAATAATTACATAAAGAGTGTATGAGAGTGAAAGACTGACATAAAGAGTGTATGAGAGTGAAAGAATGACATAAAGAGTGTATGAGAGTGAAAGAATGACATAAAGAGTGTATGAGAGTGAAAGAATGACATAAAGAGTGTATGAGAGTGAAAGAATGACATAAAGAGTGTATGAAAGTGAAAGAATGACATAAAGAGTGTATGAGAGTGAAAGAATGACATAAAGAGTGTATGAAAGTGAAAGAATGACATAAAGAGTGTATGAGAGTGAAAGGGACAGGCAAAGATGGTGAGGCTGACTGAGAGTGACAAGGAGTACAATGTACAAAGGAGTACAAAGGAAATCAAGCAACAGCAGGTCTAGTGACCCTTTTAGGCTGCTTGTCCTCCAAAACACCGAGGATCAAGTGTCCAAACTATAGGTTTGACTCCTGTAAGGAGATTAGGAAAACCTAATATTTAGTAGTGGCCCCGTAATCATTGACGAACATGCCTATTACATAAGGCATCCTCTTCAAACACTAATCCGCCGTAGTTTGAATCTACCGCGCAGAGCATTTAAAAACTGAGGAGCCTTCATCATGAGCGCACGCGACCTCACTCATGGCTTCAGTCATTATGAATTGGGTTCTCACTACGAAAAAACTTCGTAAAAAATAAAAACAAAAAGAAAATAAGAATAACTATCCAATAAGCTTTCCATCATATCGTGGATGTACTTGTGTGGATTTCTGACCAGACGCTGATTCAGGCGTCATTCCTCCTTCACTGACATATCAAGTAAACCAAAATCCTTAATACATCAACGAATGGGAAGGGGACGGTCGGGAGGGCCCCAGTCGTCAATGATTACGGGGCCACTACTAAATATTAGGTTTTCCTAATCTCCTTACAGGAGTCAAACCTATAATTTATTAGTGGCCCCTCCATCATTGACGAACATGCCTGATATCTAAGACTGGAGGGGGACATTCGTAATCATATCATAACTCTAGAAAAGCAGATAATAAAAACAACCACATAGTATTCTTACTTTTGAAAAATGTATTTAATACGGCGTAGGCCGGAAATATACAAGAAAAAGGGGGTTCAGGCAGGTGCGTGCTTCAAAGAAGCCTGCCTGACAAAAATAGGTAACCCTGAAGATTCTGAACACAGATCTGTAGTTACAAAAGGCACCCCACTCAACGAGTGGTGACAATAATAAGTTATAAGTTTATATGTGCACATCATAAACCCCAAAATACATGTGGAGATCAATTGCTAATGAACTCCATTGAACTAATGTTACATTGCTTTCGCAGCTAAAACTACTATAACAACACCGTTGTTTTGTACTAAACTTTGTACTAGCACAAATTCTCTCAGAGAAATTTTCATATCACATTTCAACCTTAAATTGTATCACAGTTCTCATACTCCGGCGGGGTCTAGGGTGTCCTATGTCAACTGACTGCACCCCCCCCCCCCCCCCTTCCTTGAAAATAAACATAAGTGACTGCAGGGCCACCTAGACCCTCTGCCTTAAAGCTATACATGGTAAGGAAGGTTTGTCTAGAGCAACTGACAAGTATCTAGAGAGAAACGTATGATTAGACGCCCACAACTGTGTGGACGCAATATCTTCAACTGAAAAGTTTTTCAGGAAACGTAAAGAGGCCGCCCACTTGCGTAAATCGTGGGCCCTACCCACAACGCCGGGATTACTCTCTTTAATGACTTCTACTAGAAGAGAGGCTAATCGCCGTTTAAGTAAGCGTTTACCCGTACTCGCTACCCATAAAGCACCTTGGGGGTTATGAGGAGCTATTCTTAAATATTTGGTTAGAGCTTGCACTGGACATAAATTATGATGCACCTTTCCCCTTTTTAACGCCGGCACCGTGAATTCAGAAAACACGTGTGCACTATGCTCATTCTTGGCTACAAACGCCGGGGAGGGTGCAATGGAAATTGAATCATTAAGTCTACCAAACCTAAGACAATTAGGTGTGTTGCTCATCGCCGCCAGCTCAGACACTCTGTTTCCGGTGGCCAAAGCCAAAAGGAAAACTGCCTTCTTTAAGATTAAAGCAAAGTCTGCAGTATTTTGATACAGACGAGAATGAAGTAAAGACAAAGCTTTGTCCAGAGACCAAGTAGCCATGAGCTGACGGGGAGGTGGGCGGAGTTTAAAACACGCTCTCATAAATCCTGTTTCCTCCGCCACCGGTATGGATAGACCTGTAAGGTCGAAAAAGGGCACTCTAATCGCAGTTAAGTGATTCTTCAGAGTAACCACAGATAAACGTTTCTGCTCAAACAGATAGTTCAAGTAATTAAAAACCAATGCCACTGAGGGTACAGTTTGTTCCGTTCTAACAATCCAAGAAGTAAAAGCTTTCCAATGAGATTGATATTGTCGCTTAGTAGACTGAGTATATTGATTGAGCAATTTATTGGTCACATCCCTACCGTATGGTGCTAGCCACTTGGCCTCCTGAATGTCCATAATGCAAAAGTCAGCGAGGTCTCTAGGTTGCCAATCGTGTCTAAGTGGAAGTACCTGACCGGGAGCGATACCGGGTCCGGGCACCACATTATTAACTGCTGGCACCACACCTGCGCCGGCCACAGGGGCGCGATTAGCGAGACTAAGCCTCGATAAACTCGTAGTTTGTTCACTACGTGGCACATTAGTGACGCATCTGGCGGTGGAAACAGATAGATGGAGCTCCATCTGTTCCAGTCTGTCACTAGGGCGTCTGGCCCCCCTGCCGGCGTTATCGTCCGGCGGGTGAGGTATAGAGGGAGCTTGTGAGTCTCCTCGGACGCAAAAAGATCCACTTGTGGATGGGAGAGCTCCGCAATCATTAGGTCGAAAATGGGTTGCTTGAGCTCCCATTCTACTGTCGTGCTCTGTCTCCGGGACAGAGCGTCTGCCCAGACGTTCGCTACGCCTGGGAGATAAGATGCGTGAAGATAAATATCTAGACTGGTGGCTAGAACAAAAATCTCTTCCGACACGAGTAGCAACTTCCTTGACCTCGTTGACCCTTGTTTCTGAATACAGTGAACTGCATTCAGATTGTCCATTCTGAAGGCCACTGACTTGCCCCGTAACCCGGGGCGGTGAGCCTGAAGGAAATACAATGGGACTAGTAACTCTTTGACATTTATGTGAGCGATTTCTAAGTGGGACCAAAGTCCCTGACCCTGGTGCCCCTGATTTGACTGAAATCCCCACCCTATGGTGCCTGACGCATCCGTGTCTACCCATACCGTTGGAGGAGGAGAGGTCCATGACATGATTGAGTGCAATGTTTCCCTCTTCGCCCAGACCGCTAGTAAGGTGTGGATTAATTTTGGTATGGGCCATAATTTTCCCGCCGGTAAGAGTGGGAAATATTTGTTGCCCTCCAATATTAATCGTTTTACTTTCAACCGGCCCAACTTGACAGTTAGCTGAATCCAGTTGAGAGAGCCGACCAGAGACTCCCAGACTCTTCGTGTCGTAGTCAGACTGTGAAGAAACCTGAACAGTTTCCTGCGAAACCTGTTGCGATTGTCCACACTCTGACTCAGAGTGAGAGCGGCGGTGTCCCAGACCAGCCCTATCCACTGAATTACTCTTGAGGGAACAAGGTTTGACTTTACCAGATTTACCTTGAAGCCTAGAGTTTTGACATGATTTAAAATGATATTGACATGTTTTATGCATAATTGTTGTGTCTCTGCCACCACCAGCCAGTCGTCTAGATACCACAACACTCTGATTCCCTGTTTTAACAATGGCATCAGGGCTTGCCTGACTAGTTTTGTGAATAATCGAGGTGCTAGGTTCAAACCGAACGGCATCCTCTGAAAAACAAAATTTTGGTGCCTGATCCTCAAGGCCAGAAACCTTTGAAATCTTTTGTTGACCGACACGTGCCAATAGGCGTCTGTCAGGTCTAGGGAACACATCCAGCCACCCGGCGGAAGTGTTAGCCTGATTTGATGAACTGTTAACATTCTGAAAGACTCGTTGTAAATGTGAAGATTCAGATACGACAGGTCTACGACCGGCCTCATCTGAACACTGTCCCGTTTGGGAACCAAAAACAGTTTTGACGTGAATACAGGGTAATCTGGGGTAACGGGATGATGACATTCTTGGCAATCATCTCCTGGACCAGCAGCTCCACCTCTAATGAAACACAATTTGCCGTTGTCGGCTGACGTAAGCGAGGTCGCCGGAGCCACTGCCAAGTGATGCCTTTGCGTGCCACCATCCGTGCCCAGGTTTTTAACGGCCATGCTTGGTGACACGTTCGGAACGACCCAGTTAGCAGACAAGGGTTCGCCGGCTGTACTTCCCTCGGTTCCTCCGGCTCTAAGGTAGGCACTGGGAGTGAGAAAGACTTTAGTTTTTTGATGGTGGTTTGGTGGTGTTGGCCGCTTCGCCGGCTGGCTGGTGTGGGCCGAAGACTGGCCCTGACCCGGCTTATACTGGCCGCGTCCCCTCTGTCCTGAAAACCCTCTCTGTCTATGCCTGAACTGACCCAGGGGGGATTGGGAGGACTTAGGCGGAAGAAACGGCTTAGAACCCCCTGGCTGAGCTTTAGTAGGAGGCTTAGGTTTGGGGAAGTTAAATGCGGGTTTCTTAGCCTGTGCGGGACTGTGCTTCACGGCCTGTGCCATGTTAAACACTGTTCGCCATACATCAGGGGACATTAAAGAAGGTGTAAGTACTGGGGACATAACCACCTGGTTAGCAATGCGATCAGGCAGCTTGCGAACTAATGACATTCTAAGATCCTGTCGTGCTCGCACCGCCTCAAGTAAGGCTGTGCGTATGTCACCTAAGGATTGAATTGACGACTGAAGAATCAGACGCCGGGATAATTCAACTGATCTTCGAGCATCCGCGTCTGCGATTGCCTGAGTAGACCTGAGTAAAGACTTAGCCACCTGTTGAGAAACTATGTACTGTGAAAACAGGCGGAAAGCTTTTCCCCTAAGCCTAAATTCTCTGTCTAGGTGAGAAGGGGTAGGGGTAATGAATGGTTCCTTTAGTTCACAAAGATTAATCTTAGGGGCAGCTAAAAAGGAAAATAAAGCTGACGGAACTCCGCCGGCAGAACCTACCGGCATTGAGAACCATGAATGTGTATCCTGAGGGATCTGGTGGGAAGATTTAGAAGTGAAAGTGGTTGCAAAGTTCTGAGCCTCTACCTCCCAATCCACCCAAGGTCCTGGTCCTAACTGTCCCACCTTCAACACTGGATTAGCTGTCTCGTCTGTGACGGTCTGTAAATCTAGTTCAGGAGTAATAGCCAACAGAGCCTTAATATCATTAAACCCATCCAGCTTAGACCAGTCTGAAAAAAGTTTTGAAGCTGAGGCAGGGGGTAAAGCAGGCTTAGATGCATAAACAAAATAATCCTGATAATAATAACTAGGTATAGCCTTGATATTTACATCCAAAACATTACCCAAGGCATCCAATGCCCTTAATTTCTTAGACTTATTTCCCTGGATAAACCACTCACGTGGTACCGGGAGTTCCCCTGACAAGGTAGGCTGGGCAAGCTCTGGCTTAGAGGGGTTCAAAGGGACCCATGACTCATCTGGCCCATAAAGCAGGGGCATAGCTACCTTTCT
This sequence comes from Paralithodes platypus, assembly GCA_032716605.1. Classification (NCBI taxonomy): domain Eukaryota; kingdom Metazoa; phylum Arthropoda; class Malacostraca; order Decapoda; family Lithodidae; genus Paralithodes; species Paralithodes platypus. The sequence continues at coordinate 41,158,343 of CM064578.1, read as the reverse complement.
AAGAGGCGCTTTGTCTAGAGGGGGTGGATTAACATCCGTAATGACCCTGACATTTGACGTAGTGAATGCCGCCGTAGCTGGCTTAGAGCTCCCTGCCGGTGACAGAGTAGGAGGGTTAGGAATCTTAGATAAATCGATTGACGTTATCAGAGGCCGTACCGCAGAACCTGTCAAGGGAGCCCCCAAGTCCATTGTGGGGTTTTCTCGTTGTTGATTAAAGAATTTTGATAGAGCATGAGTAAGTAACCCATCAATTTCTTGTGCTGTAACAAACTGGTTAGGTGCAGAACTTTCAGGTGAATTAGTATTATCATGGGCGGCGTCCAGGCCTGAGCCTGACCCTTGTCCTTCCCTATCTGAAATTAATGACACTTCATCTTGTCCCTCCCGATCCTCCTGAGAAGCCCCCGCCGAGGCAGGGGCACCTTGTTTCCAAGATAAATCAGGGATAGAGGATGGGGTCGCCGCGTCCCTGTGGACATCGGCTACTGTGTGACTCGTATGAGTCGGACGTGGATGGACAGACCCTGGTTGAGCAAAACGCCAAACACCGAGGCTCTGGCCTACGCTCTCTTGAGAGTCTGAAACATTCTCAATTATTGAATATCCTGAACTCTCCATTTCTAGGGTTAAAATATCAATAGGTAAATCTTGTTTAGGGACAGGCGCTTCACTATACTCTGAGGCTGTAACAGAAACATTGTCAGGTGTAGAGGTACGATGAGATGCACTAGACTTAGAAGAATGTCGAGAGGACTTCTTATGGGAATCCTTTTTGGAGGATTTGTGGCTACGGTGTGACCGCGAACTGGACCTAGGTTTGGAAGAATCACCACCATGGTCCCTGGGGGAAGCTTCAGTCTTGCACTTCTTACTAGCCGGGGAAGAGGCCCGACTTGAAGACCGTTGTCTGAGGGGAGACCTTGACCTCGATCTCGCCTGCGACGAGGAGGTGGCTGCCGGGGGAGTAGGCTCTCTCGGGCGTTTAAACGTCTCCACAGACGATACAGAATCCTGGCTAGTCTCTGTCGGCTTAAAACCCCTTACTCTAGAGGTACGTTTAGGGGGAGGGTGCTCTGACAGCAACTTATCCCAAAGTGGGACGTTGTCACATTGAAGTGACTTATGTGCGACAATGGTAGTGTAGGCCGACATTTGTTGTCTGACCTCTCTCAACGCTACCGCCGCGGTCTTGTCATTGTCACACAGGACTTTATTGGTTAATTGGGAGCAAAAAGAACAATTACGTGTAACCCAGAGACCCCTTGAACGGTCTAGACATCTAACACACCTTATGCAAAGGGTATGTGCAAAAATTGGGATACCCGCGCAAGTAGGGGTAATGCACAGGGCAAAAACTGGGGTGACATTAGCCATGACAGAGACTGGTGAGAGGAACTACCGCCGGGTCTGTATTGGTCCGCCGGAGCTCAGCTCTGGAAAAATAAAGAAAATTTCCAGGAATTAATGCTCATAAGGTTAACCCAAGTGTTCGCATACAAGTGTTAATAACCCGCCGGGTAACGGGATGCAAAGACACAGCTAACACATCTCGCCACGCGGCTGGGTATAAAGAGGCTAAACAAGTCTTCTTAGCTAAGAACATGAAGAATACCCTCTGATATAATGGTCCAGTATGGCACTAATAGTCTGTAGGAGGTGGTGACTGTCTCAAGATTCAATTTTGTAACAAAGCCCCCCCTCATAAAGACGCCGGCCCTTGAAATATTTTAGTAGAATAGCCCAGGGCAGGAATATACGAGATCTGATTTTTTAACGAATTGTCCCAAACGATCGTCGTAAAAATAGAAGGCGGCGATACTGAAAGTATCAACCAATTAAGGTTAATCGAAATTGAATTTGTTTATAAATTCCTTAGTTCCTATACTTAGGGACACCCGCCGGGTGTGGAAATCGATTTGGTTAAACCTCACTGATCCTTCAAATGCCGTAAGAGTAAAGGCGGCGATACACAGAGTATCACTCACATGGATTGGTTAACTATAAGAGACCTAAGTCGTTTTATCCCCCCTGCTAAGGTGCACCCGCCGGGTGAGAAGTCTAAAAGTTAACCCCACAAGTTCCTGACCCCACTACTTTGTAAAAGATCGCCGGGGAGGAACGCCTAAACAACAGCTAGGTTTTCCCCGTGGTTTGTCGTAAACCAGGTAGAAAAACCTATAAAAAACGAGTGTTCTCACGAACGTCGTTTCTTTATATATAACTAAATATATATGTAAGGATGGGTACAGCCATCCCGCCGGGAAATATAAAGGAGGCCTGAAACCAGGCACCCACAGATACGCAGTCCTGGAGAGCCACAGACACCTCCCCGCCGGGGAACCAGCCAGTGTTAACAACCACGTGTGGCCTAACACTGCTCATCGGTCAGGTTTTTTCACGGTGAAACCGAGAAAAACCCGCCGGAAGGCAAACCCCACCCTGAACAGACACCATCTGAACAAAACGACACGAGGAGAGACACGCACGACTAACCAAGGTCACAACATAATCCGTGGAATTAGCCAATACACAACTAAACCAGGAAACAAATATAGTCCGAGGAATTAGCCAATACACAACTAAAACCCGGATACACATGACACAGTAGGGCATATTTATAAAATAAATAATAACACTAGACATGTGGCAAAGCTACGAGCGGCTGGCTAGGCCTAGGTAGACGGCATGAAAATAGTTGAAATATAAACACACACTGGAATATCACAACAGGAACCACCGCCAACACACCACCGAAGCGATAACTTCCCAACCCCGGGAAGCCTGACACGGACCCAGAAAAAACTTCACTAAGTGAAGAAAAATACGCTGGGAACGTCAGCAAACATACAGCTTACCTCATCAGAAGGATAAAAGGCAGCAATAATTAACGCGTAATGAAAGCCGCCTGCATCACCAACTAAACCAAACTGTGAAAAGTTCACGTGTCCACAACAGGACCACGAGGGTACATCCGAAATAGATGCCCCATACATACGACCCAAAATACATTGCACTGCGGGCAACCAGCCCAGGACACTCCTGCTACGCCTATCCTAACCTTACTCGATACATCCCAGAGTAAACAAATGAGAAAAAACTCACTAGGGACGCCACGAATGCGGAACCAGCGGAGCCTGAAAGGAACGTCCGGGCAGGCTGAGCGCAGAGCAAAGAAGGAGGAATGACGCCTCCGAGGATCAAGTGTCCAAACAGTGGTTTAGAGTGGGTAAGGGAACATTGGAAAGGGAACTACTGCCCTGGAACTAATGTCTGTGGCAGGACTAGGAAGTTAGTAAGGGACATATGGGTTAGTAACTGAGGGGAGGATAAAATAAAGTTATTAATTTACAAACGCAGTCAGTCGCGGGTTTGATGCGAGATATTTGTCTAGGCGGAGTTTAATGAATCAACGGTGCTGCAGTCTATAACATCTCGGGGAGCCCATTCCACAAGTTGACAACTCGATTGAAGAAGAAATTCTTAGATTCGTGTGAGTTAAAAGATTTACCAATAATTTTGCAACCGTTTCCCCGCGTGTAATTAGATTGGTCGATAGTGAAGTACTTACTACAGTTCATATTGTCGATGCCTTTGATGATTTTGAACACTTGAATTAAGTCACCTCTTAATCTGCGCTGGGTTAAAGGAAATATAATTAATTCTCTAAGGAGTGTTGGAGTAGAGAGCTATAAGAGTGACAAGGAGTGTTGAAGTAGAGAGCTATAAGAGTGACAAGGAGTGTTGGAGTAGAGAGCTATAAGAGTGACAAGGAGTGTTGAAGTAGAGAGCTATAAGAGTGACAAGGAGTGTTGAAGTAGAGAGCTATAAGAGTGACAAGGAGTGTTGAAGTAGAGAGCTATAAGAGTGACAAGGAGTATTGAAATAGAGAGCTATAAGAGTGACAAGGAGTGTTGAAGTAGAGAGCTGTAAGAGTGACAAGGAGTGTTGAAGTAGAGAGTTATAAGAGTGACAAGGAGTGTTGAAGTAGAGAGCTATAAGAGTGACAAGGAGTGTTGAAGTAGAGAGCTATAAGAGTGATGGAGTAGAGAGCTATAAGAGTGACAAGGAGTGATGGAGTAGAGAGGTATAAGAGTGACAAGGAGTGTTGAATTATAGAGCTATAAGAGTGACAAGGAGTGTTGGAGTAGAGAGGTATAAGAGTGACAAGGAGTGTTGAAGTAGATAGCTATAAGAGTGACAAGGAGTGATGGAGTAGAGACTGTATAAGAGTGACAAGGAGTGATGGAGTAGAGAGTGTATAAGAGTGACAAGGAGTGTTGGAGTAGAGAGTGTATAAGAGAGACAAGGAGTGTTGGAGTAGAGAGTGTATAAGAGTGACAAGGAGTGATGGAGTAGAGAGTGTATAAGAGTGACAAGGAGTGTTGGAGTAGAGAGGTATAAGAGTGACAAGGAGTAAAGAGCGTATAAGAGTGACAAGAAGTGTTGGAGTAGAGAGTGTATAAGAGTGACAAGGAGTGTTGGAGTAGAGTGTATAAGAGTGACAAGGAGTGATGGAGTAGAGTGTATAAGAGTGACAAGGAGTGTTGGAGTAGAGAGGTATAAGAGTGACAAGGAGTGTTGGAGTAGAGAGTATATAAGAGTGACAAGGAGTATTGGAGTAGAGAGTGTATAAGAGTGACAAGGAGTGTTGGAGTAGAGAGGTATAAGAGTGACAAGGAGTGATGGAGTAGAGAGTGTATAAGAGTGACAAGGAGTGTTGGAGTAGAGAGGTATAAGAGTGACAAGGAGTGATGGAGTAGAGAGTGTATAAGAGTGACAAGGAGTGTTGGAGTAGAGAGGTATAAGAGTGACAAGGAGTGTTGGAGTAGAGAGTGTATAAGAGTGACAAGGAGTGTTGGAGTAGAGAGTGTATAAGAGTGACAAGGAGTGATGGAGTAGAGCTATAAGAGTGACAAGGAGTGTTGGAGTAGAGAGTGTATAAGAGTGACAAGGAGTGTTGGAGTAGAGAGTGTATAAGAGTGACAAGGAGTATTGGAGTAGAGCTATAAGAGTGACAAGGAGTGTTGGAGTAGAGAGTGTATAAGAGTGACAAGGAGTGTTGGAGTAGAGAGTGTATAAGAGTGACAAGAAGTGTTGGAGTAGAGAGGTATAAGAGTGACAAGGAGTGATGGAGTAGAGAGTGTATAAGAGTGACAAGGAGTGATGGAGTAGAGAGTGTATAAGAGTGACAAGGAGTATTGGAGTAGAGCTATAAGAGTGACAAGGAGTGTTGAAATAGAGAGCTATAAGAGTGACAAGGAGTGTTGAAATAGAGAGTGTATAAGAGTGACAAGGAGTGTTGAAATAGAGAGCTATAAGAGTGAGAAGCGGTGTTGGGTGGAGTCGATTTATTCGTGGCCACCCCCTCGAGGATTGAGAATAGATATAAGTAACACCCCGTTCTTAACATTAATCATCAATTACAAACCCCAATGTACTTGAATAAACTAATGAAAGCTTATGGTCTTCCCGGGATTCGAACTAGGGACACCACACCCAGAACATAAGCACCTAAACCATTACTTGCTGATAACCTAGGGGCTTCGCAGGAAATAATTATAAGCTACTGAAAACCTTCTCGTGAGGTTTAAGGGAGCCCACCTCGCTTTGTTATCTTTCTCTCCCTCTCTCTTTGGCTTGTATCCATTCGGCCCCATTCAGCCTACTGTATTAAGACATTTATCCCCATCCAGGTGTCGAATTTTTCCTGGCGAGCGGTAGCGAGCCAGCATATATATATATTAGTTTTGACAGCATTAAATGGAGAAATCCGGCTTTGCCGGAGACATTTTTCAATCGAAAAATGCACAAATTTAGCTTGCTGTCAAAACAAAAAATATATATATGCTGGCTTGCTACCTCTCACCAAGAAAATATTGGCATCTGGGTGGGGATAAACGTCTTAAAACAGTAGGCTCAATGGGGCCGAATGGATACAAGCCTAAGAGAGAGGGAGAGAAAGAGAACAAAAGCGAGGTGGGCTCCCTTAACACAATATCACCATTTATTCCCCTTGAACATACTGTATGTATCATGTACAGTCACGCTAATAAGTCATGTCCCAGCTGTCATTACGTTTGGCTTTCTCTGTGCGGTAATAATGTCTGTCAGATGTTGAATAGGGTGGGTAAGTGTAGGAACATGTTTGTATATCTCCCTCGATATGAAGAAATGAAGCTTAGATATTGCTGATACCAATTATTGATCAAAACATACTTGGTGCCGAGACATCACTTATTAGCGCGATTGTACAGTCGCGTTAATAAGTCATGTTTCGGCACCATGTATGTTTTGATCAATAATTGGTATCAGCCATATCTGAGCTTGATTTCTTCATGTCGAGTGAAATATACAAACATGTTCCTACACTTACCCACCCTATTCAACATCTGACAGACATGAATACAGCACAGAGCGAGCCAAACGTAATGACAGCTGGGACGTGACTTATTTGCGCGACTGTACTCTACAGTAGAACAGGGACAATATTCTGTCAGTACATAGATGAATCCATAAAACAATTAATTTAACATATCGACAAGTATCGACATATGGACACTGTGAGCCCTTTTTAAAAGTAAATAAGCATATTATGTATTGTCAACTAGATTAAAATGTAATCTACTCCAAATTTAATTTGCATCTTGTGTATCCTTTCTCCGTGCCTTAATTACGCCCCCCCCCAAAAAAAAAAAAAAAAAAAAAAAATATATATATATATATATATATATATAATATATATATAATATTATAATTATAAAAAAATACAAAAATAAAATAAAAAAAATACCACACACGCAAGTCTTCTCCGTGGTCCTGGACGTGACTGGCTGGTCTCTTAATTTACACCGTGAATAAAAGCTGGTGCTGCAAGGACCACTGGCTGACGTGTGTGTGTGTGACGGCTGTGTGTGTGTGTGTGGGTGTGTGTATTCACTTGCTTGTTCGTCAAGGGGAATCCACGCAATGCGAGCTAAGCTCATTATTATCGCGCCTCCTTAACTGGGAATGTATTGCGTGAAATGCATGTTAAGTGTTTATGTATCGTTGGAATGGCTGTGGATGTGTGTGTAGTCTGTATTTTAGCCAATTGGCGACATCTGGAAACGAAGGCTTAGGATTAATCTGTACGGTACCATTCTCACTACGGTACCAGTCTCACCCGAAGGCTTAGGTTGACCAGTAGCTTAGGTTGACCAGTACGATACCCATCTCACCTTGTAACCGATCACCAACCCCAGATGGGACGTCACAACTTCGTCCACTTATTCCAGGTTCCTATTTATACTGCTAGGTGAACAGAGGCTACACCGTTAGGAGACTTGCCCAAATGTCTCTTCCCCGCCCGGGTCTCGAACCCGGGACCTTCTGGTTGTGAGCCAGACGCGCTATCAGTTACGCCACGGGGAGGTGTATGTATGTGTGTGTGTGTGTGTGTGTGACGGCTGTGTGAGTGTGTGTGTGTGTGTGGGTGGGATGGGGAGGGGGACATGTGTGTGTGGGTGGGTGGGATGGGGAGGGGGACGTGTGTGTGTGTGTGCTATATATATATTTGTGTGAATTGTGTGTGTCTAAGTGTGTGTGTGTGTGTATATATATGTGTGTGTACTGTGTGTGTCTAAGTGTGTGTGTGTGTGATTGCATACCGTGTGTGTGACGAGTGCTTGTGTGTGTGTGTGCATGTCTTTATTTTCGTGTGTGTGAGACGTGTGCGTGTAGGTGTATGTGTGTAATGTGTATATGTTTAAAGGCGTACCGAGTGTGACAAGTGTGTGTGTGTGTGTCTGTATGTATGTGTGTGTGTGTGTGTATGTCTGTATGTGTGTGTATATGTGTGTGTGTGTATTATATGCCTTAACCCGTTACACAGTCACAATCTTTCCATAACCTCTTAGCCTTAGAAACAGTTCTTCTTTACTGGAACAATACAAAAAAGTCATATTAATTTGAACCCCTTGAGGATTTTGACGCGTTTTGATAGTACTCTATATTCTGGCTATATAATATATGATTTTATTAAGTTTTGGAGTAAGTTCTGGTAGTTGGAGTAATAACTGGGAAAGTTATTCCTAGAGATACCAACTAAGCTGCATAAAATCGTCTTATAATAGCCAGAGTAAGCTGCCAATAACGCGTCATAATCTTCAAGGGGAGAGAGCCTTCTACTTTACTGTCCTATTCTTCCACTATTAACTGTCCCTGTCTAGTAGTATTAAGGCCGGACCACCTGGTTTGGACCGCAAGGTCTGGTCGGTCTGAATATCTGTGTAACTGTGTAACTGGTTAAGAAATGTTGGTAAGTTTCTGGTGGCGAGGATATAACTTGAGCACCCATGTTATCCCAATAATACCTCCACTATATAGACCGTTACTCTAAACTACGACTTGTGGTTACTAGGCCAATCCTGTAATTTTTTTTTTTTTTTTTTTTTTTAAGAGACAATGAACGGAGGAAGGAAAAACACAGATAAAACAAAAAGGTCCATGTGCCTAAAGGCATCCTCCATTCATAAAATGTTTGTAACAACTGGATTTAAACATTTGTAGATTGTAAGTTTGTGGAAAGCAATTCGAGGGAAGTGAATTCCAAAGAGTAGTAGCTCTGGGGATAAATGAATTCTGATAAGCAGAAGTTCTGCATTGTGGAGGAGAAAGTGTAAATTCATGGGCGCTCTCAGCTGCCCTAGTTCTACGGGGAAAGATGTGGAGAGGCGGCACAATTGAAGCAAGTTCCTCGGAACAATTGCTGTGAAAATATCTGTAGAATAATGCAAGGGATGCAACGTTTCTTCGTATGGATAATGTAGGAAGGTCCTGTGTGATTGCAGGGTTATTGATTAATCTAATAGCTTTATTTTGAATTTTGTCCAACTGCCTCAATGCAACCACTCCACTTCCACCCCACAGAGGTGAACAGTAATCCATCTGAGAACGCACATGACTTATATATCACGGCCAACTGCTCGTCAGTGAAGAATTCTCGAACTCTGTACAGGAGTCCCAGTTTTTTAGAGGCATTCTTAGCAATGCTTCTAACATAATGTGTCCAGCTCAAGTTAGTAGTTAATGTTACACCGAGAATGTCAATACTAGGGGAAGTGGGAATATTTACATCATTAAAAAATATATGGGAGTCAGTGAGATTCTGTCGGTTAGGAAATTGAATGTACTTGGTTTTCTGTGCATTAAAGGAAACTAGATTCTTTTGTCCCCATCCATCAATTCTAGAAAGGTCCTGGTTCAGAGAAATTTCAGTGTTTATTTTTGAATTTATAAGATCGGGTTGGGTGAAAGAATTGGTAAATGTGAAGGAACTGTGGAGTGTTGAGTCATCTGCGTAGGAATGTATTGGATTATGAGTGGTAGATATGAGATCATTGATATGAATGAGGAACAGAATTGGGGCCAAAACTGATCCCTGGGGAACACCAGCATTTATTGAGTGAAATTGAGAATAAAGGCCATCTACCATTACACGTATTTTTCTGTTATGAAGATAAGAAGAAATTAGTGGAACTAATGATGCAAGGCCGTAGTGTGACATCTTCGACAATAAGGATTGATGCCAGACTCTATCAAATGCCTTTGATATATCCAGTGCTATTGTATGTGTTTCACCATGTTGGTCTGTAGCTTGGTTGATTTGATGCGTAAGAAGGCAAAGCATGTCTGCAGTTGATCGACATCGTCTAAAACCATATTGCCTATCACTGATTAATTTATTATTCTCAAGATGCTTAATTATGTGATTATTTAATATAATTTCAAAGACTTTACCAAGAGTGGAAGTTATAGCTATTGGTCTGTAGTTTGATGGATCTGAAGAGGCACCTTTTTTAGGAACTGGATGGATGTTTGCTTCTTTCCAGGGTACTGGGAAGCATGAGGTATGAGTACACAGACGGAACAATTTTGCCAATACAGGAGCGAGCACCAAGGAGCAATTCTTAAGTACTATTGGAGGAATTTCATCTGGACCAGGAGCCTTATCTACCGAGAGATTCTGCAAAATAGTTTTGACATGTCTGGTGTGGATCTTAAGTGAGGAAATTTCAGGCGAATTAAAATTAAGTACAGGGACATCTTGATTTATTTCATCTAAGGTTGAGTTGGTGGAGAAAATATCCGCAAGAAGGTTAGCTTTACCTCGTGGGTCACTTACAAGATTGCCAGTCGGAGATTTTAATGGTGGAATGGATGAAGCAGTAGTGAAGTTGGATTTAAATGAGTTAAGAGTAGACCAAAATATTTTGTTATCATTTGGATTATTTAGAAATCGAGCACACCCCCATCATTATATATGGGCTTGTACTGTATATGTGTGTTTGGTGTTGTGTGTACTTACTCTAGTTGTACTTACTCTAGTTGTATTGCGGGAGTGAGCATGCTCGTTATTTCCCGCCTCCTATATGTGTAGGTGTTATATGTATCGTTGGAATGGCTGTGGATGTGTGTGTAGTCTGTATTTTTAGCCAATTGGCGACATCGGAAACGAAGGCTTAGGGTGGATCTGTATGGTACCATTCTCACTATAGACGGTACCGTCTCGCCCGAAGGCTTAGGTAGCCATCAGCTTAGGTGAACCATATGATACCCATCTCGCCTTGTACCATTTTTGCCAACCCCAGATGGGACGTCACAACGTCGTCCACTTATTCCAGGTACCTATTTACAGCTAGGTGAACTGAGGCTAACACATGAAAGGAGACAAGCCCAATTTGTCTCCGCCCGGCCGGGGATTGAACCCCCGACCCCTCGTGTGCGAGACGAGAGCTCTACCTACTAGGCTACGGGCTGTGTGTGTGTGTGTGTGTGTGTGTATGCGTGTGCGTGTGTGTGTATATGTGCATGGGGGTGCGTGTCTGTGTGTGTTTTGGTGCTCACTCGTATGTGTGTGTGTGTGTGTCTTCGATTGCAAGAGACAGGAGATGGTTCTTATAAATGGGGATGGTTAACTTTTTGAGCAATTTTTGCATGTATTCATTATTTTTCTAGTTTCCTCCCTAGACATCCATCAAATTATAAAAAAAACATCCATTAGATCCCTCTTCTAGATTAATTTGTACATTTTTCGGTAGAAAAATTTCCCGGCCGAAGGCCAGTTCTACCCACATTACAGGCTGACTATCGTTCGCCAGGGAAAAAATCGACACCTAAATAGCACGAAAGGTCTAACTATTGACGAAGAAATGGGGCGAAAGGTCTTAAAATCAACTAACTAATGGGGCAAACATCTTAACATCTGAAAACTAATGGGGCTAAACATAAGGTAGAAAGTGGTCCAGAAAACCGGCCCGTCCCCCCCTTAAACGATTTGGTCGGTGAGAATAAAACACTTTGAGCGACATTCCATTACGTTTTGTCCCTCACCGCTGTGGCAGTCAAGTTACATAAAGGTACAGTTAACCAAATAAGTGATATCGCGGCACCAATTATGTTTTGATCAATAATTGGTATCAGCAATATCTAAGCTTCGTTTCTTCATATCGAGTGAAATATACAAACATGTTCCTACACTTACCCACCCTATTCAACATCTGACATACATTAATACAGCACAGAGCGAGCCAAACGTAATAACAGCTGAGACATGAATTATTAGCGCGATCGTACAGTTGGCCAAATAAGTGATGTCGCGGCACCAATTATATTTCGATCAATAATTGGAATCAGCACTATCTAAGCTTGGATTCATAATTTCGAGTGAGATATACAAACATGTTCCTATCTTTACACACCCTATTCAACATCTGACAGACATTAATACAGCACACAACGAGACACGACTTATTTGACCAACCGTACATGAATATACTAAACAATTAACCACTTGCGAGTTTCAGGCTATGGAGAAGTTGGAGCTGTAGACATCGATATACAGTATAGCAGAATTACCAGCTAAAATACGGTTGTACTGGATTTATGAACACATGAAATCATATTAACATCAATCTATCCTTCATAAACCTACATTATTGTTTGCATGTCTGTTAAATTTCAATGTTTACGGCTTCCACTTCCTTATAGCCTGAAACTCGCAAGTGGTCAGTCCCCACCAAGCACGTGCGGTTCTACAAACTACTGGTGGAAGAAATATATAATTAACTTGACCGCAATTATTATGTTCTCTCCACCAACCAACTTTACTGCTAAACTCGATTAATGAAATTAACAAACACATGTGGCAGTCCGGGAATTCGAACCCAGGACGCGCACACCGAAACTCAACACACGTATGCATTGCGCCACGAAGACAATAGTGAAATAGATAGACAGGCGAGGAAAAGGCTCTCTCCCCACCCTCCGACAAGCACCGTGAAGAACATTTAGTTAAAGGGGGACACACACACACACACACACACATAAACAAATTGGAGGCAGTACAACGAATAACAACCAAACTGATCCCAGAACTAAAGGACCTACATTACCCTGAAAGACTAGACAGATTAGGGCTTCCCACGCTAGAGGAGAGAAGAGTTCGAGGAGACCTGATAGCAATGTATAGATCGGTATAGATGCATGAGAGGGTTTGAGAGACTCGATAAGGAGAATTTTATTAGGCTGAACGATGGAAGAACCAGAGGGCATTTGTATAAAATAAGAAAGGAGAGGTGCAAGTCCAATGTGACAAAGTTTAGCTTTCCGTATAGAACGATAGATTGGTGGAACAACTTAAGTGCGGAGATTGTAGAAGCAAGACATATCCACGACTTTAAAAGTAAACTGGATAGGCAATGGAAATGAGACAGGACAACACGAGCGCATCTCAATTCCTGTAAACTACAAATAGGCGAATACAAATAGGTGAATACAAATAGGCGAATACAAATAGGCGAATACAAATAGGTGAATACAAATAGGCGAATACAAATAGGTGGATACAAATAGGTGAATACAAATAGGTGAATACAAATAGGCGAATACAAATAGGTGAATACAAATAGGCGAATACAAATAGGTGAATACAAATAGGCGGATACAAATAGGCGAATACAAATAGGTGAATACAAATAGGCGAATACAAATAGGTGAATACAAATAGGCGAATACAAATAGGCGAATACAAATAGGTGAATACAAATAGGCGAATACAAATAGGCGAATACAAATAGGTGAATACAAATAGGCGAATACAAATAGGTGAATACAAATAGGCGAATACAAATAGGTGAATACAAATAGATGAATATAAATAGGCGAATACAAATAGGTGAATACAAATAGGTGAATACAAATAGGCGAATACAAATAGGTGAATACGCACACACACTTGATTACTAGCATTTTCTAATTTAGAGCACTAACTCAGGTGAATACAAATAGGCGAATACAAATAGGCGAATACAAATAGGTGAATACAAATAGGCGAATACAAATAGGCGGATACAAATAGGTGAATACAAATAGGTGAATACAAATAGGCGAATACAAATAGGTGAATACAAATAGGCGAATACAAATAGGTGAATACAAATAGGCGGATACAAATAGGCGAATACAAATAGGTGAATACAAATAGGCGAATACAATTAGGTGAATACAAATAGGCGAATACAAATAGGCGAATACAACTAGGTGAATACAAATAGGCGAATACAAATAGGCGAATACAAATAGGTGAATACAAATAGGCGAATACAAATAGGTGAATACAAATAGGCGAATACAAATAGGTGAATACAAATAGATGAATATAAATAGGCGAATACAAATAGGTGAATACAAATAGGTGAATACGCACACACACTTGATTACTAGCATTTTCTAATTTAGAGCACTAACTCAGGTGAATACAAATAGGCGAATACAAATAGGCGAATACAAATAGGTGAATACAAATAGGCGAATACAAATAGGCGGATACAAATAGGTGAATACAAATAGGTGAATACAAATAGGCGAATACAAATAGGTGAATACAAATAGGCGAATACAAATAGGTGAATACAAATAGGCGGATACAAATAGGCGAATACAAATAGGTGAATACAAATAGGCGAATACAATTAGGTGAATACAAATAGGCGAATACAAATAGGCGAATACAAATAGGTGAATACAAATAGGCGGATACAAATAGGCGAATACAAATAGGTGAATACAAATAGGCGAATACATATAGGTGAATACAAATAGGCGAATACAAATAGGTGAATACAAATAGATGAATATAAATAGGCGAATACAAATAGGCGAATACAAATAGGTGAATACAAATAGGCGAATACAAATAGGTGAATACGCACACACACACACTTGATTACTAGCATTTTCTAATTTAGAGCACTAACTCGTTTAGAATATACATTGCATAATCTCTGGAATATATACAGTAGTTAATATGACAAACACACGGGTCTACAGTAATGATAGTAGGGATTATTTACTGTATAAATTATGTAACTTATATAGAGGCCAACTCTCATATTATAATCTGAAATTCAGATCATCGGAATTGTTAGGTCATATTCAGATGAAAAAAAAACATTTATTGTTATTTGCTCAGCTGTGATATATTTCAGTGTTTATTTATGCCTCCCCATTTGCTAAGAATAAAATCAGTGTATTATTTTACAATTAGAATATTAAGGAATATTAATTAAGGAACATGTTCTTAACATTAATCATCCATTACAAACCCCAATGTACTTAAATAAACTAATTAATGTAGAAAATATAATTTATTTATTTTATTATATTCTACTTAATATTTATTTTATATTGTTAATTTATTTAATTTATTATTATTATTATTATTATTATTATTATTATTATTATTATTATTATTATTTATTTTGTTATTTTTGTAGGCTACAAAATAATGTCCTGATTTACTATGTAGGGGTAAATTGAATTTCCACGAGTCAACAACCAGTGATATACATTTTAACCCGTTCAGTACCGGTGACGTCGTTTTGTTTATCATATTCTAGCAACTACTAGACGATTTTGTTTAGATTAAGAAGGACCTGTTCCCACTAAAAGGCTACGAACTATCTCAATGAATCCTTATAGCTACCATAGATCCTTCCCAAGCTGCACAAAATCGTCTAAATACAGCTAGGATAAAATGAAAAAAAGACATCGCCGGTACAAAAGGTGTCTATGATTACCTTTTATTATTATGAACTGAATGATATTTATAGGTATTGGCAATTATTATGTTCTATCCAACCACCAACTCTACTCCTAAAATCGATTAATGAAATATTACAAACACATGTGGCAGTCCGTGGATTCGAACCCAGGACGCTCACACCGAATATCAACACCTTATGCATTACACCACGAAGGCAGTTATTAGCTAACACCCTACTATTTATGTTATTATGAACAAGTGTATTCAAACAATAACATTCAAATATTTAATGTATAATATTATGAGGCCCCGAAGGCTCGACAGCATATTAAGGGGAGATCTCCACTTGAGGGATTTTTTTCTTGACCCCTTTCTCCCTCATGTTTAGCCCCATTGCTTTTGATATTATAAAACGTTTGCCCCATTAGTTTAGCGATTTTAAGAACTTTCACCCCATATTAAGACCTTTCGTGCAATTCAGGTGTCGGTTTTATCCTGGCGAGCGATAGCGAGCCTGTAATTTAAGAGGAACCGGCCTTCGGCCGGGATATTTTTCTACCGAAAAATGTACAAATTTATCTTGAAAGGGACTCAACGGGGTGTAATTTTAAGCTTGATGGAAGTCTAGGGAACAAACTAAATACCTCCCCTTAATCCATTCAGTACCAGCGACGTGTTATATTTTATTCTAGCTATATTTAGACGATATTATGCAACTTGGGAAGGATCTGTGGTAGGTAAAAGGGTTGGTTGAGATAGTTTGAAGCCCTATTACTGCCAGAGGTCCTTCCTAAGTTGAATGAAATCGTCTAATAGTTTCCAGAATAGGTTGAAAAAGGACGTCCCCGGTACTGTATGGGTTAATCTGGAATGTATTTGTTCAGTCTATGAAAGAAGACTTGTATATATAAAACCAATCCACGCACTTTTGAGTGACTGTACAGTACACTCTAAGACATTAATCTTGGCCCAATATGAACCCTTGACCAACAAAGCGAACCTCCGAAATGTAAATACTAGGTAAAGAAATAATAAGAGGATTCGATTGAGTTCGGGATAGCTTCGAAAACTTCATGCCATGAGCTATGACCTAGAGTACTGTATAATATTGTCTTGACCAATGGCAATATATGCAACCATATTAGTTAGTTAGTTAAAATACGACTTCAGAGGCTATCAACCCTATTGGATTATTAAGCCAGCACACTGTAAGCCAAGTAAACCGTCAGGACTGGAGCCTCCTTCCCAGAACTCCATTCCCTTCCGCAACCAGATGAGCCTTTGGACCTCTAATGCCATATTTGGAAACATCTGGAATAGCATTGTTTTGTCTTGCTTTGATTCGATAGTTTCAAATGGTGCGGTGTTCTTACGGCTCACAATATTCTTTAAAATTCACCTTTAACCCCTTCTGTACCGGCGACGTCTGTTTATTTTTATTCTTCCTATATTTAGACGATTTTGTGCAACTTAAGAAGGATCTGCGGTAGTAAAAAGGGTTAAGTGATATAGTTCGAAGCCTGGCTGATCACGGGAACGCTTTTTCCCTCAACATTTATGCTCAACACTGGTCTGGTAACTTATGAGGTAAACATTTTCAATATTTCGGTTCCGTAAATTCATCTATCATCAGTCTAGTTTCCTATACCAGTGAAACATATTCCAGAAATATTGCCAGCAAAATTTTGATTATCCAATATTGACTAAAGTAGCTCTCGTGTGATAACGGCTAAATTTAATGCACAAGATTTATTAATTTCAGCCAGAACAAGCTACGTAATAATGCTGAAGGGTTTCAGATCCGATCATAATTATGAAGGTTTTGAGGGATAAGCCTTTACAACGGCACCTCGTATCTACATTCTACTTTTCTGAAGAGTGTAGAGACGGGAGAGAGAGGAAGCTGTTGGAGTGGCTTTACACATTTTCTGTTTGGAATGATTGTGTTCGAACTGCCCCTTAATGATTGTTCCTATGCTTAGGCTACGAGTGTGTTGTTCGAGCGTAGTAATGAAGCACCACACATGCTGGAACAGGGTGCTTTATCACCGAGCTGATAAAGTGATGCATGATCGTGGGAACGGGATTTTACTTATATGTCTAGAATATAATGATTGTATTGATTACATTATTTTTTTTTTTTTTTTTTTTTTTTAAGAGACAATGAATGGAGGAAGGAAAAACACAGATAAAACAAAAAGGTCCATGTGCCTAAAGGCATCCTCCATTCATAAAATGTTTGTAACAACTGGATTTAAACATTTGTTGATTGTAAGTTTGTGGAAAGCAATTCGAGGGAAGTGAATTCCAAAGAGTAGTAGCTCTGGGGATAAATGAATTCTGATAAGCAGAAGTTCTGCATTGTGGAGGAGAAAGTGTAAATTCATGGGCGCTCTCAGCTGCCCTAGTTCTACGGGGAAAGATGTGGAGAGGCGGCACAATTGAAGCAAGTTCCTCGGAACAATTGCTGTGAAAATATCTGTAGAATAATGCAAGGGATGCAACGTTTCTTCGTATGGCTAATGTAGGAAGGTCCTGTGTGATTGCAGGGTTATTGATTAATCTAATAGCTTTATTTTGAATTTTGTCCAACTGCCTCAATGCAACCACTCCACTTCCACCCCACAGAGGTGAACAGTAATCCATCTGAGAGCGCACATGACTTTTATATATTACGGCCAACTGCTCGTCAGTGAAGAATTCTCGAACTCTGTACAGGAGTCCCAGTTTTTTAGAGGCATTCTTAGCAATGCTTCTAACATAATGTGTCCAGCTCAAGTTAGTAGTTAATGTTACACCGAGAATGTCAATACTAGGGGAAGTGGGAATATTTACATCATTAAAAAATATATGGGAGTCAGTGAGATTCTGTCGGTTAGAAAATTGAATGTACTTGGTTTTCTGTGCATTAAAGGAAACTAGATTCTCTTGTCCCCATTCATTAATTCTAGAAAGGTCCTGGTTCAGAGAAATTGCAGTGTTTATTTTGAATTTATAAGATCGGGTTGGGTGAAAGAATTGGTAAATGTGAAGGAACTGTGGAGTGTTGAGTCATCTGCGTAGGAATGTATTGGATTATGAGTGGTAGATATGAGATCATTGATATGAATGAGGAACAGAGTTGGGGCCAAAACTGATCCCTGGGGAACACCAGCATTTATTGAGTGAAATTGAGAATAAAGGCCATCTACCATTACACGTATTTTTCTGTTATGAAGATAAGAAGAAATTAGTGGAACTAATGATGCAAGGCCGTAGTGTGACATCTTCGACAATAAGGATTGATGCCAGACTCTATCAAATGCTTTTGATATATCCAGTGCTATTGTATGTGTTTCACCATGTTGGTCTGTAGCTTGGTTGATTTGATGCGTAAGAAGGCAAAGAATGTCTGCAGTTGATCGACATCGTCTAAAACCATATTGCCTATCACTGATTAATTTATTATTCTCCAGATGCTTAATTATGTGATTATTTAATATAATTTCAAAAACTTTGCCAAGAGTGGAAGTTATAGCTATTGGTCTGTAGTTTGATGGATCTGAAGAGGCACCTTTTTTAGGAACTGGATGGATGTTTGCTTCTTTCCAGGGTACTGGGAAGCATGAGGTATGAGTACACAGACGGAAAAATTTTGCCAATACAGGAGCGAGCACCAAGGAGCAATTCTTAAGTACTATTGGAGGAATTTCATCTGGACCAGGAGCCTTATCTACTGAGAGATTCTGCAAAATAGTTTTGACATGTCTGGTGTGGATCTTAAGTGAGGGAATTTCAGGTGAATTAAAATTAAGTACAGGGACATCTTGATTATGTCATCTAAGGTTGAGTTGGTGGAGAAAATATCTGCAAGAAGGTTAGCTTTACCTCGTGGGTCACTTACAAGATTGCCAGTCGGAGATTTTAATGGTGGAATGGATGAAGCAGTAGTGAAGTTGGATTTGAATGAGTTAAGAGTAGACCAAAATATTTTGTTATCATTTGGATTATTTAGAAGTTTATTTGCCTGCTTATGGAGAAAGTTTGATTTAGTTAGGTTTAATACAGTTTTGGCATGATTTCTGATGTTTCTAAAGTAATTAAAGGCTTCATGTGTTTTTGATCTTGTGTATGCATTGTAGGCTATTGCTTTTTGTTCAGTTACTCTAGCACAATTATGGTCAAACCATTTAGGTGAATTAGATCTTTTACTGTACTTTTGATGAGGAATAAAAGTTTCCATTCCAATTTTTACAAAATCTTGTATGTGGCTCAAGGTGGAGTGTGCATCATTAGAAAAGAAAGAGGTCCAGGGAATATCAATAAAGAAACCTTGAAGACCCTCCCAGTCTGCCCTATCGTAATGCCATTTAGTCACCAAAACAGGTTCAGAGTGGGAAGGTGTGGTAGGTGATAGACAGGTGGCTTGTATCAGACAGTGATCAGAAGATCCAAGTGGGGACCTCACTGTAACATCATAATTTTCTGAATTGGTTGTTAAAAATAAGTCCAGTAGGTGGGAATTATGATTAGGATTATCTGGTACACGGGTGGGTTGGTTGACTAGTTGAATGAGATTAAATGAGTCTGCAAATAGCTCACATTCAAGACCAGCATCATCAGTCCTGGCTGAATGAGTGAGCCATTCAACATTATGGACATTAAAATCACCCAACACAGTGATTTCAGAAGAAGCATTTAAGTTGAGGACACTGAGTTGTGAGGACAGAGAATCAAAAAGACTTTGCTCTGGAGGAGTATTTGGGGAACGGTAGATGCAACATATGTATTTAAATTTACCAGCAGAAATTAATTTGTATATAGAATAATCAAAATAGGGACAATTGAAACTAGTAACCTCCTCCAGGGCAATTTCAGATTTTGCGAAGCAACATACACCACCTTTAGGTCTGAAATTTTGGAGCAGTTGATAACCTGGAAAATTAAATCTAGATGTGTCAGATGTGGATGTTACTTGAGTCTCTGTCAAAAAAAGGAGAGTAGGGGATTCTGCTTGAAGAAATTGGTGTACAGAATTGATGTTAGAGTGAAGTCCCCTTATATTACTAAAGAAATATATATGTTCCATATATACACATTAAACGACACGAGTCATATTTAGGCTATATATACAGTATATGGAAATTTACTCCGTCTGTACCGGCGACGTGTGTTGCACCGAATAGACGATTTGATTCAGTTAATCAAGGGCCTCTAGCAACTAACAGGCTTCGAACCATCTCACTTAACCCTTTTTACTACCATAGATCCTTCTAAAACAACACAAATTCGTCTAAATATAGCTAGCATTTAATTAAAAAGACGTCGCCGGTAAAACAGGAGTTAAAGGAATGCTTATATTGCTTTATGTAACAGAAAACTACCAATAATTTTAGTATCTGGCACCTCGTAACTGGGCAGGCGTTTCTCTGGTCCCAGGCGGCGGCAACCCTCACTTCGGAGTTAGCTTTGTCTGCGTGACTATGTGTGGGTGCGGCCGCGGTTTACTACATAGTGTTATTCTTCCGTTCGCGTATATTAGTGGGGTGTTGAGACCGTGAAGACCGCTATAACTGAAGGCATTGACGATAGGTAAGTAATAATATAGGTTTTTGTTTGATATTAACTTGATTTCATTGGTTCAGATACTTTCGCACCCCTTCCAACCCTTGGCTCCATCCCTCTCCCGCATAGCTCCTACGACCCCATATTTTGTTCGGTCCCTCCCTCCCTCCTTGTCCTTCCCCATAAAGCCCCCCCCCCCCCCCATTCCCTTGTCTCCCTTCTCTCTTCGGCAAGAATGTACAGTAGTTACCGAGTGTACCGCCCGTCTTGTTTACACTACGCGGACGCTCACCATCATGGGTTATACTGATGTTTTGGACCGACAGTTAGCCCATCGATCTGTTTAGGCCTAATAGGTCCGGTAGAGCATATACATCAATGCTATATATGGCATTAAGAGCTGAAATGTATTATAAGGGAGAAAAAAACAAAAATGTTAAAATACATGTATAGGCCTAGGCTACTGTAAAACAATAAGTTTTTCAGCCAGTACCCAACCAGCGGGGGCGGCAGCCCCCAACCATATACTAGGTTAGGTTAGGTTAGGCTGTTAAG
Organism: Paralithodes platypus; assembly: GCA_032716605.1. Classification (NCBI taxonomy): domain Eukaryota; kingdom Metazoa; phylum Arthropoda; class Malacostraca; order Decapoda; family Lithodidae; genus Paralithodes; species Paralithodes platypus. Next base: position 41,137,159 of record CM064578.1, on the reverse strand, counting down.
TTAGGCTAATAGCCTAGCACATAAAAAAAAAAAAAAAAAAAAGTAACCCAACCAGCGTGGGGGTGGGGGCAGCAGCCCCCACCCATATACTAGGTTAGGTTAGGTAAGGTTGTTAAGTTAGGCTAATAGCCTAGAACATTAAAAAATAAATAATAATCTAACCCAACCAGCGTGGGGGTGGGGGCGGCAGCCCCCACCCATAATACTAGGATAGGTTAGGTAAGGTTGTTGGGTTAGGCTAATGTCTTCCCAAAGTTGACTATTTTTATAACATGAAATATTAGGCTACCCACTCCACCCCGTGAAATCCGAGCCAGCTTTCGTCAAAAGTTGGCTCGGGTATTCACAAAATTGGGTTGTATGGGTTTGCAAATTGGGAAAACCCAAGCCAAGTTTTGATACAAAACGCTATATTATTGTATTTTTACGCTTTTAACCCCTCATTTTCCCTGAACTTCATAGCCCTCCCCACTAGTGGGGGGCGTGTTTTTAGATTGTTGGATAATGGGTAAATACTCATTTCCGCTCCTCTTCAGTATAAAACAACACTATATCTGAAGGAAAAAATTACAAAAAACTAAATAAAACTTACTGAAATCGCTGTCGGTCCAAAAAGTCAGGTTTACCCCATGTTCCCATCTATTTTGACTGCCTTTGGATACAAAAATACATTACCCTAACCAAACAACCTAACCTAACCTAACCTAACCTAGTATTATTTATTTATAAGTATTTATTTTGATAATATTCAAGGACACTAGTGCGACGTTATGAGAAACAATTTATTAGGGAAAATAGGCACCAATAGATTCGCCATATTTTTCTCCATATAGGCTAGTCCGCATGGAGGATTTTCGTTATCAACAAATTGAAAAATACCCACTTCACAGACAAATACACCAAAAATCTAAGTCAAAGCGGGGGTGTGGGGGCGGCAGGCCCCACCTATAACACTAGGTTAGGTTAGGTAAGGTTGTTAGGTTAGGCTAATGTCCTTTCAAAGGGGTATAGGGTAGTAAACACTAGGATAGCCTATACCCGGTCAGAGGTAAGAAGAGTCCTGCAGTTGTATGTCGGTAGTGGTACACCCGGTAACTACATCCTTCCCCTCTCCTCCACCGCCTTGTCTCCCTATCCGTCCATTCTCCTTCCCCCACTGTCTCCCTCAAGCGGGCATCACACTGGGCCAAATTCTCGTCATCCTCCAGTCTCCGTTTCCAGTCAGTAGCGCCGGCAAATTCTATCACACACGCCAAACGTCCTGGCTGCGTGAGTCAATAACAATAACACAACAATAACAACGTCCGACCTTAGCCTATATTGGTCCGTTTCACCTATACTGTAATGTATAGTAATATTAATTTACATCTACAATTATAATGCAATATGACTCAATCTACACGTTAGTGTAATTTTTTTTAAATTTAAAGCTTATATGAGGACATTTATATTTTTAACTTTTTCGATTCATACCAATCGCCGTGGCGTAGGCTATAGCACAGTGGTTTCCCTTAAACTGTAGAATAATATGGATCAATATTGACAAACTTTGTGTAATAGGACCCAATCTATACGTTAATGTTGCTATGTTTTGCGTGTGAAGCTTATATAAGTAGCTATGAGGAAGTTTTTCGCAAAATGTAGGCTATAGCCTGACGGAGCCCCTGTCGTTACCTCGGCACTAAACTATCGTTTATATTGTGCCGTTTCACCAATAATTTAGAGTAATATGGATTTATATCGACAATTATATTTCAATATGACTCAATCTACAAGTTTGCGTGATAGTTTTATATTTGGAGCATATATGAGGACATATTTTGAACTTTTCGGAGGTTGCAGAATGCTTGGTAGGCTATAATCCTGTGTATGCGGGTAGAATTATGGAACTCGTCAACCGGAATTCTCGTCGAAGCGCGAACCTACAGTAGAACTCTCGTCGACGACATAGAACACTCGTCGACAGGTCCACCTACAAAAATATCGTTGAAAAGAAAGAATAAAGTTTACAAATATATATTTATATATAAACAATAATTAGAAGTTATGGTGAAGCTTAAGAACAGTGGTTGTGTAGGTAAGTGGTTCGTTGTTAGTGGTAACTGATGCGATAAAAGGATTGCGAGTGAATGCCGATTTGAACGAATGCCTTTGCCAAAGCACCTCCCTTTTATTGTTTGTAATTTTATTCGTCTGGATTGTTTTGTGTTTTATTTTATTTCTTCTTGGTTTCCACTAAGGTATAAAGGTATAATACATGTATACAGTATATATATCAATATATAATAATGGTATTATATATAGAAGTTTTGGTGAAGCTTTAAGAAAAAATAATGCAAGCTTAAATGACGATTCGAACAATTTTTTGTTTTCATTTTTTTCATGATTTGTTTTTGTCATCATCCATAGTTCCCTTCAAATACCGAACTGTAATAACAAGTTGTGTGAAAGAGCCGTGGTGAGCTGCAATGTGTATGAACTAATTGAGGTTCTGCACAAGTGCTCATTTGTTCAAGTGCAGCATCAACTTGTGGCCCAAGAGAAGATGGAGAGGCACCAGAAGGCAAGCCATTCCCTGTTTCAAGCCACTTTTCTGCGGGCGTGGGATGTACCGGTAATGATTTTTTTTTTTTGTGTGTATGAAAAAACTACGACTAAATATTTAATAATACAAATAGCCTACATATATATTTTTTATAATTTTTATCATTTATGAATGATGTCTCAAAATAAAACAAAAACAATTGAACTGATAATAATATGATTAAGGTTAATTCCAATAAGGAGTGAACGTATATAAAAAGGAAATAAATATAATTATATATTATATATATAAAACATAGACAATAGAGGAGACAGTTGAAAAGGATGTCTCTCCGAAAAAAACCACCACTTACTGTAATTGGAACACTCGTCGACGACATAGAACACTCGTCGACGGCAAAAATTGGAACACTCGTCGACGTGAATTCCGGTCGACGAGAGTTCCAGGTACCTGCGGGTAGACCTGTATTTATCTCAATAATTTGGTAATGTTACAATATATTTTTACATTTTACATTCATAAATAGTCCACTAATATACTAGGTTAGGTTAGGCTAGGTTAAATATATTGTTCAATGATTCTTAGTAAATAGGCATCTGAAAAACAGTTCATCCTGCTACACAACTGAATGTTTTCGTTTCATACCAATCGCCGTGGCGTAGGTATAGGAAGTGGTTATTTAGCTGCAAGTGGTGTAGCTATTTTAGCATTAATTCACTTAGTTTGTCTATCCGCAGCCCTTCTCACAATCAAAACACACAATTATGTAGCAAAATATATATTTCGACGTCATATACTTGAGATATCAATGAGATTAAATGCGAGCTGTAAAGAGGCTGACACTCTACCTCCATAAAAAAATGGAGCTTCCCACCCAGTGCGGGAAGCATCCTAGCTCCATCAAATGGTGAGATTTGTGCTGGAGACTGGCGGTAGCTCCATTTTTTGCTGAAGAATTACGAGAATTGGCCCAGTGTGATACCCCCTTCACCACGTCACCTGTCAGCCTACTCTTCCTTTCCCCGTCTCCCTCCCTTCCTTCATGTTTACCTCCGCTATCCCCCCCCCCCCCTTCCCCTTGCCTCTCTTCTTCTCTTCTATTCCTCGTCACTTTCCTTCCTTCATGCTTCCCTCTTCTATCCCCCAGCCTCCCCTTTCCCTCCATCCTCTGTCCCCCTCGTCATCCCTTCGTATAATTATCCCGTTAGCCCCCCCCCCCCCCAGTCCTATCCCCCTCCTTTCCTCCGTGTCCCCCTCTATCCCCCAGTCCTCCCTCTCCTTCCAGTCCTACCTGCCTCCCCCCCGCCTTTCCCCCTGCCCATCCCCTTCCTTTCCTCCTCGTGCCTCCCTCTATCCCCCAGTCCTCCCAATCCCTCCTGTCCGCCCCCCCCCCCCCCCCGCCCTCCCTCCCCCCTCCCTCCTTTCCTCCATGTTTGCCCCCCTATCCCCCAGTCCTCCCTGCCCCCTCCCCCTCCTTTCCTCCACCTGTCCCCCTCTATCCCCCAGTTCCCCCCCCCCCATCTCACTGTTTCTTGCCCTCCCTCACCATACGACCTGTTTGGTTAGATCAGTTCAGGTCAGATGGAGGTATTGAGGGATAAGCCTTTACAACGGCACCTCGTATCTACTTTGAAGAGTGTTGACAGGCCAGAAGGGGTGTTGGAGGGGAGGAAGCTGTTGGAGAGGCTATGTTATGTGTGTTATTAGTCTGTATTCATAGTGTGCACGGGGTTAGTTCCGATTTCTCCACCAGACGGCGTGGGGCATCATTGGCCCGCTACTCCCAAGTAAATAAACACGTTGAACTCTATGCGGTTGAATGGGTTTCTACTTTATATGCTCGTAATGCCGTGTCTAACATGAACACTATGGAAATTGAGTTATCGCCATACATTCTTAGTGTTCTGAAGGGGGAGGGTCCCTAGGGTAAAATAGAGGGAAATTACGACAATGAAGACTTATTACTGCCTTGTGATAAAAGCAGGGTGTATGAAGAGTGAACAACACCGACTATATCTCCTTATATACTAACTTAAATACTGTATTATCATTATTTACATGTCGATTTTATAATTTTATACCATATAGTAGTATGTTGATATTTATCCGTTTTCCGTATATTTTTTAATGATTACTATGCGAGCGAAGGCGAAGCAGAAATCAAAAGTTTGTTATAAGACACCAACATTCCATTACTCACTGCCTTTCTGTAATACATGTTTTTTATTGTTTATATATATATATATAAATAGAGAGAGAAAGAGAGAGAGAGATCAAATAATGTCTAGGTTTTGGAAATTAGAGATACTATACAGATTATAAGCCTTGTTACAACAGCAGAACTGGGCATGAATACCGTACAGAAATCTTTGAGAACAGAATATTAACCCCTTCTTTACCGGTAACGTCTTTTTGTATTTAATTTCAGCTACATTTAGACGATTTTGTCAGCTTGGGAAGGATATATGATATCTAAAAGGATTAATTGAGATAGGCTTGTAATGAGTAGACGTCCTTCCTAAGCTGTACAAAATCGTCTAATAGTGGCCAGAATATAATGATAAGTACATCACCGGTACAGAAGGGGTTAAAGGCACGTAACACAATCTACCGGTACATAGGCTAGGCCTACTTATAATTTCAGTGATGCATAATACAGGTTTAGTTAATTAATATGGTCAAATCTCCGATGTATGTAGCTTATTGTAATACCTTCTACCCGCAAAAATCCCGCAACCATAGAAATACCAAAGTTGACAAAATAATTATAACCGATCGAGTTTGGATTTTAATCAACATTTGATGTCAAACAAGTTCAAAAGTTAAAACCTACACCAAATATCACCTTATATATGGGCTAGACTTAAACCTACACCAAATATCACCTTATATATGGGCTAGACTTAAAAATACTAACTGTAAATTGATGAATTTTACACCAGAATTTTAGACCAATTCACACTGATCATAATGTAGGTAAGGCATGTCCATAAACGGTACCGGTACCAGGTATATAGTTTTGCTTCAACCGACGAACTTCATGATAAATCGTATATTCTCCTATTATGGAAGGTAACATATATTTATACAACGGACTTTGCTTAAACTTCTTCAAATAAACCGTTAGTTAAGTTAATTCTTAGGTAGGTTTGGTGGGTTTGATATTGTTGCACGCCAATGGTTGGCAAAAGAGCCAAGTTCAGATTTATATAATTTTGCTGCATTAAAATGGTAAAACTATGATGGATTTTGCTTATATTGCCAACGAGACTACTTAATTTAGTCTAAATTTCCCTGCATATATAGATGAAATTTATCCGACACGTAAGCATATTATATAAATGACCTATTCACAAAATTGGCATATGTTGGGGTGAACTTAATTAAATATAGATTATAAAATATGTATATTTTCAGTTGATAGATACCGGTAATGTTGGGCATAGCCTAATCAACTCTTTTCATATGTTTCGTTTTATTACCGGTACTTACTTTACATCTAGCAGCTTGGCCATTGTACCAAGATCAATGCCTTACATTGTGCTTTGTTCCTTATGTTATTTATCATGGAATGTGTCTGTTGAAGCAAACGATATACTTGTACCGTATATGTACCTTAACCTACATTTTAATCTATATGAAGAGGTCTAAAGACACACGATTATTCCTAGTCTCTTCATTTAGTATATAATATATACGTTTGTTATATATCAGCCGGTAGGCTACACTTCGTGATGAATCGTATTGTCTCTCATTATGGAAGGTAAAATAGGTTGATATAAACATATCTTGCATAAGAATGGAATGGTCGAAAACACATGAAAAATCTGCCCTACTCTCAGCCATCCACCATAACAGACATTTCATATACATCATTAATGTGGTTAATAGATTGTTGGTGTCCTATTAATGTGGTTAATAGATTGTTGGTGTCCTATTAATGTGGTTAATAGATTGTTGGTGTCCTATTAATCTTTTGTTTTCAGTTGGCTTTGCATAGGATACGGTAATCTAGTGTAGGCTAATGGTATACGCTTTGCCGTGAATTGCGGTTACCTCCCTAATATATCGATAAACATAAATGTGTATACAAATATATTATGTAAAATGAGACTATAAATATCAGTACAGATAATTGTTAAGCCTAGTCCTTATACAAGAAGATATTAGACAGTTTCCAGACGGCGATGGATGATAAAGAGCTTTGCGCTTTATATACAAAATAATAACAAACATTAACTCTTATTGACCGTTGCCGTCTGATAGGTACTGTATACATCTGTAGTTTTATGAATGAACTAGGCCTATATATATTTGGGTAAAATTACTTAAGATATGTTCATAATAATCCAAACATCCACACATATTAAAGGAGAGAGCTCAATATTCAGTCTTATCATCTATTCATCATATTGTTTTATGTTACTGCTTTGAAGCTTGTTATTGTTTCCTTAATATATTTTCCTTACATATTTGATTGTTTGAAATCAATACAAAAGCACATTGTCTTGTCCGTGTGTGCTAAAACAACACAAACTTGACCAGTCTCTTTGTGTACAAGCGCGCGGCAGCCCCGTACCATAGGGCCAGGTACTAGTTTGTTTATTATTGTCACGTGACCTGACGTCACGGCCGCACTATGAATACGTCGTTGAGGTGTCCCCCGACTGGGTGCGAGCATGTGAAACACGTTAGGACGTACTACCCTACCCACTAAATAAGTCCGCCTTGGCCAGGATCGAACCCAGGTCAAGCAGATTCACACGTGAGCGTGCTCTCCACTCGACTGTCTCCTCTTCCATTATCCGTCTCTCTCCTTTCCTCTAGACTACGTTTTCCGTCTCTGTTCGCCAGCCTTCCCTCTCCCTCCATCCTCCCTCCCTCCTCCTCTTCCTCTGTGTCTCCCTCCTCATGTCCCCAGTCTTTCTCCTCTTCCTTTCCCCATCTTACTCCATTCCTTCATGCTTCCCTCCTCTATTCCCCATCTCTCCCTCTCTTTCTCTCTTTCTCTCTCTCTCCACCCTCGTACTGTGTCTCCTTCCTCATGTCTCCAATCTTTCTCCTCTTACTTTCCCCGTCTCTCCCTCTTTTCCTCCATGCTTACCCCTTTATTCCCCAGTCTTCCTTCTCCCACTATCCTCCTCCCCCCTGTCTCTCTCCTCATGCCTCCAGTCTTTCTCCACTTCCATTCCCTATCTTCCTCCATTTATTCATGCTTTCTTCCTCTATTCCCCAGTTCTCTCTCTCTCTCTCTCTCTCTCTCTCTCTCTCTCTCTCTCTCTCTCTCTCTCTCTCTCTCTCTCTCTCTCTCTCTCTCTCTCTCTCTCTCTCTCTCTCATAGATTAGAAGTGAATATTTTACGAGACTAGGCTATACAAAATAAATTAACTGGGTTATAAAAATTACAAATATTGAGAGTTCTGCTAATGAAGTGTTTGAAGCGGCTGAAGAGTTTGGGTACACTAAATCGTTTAAGGGGGAGCACCGGCTTGTTTTTTTATCTTTCTTTCCTTTTCTCTCTTTCTGTGGCTTGTGTCCATTCGGCTCCATTCAGCCAACTGTTTTAAAACGTTTATCCCCATCCAGGTGTCGATTTCGGTAGCATTCAAGGAGACTACTGCAGGACTCTTCTTCTTACCTCTGACCGGGTATAGGCTGTTAGTGTTTACTAGCCTATACCCCTTTGAAAGGACATTAGCCTAACCTAACAACCTTACCTAACCTAACCTAGTATTATAGGTGGGGGCTGCCGCCCCCACACCCCCGCTTTGACTTAGATATTTGGTGTATTTGTCTGTGAAGTGGGTATTTTTCAATTTGTTGATAACGAAAATCCTCCATGCGGACTAAATGGAGAAAAATATGGCGAATCTATTGGTGCCTATTTTCCTTAACCCTTTCGCTGCGGGTGACGTTCTGGAACGTCCTGGCAAGTTACAGCAATTTCCAGGCTTTAAAAGCCTGTAAAAACCGTAAAAATAGAGTGTCAGTGAGCGGGAGCGTGAGGGGCCCACCTCCGACCCTCAGAGCGCCGAGCGGCTCACTGAGGTTGACTGTGTCTCGCGTGGGTCTCTCTCTGTGTCTCCCAACAGTGTAGCCAAGCGAGCGAGTGTTACATAATAGCGGGTTTCCCGCGTTTCACTGGCACCACTGCGGGTGAACCAGACCACGTATTGGGCCCGTTCTGGTGTCATTTTGAAGCTATTCTCGCCTAGTTTTTGGCAGAATACACTTAATTTAATGCAGATGCTTGATTTATCGTTCAGGAGTGCCTGAATATGCCCTAAATAGCCCAAACATCGCCGCAGCCAAAGGGTTAATAAATTGTTTCTAATAAGGCAGATGTAGTGTCCTTGAAGATTATCTCTATTTTTTCCTGTCGAGCGATAGCAAGCCATCATTGTATGGAGAAATCAGGCTTCGCCGGAGGCATTTTTCTATCGAAAAATGTACAAATTTAGCTTGCTGTAAAAACAATATATATATATATATATGCTGGCTCGCTACCGCTCGCCAGGAAAATATTGACACCTGGATGGGGGTAAAGGTCTTAAAACAGTAGGCTGAATGGGGCCGAATGGATACAAGCCAAAGAGAGAGAGAGAGAGAAAGAAAAAAAAAGCGAGGAGGGCCCCCTTAACCCTTTCTGTACCAGTGACGTCTGTTATACTTTATTCTAGCTATATTTAGACTATGTTCTTGCAGCTTAGGATGGGTCTGTGGTAGTTGAAAGGGTTGTTTGAGATCGCTCGAAGTCTTATAATTGCTTATAACCATGAGGAAGAAAGGAGACCAGGAAAACGGCCCATCTCCCCTTAAAACTGTGCCGTCTGTTTCAATTTCTTTTTTTGTTTCAGTATATGCTCCGGTTTCCTTTGTGTCTTTGTTTTTTGTCATGTCTTTTGTGTTCTTCTCATGTTTGTTTGTTTGTTTTCTCAACCCTTCCTCAAACTTTCTTTGCTCTCGTCTTTCCGTGTGATTGGAGACGTAAAAGTGCCGTGGGGACGATCCAACCTTTGTTTCCCTTCCACTGATTTTCTTTCTCTCTCCTCTCTCTCTCTCTCTCTCTCTCTCTCTTCAAAACCTCAAATTGTGAACGTCGACGCATCTTTTG